>CM024522.1:6487510-7087510 GCA_014182375.1 Eucalyptus virginea
GTCTTCCATTTTAGCTTCTACTCATATTCTCGTGAGCGCATCCAAATTCGCTCACCTCCATTCACTATTCCACCGCCAGCTTGATTCTTTCTCTTAGTTGCTCTGGCCATTATCCGTTATTGATCTTTATTGGCCCCCAGATTTTCGGAATTCGGCTCCCAATCTTTCCAGAATTTGTTTGATTACAGCCAATTCTTCCTGGTTTACTTCAGCATTTAATCTCCACTGCCTGAATTTCGGATGCTGAACATTGTTTGTCTTCACCAGACTTGATCAATTTCTCCACTTTTCCCTTGAAGATTATAGAAATAATCTTTTGAATGCATCCATATCTAACCTTATCTTTGAGTACAATTCTTTTTAAACGTGGACTTAAGGGTCAAATTGATCATCATCCGTTTTGTCCTTGTAACATGTTTAATGCATGTAAAGTAATTCTAAACGTTATCATTATTTAGACGCCATGAAATGTCTAATGCCTATTGTAACTTTAATATGAAATGACTAAATATGATAGCTAAAATTTAGGTGCTAAATCGACAAAATATGTTTAAAATGCTACAAAGACTATGAAATGGCTATCTTAAACTAATGAAAAGACTCCCAACAAAACTCTCAACCAATGCAGATATTTAAAATTATCCACGACACGAAAGTTGAGCACGAAAACTCAATCATGCTATAGCTCTCTCCATTGAACAACATTTCAAGTGAGCTTATAGTAAAAAGATCTTTGAAACACTAGATGATCCATAACTTTTTTATAGGTCCAAAGAAGATCCATAACTTGGCCGACCCAAAATCAAGCCTAAAGTTGTCAAATTTAGGTCCGAAAGCCATTCATCACGGACTATTCACCACTTGTGGCCAACTCCAAAATTTTGTTTTGAACAAACTGTAAGTGCAAATTGAGTTTCATAAAATCCCTATAATTTCATAATACCTTATATTATCGTGTTTCTAAATGTGGTCACAGTTCAATGACTACTTAGCAAAACTCATAGTTCAAAATCCACAAACCCCAAATGGATGCCCTAACCCCAAATATCACTCCGATTAAATAAATAAAGGCGCAAGCGGACATCATGATGCGGAGTCAAATTGGCTTGGTGAGATCACTATGGCACAAAACCCTCTTTCTTTCCATTTCCTTTTTTCTTCTTTCCTTTCCTCTCTCTCTTTCTTTTCCCCGAGCGTCTCGGTTTCTTTATGCTGAACGTGTCCTTTCTTTGTTCTTTTCCTTTTCCTTTTTTTTTTTTTTGAGTCATATGACGATCTTTTTGACTTATCAAAAAGATTTAAATATTACATGCTTGGGGCTAGTCAAGCAAGTCACAATTTACCTTCCAAGCGCCAAACCAAATCGACCTGTAAGGCAAAATACTCTAAAACAAATTTATTTTTTTCTCCGTTGTGTTGTGAACTCATTTGCGCTGGAGTTGGTGGATTATTGAAAAGCAAGAATCAAATGGTCATCACATTCCTGGCCTGAATTGAGTCTTGATCACCTTCCCTATCGTATTTCACGTCGGAACATCTAGTTTTGCATTATCAAAATATGGCCCAACAAACTTTATTCTCTCATACGATGACTTATAAGAAAAGTAAGTGGGATCTACTTTTTATTTCATCCATCCATGCGCAAGTCAAGTCCCCTCGATTATATATTAGCAAAACATCTTGGCAAGTCTCCATGCCACGTTGTTCTTCTTGGTTGTCTTACATTGTACATTGTGTAAGTCCCATTGCCAATGGCAAAGAACGAAAAAATTACCCAATCAATACTAAATTAATTGTATTTGTGCCAATTTAGTCATAATTTCCAACTTTGCCAATTGAATTAAAAAAAAAAAAAACCTTTGTGGAAATTCTAGTATAGTTCTTTTTGATAATTTGTGCCATCGTATGTCGCAAATCGACAAGTCACCGATTCTAGCGAAAATTAGCTGTATATTGGAATTTTCTAAGATTTTTAAGACTGAATTGGTAAAATCAAAAAGCTTCATACTAAAACAAAGATCCGTACAATAGATATAGAACGGATCAGATAATATCTTTGTCATGCCTCCGATCCACTGCACACACACATCCTTCTCAATTGGCCGATTTTATAACGCGACATCCCGCACTACGTATCGCCAACCCTTTCATTTATTAAGCACATGCGAGCGCTAAAATCCCTAGACAAGAATCGATGGGATAAAAAGCAAGGTCATATTTTTCATATTGAAATTTACAACCATACTTTTATACAGAACATAACTCAAAGTATTTCACAAACTATTCACGACTTTCTAATTTCACTCTCTATTCACATCAAAACAGGATTCTGGGAAAGAGGATGGGACCTCGCCCTCATCCGGTCGTACTTAGGATCCCTTCCCCGGATCATCTTCTTCTTCAAAAAATTCTCTCTCCTCCTCAGCCCCACTTCGCTCTCCTTCTCCGATTCCTCCTCCTCGGGCTCACCCGCGTCCTGAAATGTTGTCCCACAATTGAGATGATACTACGTCTCAACAAGTTCTACCCCACTAAGGCCCGATTAGTAGACCATTATACTATAGGCTACCTAAACACGCACAGCCAAAGGACTTACTTGGCCTCGATCCTACCCCGCATGTCAAGACAATTCATAATAGGCACCCATTTACTTCAAACAAATCGAACTAAACTTACATGTCACACAAATCATTCCCTCACGGTGGAATATCTAAAAGTCAGACCACGTGCATTCTCTGGATGACATACCAAGTCTCCAAGCCACGTGCCTCAAACCTTGGGCCCACGTGCATTCTTTTTTAAGGCGACCTCTTCGCCAAGGTGGTACATCAAGTTACCGAGCCACGTGCCCTTTAAGATGCCATTCTCGAATATTGACCCGTGCATTTTCTAAGGCACTAGTTCGCCAAAGTGACGCATCGATCACCAAGCCACGTGTCCTTTTACGATACCCGGCCCACATGCCTTCTCTTAGGTGCTAACTCACCAAAGTGATGCATCAATTCACCGTGCCCACGTGCCCTTTTACGATGCCATACACCGTCACAGAGCCAAGTGCATTCTCCAAGAGGACATACCGAGTCTCCGACCCACGCTGTATTCTCTTAGGCAACCTCTTCGCCAAGATGACATATTTAACCACCGAACTCACGTGCATTCTCCAGGTGATATTCCAATGCACCGAGCCCACGTATTTTCTTTCAGGTGATAACCAATTTACTTTCGATATCGACAACCAATACCCAACGATTTCTCAATCAAATAATTAACAATCAACTCAATATGAATAACTCCTAAAATTCATAATTAAATCAATTCCATACAAATTGAAGCTCAATTAAATAAACGGACTACGCCATGACACCACACGTAAATTCCAGTCCACCGGCCATCCTGAGTTGAATTTCCAGAAAATAATTAATTAATTAATTAATTTCAAAAATTAATAATTAATTACTAAAAATCCAATTTATGCCCGTATTGCCTAATTGAAGCCCGAATCGGGTCGGTAAAAATCCCAAGATGCTTTCAATAAATAGTAGACTATGTCTACTTGCTAATTGCACAATCAAAATGTCTAACATGCATCACAATTGTCTAATAATCACTAATCTATTCTAATTTAACCACCTAATTGCATTTAATTAAACCTAACCAACCCCTAAGCATAATTAGTAAACTAAGCAAGGATTAGTGAGATTACTCACTGGAATCGCACGCAACTCGGATCAATCCAACGAGGACAGCGCGAGGATCAACTCTTCCCAAAGCACGGCTTGGGTTCGGGGCTCGGAAACGGCCCAAAAGCGGGCCAAAGGGGGTTGGAAACCCACTTGGTAGGTCATTGACCTAGCTGCAAAACAGGGGGAAAATGAGATGGTTGGGGGCGGTAAGGGGTCAGGAGAGCGGGCGGTGGCTCGGTGAGGCGCACAACCGCTCTAGTGAGGCCGAACGGTGGCCGGACAATGGCCTGAGATGGCCGAACAAGGCTAGGCAAAGGCGGGGTTGCACGGGGGAGGACGCTTGGGTGATGGAGAGGGCAGGCAGCGTACGGGTAGAGCGGTGGACGCATGGACATTGCGCGGGTGGCGGTCTGGCTCCGATGCAACGGCGACGGCAGCTCCGATCTTCAGGCGAGCTGCTTCCGAATCTACTGTCTTTGCTTCAGCTTCTACTTTTGCTTCTGTTCGTTCAAACAAAAGGAGGGAGAGAGAGTGTGTCGAGAGAGAGAGAGAGAGAGAGAGAGAAGAAGATAAGAGGGTTTGACTAGTCAAAAAGAAAAAGAGAGAGAGAAAGAGGCAAAGTGGGAACCAGCAAGAGGGAAAAAGGGGGAATGGTCGGCGGGGGAGGGGGTTTCGGATGGAGGAGAGAGAGAGAAGGGAAAAAGGTCACGTGGGGAGAGTGGAGAGATAAAAGGGAGAGAGAAAGAGAAAAAGAAAAGAAAATAATAAAAATAATAAGATATTTATTTATTCTTATTACCATTATTATTTTACATTTCTCTTTCACTTTTTAATTTCTTCCGGTTTGAATTTTTCCTCCGATAATTTCTTTTCCGAAATTTCGGACTCAAATAAATTGATGGACGATGAGACGATATCCAAAATGAATTATGACACGTACAAATATTCGATTCCCCGAAAACCAAATTAAATTTCATGGTTAGAATCAATCGTACGCGATTTTAGTCCAATCCAACCAATTGAGTAGCTTTTAGGGATTTTACCATGGATATATCCCTTTAACGGCTTCACCCAATAGGTTAGTTAACTCATGAACATCAACTCGGAGAAAAAGGACCATAAAGACGTCGACGAAATACCCATTTCACTTTATCGAAAACATGGCCGAATTTCAAGATGTCACAATCTTCAAGGAAAAACATTATTTATTTGAGTATTTGGTTTTTCTTCCCATGATAATTGGATCTGTAAAGTAATTATAATTCGCATGAAGCGTGATATTCCTCTCATCCTATTAGGATATTTCCATATGCACCAAATAACAATAATTAGTTTACATAGACTAGTATGGCATCACAATTATCCAACTCAATTGATGTAGTTATATTTGTTGACAAATTACTGGTTTATTTTACTTTTTGCTGTAGTAATTGATCATCATGAACAATAACTTCTATGGTACACTTTTTGTGCTGAATAATATTACGGTGTTTCGTCATAATGTACAAAAAAATGTGGTAACAAGTTGTAAAATTGATTTATCACGTTATATTGTCACACCCCGATCCTCAAGCGCATGCCCATCCCTCTGTGGTTGATAATAAAATTGCGACTTCCAAGGACGAGTCGCTGACCCTTTCATTTTATTGCACACGAGGAAGCGAACAACAAATCCCCTGACAGTAACCATCTCGGAATAGAAAAGCAGGATAACAGATTCACAAACAAAACATGCTTTTAAAAACATACTGAGTCACGTACAAAAGCCAACAACCAAAAGACTTCAAAAACCAGCTCTCAAGGAAACTGTCCCCATCTCGACCACACCTCAAATCCCCTCAGCTCGGCTCCAGTTCTCCACTCTACGGTCCTGAAAAAGTTAAAGCCCACGGTGGAGTGAGATATAAATCTCGGTGAGTTTACACTCTAAACCTCAATTAGGAGAGTAATACGCCTAAAGGCGTCCTAACCACACAATCACATAACCACGAGACTTACCTCGTCTCAGATCCTCCTTGCATGTCAGTACAATTTATATAACACAGAAATGCAATGATAACACTTGATCAATTGGAGCGTCTCAAATCACATCTCCATCAATCATTACATCTTAGTCGATCATATATTCCAATTGCTCACTCACATAGGCATGACCTATCATGCATTCCAATTGATTACAATCACACAAGTACGATCTAATCGTCACACAGCGGATCTAACCATCACATAGCGGAACTATCCATTACACACCTGGATCTACCCAGACACAGTAGACCTAATCGTCACACACGCTTTATCCATCACACGGATTTATCCGTCACATAGCGGATTTAATTGACACACGGTAGATCTATCCATCACATAGTGGATTTATTCGTCACATAGCTAGGAGTTGCCTCGCCCCATTGAGTACGACAACGTCTACCTCAAGACTGCTTTCCACATAAAAGTATCGTTCACCCGACCAAGGACATTGAGCTTCGCACTTAAATTCCTCAATTAAAATAATATATTGGCCTATTTTCTTCGTGTTAAAAATACCCGATAAAAATAATCGTGTGTAGGTACACCTGTCGGCTTGAGCCAAAATATAATATCTTTCTTTTGGAAAATCCCACTATTTAATATAGTCCATACAAACATTTTTAGCGTTGTAACCCGACACACCGGTATTTTCTAATTAATTATTGAAATTACTTAATTTTAAGATAAATACCTAAAATTATAATTTCCACTCAATTTGCACAAATTAGCATTCAATTAAATAAACTGAATGCACCATTGCACCGCACAAAATTCTGGTCACCGGCTATCCTAGTCTAATTTCTGAAAAATAATTAATAATTAAATAAATTACCGGCAATTAAATAAATTACAAAATAAATAAATTAAAGCACTTAATTAAATTAACCTAAACTAACCAGGCTAATTAATCGAACTAACAATTAAATCTAACCATTGTACCTAATTCAATCCAATTATACTAATTATATAAACTAATTAATTCCTAACTAAATCCACCTAACTATTCTAATTGAACTAACTAAATAACTAACTAAATACTTACTCTAACTAAATCATCTTAAGCTTAATTTACTTAACTAATCTACCAATTAGCCAACTAATCCACTTCTAAGTGTCATTAGCCTACTAATTAGGGATTAGAACACGAACTCACTGGTTTAGTGCGAAAACAAGTTTACGGCGACGGCAGCGCAATGGCGACCGAGACTTGAGCTCACGGCAAGGCCGAGGGAAGCTTGGACTGGGATGAAAATGCCTTGCAGTACACGGCGAAGGACTGTCTTGGCTCTGCAGAAGGCGAAAACGTTGCTGGGCTACTCGGTGGGGGTGGGTTGACGAAGATGGAAGGTGTGCGGGCCTATCGCAACGTGAAGGAAGGATCGGTGGGCTGTCACGGGCGTGGGGATTTTCTGGTGATGCACGTGGACGGTGGGTGGGCGCACAAATGGAGTTGGTGAGTTCGTGAAGATGGAGGGGAAACGCTGGCAGACGGTGGGGTTTTGAGGGTCAACACCGGCTTTTCTGGTTGACTCGGTTGGAGGCGTGGACCACGATGGAGCAAGCTGTCTTCGTGGCAGCTTGAAGGAACGTCGGTGGAGATGAAAAACAACAAATGAAAGAAGCTGAAGTTGCAGGGAAAAGGCAGAGAGGGACGATCGCTCGATGAAGATGGAGGCCAGCTTGGACGTGCTCGAGAAGATTAGAAGAAAAAAAGGCCAAAAGTCAAAGAAATTATCTAGTCCATTAAAGCTTTGTCCCCTAAAAACCTCCATGTATATCCCTTGTGTCCCCCTATTACTTTATTGTAATTGAATCCACAAGTAATCCAATTTTGGTGCTAAAGTTGCAGCCCCAACCATAGCTCTGAATTTCCTCAAAATAAACTTCAATTTCTTCTCTGATTTCCCAATTTGATGTCCAATTTTGTTGAAAAAAAAACCCATACAATTTCTACAAGTTCCCATCAGCAAATAGCTTAGTTTGGAAGGCAAATTCCCTTCAATTTCACCCATCCGAATTTCCGTTCGTTTTCTGAAATGTTCAAATTGATTTTCCGTAAAAATCCCATAATCGCTGAAAATTCTTTGGGGGATGAGTTGACGTTTCTAAAATAAATCGTGACACGAAAAAACTTTCAATTTATGAAATCGATTTCAATTTCGCGGTTAATTTCAATCTGACGTGATTTTAGCGCATCTTAATCTATCGGGTAGTTTTTAGGAATTTTTAATGCAATTGACCCTTGGTCGATTATTTTCGAGCCACAACGTACATCTTCGACACATTGGCGACTCTCGGTTGTCATGAAAATCCCGATGTTTCAAATATGGACACAGAGTACGAAAATGACAAAAAAATTGGTTCAAGCCATTCGATAGAAACTTTGTAATTAGGTGGAATCATCCACGCACTAATCACATACCTCGATCGAATCGACCTATCTCTTGTCTCTAATCGATTTTGACGGTGCTGTAATGACCCTTGTAGATTAGTACGATCAAGCAATCGATTCTTAGTCGAATTGTCAAGTCTATTGCGTTTAGATTCCTTAACGACTTCACGATAAGGCTAGTTAACTCGTGAGTGGCCAACTCGAGAGAAAAAACGCTATAGGCACATCGATGAAACGCCCATTTCATCTCATCGAAATTATATTTGAAAATCGGATGTCACATATATATGCATATTTAGTCCTAACAGCATAAAATAAAATATTACATAGTAATACCCTCAGAATTTTATTACCTACTTATTGGAGACTTGAGTTAATGATATCTTGGTAAATGACTATATATCAACAAATGATTTAATTTCAATTTTGATAATGTGGGACTTCTCATATAGAAAATTTGTGAAATCAATGCTAACTATTTTAACACTTTCAACTTTGGTGTGATGCCTTCAGGCTTTTTAGCCAAAAAGAAGCCGCGTCGAAAGCGAGAGCTTTCAGAGAAACAAAGTGGAAACGGCCATCATCGTGCTCGAGAAGTCTAGCGATCGATATTCACTGCAATCTCCTTGATGGACAAAATAATTTATAGCACTTTTATGTGTAACTTTGCTTTTTGGGACAAATTATCTTCCAATAAATCCCATTCAAAAACATGTTGGATTATTTGAAACTCCTAAATAATCTCTACTTATTAATAAATAACAATCTCAACAGGTTTGGTGACTTTTGTTCCCAAAATTTAATATTGATATTTGTTTTCTTCCAATGATCAAGATATTCCGTGAAAAATTCAATCATCGGTGGTCGTCCTTTGGGAAGATCGTCGGCATTGAAAGTACTTTACTAATGTACCATTGTATGTAATATTGTGTTTGACATGGCGGAGTGGAAAGGAATCAAGGAATGGCATGGCATGACTATTCCGGTATTTTATTTGGTAAAATGTGGAAATAAATTGGAATAGGGATTCTTGTGTTTTTTTCTTTTTTTTTGGTCGATTCTACTCTATTCCTATGCTAACTCTCACTCTCGGACTTTTTGCCCTGCCATGACTATTCCGGTATTTTGTTTGGTAAAATGTGGAAATAAATTGGAATAAGGATTCTTGTGTTTTTTTTTTTTTTTTTTTGGTCGATTATACTCTATTTCTATGCTAATTTTCACTCTCAAACTTTTGCCCCCGCGCCTCCTTGCGGGCGTAGAGTCGAAACCTACTCCCCGAAACGAAATCATCCCCACCCCAACCCTCCCTAAGAATGTGGGGATTCGAACCCCCCACCTCCCCCTTTCATGTTCGAAAGGTGACCATTGGGGCAAATCCCAGTAGTTAGGGATTCTTGTGTTTGGTTGGTATGAAATAATGCTGTGGGAATGGCATTGAATGATGATTTTTAATAATGTTTACATTGTATTCATATTAATAGTACTAGCAAATGGGCACACGTTTCGTGTATGGAAAAAAAAAAAAAAACGGTTGAATCCCTTCAAAAAGGGGCCAAAATGATTATTCTTTTCTTGCCAAACGTAGATCGGGACAACTCTTGTTCAACATTTTCCTCCCTTTTCTCCCACTTTACTGGTAATGTCCAATTTTTTTTCTACATAGAATTTAGCTTAGTATATGTCCAAATAAATTTCCAGGTTAAGCAACAAGTAAAAATATATAAGAGTGGAAAAAACACTACATGAAATTACAAAATCAACATTTTATTATTATCATCAGACAATTCATCTCATAATTTACCGTGGTAAAAAAAGCTAATTTCATGGAGTATTATGATAATGATCCCTGTAAGAAAAGCTGTCTATTGACATATATTTTGGAACTTAAACTTTGATACATTTGCAGGCAAAGACCTAGCTGCAAGTCTTGGTCTCTTCGTCTGTTTGTGCTGTAGCCATGTCTCCGTCAATTACGAGCACTGCCTGAGGGCGTAATTACAAGCAAATCTTGGTCTTCTTGGCTATAAATGAAGACCTAGCTGCAAATCTTGATCTTCTTGAGCTGTAGCCATGTCTCCGTCAATTATGAGCACCGAGTGGGGGCGGGTGTCACTTTCTATCCTCTCAATATTTTCAATGGAAGAAGAAAATAATTTGCATAATTATCGCCCGACTATGGGTCAATAAGATGGTGTCAATTGCATGGGGAGCTGACGATATTAATATAACCCTTGCATGCACATATCTTCCTCACACTTCTCTCTTCGAAAATCTCTACTACTCGACCACAATGGAAAGATCAATTACAGCTTTCTCGTTTGCGATGCTTGCTTCTTTAACTTCAGCACTAGTCCTTGTGGTTCAAGCCCAACCAGGTATCTCTCTCACTCTCCTCTCCCCCCCGCGGCTTCTTTCCTTCCCTCGCGTCCACGCTTTGTACAATGTCATTGCTTATAGCGATCCATGAGTTTTGACCCTTTAATGAAACACAATGGTCTCTTCTTTATATTCATTCTCACTTGCTTCGGCGTCAAACTGACGGTATATCAGTTACTATGGTATGGAGTCGAGTGAATAATCAAGATTCATTGTACTTGTTCCAATGGTCCAAATAGAAAAATCACAGATCTATTTCATTGACATTTTCTTTTCTCTAAATATAAAAGGTTTTATCAGCATCGATTGTGGGGCACCCAATGACTACACAGATGAAAACACTAATATGACATATAAAATGGATGATGGGTTCATAGGCTCAGGGAAAAACATGTTGATATCCGGGTTGATCTATCAAAGTAATCTACGGTGTACAAATTTAAGGTTTTTCCGGATGGATCGAGGAATTGTTACACTTTGAGACCAGACCAAGGCAAGAACAGAAAATACTTGATTAGGGCATTATTTTGTTACGGGAACTATGATGGGAAGAATCAGGCTCCTTTATTCGACCTATACATCGATGTTAATTATTGGACCACGGTGGGTGCCTCCTCTGTTATTGTCGAAGAGATCATTTATGTGCCCAAGGCAGATGACATACGAGTGTGTCTTGTGAAAACTGGCAACGGAGTGCCCTTTATTTCGGCATTGGAACTAAGAGCTTTGGACGATGACGTCTATCCACTGGAATCTGGGTTCTTGCAATTACGTACGCGGATCAACCTGGGACAAACCTCGGTGGCAAATTGGTTCAGGTAATCAATTCATTTTTGAAATACAAATGTATAGTAATCATTAGTGAAGAGAGATTCAGTTTTTCCACATCGAATTTTGCCATTCTGCAAACTATTGAAGGCGCCAGTCGGCAAGTACGAAAAAGGCAATGAAAAAATAAACAAATTACAGCACAGAAAAACTGCTAAAATAATCAACAAAGATAGTTGCCTAGATGTCAAAGATTATAACAAAAATCACTAAATGATGACACAGAATAAATAAAAAGAAAAAGAAAAGCCATTAGGCTCAAGCAAAAAATAAAATAAACTTAATTGGAATCTTGCACTTATAATCCCAATCAAACTTAGTATTTCGCGTATGTATCAAAAACACCTAAGTTACTCCGTCATAACAAGTTAACTCATTGATGAATTGCTTAAAAATTTAATACATTTACACATATATTAGTATGAAACAGTAATTATTTTTCGCCTTGTTAATAAAAATTCATTAAATTTATAGGAATTACTAATATAATAAAGTGAGAATTGCATAACATTACTTATTTATTTTAGGGTAATCATTGTACGTGTGTTATCTACAAAATTTGAGATATATATATATATATATATATTGTGTAGAATTTGCATAGCATGGGGTTTACCGGGTACTAGTTTCTGTATTGTTTAGCTTCTCTCAATTAGCGAAAAATTGATAAATATATTTTAAGATATCGCACTCTTTTTTTTCTTCTCCAAAATCTTGTAAAAATTCTTTAAATAGACAATTCTGTAAATTAATAAATTTATTTTATCTCCCAAGTATTTCAAATCTAAATTGACATTTTCTATCTTATTAATAGTCTTATACTTTCTATCCATATATGTGTTCAATTCCTTTAAATCGTGTTGATAATTTCTTTCTATTAATAAAATAATTCTGACAAGTTATGATAAGATGATTTTTCAAAAATTTATAGATGATACTTTTTGCATACATGCAACGCATGTACACTTTTGCTAATAAATATATGATAACAGTGTCCTCCCTAAGTGTTGCCTTTAAGGTTGACACTACGGATTGATTATGCTTCTTGGAAGGAGTACTTCTGTCGCATTTTCCACCCATTTTGTTATCTATTTTATTACTCTCGTCTCTCTCCTTCCTCTCTCTTCGTTATTTTTCTATTCTAATTGTACTTCTTTTGTATCAAAGAAGTTTTCCACATTAATATTGTCACGATATTTTGTATCAAGTTATAAAAATTACGTGTACCCGACAAATGCAAGATTATAGGTCAAAATATCATGTTAATTATTTCATTATCTAAGATGCTCAAAATGATTAATGCTATGTTAACATTGGAATCTCATACCACAACATTAACGAGATATTCTCTTTATGCTTAAATGTGTGTGTATGTGTGTGTATACATATTATAAACCAGTACAAGAAGATGCACAAAGCACTAATTATGTCTAGTATACGCGAGAACTCGATGTCCATTCATGAAGTACTTTTAGGACATTTGTTAATGGCTATTAATTATGCTTCGAAAATATGAATATTTCTATTTAAAGTACTTTACTTTCTTGAAATATGTTAATTTTCAATTTCCAAACATATCAGCATGCCTTTCTACTAAGTTTAGCGGTCTTAACTAGTGCCCAAGACTCTCGTTAATAATATATCTCCAAAACTTGTTGATAATACTCATTGGCTCGCGCTATTTTTGTCCCTTTCTTGGCTCCTGATAACTCATATTACTTTGAATTAATTATATTATTCCGTACAGGTCCCAATCTTGATTTAAAAGTATTTTTCACCTTTTTTCTTCTTCTTTTTTTCAGTTTCTCTAAAAGAAAACTTACCCACATCTCTTCCAAGCAATTTTTTCACCCTATCCGCTTCTTCTACACCCATTAAATTTCAGCATTTCCTTTATGTTTGTCTTTTTAAAACTTATTCTCCATTATTATAGTCTAAGCAAGTACTTATCATATATTAGAGTGAAGAAATGTTAGTTTTATTTTCAAATTTTCTACTTTATTTCCCTAGAGTATTCTCATGATTATTAATTTTTCAACCTTGATTTTTTGTACAAATTTTCTAGAATTTACTCAAAAATTGAATATTGTGGTTGATGTATGCATTATACACAATTTACTCAAAGCTTTTCATCATACTCCGTGCTTAAATTATTTTTTACTGGTATTTTCCTGGTATACAAAAAAAAAGAAATATAAAAATAATTAGTTTTTGGGTTAATACCCTAAAAACCCCAAACTGGTACACTCCGTGACAAATTTACCCCAAACTATTTTTTTGACCACCAAAAACCGTAAATTAGTATACCTTTGACAAATTTACCCCAAACCGGTACACTTGTGACAAATTTACCTTATGTTAGTTTTTGTCAAATTTTACCGTCAAATTATTAAGTTAAATGACACGTGACAGTTGAATGGTATATCAATTTATGATTTTTCGCTCCGTTTGTCACAGTTTACAATTTTTGTGATTTTTTGTGGTATTAATCCAATTTAGCGGGGGGTATATTTGTCACAAATTTATCAGTTTTGGGTTTTTTGCGGTCGAATAAATTAGTTTGGGATAAATTTATCATAGATGTACCAGTTTAAGATTTTTTATAGTCACGGGATAAATTTGTCACGGGTGTACTGGGTTGGAGTTTTTATGGTTAAAAAAGTAGTTTTGGGTAAAATTGTCACGGGTGTGTACCAGAGTTTGGGGTTTTTTAGGGTATTAACCCTTAGTTTTTTAATCAAAAACAAAATGATAAATGATTAGTTAACTCTTTACCAAACAAAGTGCTTTTGGAGAAGAAGTAAACAATTTTTGCTTCAAATGACAAAGAAAAGGAAAATGCCAAAAAAAAAAAAAAAAAGAGAAGGAAACATTAGTTTTAAATCAAGAGTGGACCTCATATCTAACCTTAATAATTGTTGTTTCTCAAGAGCATGGTACTTTCATCTCTAATGAAATTTAAAAAAAAAAAAAAAAAAAAAAAGGTAAGAAATATTTTTAAATCAAGAGTGGGGCTCACAAGGGATAATGTAGTCATTTCAATGTAGTTTAGGGTGTTAGGAGCAAATAAGGGGTGAAAATAGCACGAACCTACTCATTTCACATAAAATATATGATTAATATCTATTATTATTTTGAAGTTCAAAAGATTCCAGCTATGGATGAGGTAAGTCCCAATACAATTCAAACCATCTTTTCCTTGAAAAAAAAAAAAGTTCCATCTGGACATTATATTGCAATTTTCAAGTTATCGCCCTACGTGTTACATGTCCATGGCAATTAATTTCTCTCTAAGAAAAAATATTCATCTACGCATCACATTGCAATTTCAAAGTTATGCGTTTAGTTTTCGGTTGAAAAGTTTGGCATTTAACCGCAAGCGAGATGTTTGATTTTGGAAAACCAACAAAGGCATCAGTTTTTCACTAGTATATTTGTTGAATATAGTAGCTTTAATATTTACATTGCATATCCACAAGAGTTGGCATTTGTTAGTCACTCAGTCA
Organism: Eucalyptus virginea; assembly: GCA_014182375.1. Classification (NCBI taxonomy): domain Eukaryota; kingdom Viridiplantae; phylum Streptophyta; class Magnoliopsida; order Myrtales; family Myrtaceae; genus Eucalyptus; species Eucalyptus virginea. The sequence goes on from CM024522.1 coordinate 6,502,324, forward strand.
ATTGCTTAACTGTTTACTCTTAAACTATTTGTCAAAATGCCTTACACAGGTACAGTGACGATGTTTATGATCGGATGTGGACACCTTGGCACTTCCCTAACTGGTCGACACTGAACACCACAGTTGCGATTGATTTATCTAATGATAGTAATCCTTATAAGGTTTCAAGGGACGTTCTTCAAACCGCTCAAGGGACAATGAGTTCGAGTTCTCCCTTGTATTTACAGTGGACAACAGATGCAGAACCGACCAACGATGCGACATCATTGCCAGGGGCACCACCGACGATATGGATTGTGTACTTACATTTCATGGAGATTGAGAGACTGAGCGGCCCGCAGAGGGAGTTCACAATTTCCATGAACGATAATCAATTCACGGAGACGGTGAGCCTTGAATACTTAAAGCCAGTGGTTGTAGTTTCTCGTCCAGTTAAATGGCCAGTTATCACCCTCTCGATTAATTCGATGAATAAGTCTGGAAATCCACCGATCCTCAATGCCATGGAGCTCTATAACGTTGTTGATCTTCCAAATGTACCCACAGCACAAGATGATGGTATGCTTTTATTCTTCTACATGTTTTTATTGTTTAAGTAAGTACACAAATAGTCTATTGTCAATAATCAAGATTCCGGTAGCCAACGCTAAATATACTAGTCATCACTGTGGGTCTTAAATTATTTGTGAACTCTCTGATCTATAGTTGCTTTGTTGGGATCAACATATGTGACTAAATATTACTCTGCTATCTGTTTAATTCCTTGCTTTGGCTACTTTTTGCTTGGTAGTTATTGCCGAAGAGTCTCTTCAAATTGAAGCCCTGGAGTGTTACAAGTCTTTTGAAAAACTAAGTCTGCATGATGCATATGGATCACAACCGTTTTTTGCATCTCTATCCTTCTCTATAAATAATTGATCTTTTTTGTGATTAAATTGCAGTGAAAGCTATCAATGACATCAAAGCAACGTATCACATTAAGAGAGAAAGCTGGCAAGGTGATCCATGTGTACCAAGCGATTACACATGGGATGGTCTAAACTGTAGCCACGGAAATCCTCCACGAATTATATCCCTGTGAGTCCCCTGATGAATTTTCTTAGATAATACTAGTTTTCTAGGTGAACTTAATAAGAATTCTCGTTCGTCATGACAACCAAAAGATTAATGTATCATGAGGAAGAACACTTACGATGAATGCAAGCTTCCAATGTGAATTCTTAGATAGATCAAGAACTTTGTCATGCTTTTGTCAAGTTTTTTGGGGCATGATTGGAACTTCAGTGTTTTAATAGAGGGAGTCTTTGACAACTTAAACTTCGCATACTATTGAAGAAAGCTCATAAACTGATCCTTAACTTGACACACACCCCAAAAAAGTCAGCATCGAGTATTTATTTTGGGAGCTTGCTCCAAGTGAATGGGGCTGGTCATGACAAGTTATATACTCATCGATTAGCAATAAATGCTCCCTTCTCCGATGTATGGTTATGTTCTTTTTTCAACTTCATTCACCAATAGCCTAGTTTTCCAATTTTGTCATAAGTATTCGAAACTGCATTGTGTGTGAGCAAGTATTAGGTCTGCCGCAAATAGTTTTTATGTACTCGAAAACAACCATAAATTACAAAAGAGGGAGAGAGCGAGATCCATGCAAGGAATGAGATTGACCATTTTGAATCATCTTCTAGTATCTGGAACATTTACGCTGGAAGGATCTAAAATATTTTCATTCGAAAGAATTGATTCTACAAACTTTTTTCATTGTGCCAAAAAATGATCGCTTTATGAAGCAATGACAGGATCCTCTCTTTTGATCAATGATGCAGGAAACTAAACTCTAGCAATTTGATGGGCCACATAGTCCCGTCACTTTCTCATCTATCAACGATTGAATACTTGTAAGTTGTGTCACTCATGATTAAACACCCCCTGGGAGTCAACTCATGATTGAATAATTTCGGTTGTGTTTTAGGAGACATAGGCTATAGAAATACCACCCTAATGTGTGGAAACATTTTGCTTTTGGCTATTCCCAGAGATTTGTCCAACAATCAGCTTACGGGAGCAATACCAAAAACTCTAGCTGAATTACCACATCTTAGCTTTCTGTAAGTTAATGTCTCTAGCTGAAGCAGCGAAGTATTTAAAGTGGACAATCTCTTATCATGACTATATTTGCAGAAATTTAAGTGGAAACAACCTGACTGGATCAATTCCTGAAGCTCTTAAGAATAGGGTTCGGGACAGTACTTTAAACATGAGGTCTCTCTCTCTCTCTCTCTCGTTGAGTCATATACGACTTTATAAGGTGGAAAGACTATCGACATGTTCTATTTATTGTGATTAGAGGCAAATAAGAAGGCCAACTTTTGATCTGCATTTGGCAAATCAATCTGGACACTTGTTGATAGGAATTTCGGTCCAACTCCTTCATTCTTTGTGGCAGTTTGACAGGAAACGTGCATCTTTGCCTGGCTGATCCTTGCCCACGTAAGAAGAAACAAGAGACCATACTTGTTACAGTTACATCAGTTTCAAGCTTCTGTGGGGCTCTCTTTAGTGCTTTGGCAATTATTTGGTTAATCAAATGGAAACAGACTTGTTCTAAAACTAGTGAGGCATTTGAACAAATGCCAGGTACTTTTTCTTACTTGTCCTGTTCGCGCAATTTACATTACATTTGACAAAATCCTGACTATACTATGCTTTTCCTTTGGTACATTTCTATCTGCAACATTGTCTTTTCTAGGATCTGAGAATTTACAACTCAGCACCTTGCTATCCTCTTCTCACGCACCCTAAGAGTCTTTTTACATTATCGATAAGGGAATCAGGAATAAAGGAAAGTTGGATATAATCAAATTTTCCCAATGCTAGTAATATGAGTCACGTAATGATCACAAGAGCATTGAGATAAGAGAGAGACGGGATCACCACAGCATTGTGGCATCAGCATCACAAAGAGAATGTGCATTATTGAGCTTAACTTATCCATAATAAATTTTCTGATTTTTCTCTTTGAAATTAACTGTGCTATGCATCGGAAGGACTAATAACAACTTGAGAGTGCAAGTTTGTCCATAGTATTCTAATGGTCCGACAAAGAAAGTTTGATTGTGCAATCTCAAACTTATCTATTTGTATTGAGCAAAGCAAAAGAATCCACATGTTAGCATATTAAAGGCAGGTGACAGAGAATCCCAACGCAGATCTCTTGATTTTTGTCCTCTTTTCCATTAATACGAACTTGAAATGGGATACGTCTTTTAATTGTTGAGGAAGCAATTGGAGTTATTTGCCTTGGAAGTCCACTGATTAAAGTGGTAGCCGCACTACTAATGGGAACCTTTTTGCTACAGAATCTAGTGAGAGGACACCGAGATTAAAGAATCGACCTTTTGAGTATAGAGAGGTCTCAAAAATCACTGGGAACTTTGGACAAGTGATAGGTAAAGGTGGATTTGGAAATGTATATCTTGGCACACTAGATAACGGTACCATGGTTGCTGTGAAGATGCTCTCTGAATCATCAAAACAAGGGTACAAAGAATTTCAAGCTGAGGTCAGACAAAATGATGCAGTTACTCTTCCTTTGAAAATCAACTTATGCCGACACTTAGGCAGATCTTTGTTCAGAAACTTCCTCTTAGACTATTGTCAATATATGTTATAATGACTCACACTCCTGATACCATAGGCACAACTCTTAACGATTCTACACCACGGAAATTTGGTTTCCTTGTTTGGATATTGCGATGATTCCAAGCACAAGGCATTAGTATATGAATACATGGCCAATGGAAATTTGAGGCAACACTTGTCAGGTTTGTATTCCTGTTTTGTTGTATTGGTTCTTCTGCAAAATAATCCTATAAGATTCTATCTTGCTTATATTGAACACTAAGATTCATCCAACAGAGGACCATCCGAAGGTCTTGACATGGAGTAAGAGACTACAAATAGCCGTGGATGCAGCACAAGGTGCATGATAAGATATCCACAGATGGCAGGTCTTTTGTCGTCATTGCTTTGGCATTGTTAACATTGTTTTTGCAAAGATTTCAGGTTTGGATTATTTGCATAATGGTTGCAAGCCACCCATCATCCATAGAGACTTGAAGACTTCAAACATTTTGTTGAATGAAAACTTCCAAGCCAAATTAGCTGATTTTGGCCTATCAAGAGCTTTTGCATCTGAAAATGACTCTCATGTGTCAACTCGTCCTGCCGGCACCTTTGGCTACCTCGGCCCTGAGTAATAGATAAAGCTTAACATCATTGATCTAGTTCAATTCAGGATCTTTAATGGCATAGCAATATTGACATTGCCTAAGATTTTATCTTTGATTTAAGATCCATATTATTTTTCCCCCTTCCCAGGTTTCAATCTTTTGGAAACTGTGACAAGAAGAGTGATGTTTACAGTTTCGGAATTGTACTCTTTGAGTTAATCACAGGCCAACCTGCAGTAATAAGAAGCCGGGATGGCTGCGACTTCATTCACATACTTGAACGGCTAATTCCCATCATTGAAAGTGGTGATATACAGAGGATTATGGATCCTCGGCTACACGGAAAATTCAACATCAACTCGGCTTGGAAAGTGGTGGAGATTGCTATGTCTTGTACACAACCAAGGGCGATTCAAAGGCCAGACATAAATCATGTATTGGCAGAGTTGAGGAAGTCTTTGGTGAGCAAATCAAGCGGTTCTTTTGAAGTAACCCCGTCAGAGATACATTGTGACAGTGTCCCTATGGCAAGATAGTAGAAACTTTTCAAATACAGAAAGGTTATCTTCTTTTTATGTCAAAGATTAACTTCTGTCTACAAATTTGTACTTTTTTCTTTTATCACGTCATCAATTTTCCCTTTTCTTTTTGTCATTGAATTTCGAAACTCATTGTCTAACAATAATACGGTTTCGTCCTATGTCGCTCCTCTCTCCATTCATAATGTTAGTTCATTGCATTCCTAATCCCGTGAGTTGGAGGTCGCGTTATCCATGGAGTGGGAAATCGGCATTAGCAGGCCCTCAGGGCACGTTGTTGGCGTTCAACTGAAAATTCAGTTGGAGTCAACACCATTGGGTAAATAGCGACAATTTTGCAATATTAAGGGGCAGGATTGAGAAAATATATAATGAGGGACTAATTATCTTCTTTATTTCTGGGTTAAGCTCAACATATATATGTATGATTGTATCGTTTGTGGTCCTAATGTAGTACTTCTTGCAAGCAACCTGGGATACAAACACATGCATCTTTAAACAAAATATGGACAAGACTCGAGCTTGACTTATGATAATGAATGCATTGGTAATGAGTTTATGTCCAGATAAAAGGAAATCCTGATCTCATCTAATGCTCAGCATGTGGGATAGGCCTACCGTCTACAAATTCTGATGCAACAACTAGTACCATTGACAAGACGAGAGCTACGTGGCCGGAGAAGATGCATTCCACCACTATAACATTGCCTAATTCATCAAAAAACGATCCACTAATGTGCCATCGAATAACCCCATTTGCAGCCATTAAAGTCCAAGTTTGGAAAAAAAAAAATAAGGGGGGGGGGTGGGCTCATCCTAGTGAGCAAACCTGAAAAAAAGAACCTTTTTGTGATCCTAGACAAACAAGGAATTTGAGCTGATGCAAGCCTAGGGAGGCTTTCTCAAACAATAGGATCGGGAGAGTGACTCGCGCACGGGAAACAGGACCGACAGAAATTTCAGCACTGTGCAAGCTCAGGAGAACAGTCGTATCTTTGTCGATACAGATCGGATCGACCTGATTCCAAAGCCAAATGAACAAAGACTTCTGGATCTACAATTTCTCTGTTTTGGGTTTTCTGAAATAAGCACCGTAGGATAGTCGAAATTGGGTTGGAAGTAACGAACAGAATAGGAAAAGATAGAAACTCCGTTGGTTGCTCTTCTAGGCCTCCAAGGAAGTTGAGGGGGCACTGATTCTTCTAGATCGATGACTGCAACTCTTCAAGGATGCAGGTTTTGAAAAGCTCCGACTCTTCAAGGACGGAGTGAAAACTCTTCTAGGTTTTCAAAGGGATGAACTCTACAAGGTTCACGATACTTGCTTCAAGCAAAGTTTTTCATTTATCAAAAGTCGTCTGTCTTCTACCGGGAATTGGATGGCTTATATCGTCAAAGAAATAAAGATAGAGCATAGAAACTAGGAGAAATAAAGGAGCATTGAAACTAGGAGAAATAGTAAAGAGCATGGAAACTATAAACTAGTAAAAGAGCATGGAAACTATAAGCTAGTAAAAGTGTCACGCGAGCTCCCAAGGTGTCTTTCAAGCTTTTGGAATGGACTCAAGATATCGTTACGGCTTCTCGGTTTCGTCGAGCTTGAATGCGGGCCGATCTTCTTGGTCGAGAGAGTTGGTCTTCAATGCGGGCTGCATCATGAGCATACCATGACAAAAGTATGTGATGTCCCTTCTAGGTATGGGAGACTTTAATAAGCACCACATGCACCAATAGACCCACAAAGTCAAAACACGTGACATAGAAAGTGTATCCAGAACTCAAGTCCCTTATCATTAAATCTCTAGTGACTTTGTTGGTCTACAATGAGAATTGACAGAAGCACTTCTGGTCTCTATTGGTTTAAAAGACAAAGGAGAGTCAAGTCATTATCGACACATAAATTTTGGCAACCTATCTAGATGTTTATTGCATAAGAAAGCCCCTAACCAAAAATATTATTCATTTAAATTTGCATATTAAGAACATTTTTTATTAAGCCCATATAATTGCATTAAACCTAAGCTAAACAGACTAACGTAGAGAAGTTTGAGTTAAATTAGATTTTTGGATCATTCCCTCAAGTGGTCGAGATGGACATGTGCTTTGTGCATATGGTACTTCAAATTAGGGGATACTGAGGCAAATTTGAGAAGCGATATCATGAAAATCTTTTGGTCACATGGCTATTTGAGAAGAACAAATATAGAGCAAAGTTGATTCTCACCGTTGAGGAAAAGAAGAAAAATTTAATAAGGAAGGAATTGAGAAGATTCGGCCAGCATTTAAAGCGGAAAGAAAAAGAAGATATTTAGATATTTTTGAAGTAGGCAATTAACCACTCACATGCTTTGAAACCTATAATTTACTATATCATAGGTTCAAAAGTGTTCCACTTGTATTATAAATTAAAAGATTGCAATAAATTATTGCCTTTAATAATCACTATTTACTACAATCCACTAACCACAACTAATATTTAAACACACGAACAATATAGACCATTAACAAAGTAAAAGTCAGATATCACTGAAGATGGAAACTCAGACTGTCACGACCTCCCTTTTCGACACCCTTAGCGCATGCAAAGGTTAATGGCTCGCTAAGTATCAAGCTTAGCCCGACCTCTCCCAAGCCCACTAATTTACGACTTATGGCTCAAGTTCTTAACCTGCAAGTCAATTTCAAATAAAAGTCGCTACTAATCGATTTATGGTGGATTGATTAGAAACCCAAATGAAATATCGGAAGAAATACTTCACTCCTGCACAACCAAATAAACTAGAATCAAAGACTTAATTACACTAGTTAATCACTAATACACTTCCAATACATAATCTTGTTCAAACATAAAGTAAAACATTTATGTAGCATTTTATACCAATCACGAGTTGTAGGATTCAATTCCTAATCGAAATGAGGAAATAGAAATCCACGCATCATAAGGGCGCAATTGGAATAAGCCAACATTTGCTTCCAAGAACTTAAACATGGTTTTTTTTTTTCTCAAAAATTTTTCCATGTATCCGTGGAGAATAAAAACCATCTTTTAGGCTTTTTTATTTTTATTTTTTGGAAAATGTAAATCATTTTGAATTTTTCTTTTTTTGATTTTTTTATTATTAAATATATAAATTAAAAATATATTGACCCGGTCAATCAGACCCGAACGCTAGCCCAATTTGGATTCGGCCTGGCCGACCCGGTCCCCTCCCCCCCAGCAGGGCCGGCGCGGGAAACGGGCGAGCACACCTTTTGCCTCCATTTTGCATTTCTCTCACTCTTGTCTTGTCCCACTCTCCCCTCTTTACGCACGCAAGAATGGCAGGAGAGAGAGAGCCATTTTCTGCTCCTCTCTTCTTTTTTGTTACTCTTTAATTTTTTTCACTTTGCTTTATCTTCTCTCTCTCTCCCTCTCACGCTATGAGACTAAAGGAAAAGGAGAAGACCCCTTTTTATGTCTTTTACACTTTGACTTTTCTTTCCTTTCTCTCTTTGTTTTTCTTTTCCCACGCCCCCATCACGGAAGCAATTCCAGTGCAAGTGCTGGCCTTCAAGCAAAAATTCAGGCACCGTATAAACTAAGCCTGGCGGTCAAGAACCGGTCGCCCGGAAACAAGACACACATACAAAAAACATCGAAACAAGAATGTGCCAAGCGGAGGGTAACAACAGGAGCTTTCAAAAACCCTTTTAGCAAGCCGAGAGCTCCCACGACGGACACAGAACTAAGGACACTTGACCGAATCTCACGTGGGCATTTCGTAAAACATGTGGAAGGCGTTGGCTAAAAGGAAGTTGTAGACTTGCTCGGCATGCGAATTCAGACAAAAACCAACAGACAATGGACCAGCTAAAACTTGATTTCAGCAAGGGACCGACTCATTTATGTTCAACATAAATATGAAAAACAGCAAGTTTCGACCATTAACGAACAACACGAACGTGCGCCTATCTTAAACGTTTCGTCGAATCCATAGGGTGCATCAGTGGAGGGGGAAATGTTAATTTATTTGGGACTCGAATTCATGCTTAGGCTGGCAGCAAACAACTAGCCAAAACTAAGAACAGCAGCACACGCACAAGGAAAGTTGGAAGCTCGTGCAAGCCGGGCAACGGCAGCCCGGTCCGGCGAACCCAAAACATAATGCAAGGAGAAAGGAACGGGGGCTGTTGGTGGCGTTCCCTACCCGGCTCGGCGGCATCAAACGGCGGACTAGCTCGATAGATTAGACTACGTCCATCCACCTTGCTCGTCTCCGAGCTGGGATCCTCGGGAAACTGACTCCCAAAAATAGGACAAGTCAAAAATCAGTGAAATTCTGGGCTGGAACCTACCGAGGCTCGGCACAAGGGAGGAGGGGAAACGTCCGTATGCTATCGACTCTGGCAAAGGCACGGTGTGTTGGAAAAAACTCCCTTATTGTTTTGAAGTTGACAAAACGTTTCCATCAATCTAGTCTGAAGACTTCTAGACTCAAGTGTTAAAGTTTGAAGAATGCCAAACTCTGTCGTCAAAGTCTGAAGACTCTATTTCAAAGGAAAACACTTTCTTGAAAGAGGATATTTCAAATATTACAAAAAGGTTTTCAATGAAATCTGAAAAGTTGGAAAAGATTCTTTCAATTCAAAAACCATATTTCAACAAATCTGGTTTGGGTATAACACCAGAAACTATTCCTTTAATTGATTTTCCAAAAGTAAAGGAAAGAATCAAACAAAGACTTACAAAAACATTTTACAGAAATCATTTTCAAAAGGTTTTTGTAAAACCTGTTGGCTGAAATGCTCTCAAATGTTCAAAGTATAATAGCTCAGAATATTTGAGAAAGAATATCCTATGGTTTGGAGACATGTTAAGAAGGAATGGGCAAAGACTATATATTGCACTAACTCCCCTGGACCCAAGAAAAATGTGGGTACCAAAGAAAGCTTGAGTTCTTTTTATAATTACAGGTCACTATCAAGAAAAAGATAAAGTGGTATTTGGATAGTGGCTGCTTGAGACACATGACAGGAGATCCAAGTTGTTTTGTAAAGTTTATGCAAATAAAAGGAGGAAAAGTTTCTTTTGGTGGAAATAGCAAATGAAGAATTGTTGGATGTAAAACTGTAAAAATTGGAAATCTCACAATCAACAATGTTTCCTTGGTGGAAGGTTTGAATTATAATTTACTCAGCATTAGTCAATTGTGTGACACTGTATTCAAGATTAACTTCCAAGAAGGCATTTGTCCTGGAACTAGTAAGGATTTATCTCAATCTTTCACTGGACGAAGACATGAAAATATCTATCTTCTGGATATAAAACCAGAAAGCTCTCAGTATCTAAGATCCATTCAAGATGAAGCAAATCTCTGGCATAGAAAACTTGGCCATGTCAACATGAAGCAAATTGCCAAGGTTTCATCCAAGAAGCTTGTTCATGGACTGCCCAACCTAACGTATCAAAAATGTGAGTTATGTACACTATGTGTTTTGGGAAAAAAGGGTAGAAATTCTTTCAAACCTATAAACAAAGTTTCCACTAATCGAGTTTTGCAGCTTCTGCATTTGGATCTATTTGGACCAACTAGAACTCAAAGTATTAGTGGAAAGAGATACTGCCTAGTAATCGTGGATGATTATTCTTGTTTTACATGGGTATACTTCTTAGCAAATAAGTCTGAAAAATTTTCTTATTTTTCAAAATTTGCAAAGAAAGTTCAAAATGAAAAAGGATATGCTATTTTGTGACATCCTGATTTTTAGGCTCTGATTTCGATTGATTAAATTGGGCATTTCATTGATGCGACTACAGTGTTTTTCTCTGAGTTGGTTACTCACGAGGTAACTAGATTAGTTTGGTAGGCTATTAAGGACTTTAAGGCATATAGACTTGAGAATTCGACGAAGAATCGACTTCTCGACCATGCTCATCTTTAGAGATCATTGCGGCACAGTAGAAAATCGATTTGAAATCAGAGATAGGCTGGTTCAATAGAGATGTCTGGCCAATCGTGGGTGACACCACTAAATTGGAAAATTCTCGTCGACCGGCACTAGACTGATTTTCTTATTATTTTGGTACCCTGTGTCCGTATTTGAATCCTCAGATTTTCACGACAACCGAGAATCACAAATGGATCGAGTGGGTTCATAGTGGCTCGAAGAAAATTGACCACTAGTCATTTGTCCTAAAAAGTTCTGAAAACTACTCGGTAGCCTAGGTCATGCTCAAAACGCGTCCGAGTGAAATTAACCACCAATCTAAGTCCAATTTCAGAAATTGAAGAGTCTGTCATGTCATAATAAATTTTAGGAATGTCAACTCAGTTTCAGAAGATTTTTCTGACAACCGAGACTTTTTGGGAAAAAGTTAAATTATGGCCGTTTTTTATCAGAATCTGCAGAGGACTGTTTTTATTGTGAAATTGGGATGCAAGTTAGATTATATGACGGAAAAGTCATGAAATGGACAAGGATACCTTAATGGATTTATTTAGGCTTCAATTGAAATTGTTTGTTGAGAAGTGAACAAATTTGAGTAAGATTGAAGTGAGAAAAATAGCAAATTCGTATGCCACCTTTACCCAACACCTTAACCTACCTAAATGCTTCTAGAAGGGGCATTTTTATCCATAAAATGAAGGGTGGATGACAGCTGGTGGTGGCCCACATGTGGATGACCTAAAAGAGAGAGAGAGAGTGAAAGAGGAAAGGAGAAACCGGTTTTCTCTTCTTCCCCTCTCTCTCCCGGCGTGGTCCCTTCCTCCTCTTTGGTTCTGCTAGACACCATGGAAGCCGAAGACTGAGCTACCATCGCCGCCTCTCGCCACCGTCGTCGCACACCCGCAAGCCACCGGAGCTGTTCACACGCACCCGAGCCCGCCGCCGTGCTACCGTCCGCGCGCCTCCCCCCCCTCTCCCCCCTCTGGTTCAAATAGAACTGACCAGCAGAAGCAGAAGCAGCGACCAACGTCGCTTGAAGGAGCTGCAGTCGCGCCGAAGCTACCATCGTCATCGTCGTCGAGCACCGCCGCCTTCCGATCCACTTCACGCTCGCCCGCCGTATGCTGTCTGCCCCTGTCCAACCAAGCTGTTGTCCAGCCCCTGTTCCGCCTCGGTTCAGTTCCGTTCGGCCACCTCAAGCCACCGCCCGACCACCTCCAGCCACTGTCGGCCTCACCGGAGCTCCGCCTTGCCCTCCGCCGCCCTTGGCCGCTTCAACCGAGCCGAAACTGCCTCAACCAGCAGCGCACAAAGAAGGCAGAAAATGGGTATGACAGTGGGGTTTTGGCCCGTTTTAGCCATCTTCCCGAGCCCGGATGCTCGGCCCGCTTTGAGGAAAGTCGATCCTCGCGTCGATTCCGTCGTTTTGAGTGAGTTTTACTCACTAATGTCTTCTTAGTTTGCTAATTATACATAAATATTGATTAGATTTAATTAAGTGCAATTAGCTGGTTAGATTATAATGGATTAGCATTTATTAGTTGATTGCATTGCATATTAGTTAAGTGGTTAGTGTACTTAGATAGATAATTGCCTATAGTATTTATTGGATGCTTCTTAGGATTTTCCCGACCTTTATCAGGTGTTAATTAGGCAATTCAGGCCTAAATGGAATTTTTAGGAATTAAATAAAAAATTAATTATTTAATTATTTATTTTCCGAAAATTCAATTGGGATGGCCAATGACCAGGATTTTATGTTGATGATCGTGGTGCATCTGTTTATTTAATTAAGCTTTATATTGTGCTAAATTGAATTTGTTGTGTTTATTTATTTAATTTTCGAAATTTATTATTATTTATTTATTTTCCGGAAATTCAACCTGGGATGGCCAGTGACTGGAATTTTATGCTGATTGTCGTGGCGCGCAGTCTGTTTATTTAATTGATTTTTATTTTGTGTTGAATTGAATTATTTGTAAAATTGAGAATTATTCTTTAATTGAATAATCTTTGGTTATTAATTGAAAAATAACCGGGTATCAATTAACAATGCCAAAAATATTTTGGTAGACTACAAAAAATGGTGGGATTTATAAAGAGAAAATTATTCTATTTTGGCTAAGGCCGATCGTGTACCCACACACGATATTTTATCGGGTATCTTTGATACCATGAAATTAGGCCAAGATATTATGAAATTGAGGAATGTAATTATGAAGTGCAATATTGTTGGCCGCGGTTGAAAGGGTCGAGTGGGACCGTAAAGCCATTGAATCTTGAAATGGTCGAGTGGGACCGTAAAGCCACTGAATCTTGATTGGTCGAGTGGACCGTAAAGCCATTGAATCTTGATTGATCAAGTGGACCGTAAAGCCATTGAATCTTGAAAGGGTCGAGTGGGACCGTAAAGCTATTGAATCTTGATTGGTCAAGTGGGACCGTAAAGCCATTGAATCTTGAAAGGGTAGAATGGGACCGTAAAGCCATTGAACATTGAAAGTGCCGAGTGGGGCCATAAAGCCACTAAATCTAAGAAAGTTGCTTGGTGGAGTTGTGATTACCACCTATAAATAAGTTGTGTCCTAAGGACCGTGATTCATAATTGGGAATTGAGTTGGAATAGTTGAAATGACCGGAAATGGTCTCGTTGCTATGTAATCAATTAAGTCAATTGATCTTTGCTTTGATCTGATCTTGTGAATTGATTGATTAAATGGAAATGACCGTGAGTGGTCTTGTTGGCGTGTAATCGACTAAGTCGATTTGATCGATGCTTCAATCAGTGAGGTGATTACTTGGATGCCTATTTAATTTGTACTAATATGCAGGTGGAATCTGAGGCCAAGGTAAGTCATCTGACTCATGTTGTGCATAGGCAACCCTAAAGTGTATTAGTTTATTAATCGGGTCTTAGGGGGTAGAATTTGCCGAGACGTTGTCTCAGTGGTTATTGAAGAACCATTTCAAGACCTGGATGAGGAGCCTAAGGAGGAGGAATCTGACGAGGAGATCCCTGTTCAGGAACCCGAAGAGGAGTACGTGGAGGAGGACTCCGAGAATGACCCCGAGTACGACCCGGATGAGGACTGAGATCCCGTCCTGTCTTGTTAGACCTTGTCTGCATGTGAATAGATGTTAGATCAGACTTACATATATATAGTATTGTAGAATACTATGAGATGCGTATAAAAAGGTGTGTATGTGAATTTTCAGTATGAAAAATATATAGCCTGCTTTTCTATCCCATTATTTTATTATCTGGGGATTTATAACTGCTTCCGCATGTGCATATATAAATGAAAGGATCGGCGATACATAGTCTTGGGATATCGCATTTTAAAATCGACCAAAAGTAAGGGATGTGCGTGTGCCTGAGGATCGAGACGTGACATATTTCGAGTATTATGACAGACCATGGGAGTGAGTTTGAAAATCAAGATTTTGCAAAATTTTGTGATGACTCTGGTTTTCAGCATGTTTTCTCTTCTTCATATACTCCAGAACAAAATGGAATTGTGGAAAGAAAGAACAGATATTTATAGGAAATGGCTAGAACACTCTTAATTTAAAGTACTATTTCTTCTCGTTTTTGGGCTGAAGCAATTTCTACAGCTTGTTATATTATTAACAGAGTATTCTTAAGGCTTATTATGGAGAAAACTTTTTATAAGTTATTTAAAGGAAAGAAGCCAATTGTTTCTTATTTCCATGTGTTTGGTTGCAAGTGTTTTATTTTAAAGAATGTAAATGATCGAACTGATAAGTTTGAAGAAAGATTGGACAAAGGGATTTTTCTTGGCTACTCAACCTCAAGCAAAGCACACAGAGTATTCAATAAGAAGAGTCAGTCTGTGGAAGAATCTATGAATGTCAAGTTTCAAGACTCAATGTAGAATAAAATGAATCAGACTCAACTTGAAGAATCTGAACCTACTCTAAATCCTACAAAGTCTACTTCTCCCGAAGTGGCTCAAACTCTTGAAGTTCAACAACAAGCTGAACCAAAAGATTCAACTGAAACAAATGATCAATAGACTCACAAACCAACCAACAATTGGAAGCATAAGTTAAGTCATCCCAAGGAACTCGTCATTGGCAACATTAATGAAGGAATTCGCACTAGATTCAAAAAGCGTGGAGAGTCTAGTGCTTTAGCACTTGTTTTTGAAATTGAACCCAAAACTGTATAAGAAGCCTTGGCTGATGAAAGTTGGATTAAAGTTATGCAAGAAGAGCTCGGATAGCCATCATTAATGATGTTTGGAAACTCATTCCTAAACCTAAAGGTAAGTTTATTATTAGAACTAAATGGGTTTTCAGGAACAAGATGGACGAGAAAGTAAAAGTGGTCAGGAACAAAGCAAGACTCGTAGCCAAAGGATATACGCAAGAAGAAGGGATAGACTATAACGAGACATATACACCAATAGCGAGGTTAGAAGCAATTAGATTATTACTTATTTTTGCTTGCTATAAAAATTTTAAGTTATTCCAAATGGACGTAAAAAGTGCATTCCTAAATGGATTTATCCAAGAAGAAGTCTATGTGGAACAACCACCTGGTTTTGAAGATCCAAGAAAGATAGATTCAGTCTTCAGATTGAAAAAGGCTCTTTATGGACTAAAGCAGGCACCTCGGGCTTGGTATGACAGGTTAAGTAAAATTCTAATTCAAAATGGTTTTGATAAAGGTAAAGTAGATACTACATTATTATATACTTTTTTTGTGACCTAGGAAACCCCGAAAGCCGACAGCCGGCGGGAAGAACCTAGGGCTGATGCAAGCTAGCCACCACACTCACGCCAGCGGTTAAGTCACCCTGCGACGCACTGGGGATTCAAACCCCTCCTCTTCGTGAGGGGAAGAGGGCCCAAAGCCAGCAGTGCCACCCAGGTGGGTGGTGTAGATACTACATTGTTCATTAAGAAAGAAGGTAAAGATTTTCTACTCGTTCAAATCTATGTTGATGATATAATTTTGGATCACCTAATGAAAATCTATGTAAGAAGTTTTCTAAGTCTATGTAGGATGAATTCGAGATGAGCATGATGGGTGAATTAACCTTCTTTCTTGGATTACAAGTTAAACAATTGAAGAATGGAATTTTCATTCACCAAGAGAAATATGCAAAAGATCTCATCAAAAAGTTCGGTTTAGAAAATTGCAAAAAGACTGAGATACCCATGTCAAGTTCTTCAAAGCTAGATAAAGATGAAGAAGGAAAGAGTGTAGACTAGAAGCTATACAGGAGCATAATTGGTTCATTTCTTTATCTTACTGCATCTAGACATGATATTTTGTTTAGTGTTTGCATTTGTGCTAGGTTCCAATCAAATCTCAAAGAATCTCACTTAACTCTACAAAGCGCATCATCAAATACATTGCAACAATTCCAAAGCTTGGACTGTGGTATCCAAAAGAATGAGACTTTACTCTCATTGGATATTCATACGCAGATTTAGCAGGTTGCAAAGTGAACAGAAAGAGTACTTCTAATACATGTCAATTGTTTAGTAACAAGCTGGTATCATGATTTTAAAGAAAATAGAGTATCGTAGCTCTTTCAACAACCGAAGCAGAATATGTGGCTCTTGGAAGCTGCTGCTTTCAAATTTTGTGGATTCGACAAGAACTAAGAGACTTTGGAATTGAAGAATCATGCACCGAGATCAAATGTGACAACACCAACGTCATAAATCTCACAAAGAATCCAATTATGCATTCAAGGGAAAAGCATATAAAGATTCGACATCACTTTATTAGAGATCTTGTTCAAAATGGAGAAGTTATAATTCAGTTCATTGACTCAAAGAATCAACTGACAGATATATTTACAAAGCCATTGGAGAAAAGCCTATTTGAGTCTATTCGCACCAGACTGAACATCACATCTTTTATCGAGTAAAGTCTGGAAGTGTTCAAGATTCAAAAGCAAAGTCTGAAGGTATTCGGACTCGAGAATGACAAAGAGTTACAAATGTAAATTATTTAGGTACTAGCAATTTAATTTTTGGATAAAAGTTTAAAAATGTTCGATTACTTTTTCAATCGCTACTTTCTTACTTTATTTTTAGCAATTGTCTTTTCGTTTTTAAAATTATGGCAGTTTTTCATTTTCAAAAAGGCAGTTTTATTTTTCCTTTATGACAATTCGTTTACCTCGCTTCATTTGCTTTATATACTATTGAGATTCTTCTTCTCCGTTTTCACTCTCAAACCCTAGAATACAAAAATCACACTTGCTCTCACTTTCTTCGTAGTTTATTCCAAAAAGTTTTCACCTTTTCGAGCAAGTTTGAGAATTTCTCCCTTAAAGCAACAATATCTTCAAGAAAATCTTCGAGAATCGCAAAGGGGGACCACGGCACATGCTTGAGGGTCCTACGCATTTCAATTTGATTGAGGAATAAGACTCTTCTCAACCACAACAACCAAGTCAGCAACAACCTTCTCAATAGCGTCAGTCTCCTCCACCGACTCAACTAGAAGAAGAAATAATTGAAGAAATTGAACCTGTAAGAACATTGACACCTAGAGTTGTTTTCAAACTTTATTCTAAGTTGAAAGAATGAGGTACTGCTATGTCTTTGATCAATGAGTTTTTGAGAGAGAAAGGCTACAAAAATGAAACTCTATTTTTGCGCGATATGGAGAAGATGGGCATTGCAAAAAAAAATTGGCTAAAAAGGCTTTTGCTAACTTTCCTAGTGACTTGAATTATGACACGTTTAATCAACCAAAAGGAAAGGACGATGACGAACGAATGTTTACACATTTCCAGCCTCGGATGGGAGTGGCTGCAAATGTTGGTGGTGATGGAGCGAGTTTATTCCGGTCTAAGGACCACAAGAAGATTCATTCAAAACTGATGAAGAGAGGGGTTATGAACCCTAGAAGCGTTGATTTTGATTTTCTTGATTATGTGCAAGTAAATCTAAGGGAAAAGTTTGCACTTTTTCAATTGGAGCGTTTTTGTTCTGAATCTACAATTGCTTATCCAGAACTCACAGCCTACTTCTATTTGAATCTATTATTTTTGGATGTAGGCAATTTCTCTTTCATAGTCAGGGATAAAGAGTTTTTGGTGGATATTGACACTTTGGTTGACTTGATTAGGGTGGAAAGAGCGTGTTTCCAACCAATCAGTGTGTCCGTTATTCACGCTACACTAGCATTGGTAAAAGACAGGTTTGCTAAAGGCAAGATCTCCTACTCTAGGATGAATGCCTCCAACATCTTGCTGCATAAAATCGTGATCAATTGCATCCGTCCAAAATCAACATCCAAGACTGATGTGTCTCGTTCAAGCAAAGTTGATGTATGCCATCAATGCTGGCCACAAATTCTCTCGCCTCACACCATCATGTTTCATATCTACAGGACAGTGGTGAAAGACAATGGACAACTCTCTTATTCTACTCTTATCACACGCCTTTTTAGACATTTCAAAATTCACATTCCTGCACCTTTGTGTTTGACAAGCATTACACCAATGGTGATTGGATTTAAAATGGTCACCAAGATGCGTTTAAAAGAGCTTAACAATGTGTTAGAGCGCATGAAGGAGAAGTCTCCCGTCAAGGCGAAACAGGAGTCAGCAATAGCCAAAAGGAAAGGCAAGGAGGCCATGGATGCTCCAGCAAAAAGGAAGAGAACTCTCATTTTGCAGGATGAAGAAGATGAGGATGAGATGACTCTTTCAGCTTTAAGGAGCTTGAAGAGTTTTGTCACCTTTCAAGAGACAGATGAATGAGAGACCAGAGAAGAGACAGAGAAAAGAGATGAAGGAAGAAGAGAAGAATAGGAAGAGGAAGGAAGAAGAGAAGAAGAGGAAGAGGAAGAAAGAAGAGATGAAGAGGAAAAAGAGGCTCGAGATGATTCCTTTGAGCCTACCTTGGCTGTATCCTTGTCAAGCAACTCAGAACAGACAAGGAGTGGAACTGTTGGAGCGAAGGGAAAAGAAAAACATCACTCCGTTGCTGAAGCATAATAGGAAGAAGATTTCACTTCTCCACCTGAAGGCACACAAACAAGGGGAGCTGCTGAAAAATGAGGTATTTCTTCACTTGTTTTAACTAGTGATGTTAGTTGATCTGCAGCAGATCTAAAGGATGTGTATGTCTCTCTTCATCCAAAATCAGACCTTGAGACATTCACTCCTAGTCATAGTCAACGAACTGCTGAAGATCCCTCCAATCTCAAGACTCCAGGAACAGAATCGGCTGGACCCAGTGCTGCACTAGCACATTCAGCGGACTTTTCACAAATGATGGATATCCTGTTGGATTTAAAGAAGGGTCAATATGGTATAGACTATGAGATAAATGATCTCAAAAAGGCTTTCTTGGCTACTTCAGTTTCGTTGCAAGAACAGCTATTCGCCTTGAAGAATCAAGTGCAAGATACTGTGAAGGGAGAAGATTTACAGCAACTGAAGGAGACTATTGGAAAGCTTGAGAAGACAGTGAGCTCTATGGGGGAATTCCAGCTTGTTCACTTGCCAAAACAACCATGATTTTCATACCACTCTTTTCATTCAACTCTTTTGCTTATTCTCCACTTTTTGCTGTTCACAAAAAGGAGGAGAAGTCGTGTAGATTTGTCTTGATTTATCTTTACTTTAATGATCTTTATGACTTTTAGACTTTGATATTTTTGTTTGGTTGTGGACTTTTGACTTTGGATCTTGATTGCTTGATTGTTATTGTGGTTTGAATCTATGATGCTTGCAATAACTTAGACTGAGATACTAATTGTGGATAGATAGTTATCTTGCAGGGTTAACATGTTTTATGTGGTTGCAGAATTGATACTATCTAAGTCCTAATCAACTTATTTTTATAAGTTATCATGTGTTGCTTAAGTTTTCTTTTGCAAGACAAAAGTTTTCAAATCTGCATGATAGTTTTGTCACCATCAAAAATGAGGAGATTATTGGAGAAAACTCCCTTATTGTTTTAAAGTTGACAAAACGTTTCCATCAGTCTAGTCTGAAGACTTCTAGACTCAAGTGTTAAAGTCTGAAGAACTACAGACTCTGTCGTCAAAGTCTGAAGACCACAAGACTCAAGACTCAAAGTTTACCATTACTGACAGTTTCCAGACCGATGAAGAGAAGACTTATCCAAATGCGAGTTTATCTTCAAGGATTCGGTTCGTACGGTTTGTAGAAGATCTTACGGCTGGAGATTGCACCTTGAGATCAATTATTCTTATTGGAATAAATTTGGATAATTAGATCTGTTGAAAGGCGGAGTATACTTGGAAGGTTCTACTTATAGAAATCCAGATCTTGATTAGATGGGCGAGCAAGATTGGTGTGATATCATCACATTCCTCAAATGACTCGAGATCTCCTAAATTGATTATGTCCAACAAGTAGATTGGAAGAACTTCTTCGAAAAGTGCCAACGGTCGTGAAGGCATGAAGGAGTATATAAGGAAGACGCTCAAGTTATTCAAGTGTGTGCATGAAAGAAGAATTCTAAAGTCTGAAGCTCTTGGTTCTTTGCTATTTCAATCGTAGAGCTTTACTTGTACTCAAAAGAGAGAACAAACACTTGTAAGACTTTGAAGAAGTGTAGTAGAGTCTCTACACTGTAAAGTCAATGACATAAGACTGTAACATCTCCTTTGATCCTAAGTGAAATCCAGCCAGTGGGCTGTCATCGCGGGAGAGTGGACGTAGACTTGATCTAAGCCGAGCCACTATAAACATTGTGTTTCTATTCTCTTTCTCTTAAACTCCTTATTTCAATTTACAGCTTCATACAACTGTTTACTATTTATGTCGCTAGCAAATTAGTTTGAAGTTTCGTAAAAATTTCTTTATCACCTATTCACCTCCTCTAGGTGATCTTACTAGCCCTTTCACGGTGGTCGCCGAGGGCTAAATCGCTCTCTGCTTTCTCTCCCTCCCTATAACCTAACTCTCTCCCCTCAAATATCTCTCTCTCTCCCAAGGCCTCTCGGATGTCTCTCTGAAGCCCCCCTCAGATCTGCCCCTCTACTCGACCCCCAAGATATTTTCCTCTCCTTCTCCAATCAACCTCCCTTCTCGGACTCGCTCACTTTCTAACCTCCCCAGATTTCTCTCAGGTGAAGTCGTCGAGCTCACTCTTCTGATCTCTCTCTTCGCCTCCCCAAATCTTGCTCGCTCTTCCCCGATCTCTCTCCTCTCCAGCTTGCTCACTCTCAGGCCTCCCCTGATGTCTCTTGGCGGAAGTCCTTTGAGCTCGCTGCCCTTCGATCTCTCTCTTCGTGTGTTTTGGCCTCCGTCGAAAGCCCTATTTATAGGGCTAGGGGGCGATCGACGAAGGCTTCGGCCGTTGGTCGGCAGAAGAACAGCCCAAGTGCCACAACTTGGCACCGGAGGACACTTAAGTGCCATAACTTCAAAATGGTACACTTGAGTGCCGGTTTGAAGTTAAATGGAATACTTAAGTGCCACTCCGGTGAAAATCCGGCCAAATGGCTAACGTGATAACTTTCCGGCGAGTTTGGTCCAAAACGGCGTCGTTTTGCACACGACGTGGCGGAGAAAATGCAAAAAACGACACCGTTTCGTGTAAATAATAATATAAAAATTAATTAAATTAGAATTAAACTTAATTTTATTTAAAATATTCAAAAATTTAAAAACTTACGAAAAATTTAAAAATTAAGAAAATTTTAAAAAAAAATAAGAAAATTTTAAAAAAATTAAGAAAATTTTAAAAAAATTTTAAAAATTTTAAAAATTTTAAAAATTTTCAAAAAAAAGGGGGGTTAGGTCGAACGGGGCGGCGGAGGGCTGAGCCCTCCCGCCGCCGCCTCCCGCCGTCGCCGGGAAGGGCCGGCGACGGAGGGGGAGGGTCGGCCGGGTCGCCGGCCCCACGGCCAAGGCCCGCGACCCGGCCGACCCTCCCCACTCCGTCGCCGGCCCTTCCCGGCGGCGGTGGGGAGGCGGAGAGGGCCCGCGAGCCCTCGTCGGATCAGGGTGAGGGTCGCGGCCCGCGCCCCAATTTTTTAAATTTTTCTTAATTTTTTAATTTTTTTAAAATTTTCTTAATTTTTTAAATAAAATTAAGTTTAAATCTAATTTAATTAATTTTTATATTATTATTTACACGTCGGACACGAAACGGCGTCGTTTTTGCATTTTCTCCGCCACGTCGCCGTGCAAAACGACGCCGTTTTGGACCAAACTCGTCGGAAAATTACCACGTCGGCTATTTGGCCGGATTTTCGCCGGAGTGGCACTTAAGTGTTCCATTTTACTCCGATAATGGCACTTAAGTGTACCATTTTAAAGTTATGGCACTTAAGTGTCCCTCCGTGCCAAGTTATGGCACTCCAGGTGTCCCAACCTCGCCGTTGGTCCTTGAGGTGCCGACCGGCCTTGGTGCGGCCGAACCCGCATCTCCTCAGCGGCCTACCCGCTCTTCTTTGAAGGCGCATCCCATCCGCTGCCGACCTACTCCTCTCCACTATAGGTCGTCCTCGCACGCGTTGGTGTCGCTGCGTGTGAGTTGCAGAGGTGGATGGGGAAGGAGAAATGAAGAAGAAGAAGAAAGGAGTAGGCCAGGCTGGGTCACAAAGGTGAGGGGGCCAGATGGGCGCTGCCCCATGTGGAAGACAAAGAAGGGGAAAAAAAAAAAGGGGGCCGGCCACAAAGGCCCAGCCCCCATGGGCCTCGCCCCCTTCTTTCTTAAATGATAATTGTCCCAAAAATAAAGGAAATGAAATAGAAAAAGAACTTAGTGAAAGCAAATGATATCAATACCTAGGTGATGCGAAAAATATTTTTGTTAGATCTAACTTGGTCCCTAATTTTCTAATGCAATTTAATCCTAAAAAATTAGTCAAAATTTAGGAGTCTATATTAGTTTTAGATTACATGCTCATCATTGAACACTATCAAATACCACAAAATCGTGTAAAGACATAGAATAAGGAAAATACAAAGACTTATTCTAAATCCAGGTTCCACTTAGAACCTCAAACCTTGAACTAACCAGTTAGAACAAATTCCTCAATTTTTAGAACTTGAAAGTTACCTTGCATACTGTGGAATTAGACCGATTCCTAACTATCCAGTTCTCAGTTCTCGATTCTATTTTAAAACCATGTTCATCCCTACTTTTAAGAATGTTCAAGGAGAGGTTTTTATATATTATCACAATTGAGGGAATACGAGGGAGAAAATATCTCAATGCAAGTGGATTAGTATATCCCTTGAATTTAAAATGAGAGAAGGAATACAAATAAGAAAGTCAAGAGAATTGATGGCGGGGTGGATTATTTTATGATTCTCAAGGCTTCATTTATTGATGTTGACCATACAAAATAGAAAAAGGATGGAGGGAAAAAATTTCGCAAGGCATATATTCAATTTTTTGGATACTTTTATTTGACTAAAAATGAATTATTTGCAAAATATTTTCATAAAAATAATTATTCGTGGTGCATGAAATAATTAGTCAACAATTTTTTTCATTATTAATAATAATTCATATTTAAATTTTTCAATAATGAGAATATTTTTAATTTATTAATTATTATAAACAATGCAAAGGATTATTTTTCGAAAATACACATTTCTGGTTCTTTTCCAGAGAGACTTTTTACAAGTTCACAACAGACAAAAGACACCACAGCTCCACAATTGTCCACGCGCCCTCACACCTTTACCGTCGCTGCTAGGGGTGAGCATGGTCTGGGTTGGTCCAGGCCCCAGACCACCCCTTAACCCTAGAACCAACCCGTACAGGTGTCGGTCCTCAATTTTTAGGACCGAGGACCGACCCTATTGAGCCTGGGACCAAGGACCGGACCGACCCAATGGGTTCGGTCCGATTCCAGGGTTAACCCGAGACCAATCGATAATTTTTTTTCGTCTTGTTTTTTATACTCCCTAAAAAAGCAAACCTACAAATTCAAATTACACATCCATCGACAATGCGGCATTATGCAACTAAACTATAAATACCAATACATATTCACCAAAATTTCCTTTCTTTTCCCAACAAAACTTTGGCATTTTTTTACCTAATTTCAGCTCATAAATTACAAGCCCGTGTCTTTATCGAGCTTGTTGTTCCAACATGCAATGATCTAGATTTTAAAAACATGACATCAATACGGTTCGATTGCTACTTCAGTTAAAATCACGTTGGATGATGAGCATGATTCGGTTCTCCAATCAAAGCTAAAACCCATCTCCAAAAAAGGAAAGAAAAGCCCAGAAAGAACACATCCGATGCAATCGCCCCCGTCAATTGAGGGTCCAAAAGGGGAGGTCACGGGGACTAATACCCAGCCAAACTGATCATGTATGCGAAGCAAACATGGAAAAATGAAAATTCAACACAAATCAAGAGCATTGAAGATCTCAAATGAAGCACAAAGTAGAACTCACTAGCCAAGTTGTGTTCGGAAAGCAAGGGTGAGCCGAGTGTTAGGGTTTCTAGTTAGGGCCTTTTTTTTTTTCCTTCTGATTTACTCGGCGATAAGTGAGGCGACCGGCGCGATTGGCGAGCGGCAAGCGTCGAGCGTTGAGTGGAGCGAGCGTCAACGGTGAGCGGCAAGCGTTGAGCGAGGCCAGCGGCAAGCGACGAGCGTTGAGTGAGGCTAGCGGCGAGCGGTGCGAGTGGCACGCATGATCAGAGGTGAGCAGCATGGGCAACTAGAGGTGAGCGGGATGTTGCTACTTTTGATTTTGGCAAATTGAAGAACAAGGAAGACAGAATGGAAGAGAACGTACATTGGGGAAGGAAGTCATGAGGAGATTTACGGCGTAAACTTCGCACCGTTTTGGACGTCACGAGTCCGTGACTGTGAGGACTCCTTGGTCCTTACGATGAAGATTGAAGAACATACTTTGGACTGTGGAGGACATCGTGAAGACCTTTACGGCGTAAACTACACACCTTTTGGAATTGGATGCCGTCTGTCCGTGACTGTGAGCCTGAGGAGTCAACAGCTTTAACATCATTTTACTTAGGTTTTTTTTTAATAGACATTTTACTTAGGTTTGAATATATAAAAAAATTATAAATAATATAATATAATATAATATAATATAATATAACAGACATTTTACTTAGGTTTGAATATATAAAAGAATTATAAATAATATAATATAATATAATATAATATAATATACAGGGTTGGTCCAGGGTTGGACCGACCCAAAACTCTCAGGACCGATGACCAACCCGCACAGTGTTGGTCCTAGAACTTCAGGACCAAGGACCGATCCAGTCCCTTGGGAACCGAACCAGGACCGGCAAGGTTGGGCTGGTCCAGGGTCGGTTCAGGGTCGACCCTAAACCGCTGCTCACCCCTAGCCGCTGCAGCTTCCTCTCGACACTACTGCCCAGATGTGGTAGCACTCTTACCAGCAGCGACGATAATTCTCTTGCAAGCTTTTGATGTTTCCTGTGAACACGAACACACAGCCGCCTCTTGCCGGAAAATCCAGGCGAGTTCCCAGCAGCTCTGGTGGCTATCCAGCAACTCATACGCCCTCCTGCACTCATGTGGCGATTGAGTTTTTTCTTTTCATAGGTTTTCCGATCCCTGCTCGACACTATGCCTAATCAACGCCAGGCCTCCTGCAACATTGTCAAGCAAAATCTTCGACACCAACACCACGAGCTCTTGCATCCTTGCTCAGCGAACCAACGAAGTCAACAAAATTATGGACACAAGACTTGAGCTTGACTTATGATAATGAATGCATTTGTAAAGTATTTATGTCTAGATAATAAGCAATCCTAATCTCATCTAATTCTTGGAATGCGGGATAGGCTTGCCGTCTAGGAATTTCAATGCAACAACCAGTACAGTTGACTAGAGAAGAGCTACGTGGTCAAAGAAGATATGTACCACCGGCATAACATTGCCTGATTCGTTAGAAAAGGATCCACCGATGTGCGATGGAATAGCCCCTTCTGTGGCGATCAAAGGCAAGATTCAAAAAACAATGAGGGCTCATCCTAGTTCGCAAACCCAAAAAAAGAACGTCGTCATGAACTTAGGCGAAAAGGAATTTTGAGATTATGAATATCACTTTCACAGCAAACACGAATGCATGAGAAGTAACACTACTCTTCAAAGAAAGAAAGGGTAGAAGTAAGTTCCCTACCTATAGTCATTCCTCTCTTTGCTAGAAATTACTTCTCTCCTTGCTCTCAGTTAGTCCAGACCAAAGGGAAAACTGAAGCTTGCGAGATTGCTTGGCACCCTTTGCTAACTTATAGCCCAACTAAGTAGGCGCATTAAACTCATCAGAATATCAAATTATGGGATGCTTCGAGAGTTCCTAATAAAAAGACCCTTAGAATTGATAGCAAGAGACCACAGAACAGGCAAAGTACGCATATACCATGACATCAGTATATGATGTCCCTTCTAAGTACAGGGGACTTTGATGAAGCACCACATGAACCTGCAGAGCCACAAAGTCCAAACACTTGTGACATAGAAAGTGTGTCCTAAACTTGAGTCCCTATTGTTAAATCTCTAGTTACAGTTTGCATCACATAAATGCAAACCTAAGAAGAGATATAAAGTCACAAAATAAAAAGGCCATATACTCTTATCAACCGTATAAAAATGACTATTGTATGAAAGCTTAGTTGCGCCAGTCCCGGAGTCCTTCACCGCAACCACACATTGCTGAATTGATAAACAATTTAGGTAATTTCCCAATCCATACCCAATGTGAATATTCAATTACTAACTTGGATTATTTGATTCCAATTATGAAATTTCCGGTTTGAGTCATGCATATAATTGAGAATTTGATCTTTAAGAATTAAGATTGAGTTCTCGATTATGTTTGTTTCCCATTTTAAATTGTGATGATTATTTGATTATGTGGGTTTATTATATCACATGCTTAGTAAATTTTCCTATTTTCAAAATACAAAAAAAAATTGCATTGCATATTAGAATAAATTGCATTCATTACTTATTTCCTATTCTATAATTGCATATCTAGAGTGAAAATTAGGTTATAATAAGTTATTTCCTAGTTTAAATTAGGTAATCATATGGTTTAGGTAGCTTCCTAATTTAATGAAAAAGAAAGTGAAAAAAAAAATGTCAACATTGCATCAATAAGATATTATTCTTTAATAAAAAGTCACTTAAGCCAAGTTAGTGTCTTAGATCAAGCCTTTCATTTATATATTGAAAAAAAAATCTCTCGCATACTTTAAATAATAGGGTTTATTTCATAATTAATCCTATCTCATGTCATTAGAATTGCATATAGGGAAAATTACAAATAAGGACATGAAGTGCATTCATTTTCTTAAATAAGGGCTTGAAGTGGATATTATTTCAAATAAAGATCTAACATATTAGCTAGTGAATGACATTTTCTTTATTTACCCTTTTCTATTTTTTTCTTTTCTTTCTTTTTTTTTTTTTCCTTTTTATGGTTTTCTTTTTTTTTTGTCGATGGCTAGGTGAGGTCACCTTCGCTAGTCACAAGCAAAGGACGGCCTTGCCTTGGGGGAAGCCGCCCTTATGGCCAAAGGCGAGGCTAGCCCTTGCCAGCAGCTGACAAGGGACGGTTTCGCCTAGGCGAGGTGACCCTCACCTTGCGTGAGGCCACCGTCACTACAACCAACAAAGGTCGCTAAGCCCTCACTGGCCCTTGCTAGTAGCTACCGGCCCTCACTGGGAAAGAAAAAAAAAAAGAGAGAGAGAAAAGAAAAGAATAATAAATTTAAAATTAAAATTGTATTTGGACGAAAACGCCATTTGATTTGTTAGAATATTTAGCCAACCAAGAACTAGTAAGGTCAAATCCTTATTTGAAACAACCATGGTCACTTCATGCTCTGAATTAAAATAACTATGGTCACTTCGAGCCCTTATTTAAAACAACCATGATCACTTCAATCTCTTATTTGAAACAGTCGCCGATTAGGCTTTTAATACAAAGTTCACTTTGAGCTCTTATTTAAGAAAATGAGGGTATTGCAGGCTATTATTTGGAATTTTCCATTGCATATAAGTAGCATTACATTTTGATAAAATTTGCATGTCATTTAGGATCAATGCATGTTAGATTAGGATTCATGTAGTTAAAACGTTTCAACTAAATCATATTCGTATTAAATAGAAAAGAGAATTAGATTTTATTAATCATGTGTTAGCACATACATGCATATTTAAGTTAATATCTTGCAAAACATTCGATGCATTGCAATTAATGGGCTTTTGCTTGCTTGAAGTGTTTAATTTCCTTACCTATCTTTAACAATTTATTTGTTACTTTTTTTATTATTGGCTATTAAATTCTTGTCTATGCATTCGTATGACCACTTCTCATTAGTGATTTAAGTTAAATTGATCAAGATTGCTTATAATATATTTTTGAAATTAAAAGAAAAGGTATCAAAAAAGGCATTAGATTTATCTAGCATAATCAAGTTCCCGTATCCATAAATCTCTGGTTCATAGATGTAAAATTATCTTCCACATTTTATTTAGATGTTTAATCGACTTATCAATAATTGAGTGGTGGCGACTCTTGAATAAACTTATTTGCATGTTAATTAAATTAAAACCCAAAAGTTGTGGATAATATGGGTTAGGGAGAGTTTACGCTAAGTTTTTGAGTTTAGTAATCTATTAACTTTCCCTTGGGTGTGGCTCATCTCTAAGGAAGATCACGACAATTACTTTTGATGATACTAATGATTCGTCATTTGTGACAAAATAATTGAGACACTAAGGAGAGAGAAGATAGGGAATTAGATTCTATATAGCATCATGTATTTCACGCAAAATTATTTACCCCAAGTTAATATGGTCCACTAGTTCACCCCTATTATATTCACCACAAATTAATTTTCATGACACAAAAAGAGATTTGTATCATATTGTCAAAACTTGAGGAAGCTTTTAAGGAAAAATTAATTGAATTCCTAATCTAAGATTAGTTTAAGATAAATGTGGTGCTGATGTACTAGTTTTTGATATATTATGTGTTAACACATAAATTTTGACTAAATATTTAGAATTAAACTGCATAGAAAGTTATGGACTAATTTTGCCCTACCCAAATATATTTACGTTGAATAGCACATCACGTAGGCATTAATATTGCACCTATTAAGCTTTATTTTTATTTTCCCTTTTTTTGCTGCATTTCGGATAGATAGAAAACAGCTTAACTTTTAAAAAATTATTATTAAAAAAAGGCCCGCGAGGGATCAGGGCATATCCTCTTTATTTCCTTCCCCACCCCCTCCCTCCTCCTTCCTTCCTCCTTCCCCCGCTTCTTCTGCGCCTCACGCAAACGAGGACAACAGAGGAGCAAAGTAGGCGCAAAGAGGGTAGGCGGGCGAAATGACTGGAGCAGCCGGTCGGACGTCCGGCCGGCAACGAGCCAACGTGCCCCCACGTACGAGCGGTGGGTCGTCCGACCCTACAAAAGAAGGAGATCGGGAGAGATCTTACGGCGGCCTTCCCCTCGACGTTCTTTGGAGACCTCCATTAATCGCCCCCCAAACCGCGTCCGGCCGCACCGACGTTCGACTTGGCCTGCCAACCGGAGCAGCCGAGAAGCTGTGCGCTCTCCCATTTCCTTTCCCCGAAGCCACGTGTTTCTTGGCGACGTCCAGTCAAGCCCACTCTTCCCGACCAACTGAGCAATTGCAGCCGGCAATGCCTCATCCATAAGGTAAGCCTGTTTACCCCGTTCGCCCATCTTGCTCGAACTGTAGGAGCGAGGCCTGCTGGCCCGGGCTTGCTCGTGCCTTTCTCTGTTTATCCTTAGTGTTGTTTGTTGATTGGGGTTGGCTTTGGCTTGAGCCTGTGTCTCAAATGCCCGACGTGGGTCCACTTAGTTGACTCGGTGGTGGTGCTCGCTAGTAGCATTGGTGGTGGGCGTCGTCGGTCGGAGGACGGGTTGTTCCAGGGAAACACCGAGAAGGGAAGTCCTCGGCGTGGCCTCGGTGAAGCCTAAGGAAGAAGACGGGGCAGGCAGAGGAAGGGGTCGAAAGAAATGGAAAATAAATAGTAAAAGAAAACAAAAGAAAAATAAAAGAAAGCTGGAAAATTGACTCCGAGGACCTGAAGGCGAAAGAGAGAACAGTTTTAGTAATTTTGGGCTCAATCTAGCCAATGTGAATGTAGACTTGCGTTGGTGGTGCCCTCTTAAATTCAAGTTGGTTTGATGGATCTGGGCTTGTTTCTAATCATGATTGGAGTGCTCATTGTTGGGCTTCCCTCATTAGAAGCGGTTTGGGCTCCAAGTAAATGAGCCTGCTTCATTTCATGCCTTTTCCTCTTTTTTGTGACCCAGACCCGAAGGTTTTCTTCAGCCCATATTCGGACCTGGCCTTAGGGCCTGGCCCGGGACCCTATTTTCAGATTAAAATTTAATTTCTACAAGAAATATTTAAAAATGTTTTTCAAATAATTAAAAAAATCAATTTTTTTTTTTTTTGTAAAAATCAAGAAACAAGCTTTAAAAATAGTTTGTGAGTAGTTTCCTATAAAAATGCATAAAAAATTCCTTTAAAAAAGGAAAAAGTCAAACCCCAAAGTTTAAACAAGATTATCTATCGAAAGGGTATTAGTTGATTAATTAGTGTAATCAAGTATTGGATTCGAGTTTCTCTTATTATGTAGGAGTAAGGTAATTCTCTCAATATCTTACTTGGGTTTTTGATCGATTTACAATAAATCAATTAGTGACAATTCCTAAATAAAAATGATTTGCAAATTAAAAATTTGAATCATAAGTTGTGAATTGGTGAGCTTGGGATGATGAATTGGTTAAGCCTAAACTTAGTAAGCCATTGGCTTAACGCTGCGGAGGGTAAGATCACAACACTATGTGATGCAAAAATTAGTTTGGGGTAAATATAGCATGGATGTACCAGTTTGAAATTTTTTATAAACAAAAAGATTCGTTTGGAGTAAACGTGGAACAGATGTACTAGTTTTAGATTTTCATGGTGTCGACCTTAATAGTTTGAATATTGTAGTAGGAAGAGATAGCCTAAAGTGTAAATTTATCATTTATACTTAGCCAGGTCAAATTTCACTATATAGTTAACTTGAATGAATAATGTATAACTACTGTGCACTTATCCTATTCCGCACCATGTCACTGGGTACTAGTATAGGGCTGATATTAATAAGACTTTGTTGCAGTCTGACTTGTTTCAAATATTTTTTTTATTAAAAAGGAGGAGTGCTTATTATATTGAACTCAACTGAGCTCCTTTGCCTTTTCTTATTCAGTCGACTCTCGTACTTTCCACGAAAGAGGGAAGAGAAAAAAGCAACAAATAAAAAAAGGAAGTAAAATATCAAACATAAGTTTAGATATATGCAAAACATATGCAGTATTACTTTTTAAAGTGACAACTTTTTCGTTAAATTTACCATTCATAGCACACAAATTGTTCTTTCGGTTGATTAATTTTTTTGTCAAGTCAAATGAGCAAACTACTGCTTGGAGTAATTTAGGTTTTTAATGTTTGATTGTTGGATAATCCTAACAATCCCATGCTCCAACTTTTAGTTAATCTGAATTAATTGAAATCTTTCGTAATGTCCAAATATTGATATGTAGAATCATCTATTGTTTTTTTTTTTTTTTTAAGAATCCTAGAACTTAAATAAAGTTTTAATTTTCAAAATTTGGATGAAAAACAAAATTAGAAGAGATTGATAAGTGCAATCAAACACGTCCATTGACAATTGTTTCATGTCGGTTAGAGAAAAATAAAATAAAAACAAAGACATATATTTTTTTAGTGTAAAAGTTTGACAACCCATATGTAGGGATTAACGGATTCCCAAAAACTGGATTCGACACTAAATCGAACCCCTAAAACGAATGCGGAAGACAAGCCTGGGAAAAACATGTATCACCGATCCTAAAGCACACCACGGAATCGAGCGTACCTTGTTAGCCACAGATTAAACACCAATACCGATAAAAGGAAGAGAAAACCGATCCCGATCGATTCAATGACGTCGATTGGCCTTGAAGGGAAGACGGCATCGCCTTAAGCGCTTGTTTTCTTTTTGGAGGGAGAGAGGGAGAGGAACGTACGTACGTTATGCGCCAAAAGGTATCTTCGTCTCTCTCTTTCCTCCCTTATATACGTTCCCTCAAAAATAGAAACATACCCCTTCATCGTATCCTTCCATCCATGGGCCCTAATCTCGTGGGCCGGGCTTTCAGGCCCAACATGGGCGGACGGGCCTTAAGCCCATCACATAAAACCATCATCTCCCACTCGCACATGGTGGGCCGAACAGGATTCTCTTTACCTCTCTTCAACATTCATACCGGTGAATAATCCGTGCGACCAGCATGCTTTGAGAGCTCATTGCTATACATCTATTAGGAATATATAGCAGCTCATAATGGGCATTACACTCTAAGTAGATTTAGTATGCAGTACCCTAGATCGATCGATCACATTTATATCTCTCTTGATCTCTTTTAAACAATGATATATATATATATATATATATATATATATATATATATATATTGTATTCACAATTATGATTATCCCAAAACAGTCATAATTGGTTAACCGGTGAATACAAAACTACAATGTGATTCTCCAAATTCGATCTTCCTCTTTCCTTCAAACTCTCAATTTCAGTTCAGCTTGCTTTTCTAGAAATGTCCCATTAGATCGAATCAACTCATGATCATTGGCAACATCCTAAGATAGCAAACACCAAATAGAAATCTTGAGAATAAGTAAGAGTCATGAGGGGACAAAAAAATTGAGGAACTATTTTCCTCAAGAGTCTCACATGACATAAAAGTTGAGATCAAACTTTTGCCACTCTTATTGGTCGTCTCATGCATACGTAGTATGAAATACGTATTATGGTATTAACTCCTTTCCCATGGAGCGTATGTCTACACCTTTAATACCGTACAGATGATAGTTCAGACATACCCAATGTCTAACTTGAATTCACGTATCTACTCATTCACAAAATTCATCAGAACTCACATCGGCATCATAGACGGATAAAGTAAAATATGTGGGCTATTTTACTTTCGGACATAGTAAGTATTATGTCCTCATCTTAACACCCAGTTAAGGCGACATACGTATTTTAAGCTTGAGCTCTCGATTATCACCTAGATAATAAGCTTAAAAACAGTCTCATCACTATTTATCACACAGTAAATAGAGGCGATTACCCGTGTGAGTAGGCTAATCTTATATCTGTCCAACATACTTTCTCAACTTAAAGTAATGCACTGAGCATTAAGATGCATAAAGATCAAACAAAGATTCATAGGCATTAATGATGAAAACACAAATTCATCAAATGTGAACACTTAGGGAAATTACAATATTCAATACATCAGCCTCTACGCAATCCTAGAGATTTCATATGGCCACAAAACACATCTCTAGGTATTGGCTTTGTCATGGGATCTGCTACCATTCTATGCGTAGTATGTACTCTAAGTTCACATCTTTTCGTGCAATCATATCTTTGACAAGATTATACTTGGTATCTATATGTTTGGTCTTGCCATGATATTTTGGATCTTTGGTGTACACTTTTGCTGCTTGGCTATCACAGTTAATCAACAATAAATCTGCAGCACTTCCAATAACACCTAAATGACCCAAAAAATCTCTTAAGCCAAACACCTTCTTATACTGCTGCTGATAATGCCACGGACTCAACTTCCATCGTGGACAAGGCTATACACTTTTGTTTCTTACTGCTCCAACATATGGTGCCATTATTCAGTAAGAAAACAAAGCCAGAGGTAGATTTCCTTTCATCTAAATCTCCTCTATAATCGACATCAGAATAGCCTTAGAGTCGCAGATCATTTCCATAATAATTCAGCGTATAATCAGCAGTTCCCTTTAGATACCTTAGAATTCTTTTAACGGCTTTCCAACGTGCTTGACCTTGATTGGATTGGTATCTATTCACCATTCAAACTGCAAAACATATGTCAGGTCTTGTACACATCATAGTGTACATCAAGCATCCAACAGCACTAGCATAAGGAACATGTTTCATTTGTTCCTTCTCTTGTGGAGTCCTTGGACACAGTCTATGGCTCAATCCTTCACCTTTTGCAATAGGAGTGTCTATGGGTTTACAATCTTGAAATCTTAACTCCAAGAATGTATGCAACATCACCCATGTCTTTCATCTCAAAGTTGGAAGATAACCAATTCTTCACAATATTAACAAACTCCATATTACTTCCGACAATTAGTATATCATCAACATATAATGATATGATCACAAATTGATCCTTGAATCTTTTGATATATACACAATGATCCTCATCTATCATTGTAAAATCATATGCCGTTATGGCATTCTGAAAATGTATATACCATTGTCTTGACAACTGCTTAAGGCCATATATCGACCTCAAAAGTCGACATACCTTTTTTTCTTGGCCTTTCATTATGAAACCAGCAGGTTGTTCCATATATATTTTTTCCTCTAATTCTCCATTGATGAAAGCAGTCTTTACATCCATTTGATGTAACTCAAGATCCATACTAGCCACTATTGCCAGAATAATGCGAATCGAGGTAAATCTCACTACAGGAGAAAATGTTTCTTCATAATTAATTCCTTCCTGTTGATTATACCCCTTCGCCACAAGGCGAGCCTTATGCCTTTCTATCGAGCCATCAGCCTTTTGCTTTATTTTGAGAACCCACTTGTTCCCAATAGCTTTGCGTCCTTTTGGAAGATCAACCAGTTCCCAAACATGGTTTGATTTCATTGACTCCATTTCCTCTTCCATTGTATGAATCCATTTTTCCTTATTAGGGCAATACAGAGCCTCATTAATATTTCTTGGCTCATCCTCATCTTGTGGAGCAATCATAAAAGTTTCCCCTTCAATGTCAAAACGTCGACGGGGAATACTTTGGCGACTTGTTCACCATATGGAAAATTGTACACTTAGCACATCATTCCCCATTATGCTCCAACTAGGATTAGATAATGATGATGTCGTCTCATCATGTGGTTGCAATTGAGAATGAGTTGAATTCAATTCATCACTTCTCATTTTACTCCCACTTGGACGAACTCCACTAATATCATTATCTTGATCCAAGGTTTCAAATAGGGAGTAATCTTCTCCTATTTTTCCCTTATTAGGAAATTCATCCACTAAGAATGTGACATCCCGTGATCCAAATTCAGTTATACTCCCACTTTCCTGCTCACCTATGAACACATACTCTTTCGAGTGTTTGGAGTATCTCATTAAAATACTCTTCTTTCCTTTGGGACCCAATTTCCCAAACTTGTGAGAGGACTCATGAATATAGGTAGCACAACCCCATGGCTTAAGAAAACTTAAGTCTGGTTTTCTACCTATCTATAACTTATATGGAGTGAAAGCAACTGATTTGGAAAGCACCCGGTTAAGTATATAGGCAGCAGTTAACAATGCATCACTCCAAAAAGTGATAGGTAAATTAGCATGTGCCATCATGGACCTAACCATTTCCAGTAGAGTTCTGTTTCTTCTTTCCACTACACCATTTTGTTGAGGAGTATATGGAATAGACAACTGTCTTTCTATTCCTTTTTCATCACTTAATTTTCTGAACTCATCAGATAAATATTCTCGACCTCGATCGGATTTCAATGCTTTTATTTTCTTGTCTAATTGATTTTCTACCAGGTTCATAAACCTTTTGAAACAACTCAATGCTTCAGATTTATGAGAAATCAAATAGACATATCTGAATCAAGTATTATCATCTATAAAAGTGATGAAATAAAACAGCCCCATGCCTTCCTTTCACATTCATTGGACCACAGACATCAGAATGGATTAAATGCAAACGAAATTAAGCTCTTTTATCTTTTCTAAATGGTTTCCTTGTCGTTTCCCTACTAGGCAATGCTCACATATGGGCAAATCGACTTTTTCAATGTTGCCCAACAAGCCCTCTTTGGCTAGTCTATTCATTCGTTGTTGGCCAATATGACCAAGTCTAGCATGCCACATAATCACATCATTATCATTTGAAGTAGAAGACGTGAAACAAGGGAATAGCAAACATTGACATCACCACAGTCAACATTTAGTACAATAAAACCATCCAGAAAATAACCACAACCATAGTAGTTTGTATCCAAATACAAATCTACACCGCTATTACGGAAGTTCACACTAAAACCAAGCTTAACCAACATTAAAACAGACACTTAAATTTCGACGAATCTCCGAAGCATATAGAACATCATGTAGGAACAAGGTGCGTCCACCACACATGTTCAATTGGCAGGTGCCAATCCCTTTAACTTCAGCTCTGGAGTTGATTCCCACATAGATCCACTTAGTTCCAGTTGGTATCGTCGGAATTCCACGAAGGATCCTCTATCCTTCGCTACATGGTTTGTTGCTCCTGAATCTACAGTCCACAAAGGATTAGATTCAGCCAATAATCCAGAACTTAACACATAAGCAAAGTTCTCAAATGTACAAGAGGTGTTTACCTTTTTCGGCTCACAACAGTTGCGAGCATAATGACCTTTCTTCTCACAATTGTAACACCTCACTCTCGACATTTTCTTCACTTGAGGACGTTTTCCTCTCTTGTGTTGATTAACTCTTGATTTCTTGCAATAAGGACTTGATCCTTTGCATTCCCACATATTGAACGAATCAATACGCTTGCGCTTAGAGCTCAAAGCCCTTTCTGAGCTAGAACCAGCATTGCAAATATCTATTTTCGGCTCAAATGCCGTTAGGCGGTCCTCTGCTAGCTCAAGGTGGCGCACAGCACCCTCAAGATCTTCCATAACATGGTCAAGAGCTTCTAGTGCTTCTTGCTTTTCCAGCACATATTGAATCTTCATATTCAATATTTCACAATTGTTGCCGTTCATATCAGCAATTACGTTCTTAGTTGCTGAAACCATCGATCTGAACACATCAAACATATATGCACGAACAATTAATGCCTATCATTTATGCATCCACTTTGCACAGACCCATCATATCAATGAACAATTTCAAGTAAGGTTTTAGAATCAAAAGGTCACTATGTTTCCAATCATCCTCCAAAATCCTAACTCAAAATTATTATTAATATAATTGTCTTATGCAAAATAAATTCTATGAAGTTACAAAAACTTCTATGAACTACCCACAATGATCAACAATAATAGAAAGCAAATAATATCTAACATCCAATAGAATAACAATGCTTTCACATAATACAACTATCCATTACACTAAGTAATATATACAAAGAAATATCAACATATTAAAAAGATATTCACACCCAAAACATCTCAAACTAATCTAAGAAATAAATAGGGAATGTCCCTTCTAATCTATCAGTCAAAATATCTGAGAAATTTGAAGGCACATTTGCCAACCATGGAAAAACTTTTGGAGAGCTTTCATGTCGCCACCAAGGCGCATTCACTCTTGCGCCATGTGGCGCTCAATCTAAGGGTTGAAGTTTTGGTTAACTCAATCCTATAGTACTCTCTTACAAAAGCTTCCACTAGCCTCCTATAACCCGCGACCACGTTGACCTCCCATAGCCGATCTAACACTGCTTGCCATTCAGGTGGAAGAGTGTTCATCAAAGCCGGCACCTTCTCAAAATCCGGCATAAGATAACCATTCCATATGATTTCCTGTATTATCTGATTGACCCTGACCACATGTGATACTAAATTACCGTTATGTCACCGATAATTAGCTAACTCTATCATCAGCCTTTTAAGTCTTGCATTTCCCTCGTCCGTTCTCGGGATTGCAGGTATCCGTGCATAACGCATCATAGTTCCTGCAACAAATGCAGAACTAAAAATGGATCACTTATAATCCATAATATACATAAGGGAAAATACATAATTTTCCATGATTCATGCAACAAATGCAGAATAAAAAAAGGATTACCGATAACCCACACATACATAATTGAAAAAAGAAACAAATTCCTTTTTTTTTTTTTTTTTTTTTTCGGGTCAACGGTCGTCGGTCAACGGTCAACGGTCGTCGATCACAGTCAACGGTCAACGGGAGGTGGGTCGAACCGGTCGGACCGGTCGGGCCGGTCGGACCGGGTCGGACTAACCGACCGGCACGTGCCGCGTGCGTGCGCGGGCTAACGTCACGCAGACGTCAGCCGGCACGTGCGCGGCACGCGCCAGGCTTCCGCGCGGGTCGGGTCACCGGTCGGGTCGCCGGTCGGTCGCCGGCCGGCTAACGGTCGTCGGCGATGACATCATCGATGACGTCATCCCAGCAGTTACCGTGACGTCAGCATGCGTTGATTCGCCGACCAGCGCATGCCAGTTCGCCGGTCGCCGGCACGCACGTGCCGGTTCGCCACCGGCGCGTGGCGCCCACGCACAGCGCCTTCTGGCCGCGCATGTGGGTGCGTCCGGCGTCGCCCGGTGGCGCACGACATATCGTCGAACTCGTCTCGACGAGATCTTTCACCCTATGCCTTCAAAAATTGATTTCGACTTATAGAAACTCGAAAAACGGATGAACAGTGCTCGAGTGTCGGGATTTCTCGCTCCGATCGGTGTCGGCCGATTAATTTCGCGAAAATTCAATCAAAAATCATTCATAAACATCAAAGGGATCGGGAAAAACATGAACTAGGGCTCTGATACCAATGTAGGGATTAACGGATTCCCAAAAACCGGATTCGACACTAAATTGAACCCCTAAAACGAATGCGGAAGACAAGCCCGGGAAAAACATGTATCACCGATCCTAAAGCACACCACGGAATCGAGCGTACCTTATTAGCCACAGATTAAACACCAATGCCGATAAAAGGAAGAGAAAACCGATCCCGATCGATCCAATGATGTCGATTGGCCTTGAAGAGAAGACGGCATCGCCTTAAGCGCTTGTTTTCTTTTTGGAGGGAGAGAGGGAGAGGAACGTACGTACGTTATGCGCCAAAAGGTGTCTTCGTCTCTCTCTTTCCTCCCTTATATACGTTGCCTCAAAAATAGAAACGTACCCCTTCATCGTATCCTTCCATCCATTGGCCCTAATCTCATGGGCGGGGCTTTCAGGCCCAACATGAGCGGACGGGCCTTAAGCCTATCACATAAAACCATCACCATACATATTATTTTTCCAACACAGATAATTATTTATGATAAATTATGAAGTTGTGCAACCTCCTTAAAAAAGAAAAAGGTGATAATGTGACGTCATGGACTCGTTCGTTCAAGGTCCACTTTTGTCCATGTCTCTTACATGTATAGATAGAAGCTAGCTTTGATTCATGGGTATTATGTGCATTTATGTGCTAAAGCCAATGAGTATTTATAAGGAGCGATAGTGTTAAGCATTAAATTGCATTCATAGACTCACGGTCTTTTGTGCATTTGGTAACCATTATGTTTCTAAAAACAATTTCTATTTAAAAATAATTCTTTTTTATTCTGTTCTCGAGGATAATTTCTAAGTATTTGAAGGCGACTGGTGACCGCCTTAAAGTTCTATTTTCGAAATAAAAATGTATTTGGTAAAACTCTTAAAATTTCTAGTCCAAACCACTTTCTTTTAATCTTTTAATAATTTTATTAAGTTCTTCTTTTTTTTTCTTTTTCTTTTTTTCTTTTTCATCTTCTTCTTCCTTCGGTTGCTGACAATTCCTTTTGATTTTGATTTGGGTAATTTAGATCCGTTGATTGGCAAAGCATACTTAGAAGGTTCTACTTATGGAAACCTAGATCTTGATTGTATGGGCGAGCAGGATTGATGGGCTATCGTCATATTCCTTAAATAACTCGAGATCTCCCTAATTGATTCTGTCCAACGGGTAGATTGGAAGAGCTCATTTGGAAAGTGCCAACGGTTATAAAGGCATGGAGGAGTATACAAGGAAGATATTCTAGTTATTCGAGAGTGTGCGCGATAGAAAAATTCTAAAGTCTGAAACTTCTTGTTATATGTCAATTCAATTGTTGAGCGTAAACTTGTACTCAAAAGAGAATTTATACATTTGTGAGAGCTTGAGGAAGTGTAGTAGAGTCTCTACACTATGGAATCAAGGATGTGATACTGTAACGACTCTTTTGATTCATAGTGAAATCCAACCAGTGAGCTGTCAGTGCGGGAGAATAGACGTAGGCTTGGATTAAGCCGAACCACTATAAATCTTGTGTTCTTATTCTCTTCCCTAAACTCTTTTACTTTACTTGTAACTTTATTTAATTGTTAGTCTCATTTCTATTTTAAAGTCTACTGTTAAATAGACTGAGGTTAAAAGTAAAGTTTTACTCTGTACTTAGCAAAAGTTTGTTTTCACACCTATTCACCTCCTCTAGGTGCTCATACTAGCATTCACAAGGTCATCGACTCTCGTCTAGCCAATCGCCGATCACCAGGGGTTGGCGACCAGCCAAAAGGAAGAAAAAGAAGAAAAGGAAAGAGAAGAAAAGAAGAAAAATTAAGCTTGATTTTGAAATTGTTCTTAAAAATAAAGAGGCAATTTTTTTCTACTTATTGATTCTGTTTCAAATCAATTTCCAAGATCAGAAAAACTAATTTTTGTTATCAGGAATAGAAAAATTTTCTGAAATTTATGGCGATGTCTAACATAGAGTAAGTTGAGTTCCATCTAGTGGCAACATCAAAAACTACTGAACCCTTATAAGAGATATGTTTATCTTTAATGCAAGATTGAAATGCTTTGGCTCTCATGGAAGAACTCCTTACATACCTAACCATATTTCGAATACGTGTAATGGAGTCACGTACCATAGTCAAGCCATCTCTCACAATCAAATTTAATATATGAGCCGTGTATCTCATGTGTAAAACACTACTATCTAATATCAACAACCTTTATTTCAAAAGTTTTTCCCTTAAATAGTCAATTGCAACATAATTCGAGTTAGCATTATCCACGATGATTGTAAACACATTTTTTCCCATTCTTCACTCCTGAATGCATTTCTCCACCATTTTCCTAATCTCCCTACCCTTATGACTATGCATCACCACAAAATTGATGATTCTTTAATGCAACTTTCAATTTTCATTAACAAAATGTGCAGTGAGACACAAATAATTCAAATTTTGAATGGAACTCTATGTATCAGTCACAATTAATTTTTCCAAAATAATTCTTCAAAGAAGTTCTTTCATATAAATACAACTTGATGCAATCTTTTGCCACTGTGAAATGTGATAAATGTTTGAAGAGATATTGTAACTCACTAACAAATTCACGAACTTCAACATGCTCAACCAAGGAAAAAGGTTACTCCTTGAACCGAGTAAACATTCGCCTACAACGTTCTTGATTAAACGGCCATGTCAATAAGACACTACCAGTACTAGAATCTCCTCCTGCCTTACCAACCATGTCTACATTATGTGGTGCAAAAAATTTCTGCCCTTATCTCTTATCTACATCACGAAGAAACCTTTTGTATGTGGTCAAGTGCTTTCTTATTGCAGAAGTACTATTAGCAACACGGTACTTAAGCACAAACCCACAATGAATGCACTTCACTTGATATATTTTTCCATCATTATCATTGATTCTTGCATAATGATTCCAGCATTCAGATGTATATTTCTTATCATGAGGAAGATAAGAACTAGGTACCTTATTTGTGGCACTCATGGTAAGAGGTGCATTTTCTTCATTTTCATCGCCAAAAAATTCCAATTCCATGATCGGAGTTATCTCATCACGTCCTTCCACCTCCATTGACGTGTTATCTTGATACATTAACTTCGCACTACACAACAATAATAAAATATAATTAGAAATTTCAAAATAAAGAGCAAATTATAAATGAAACAACACAATGAACCCATTTATTTCAATGCAACTCATATAATAATATCCATTGGCCAAGAATTTCTAAATGTGACACCAAATATATAAAATATAGAATTGCTGAAAGATACAAAGTTGCTGCTTAACATATTATTTCATTAGAGAAATTTCGTGAGTTAATTTTTAAGGAGGGAAGCGAGGGAATTACTTCTTTTTTGTTTGTTGAAGAAGGAAAAGGAAAAATGGAGATACTAGGAGAACTTATTTTACCTCAGAGATTGTTCCGTAGACTCTGTACGTAGT
Organism: Eucalyptus virginea; assembly: GCA_014182375.1. Taxonomy (NCBI): domain Eukaryota; kingdom Viridiplantae; phylum Streptophyta; class Magnoliopsida; order Myrtales; family Myrtaceae; genus Eucalyptus; species Eucalyptus virginea. The sequence continues at coordinate 6,544,133 of CM024522.1, forward strand.
CTGCTCTAATTTGGATGAAACGCTTGGGGTAGGTTCTGGTTGTTAGGCAAGATTTGGAGATGGGAGCAGGAAAAATGGCATCTCAATGCGCTCGTGAGTTTACCTTAATTTCACAAAATGCTGAGAAATTGACTTGTGAGTTAACCTTAATTTCAGAGATTGGTTGTGAAGAATTTCCTTCACGGAGAATTGCTTCCAAATGACAACTCTATTGTTTAATGCGAGCGAGTTGAGTTTATTGATTCATTCTCTTTTGCAGCAATCGTTTTCTTTTAAGAAGGTGGGAGCAATGCGGGCAGCCCAAGATCATCTATACATGCAAGAATCAACAAGAAATGTAAGCAGGTGAATTTTTCTCTCATACTAAAAAGACTGCACTTATAAGTTGGAGCTATTCCATATCGACGTTTGCTCTTCATCAAGAATCAACTAAGAGAAGTTGCCGAGAGCACTGGCCTTCCAACTTTTGCAGTCACTAATGCGGGAAGAACTCAGGTATGCATATGCATGCCCTTGCTTATGGCACGTCTAAGAACCTTTCTTAATAACATGCTTCGTGATGGCAACTGCAAAAAACTTCAGAAAGACAGGGTCAGCATATGGGTGTGCTCAAAAGATTGTACTACTGTTGTCATACTTTCCACATCATTTCTTTTTTGTACATACAAGCCTGTGTCATCGATTTGATTGGAGTTTCTGATCTCTGGTCATCAGAGCACTGCATTGAAAAATGGACTGAAGTTCCAAGACCTCGATTGCACAAATTAAGAGTTATAGGACTTGGATTACACAATCCGCCTAAGCCATAGGACCAGAAATGGACTTACCCCTAAACAATAACTTTGGATGTATAATGCTCATGAACATCTTATGGATCATAACCTTCCTGAATTAGAAAATTTAAACTTTACATAACGGTAAAAACAAGGTCACATGATAAAATTTTGACTTTGGAAGTGGCTCAATACAAACAAGGAATGGTTCTATGGAGGTCTCCTATAGCAGCATGAAAAGTAATGCCAAATCTTCAAAGAGAAAGCTAATAGATGATGCAAGCTGTGGCTCAATACAAACAAGAAATAGTTCTATGGAGGCCTACCTAGCAGCATGAAAAGTAACACCAATTCTTCAAAGAAAAAGCTAATAGATGTCACAAAAGAGGGAGGGATAATACATCCACAAAATATAACTTTAGAGGACGATTAAGGGAAACCATAGCTAGAGGATGCATTTGTCCCCTTCTATGTTGAGAATTTTTATTTTCTTATTTCTTTCTTATTTTTTCTTGAAGTTTTTTTCTTGTTTTTTTTTTTTTCGAAGTCTAATGCCCTCTATTTTAAGAAATATAGCTAAGTTTATTGATTCATTTACTTATGTAGCAATCGATTTCTTTTAAGACGGTGGGAGCAATGCGGGAAGCCCAAGATCATCTATACATGCAAGAATCAACAAGAAATATAAGCAAGTGAATTTTTCTCTCATACTAAAAAGACAGCCGGCAGCCAGCAATGCAAACTCGGAGGGGCACTAACGCAGGGACCCACCTCCCACGGCACCTCACTTAAGTCGCGCAATGGGGACGCGAAGTTTCGAACCCCTCCCCTCTCGGATGAGGGTTGAGAGCGCAAACCAACGCGTTCACCGCAGGATGGGTCTAGCCTTCCAACTTTTGTAGTCACTAATGCTGGAAGAACTCAGGTATGCATATGCATGTCCTTGCTTATGGCACGTCTAAGAACCTTTCTTAATAACATGCTTCATGATGGCAACTCAATAAATTCAGAAAGACGTGGTCAGCATATGGGTGTGCTCAAAAGATTGTACTACTGATGACATCAAAAGATTGTACTACTGCTGTCATACTTTCCACATCATTTCTTTCAAATTTATCGGCTGGGCGAGCGGCATCGGGGTGGTTGGGCGAGTGAGCGGCCTCCACCGAGGGGACGAGTGGCGTCCAGCAGCAGTGTCGACGGCGGCAGCAAGGTGAGCGAAGGATGACGGCGTCCAGTGGTGGCATCGAGGGAAGCAAGGGCGGAGCAAGCGCGGGCCGACGGCGTCCAGTGGCAGAACTGGCGGCGTTCGGCGGCAGCGTCGAAGGTCAGCGGCCTTCGGCGGCAGCATCGAGGGCGAGCAACCTCCGGCAACGGCATCAAGGGCAAGCAATGTCGACGACAGGGCAAAGGCAGAGAACAGGAGAAGACTCGGAGAAGAATTGTGAAGTGTGAACTGAGGGTAAACATTAAAATTGATTTGGGGTCTTTTTTTGGAACTAGGAACTGCTAGTTTCTAGAAAAAAGGGAAACAGGAACCGAAACAAATCTTTTTAGAACTGAGAATCGAACCGGACCCTCCAGTTCTTGGATCTACCCGGTACCGCATTCACCCCTAAATTTTTATATTTCTGAAAGGCCGTTTGATCGACTTGACCCAACCCGAATTCAAAAGATCTGGATCCAGAATGGCCATCCTCGGAGACTCGACCCGGATCCGGAAAAGCCGGTTCCTCGGAGACCCGACCCAACCCGACCCGACCCAACCCGTTTTCCCTCCCCACCATCTTTTCTCTCCTGCATGCGTAGAGGAGAGAGGACTCGAGAAAGTTACTCGGGGAAGAAGGAAGCCATGGAAGAAGCTCTGAGCTCGCTGCCGCCGCCGATCGGCGACCCGTTGACCAACCCATCCGCCTACTTCTCGTCCCTTGACGACCTCGCCCATGAGCTCGCTTCCCTCGAGGACCTCGCCAACCGTGGGTTGTGACGGTCCGTCCTCGACAAGGTCGCCCGCGCCCGGTCCCTCTCCCTCCTCCGCCACCCCCATGACCACCTCACCTACCTCTCCTACAACGCCCTCACCCTCGCCAAGCTTCGCCGCTTCGCCGATGCCGCCGCCAAGATCGAGTCCCTCCAGGATCTCGAGTCCCCCGAGTACAGGTACGAGTCCTACCCACAAATCTACCCCGGGCGGTCCGGCTTGATGGTGCCCTTCTGCCTCCGGTGGCTGAATTGCGTGATCCCAATCAAGTTGGGCAGCCACCAGGAGGAGTTGGATCGGTTCTACGCGCTTCTGGATTTCGTCAAAGGGAAATTGGAGGAGAGAAGGAACAAGGGTTTGTCCGAGGAGGACTAGTCGGTGAGGGCTCGGCGGAGGAGAGAGGTTCTGGTGATGAATGGCATCATGGGTAATCATTTGAGTTATAAGGAGTTCAGTGCGTACTTGGATTTGATCAGGGATATGTTTAAGAGGGGTTATTCGGAGGACCCGGTTTTGGTCTCAAGGTTGGGGTAAATTCAGATGCAGATCAGGGATCAGGAGGGCGCGAATAGCTCGTTTAAGCAAATCGAGGGGATGGTGAGCCAAGGGAAGAGTCGTGGTTCAATCTTGTGAATAGAAAATAAGGCCTTGTTGTATTTGGTGGGGAAGGATTTTGTGCTAAGTAGCACCGACACGCGACGCGACACGACACGACACACGTCAACACGTCATTTCTAAAAATTAGAGAATTTCGACACGTTGCGAAACGTTGTATATTAAATTAATATTTTTATTTTTAATTAATTTGATTCAAATTCATATATAATAAATTTACACTAATAATATTAATAAATCAATTCATTTGAAATCCGTAAAATATATTCATAGTTAATGCGAAACATGTTTTTAACTTTAACAAAAGTTATTGATGAAATTAATAATTAATAAGAAATTAAAATCAATTTATTTAAATAAATTCATGATTTTCTACAATGACCAAAATTTATCATTATTCAAAATTCAATACTTTTATTTTTCGAAATTATTTTTTAATTTCATTTATTTAATTTTCCGGTTAAAAAAAATCCCCAAAATCCACCCTTTCTTTCCTTCATCCTTTTCCCTCCACCCCAAATTTATTTTACTTTTTCCCTCCCCCACCACTTGACAGTGATAGGTAAGCTATCACTTCCCCTCCCCCTCACACCATCAGATCTCCTTTATTATTTTTTTTTGGGTTTCTTTATCAAAAACCCTAGCGAGCCCTCCTTTTCCTATTCCTCCTTGCCACTCGCCGCACGACCCCCTTCCCTCCTCTCCTCTTCCTCTCGACACTTCTCCTCCTCCTCCTCTCCGCACGACCCACTTCCTCTCCTCTTCCTCTTGATCCTTCTCCTCCTCCTCCTCCTCGTCGCTGATCTATCACAACAGTGGCAACCCTCGCCGCTCTCTCTGGCCGTCTCTCGCCATCTCGGTAGTCCGTTCGTGGCTTCGTCTTGCCGGCGGGAGTTTTCTTTCTCTCTCTTCTTTCTCTCTGTTCGGCTCTTTCTCTAGCCGTCTCTCGCCGTCGTGGTGGTTCGTTCGTGGCTTCGTCTCACCGGCGCTCGCGGCCTCTGCTCCCTCGCCCTCCCTCGCCTCCACTCTCCATTAGTCTTCCGGACACGTGTCGACACGTGATTCGAGAAAAGTTGACCACGTGTCCGACCGTGTTTGAGGGTGTCGACGTGTCCGACACGCTCCGACACATGTCGGACACGACACGAAAGCATGGGCAACGTGTCCGTGCTTCATAGATTATGTGTCGGCTGTGAGGGAGTATGAGGAGTGTATTGAAAGAGATGATTCGGATGTGGTGGCGATCAACAATAAGGCGCTTTGTTTAATGTATCTGAGGGACTTGTTGGATTCAATCAAGGTGTTGGAGAACGCGCTTGGAAGGGTTCCTACCATTGCTGTGAATGAGTCGCTTGTGGTGAATCCGTGTAGTATGTACAAGTTGGCGTACATCAATCATTTGGAGCGCGTTTGATAATTATTCTATTCCTAAGAATAATTTATGATAAAAAATGATTATTTTTTATTCTGTTTTCAAGAATAATTTCCAAACATTTTAAAGCATTTGATAATTGTTCAAAATTTAGATTTGCTTGATTCTGGAATTGTTCTCGGGAACAAATAAGTAACTTTTTTTTACTTATTGATTTTGTTCCAAATCCATTTCCAGGAATAAAAATGTTACTAAACGGATTTCTATTCCAAATCTATTCTCGAAAACAAAAGAATAGAAATTATTAATATTTGATAAGTTGCCAAACACTCCCTAAAAAGACTTTTGAGTAATTGGATTAACCGAGTGGCTCCTGATGATTTTGATTCATCGTGTACCAGGATTTAATAGTACTATCTCGTCCACTATCATACGATAGTTTGCTTACTAATGTCATTTGGGGGGCACGGGTGATTCAGGGGTTGGGTTGGGGAAATCGGCATTAGCAGGCCGATTATGTATCAATGTGATTGAGAAAATATATAATGAGGGACTAATTTTCTTCCTTCTTTCTAAGTAAGCTCAAAATATATATGTATCAGTGGTGGTCCTAACGTAGTACTTCTCGCAAGCAATCGGCATCTTCAAACGAATTATGGACACTAGACTTGAGCTTGACTTATAATAATGAATGTGTTTGTAATGTGTTCATGTCCAGATAAAAGGCAATGTTGATCTCATCTGATTCTTAGAATGTGGGATAGACGAGAGCTATGTGGCCAACCAACCAATACATTGCCTAGACGAGAGCTATGTGGCCAAAGAAGATGCGTTCCACAGTATAACATTGCCTAATTCATCAAAAAAATATCCATTGATGTGCCATGAAATAGCCCCTTTTATGGCAATCAAAGGCGGGATTCAATAAAAGTGAAGGCTCATCCTAGCGAGCACACCTGAAAAGAGAACCTCTTCATGATCTTAGACAAACAAGAATTTGAGTATACCGCAACATAAGTATGTGATGTCCCTTATGAGTATAGGGGACTTTGATCAAGCACCACATGCACAAGCAGAACCGCAAAGTCAAAGCATTTGTATCATAGAAAGTGCGTCCTTAACTCGAATCTCTTATCATCAAATCTCTAGTGACAATGGACATCACATAAATGCAAACCTAAGAAGAAATTATACCATCATGAAATGAAAAAGGCCATATACTCTTATCAACTGTACTAAAATGACTATTGGCACAATCTGGATGACTCTACTATTCTAGGCATATAAATGTGATGTGTGATCCCGCAGTTGGTAATTTTATGAAAATGTTAGCAAACATAAACAAACTGATAGATAAAAATAATTATTAATCTATTGACTTCTTGATAACTTGTTATAACTCAACAACACTTTTATGCAATTACCAGCTTTTCTTATCTTTTATGGAATTTTATTTGTCTTTCTCCTAATTGTCTTAAATTTATCAACTCTTATGCTAACATTGGCATTTTTTAATAATATTATGATTTTTTAAAGAATTTTTTTAATGTTTTCTCTCTCTTTTTCCCCTTTTCTTCACTCTTTTTTTTTTTTTTTTTTCTGGAAGCTTGAGGGCCGACGAGGGTTGCTAGTTAACCCTTGTCTGCACTGCATGAAAGCGTTGCGGTTCTTGCCCTTGCCAGTGGGTGTCGTTGCCCTCACTATGGTCAATGAGGGCAAAGGCGAAAGCCACTGCATCCTCACCAGCCAAAGCGAGGGCTCATTAGCCCTCACCTAGATCTAGCAAGGACTGCGACCTAAATAGCACTGCCACAACACGACACGACAAGACACAATATATCGACAAGTTATTTTTCAAAAAATAAAGAATTCCGACATGTTGGGACACGTTGTATATTAAATATATATTTTTATAATATCATTTATATGATTATTTCAATCAAATTAATTTGATTCAAATTCAAAAATAAATAATAAAAAAATCTAGAATGAATCTATACTAAAAATATCAATCCATCATTTATTAATATCATTTATTGTTTCAAATTTGACAAATTCAACTACGTTCATAAAACTTAGAGAGAGAAAAACAAGCAATTCAAATTCTAGACTTGCGTGTCGATGTACCGGAAGAGAAAAGAAAAGGAAAACTTGGGGGTGAATTATATATCATAGGAAGTGAGAGTCGAAGAGAAAAGAAGAGAATACTAGATTTTTCTTCTTTCTCAATTTATTATTTTTATTATTGTTTTTTTAATTTTTACATATATACATTATGACCCCTTATTGATTGAAAATTTTTAAAATTGACTTTGTGTGTCGAATCACATGTGGGAAACTTGCGTGTCGGAATGCTAACTAAAGTATCGGAGAGTGTTCAGAAAGTTAATTAAGTGTTGGATTTTCCGACACATGTTGACCGATTGTCGGAAAGTGTCCGAGAGTGCTGGACACGTGTCCAAGTATCCGACATGATATAAAGGCTCTCGAAGAGTATCGGTGTTTCCTAGACCGCGATGCCCTCTCCAAATCTGGGCTGAACCTAGAGCCAGCAAGGGCCACAACCCCCTAGCCTAATGCCAATGAGGGTTGGACCCTTGCCAGCCCTCAGGCTTCCTAGGAAAAACAAAGAAGAAAAAACCATAAAAATTATTTTAAAAAAATCAAAATATTATTAACAAATATTCATGTCGGCACCACCCACGTCATATCAAAGCTAGTTGTGCCATAATAGCAATTTCCAGTTAAATCGGCTAGAATGACTCAATTGGTACAAATGTTAAAGGTTTATGATTGAATCGAATCAACACAATAGGTTTAAGGTTTTTGGTACTTTTCTCTCATGAACCAATTATTGATCACCCTCCCTCTTGTATTCCACATCAAATATGACCCAACACACTTCATTTTCTCATACGGCAACTTCATAAGAAAAGGTGCGGGCGTATGCCTTTTATTCATCCATCCAAGCCCAAGTCAAGTACCCTCCATTGTTAATCCACGAGACATCATGGCAAATCTCCATGCTACATTGTTCTTTTTGGTTTTCATACGTTGTGCATTGTGTAAGTCCCATTGCCACTGGTAGAAGGGAAAATTTTAATCAATCATTACTAAATTTATTGTACATATGCTAATTTAGTTATAAATTTTCCAACTTTGTCAAATGAGTGATAAATCTTTGCGCGAAATTCTAATGGAGTCATCGTATGTGGCACACAGCTAAGTTAATGATTTTTTGTGGAAATTTGACTGTATATTGGAATTTCGATAAGATTCTTTAGAATGACAAAATTGAAAATTTTAGCATTGAATTGGCATTTGTATATAAATTTTGAACTAATTGGACAATTTTCTTGCAAAAAAGCATTCTTCATTTAGGATGATGCTATTTCCACCTCCTAAATGATTACATCCATCCCTATCTACACTAAAAAGACAAAACTGTCCTTAAATTTTCAATTACAGTTTAAAGTGATGGCCTCACTCTTTGTTTTTTCTATTTTTTTTCCTTTTTCTATTCATAACAAAGCATTTCACATATTTTGTTTTTTAGCATATTAAAGAAAAGTGCATTCTCAAATATTCTTATAACGTTTTACATACTCCATGTAAAATCATTTTGCTAATAGTAAGGAAAAAAGACATTATTTGATATAGTATAAAACTGAAAAGTCTTTTCTTCACTATTGATTTTATAACAACTTACCTATTTTTTGTCCATCTTATCTCAAAAGCTCACTATCTTGTTGGACTTTACTTGAGAGAGCTCGAGACTCGGTTTTCAAATTTGAGGTGGGCTACCTTTCAAATCTTATGGCCACCCTTAGAATTGAGCCGAAAGTGTAGATCAGAATTAGGACGCTTCAGTGGACAGACCTAGAGATTCAGAGATTCAAAAGATTCTACAAGAGAATACCAAGAAGAAGAAAGCTGACTTTTAGGTTTTTGAGGACGGAACACTCAAGTTCCAAGGACGATTGTGTGTACCTGACAATGTAGCACCCAAGGAAGAGATATTGTTAGAAGCTCTTCGTAGCAGTTACAGCATTCATCCTCGTAGTACAAAGATGTATCAGAATCTGCGTCAACATTATTGGTGGTCCAGTATGAAGGTGGACATCGCCAAGCATGTCGCCTAGTGTTTGACATGTCAGCAAGTGAAGGCACATCATTGTAAGTGTCACGCCTCGATCCTCAGGCACGCACCCATCTCTCACTTGGTCGATTAATAACGACATCTCAGGATGTATCGCCGACCCATTCATTTTAATACACATGCATAAACTTATAAATAATCCCCAAACAATAAACCAATGGGATAGAGATCGCCAATTCTTCGAGCTTCGCCTCTTAAACTCTAGGGCTTCCAGTCCTTCGCCAACCCCACCTAAGAACCTGAAATGGTTATTCCATAACCAGTGAGATAATGTCTCAGCAAGTTCTACCCCCTAAGACTCGATTAAGAAGCTAATTATGTCCTAAAAGCTACCTAAGCACAACACGAGTCAAAGGACTTACCTTGGCCTTAGTTCCTTCCTACAAGTTAGTCAATTCATAAATACTGACAATTACATCATCTCATTAGACAGATCGACTCAGTTGATTACATGTCATCAAGACCATCATACGGTCATTTTGATTAATCAATTTTCACTCTTGATTTCGGCCCATCGAGCACAACTTAGATTAAGTGGTAGTCACAGCCCCACTGGCATCTTTTCTACATTTGGTGGTCATCATGGCCCCACCTGGCAATTTTCCATATTTAGTGGCATCACGGCCCCACTTGGCAATTTTTCATATTTAGTGGCATCACGGCTCCACTCGGCAATTTTCGATATTTAGTGGCATCATAGACCCACTCAGCAATTATTAGATTTGGTGAGATTTAGTGGTATCACGGCCCCACTCGGCAATTCTTAGATTTATACCCACATTATCCAATTTTTGGGATAAATCTTCATATTCACCAATTTCACTCAATTATCACAATCCAAAGTGCTTAATTAAATAAACGGAAGGCACCACTGAACTTAGCATAAAATCCCAATCACCGGCCATCCCGGTTGAATTTCCGGAAAATAACTAATTAATTAAATAATTACGAAATATATAAAATAAATACAATAAATCCAACTTAGGCCCGTTATAGCCTAATTGGAAGCCGGACGAGCCTGGAAAATTAACAAACTACTCTAGATAAATTCTAGAGCTTATCACAAACCAACCATATATCGGAGGTGTAATTTTTAGCAATCAAAGCCTCAAGAACCATCACAAACTCATAACCGACTCTAACCGGCAGAATAAGCTCACTCGCACTTCTCCAAGTTTAAATCCATAAATCAAATCGAACAAGTTCGGAAAATTCCAAAATTTGAATATGTTGTAATAGACACAAAGAATATTTTTCATGCAGACACCTTAACCTAGATCCTTCTAGATTCGGCCTAGTAAATCGCTCAATCCAGCACCAAAAACTGTGTCTGTTTCTAGAAAGTCTGTTTTCCAAAATTAGTTTGGTTCAAGGTCTAAAACATGTCCATTTGATATGAAATTTGATTATATTAAACTAGAAGATATGATAAACAACTTTTGTGAAGAAACCATTTTGAAATTCGAACCCTAAAAGTTGATAAAAACCCTTAGAATCCTAAAAAGTCACCAATTCTAGTAAAAACTAAGATTCGGTTTGAAAATAACGAAGCTGATATCTACTCCTTTTAAGTCCATAAAAATCTTGAGAAAAATATTTGTTATATCTGAGGATGTTTAAAACATTTCTCAAAAAAACATCAACCTCAAATTCATAACCCATTTCGATCTACAAAAATGGCAAACGACGAGGCTCCAGAAACCAAAACTACATGAACTCCACTGGATTCGACTAATCCATCATCAATTGAACAAATCTCACTAATTAAGTTACACTAATCCATACTTAAGCTAATCTAAACAACCCTTAAGCATAATTAACCTATTAAATAAGGCTTAGTGAGTTAAATTCACTTGTTTGGCGAGCCAGTCGGTTCAAATCGAGGGGAATGTGACGGGGGACGATTGTCTCCAAAGCAGGCCTAGGTTTCAAGGCTCGAAACTACCACAAAACGGGTCGAGGGTTGCTGGAAAACCCACTAACAAACTCTTTGTTTGCTGTTGCAAAAGAGAGGAAACAAGGTTGGTTGAGACGGGAATTGATCGGGAAAGGTGGAAAGGACCAAACCGGGACTTGACGGGCACTCACGGGGGTCAAAGGTGGGCCAAATGACTTCGGCACGAGCTAAGGAAGCTGCTGGAACGGCGAGGACAGCACGGCAGGTGGAGGGTGCGCGCGGCTAGGCGTGACGTGCGCGAGGCGGCGGGGCGGCGTTCCGGCGACGGTGGCAACATGTGATGGTCCTGAGCAGCTGCTACTCCTTCTCTGGCTTCTGCTGGTGGGCGAACAAGCTGGGAGGAGAGAGGATGGCTGGCCGATTGGCTTGAGAAGTAAAGAGAGGGCAAGAGGGGGCCACCATGGCCAAGTTTTTCCAATTCCTTGTCTCATTGACCATCCTTGGCCAAGTATGGTTCCTTGGCTCTCAATGAGCCACCAATGCTCCCCCTTGTAACATTGAAATGGTCCAAAACCATAAGCCAAGTGGGGGAGCTATGAATTTCAACATTTCACCTTCAATTGGACTTAGTTTCTTGCTCAATTCAATCCTATTTGGCCTCAATAAATTCCGTTATTGAGTCAACACTCAAATTGATATTTTTCCTCACAAATTGAACCATATTGCATCCCAAATGTGCGACCAAAAACGGTCCCCAGCTATTTTTGGACAAAAACGATCCCATGAAGATTTTTTTCCAAAAAGTCTCGGGTTGCAGAAAAATCTTCCTGACGAATCGATGTTTCTAGAATTTATTGTGACATGACAGAACCTTCAATTTTTGAAATCGGATTCAAATTCGCGGTTAATTTCACTCTGACGCATTTTTAGCGTGACCATTGGGTAGCTTTTAGAAATTTTTAGTGCAAATGACCTATGTTCAATTTTCTTCGAACCATAATGAACCCCTCCGACACATTGGATACTCTTGATTGTTGTGAAAATCTCGATGATTCAAATACGGACACATGATACCAAAACGATAGAAAAATCAGTTTAGTGTCGGTTGACGAGAATTTTGCAATTTAGTAGGATCATCCACATTTAACCACATATCTCAATCAAACCGACCTATCTCTGATTCCTAATCGACTTATATTTGTGCCATAATGATCTCTACAGATGAGCACAGTCGAGCGGCCGATTCTTGGTCAAATTCTCAAGTCTATTGCATTAAAATCTCTTAATGACTTCCCCAGATAATCTAGTTATCTCATGAGTGGTCATATCAGAGAAAATCACTATAGGCGTGTCGATGAAAGGTCCAATTTATCCAATCGAAATCAGGATGTCACACAATAAACACAACACAATGCTCTAAACTATAGTGAAGAAATTAAGAAGTCTCGGATCTCCACATGACCCAAATTCCTGTATTGAATTTCAATCGTGGGACAATAATACTTTGAAAATCAAGCAAACATTAAATAGCAAATTCATAGGCAATCCATTTGGTATAAAAACTAAAACCACTTGATATAAAATTTAACACCATGAAACTTCCTGATAAGATCATATTTATTTTTGGAAATTCAATCGTCCATTTAAAAAAAAAAAAAAAAGTCAACTTTCTTTGACTCACTCAAATGGTACCTAAATATGACCACCAAATGCTTGGCTTTAGGAGTAGTGAGCACAAACTCCTCAGTCATGTCAAGCTCGCTCGGTGACATGTAGCTAGGAAGCTCCCAGTCAAAGCAACGCATGAGCTGAGCAATTACGGATAGCACCATGGTCAAGTCGAGCTGCATCCCAGGGTGCCCTCAGTGGCTTGTTCCGAACGGCAGGAGCTGAAAGGCACGCCCCTTAACATCCATGCTCGGCCTAAAAAATCTTTCAGGCATGAACTCTTTCGGGTCAGGAGGGGTCCACACTTTCGGGTCCCTTCCGATGGACCACTCATTCACGATGAACCTCGACTTGTGGAAAACGTTTACCGTGCAGTCCTCGGTCGCCTCGTGGGGAAGCAAAAGCGGAGTCACCGGGTGAAGCCTCGTGGTCTCCTTGATGACCATGTCTAAGTAGTCCAAGCCCTCTAACCGCTCTATTCAGCCACGACTTTCTCTAATTATTCTTGGAGCTTTTCCATTGCCCTAGGATGTTTTATAAGTTGGGCCATTGCTCACTCTGCTGCTGTCATCGAAGTGTCCACTGAACCCACCAACATGTCCTTCACAAAGAAATATATCGAGATTCATATTAGGAAGTATATCGATTGTATTTATCAAGCATATTTATAATATAGTAAGCTATGCATGTTATAAGAAAAACCCATGCATTGAAATATAAACTTTATACCATCAATGTTCCAAAAAAAAAAAAAAAAAAAACTTTATACCATCAATTACTCAACAAGCGTATGGAGCACCCTTTTAACATAATCAATAGGTTAATTGAACCCATCGGAAAACTACTTATGACATTTCCCTAAGTGTGATCTCTACTAGGAATAAAACTTTATAGAAAAGATTAAAAAAAAAAGTTAATTTTCTTCTTGAAATATTGGGTATGCGACAATGGTAATTATTATTGCAACTAGCTAATCCTACATGAATTAACTTATTAAAACCCCATTTGAAATATGGACCATGAATCACTCAATAATGAATAGATTTTGTTGTCTCTAGCACTTACTGTTTCGGAGTTGAAAAAACCTGGTCGACCAACTCAGCCTCAGGTGCTCGAAAGAGACAGGCACGTGAAGTATGTCTTTCAAGAAAGAGACGATACTCTATCGTTATCCTTGTCGTCTACTTCGCGTATAGGAGCCACGTGGTTGATCGGTAGATAGACAACGCAGAGGCTTACGAGATTTGTGGACACCGTCCGTTCACAAGAACATATGAAGAAGCTAGCAACACTCTGTTGTAACCATACACAAGACCCATAAACAAAATGATATTGTTTAAGAATTGCCATTAAAATTTGTGAATCTTAGGTAGAAGAGAGGATGAGAAGATGATGCCCGGGAAAAGTACTAGAAAAGTTCATAAATTTATTATATTAGTACCGATTCAATCATAAACTTTTTAATTGAACCAATTTAGTTCTAAACATTTTTCACATTGATATCAATTCGATTCGTTCACTTTGGTAGGCCCGCTTTACGTGGATCTTGAGCCGGTGTTAGCCGTTGGCCAAACTAAAGTGATAATTTTTAATTTTTTTAATTTTTTAATTTTTTAATTTTTTAATTTTTTTGCTTTTTCTTTTTTCTCTTCTTCTTCCTTGGGCTTCTTCTCCTTGCAGTGACCGGTGAGGCTTTGGTGATGCTCATTGGCCACTAGGTGAGGGCCACGAAACCCTCATCAGCCGTTGTAGAGAGAAGAAACCCAAGGAAGAAGAAGAGAAAAAAAGAAAGGGAAAGAAAAAAAAATTAATAACAAATTTAAGAAAAATAAAAAATTATTTAAAAATTCCCACGTTAGAATTGGTTGGACGGTTAACGTCCACATTAGCATTGGCTAGGCAAATTGACCGGATGAACTTAATTGGTATCAATGTGAAAATATTTAGGATTAAATTAATTTCGCTAAAAAGTTTAGAAATGAATTGGTACAAATGTAATAAGTTTATGATTTTTTTAACACTTTTCCCATGACACACATTTAACATGCTTAATCACATGTAGAAAAATTCTACGCGGATATAATAGGTTAAATATTAAAATTCGTCTACAAAATGGATTTGCAGACTTTGTTTGATATTTCTATACGGGCGTCCATATGCTCAATTATCCGCTCATGAACTATGGAATTGTCTTCTAAATCATTTTTGAACCCTAACTATGCTCATCTCAGAGCCTCAAACAGTGGAATCCTTGTTCTGATCAATTTTCCACTCCGACGTATGCTTAGATAACTGACCAATAATTAAGGTTACGGGGATTATTTGTTAATCTAGCTGCAAAATTTTGATTAATTACCAAAATTATTGCTTTGACATGGGGCCTGTCGATATGGTACTCTCCTTCGTTCAATCCCATGACAACTAACATGACATCAACAAAATTTGATTAATTACCAGAATTACGGCTTTGATACAGTGCTCGTCAATAATCGTCTCGAAGAAAGCATCGAATACTTTGCTTACGACTTTCATGGCTTCGTCAACCCCTGAAGATCAAATTCAACACTATCGCTTCTTGAATCACGGCCTTAACCCCTCTCTCGTCAAACTCCTTGTCTATGTACTTCTTCCCAAAGACCATCCGACAACTCATGTCGGCGCTTAGCGATGAGATCTTCGCGCTCAAGTCAGTGGCCATGCGGTCGTGGGATGCGTCTTTGGGAAAATTCACAAGCAAGCCGACCTCCTCTCTTCTCATGGACTTTTTTTTTTGGGTCAAATCTTCTCATGGACTGCAGTAGTTGATTTTTGCATTGCTAAGGAGCTCCAAAGTGCACATCTTTCTAATGTTCCTCCAATACAGGCTGTATGGTGCGAATGCCAAGCTCCTTTGCTCATAAGACATGTGCTTTGAGGCCTCATGAGGTGGCCGGCTCACGAAAACAAGATCATGGGTTTTGTGGAATTGCTCAGCCACTTCGGGCGATCAGACAACCATTGTGGGCACGAACCGGAGGCACAAATACATGAGGGGCCCATATTTTTTAGTTAATTCGTGAACATCGTGGTGAGGGTTTTTCCAAGAATCGGAAACCCTGTTGAACCTGGAGGCAATTTCTTCTTGCTCTGTGTTTCTTATAGCAAAGCTTGTAATAGGAGATGAGCAGTCAAAGCGAAGGCGAGTGTTATCCAGATCCAAGCCATTGAGGTGGTTACTTGTACGGAAGTGGTACGGAAGTGGGGATGAAGATGGTGGTGGGGATAATTTCGGTGCATGCATAGATAAAGAAGTGACAGGGAGAGGGGTGTTTCTAGGCTAAAGCGGATGACATTTATTACTCTTTGTTTTTAGTGGGCCCGTTCATACAGAATCAGAAGACTACATATTAATTTAGAAATAGTGAAAAAAGAAAATATTGAATCTCACGATGCGGATTAATTTTGTCAATCATATATTTGACGTGAAGGATTTAAGAAGCCAGTGATCGCGAAATGGGGAAAGAAACACGAGTGATGGGGTCTTCGACGTAGGGAATTTTTTCTATTTTATGGATATGGATATTAGGACATTTTTAGCGATATATGATTAAAATATATATTTAATCCCTCCAGATGTATGTAAACCTCCCCATCCACATATAATAAGTAATAAATATTCGTCTGAAGGGTGATAGCCATAACCGAGAGATGGATCACTTAACTGACCCTTAGGGCCTTTTACTTAACAATGCTAATATAAATCTTAAAGTATATATCAATATACAAGAAAAAATAAAAAAAGTTCTCAAATTTATACATGTATGACATATTTACTATAAATAATTTTCTTATGACATCAAAAACTCCAACCTTGTACCTATGTGATATATTTACTCTTCAACAATATTCATCCAATGAATTTTCAGTCATTTCACTTAAGCCTTGCAAGTGCCATGTTAATACAATTTACCTCCCATCTCCATGAAGGCAAATTTTTAATAATGCTCATTGATAGAATATTGACATCATGTAAATATATCACATGAATACAAGTTTGAGACTTTTTGTGACAAAAAAATTAAAGATATATGTGTCAGAATGGGTATAGTTTATGCGGTTATGAAAAAAGACATAGAGATGGGAAAGAAATAAAAGAAAACAAGAAAGAAATAAGATAAAGGAAATTAAATTTCTTTTTGGCTATGTTTATTTTGTGAAAAATATTTTTTGGCATTTGGATCACTTAAGAAAACGAGTCACAGGATAATTTTTTTTTTCTAATTAATGGAAACCTACAATTAAAATAAAATAAAATAAAAATCAAAGGTCAAGCACAAGTCAATAAAGGTGGGACTCGAGCACCAACACTTGTGCTCAAGTCCTCAAGCATGAGCCTAAGTCCTCAGAGGTCAAGTCTTGTAGCCTAGTACCATTGCTCAGCTCATCAGTGCCCCTAACCAAGTCCATAGATTTTGAGCCCAAGACCAAAATCTTGTTGCGTGCGCCTCAATCCATGGAGGTTTGCTTGGTCTACAAGAGTCAGGCTTTAGATAAAACCCATGCTTGGATCCCTGGTGCCAAAGCCCAAGTCAGAGTCCAATGAAACTGGGCCCAGGACATTGGTGTCCATGCTCAAATCTTCCTCACCCGCGTTAGGGTCCATTGAGATCGAGGCTCGAGACCCTAGTACCCATGTCTATGTCCTTAACGCCTAGGCCTAAGACCCTAGTGCTCGTGCCCTAGTTCCTGACACCCAAGCTCAACACCCTAATGCTTGGGTCTAGATCCCCCACGCATGAGGTTAGGTCTATCAAGACCAAATGCTAAGCGCCTGAGCTTAGGGCCTGGGTGCCTATGTCTAGGTCCTTGCACCTGGGATCGAGTCTTCTACACCCAAGCTTGGGTCACCAATGCCCAGGCCTAGGTCCATTGAGGCTAGCCCCGAGACCCTGATTAACTATGCATAAGTCACTAGAGCCTAGATGGCATATATCTTTTTAGGAAAATCAAATTTAATTTTCCTTTCTAAATGACTAAAAATATTTTCTGGGTATTTTTCATATTTCAATCAAATATAGGAAAATATTATTTTTCTAGAAAATGATTTTCTGAAAAATATTCTCTAGAAAATGTAACACCTTTTGCAAAACAAACGGGGCTAAGTTTAAAATGACAAACATGGAAAGACCACGATGCCATTCATTTGCTCACCCAGCCAAGTCCAAGCAAACAAGCTGATCTCCTCTCTTCCCATGGATTTGAAGGAGTTGATTTTTTGCATTGCTAAGGAGCCTAACGGTGCACATCTTTCTAGTGTTCCTCCAATACGGACTTTGCGGCACAAACGCCAAGCTCCTTTGTTTGTAAGAGAAGTGCTTCGGGGCCTCATGAAACGGCCAGCTCGCAAAAAAAAGATCATGGTATTTGAGCAATTGCTCGGCCACTTTGGACAATGAGACGACGATTGTGGGCACGTCCCTGAGGCGCGAGTACATGGGGGTCCATATTTTTTAGCTAATTTGTGAACATCGTGATGAGGATTTTTTCCCAATAAAGGGAAGTTTCCAAGAATCGGAAACCCTCTTGGACCAGGAGACAATTTCTTCTTGCTCTGTGTTTTCCATAGCAAAGCTGGGAACAGGAGATGAGCAATCAAAGCGAAGGCGAGTGTCATCCATATCCAAACCAGAGCAATTGGAGGTGGTTATTTGAAAGGAAGTGCGGCGAAGAGGGTGGTGGGGATAATTCCGGTCCATATACAGAGAAAGATATGACAGGGAGATGGGTGTTTCTAGATTTGCGTGAAATTTGTTATCCTTCGTCTTTAGTGGGCTTAATAGTAAAAAAAAAAAAAACAAACAAACAAACATATGATCTCATGACGCGGATTGATTTTGTCTATCATATGATTGAGGTGAAGGATTTTTTTATTTTTTTATTTTGGTTCGATTTAAGAAGCCAGTGATTGCGAAATGGGGAAAGAAACACAAATGAAGGAGTCTTCCAGGTGGGAATTTATTTTATTTTATTTTATGGCTATGGATAGTAACATTTTCCGATGTATGGACTGCTTCAAAAAATATATCAAAGAAAATTTTTCATTTTCTAATTAACGAATAACGTATACTTAAATTTTTAAAAAATCATTTATTTTTTTTAAAAATAAGGCTAGAAATCAATGCTTGAGCACTTGGAAACCAATATTTGTTCTTGGCTCTTTGTAGCAAATTCAAGTCAAGAGGTCAAGGTTGGGTCTATTGAGGCCAAGCCTAAGTCTAAAGAGGCCAAGTTTAAAATCCCACTACCCAAGCTCAAGTTAACAAAGGTGGCACTCGAGACACTAGCGCCCATGCCCGAGTCCTCAATGCCTAAGTGAAGGTCCCCAAAGGCCAGGCCTAGTACCTTTGTACCATTACTTGACTCATTGGTGCCCCGACCCAAGTCCATAGAGGCTAAAAGCTTGAGAGCTGGGCTCCTAGCATGTGCTCCTTGGTCCATGAAGGTTAGCCTTGGCTTTATAGAAGTTGGGCTTGAGACCCTAAAACCCATGCCTGAATCCCTAGAACCTGAGCCTAAGTCCAAATTCAACAAGGCCGGGCCCCAAACACTATCGCCCATGCTCGGATCTCTCACACTTGAATCGCGGTCCATCGAGGTCAAGGCCCAAGAACCCAATGTCTATGTCTGAGTCACTGACACTTGGGCTCGAGTCCATCAAGACTAGGTCAAGACTCTCAAGCTTGTGCCTTGGTCCCCAACACTTGAACTGGGGACCTTAATGCCCATGCCTTGATCCCCCATGCATGAGCTTAGGCCCATCGAGGCTAGGTGCCAAGCGCTCAAGCTTGGGTGTATCAAAGTCAAGCTTGGGACCTTGCTGCTCATGCCCAAGTCCCCGCGCATGAGATTGGGTCCCCTACAACCGAGCCCAGATCACTAGGCCTAGGTCCATTGAGGTTGAATCTAGGACCTCAATCATCCATGTGCAAGTTACCACGGCTCAAATGGCATATATTTATTTAGGAAAGCCAAATTATATTTTCCTTGCCAAACTTTGGAAAATGCTTTATGTCTATTTTTTTTTTTTTAATTTCAGCCAAACCCAGGAAAGTGAAAATGATTTCGTAAAAATAATTTTTTTTAAAATGTAATATTTTTCGTAAAACAAACGGAGCCTAAGTTTAAGATGAGAAACATGGAAACATCATGACGTGATTCATGTGTTTAAGATGAACTAAAAACATGAACCGAAAAATCATGACATTAAAACCGATTCATGTGCTCCGAACCAACAAATAAAAGTGGAGAAATAAAAGTGGAGAAGTATGAGTTTAATAGAAAAAAAAAAAAAACCGAAAAATAAGCAAGTTTCGGTTTGGTTCAGCTCGGCACCCAGCATGGGCGGAAAAAAACCGGCTTTCTCATGCAGTCCATGGTCCAGGAATCCCAACCTGCAGTGGCCGGAACCCAGGGTGCTGAACCTTGTTCAGCCTTCCCACTGGATGTCTCATACATGGGCATCCAGTAATGGTCCTCCAGACCCCCGAAAATCTTCGCTATTTTATTTCAATTCGACCTTTGATTCTAATTGGTTCTTTTATGGAATTGGCGAAACCTCTCAGACATCAAACACAATACAATACTCTAAACTGTAGTGAAGAAATTAAAAAGTCCCTAATCTCCGCGTGTCTCAAATTCCTTTATTTGAATTTCATTCAGATAATAATACTTCAAAAATCAAGCTAAAACTTCATTACAAATTGGTAGGCAATCCATTTGGTGACTAACACTACGAGACTTCATGATAATATCAGACTTATTTTTGGAAACTCAATCATCCGTTGAAAAGTTAACTCTCTTTCACTCACTCAAACGGAACCAAGGCATGACCACCAAATGCTTAGCTCTAGGAGTACTGAGCCCAAACTCCTCAGTCATGTCAAGCTCGCTTGGTGATATGCCAGCAGGAAGGTCCCAATCAAAGCAGTGTACGAGTTGAGCAAGCACAAATCGCACCACAGTCAAGCCAAGCTGCATCCCGGGGCATCCTCGGCGGCCTGCCCCAAACGGTAGGAGCTGAAAATCACGCCCCTTAACGTCCATGCTCAACCCTAAGAATCTTTCAGGTATGAACTCTTCCAGATTGTGAGTGGTCCACACTTTTGGGTCCCTTCCAATGGACCACACATTCACGATGACTCTTGACTTCAAGGGTAAATGGAAGCCGTTTAC
This sequence comes from Eucalyptus virginea, assembly GCA_014182375.1. Taxonomy (NCBI): domain Eukaryota; kingdom Viridiplantae; phylum Streptophyta; class Magnoliopsida; order Myrtales; family Myrtaceae; genus Eucalyptus; species Eucalyptus virginea. Next base: position 6,564,809 of record CM024522.1, read on the forward strand.
TGTGCAGTCCTCAGTCGCCTCGTGGGGAAGCAAAAGCGGAGCCACTGGGTGAAGCCTCATGGTCTCCTTGATGACCATGTCTAAGTAGTGCAAGCCCTTTAAATCTGATTCCTCTACTGCTCTGTTCATTCCCACGGCTTTCTCTAGTTCATCTTGGACCTTTTTCATTGCACTAGGATGTCTTACAAGTTCGGTCATTGCCCAGTCTATTGCTGTTGCTGAAGTGTCCATCGAACCTAACAACATGTCCTGCATGTAGAAACATATTGAGATTAACACACACCCACACACGCACACACACACACACGCACACACACGCACACACATGCACACACACACGCACACACGCACGCACATGCGCGCGCACACACACACACATATATATATATATTTCCAGATATTGAGATTCACGATAACAAGTTTCTTAATGGCACTTATCAGGCATATTTACAAGAGACTGAGTCATGGATGTTACAAGAAAAATTAGTGCATTGAAAAGATAAACTTCCTAAATAAGTTACTTAGCAAAGCAAATTTAAAGAACCTTTCTAAAAAAAGCAATGTGTCAATTGAATCCATCAAGAAAGTACTTATATGGTCATAAGTACAAAATTTCAGTAAGAATATACTTAAGATAATTTAAACGATAAACAGCTTTTCTTTTTCATGTCATTTTTTATGTTGTATGATGGAAATTATAATCTCAACTAGCTATTCCTTTCATAGACGAATCAACTTATTGAAATCCTAATGGAAATATGGACCATGAATCACTTATTAATGAAAAAATTTTGTGTCTCTAGCACTCTCTGTTTCATTGTTAACAAAACATTATTAACCGCTCCCCCTCTGGTGCTTGAAAGAGACAAGCACATGTAATTTAAGGAAGAGACAATAATTTATCTGTAGTGATCCTTAACTTCTACTTCTTGTATATGACGCACTTTGGCTGACTGGTAGATAGAAAACACGGGCTTACAAGATTCGTGGACACCGTCTGTTCACAACAACATATGTTGAAGCTAACAAGACTATCTGCTTGGGCAAAATTATAGTTAAAACATATGTAATGATTATTAATATTGTAATAATTCATTTCGTGTTAACTATGTACAAGAAATATAAACAAATTATTATTGCTTAGAAAATGCCATTAGGACTTGCAGATCTTAGACAAAAGAGAGGATGAGAGGAGGAAACCAATTCACATGCTTCATAAAAAAATTTGGGACATAACAGTTGAAAAATTAAAATTCGCCTAAAAAATTGATTTATAAAATGAAATGATAGATCTTTTCAGATGTTTCAATATGATGGTCCATATACTAAAATCTCTTTTTATAATTTATCGAATTACCTTGGAATCAATTTTGCTCCCTAATTACTGAACTCAGAACCTCAACTAGTGGGATCCCTGCTCTAATAAATTTTCCACCCCGACGTATGCTTAGATAATTGAACAGTAGCTAAGGTTCCGGAGATAATCTTTAATCTAAATACAAAAAATCGATTAATTACCAGAATTATGGCTTTGATATGGGGCCTGTCGATATGGTACTCTCCCTCGTTCAATCCCATGAAGCCCAGCATAACATCCACAAAATCTTTGCTCTCTCCTTCCTCTTTCTTAGACTTCATGTGCTCGTCAATAATCTTCTCAAAGAAGGCATCGAACACTTTGCTCACGGCTTTCATGCGTTTCGTTAACCCCTGAAGATCAAATCGTGCTAAATAAGGAACATAGTCACCGATGTTCGGTGTCGCGGCCAACACCATGCCTTCTTGAATCACGGCCTTGAACCCTCTCTCATCAAACTCCTTGTCCATGTACTTCTTTCCGAAGACCATTCGACAACTCATATCGGCGCTTAGCGAAGAGATCTTCGAGCTCAAGTCAATGGCTGTGTGATCGTGAGCCGCGTCTTTGAGAAAATTCACAAGCAAGCTGACCTCCTCTCTTCTCATGGACTTAAAGGAATTGATTTTTGCATTGCTAAGTAGCTCCAAAGTGCACATCTTTCTGATGTTCCTCCAATATGGGCCATACGGCGCGAACGCCAAGCTCCTTTGCTCGTAAGAGATGTGCTTCGAGGCCTCATGAGGTGGCCGGCTCGCGAAAACAAGATCATGGGTCTTGAGGAATTGTTCGGCCACCTCGGGCGATGAGACGACGATCGTGTGCACAAACCCGAGGCGCAAGTACATGAGGGGTCCATATTTTTGGGCTAATTTGTGAAGATCATGGTGAGGGTTTTGTCCTAACAAAGGGAGGTTTCCAAGAATTGGATACCCTCTTGGACCAGGAGGCAATTTCTTCTTGCTATTTGTTTTCCATAGCAAAGCTCGCAATAAGAGATGAGCAATCAAAGCGAAGGTGAGTGTTATCCATATCCAAGCCATTTTGGTGATGGTTATTTGGAAGGAAATGGGGTGAAGATGGTGGTGGAGATAAGCTCATTGCATATATTGGTAAAGATATGACAGGGAGACGTGCTAGATTTATTCCCATTGCTTTTTAGTGGGCCCTTCAACTAGAATCCAAAGAAATATCATACACTATATATTAATTAAGATATACTAAAGAGTATTTCAACACCGTAAAAATTATGAAGTACCGACACTCTCCAAGAGCCTTTGTGTCATGTCGGACATTTTGACACGTGTCCGATACTCTCCGACACTCGCTCAACACGTGTCGAAAAATCCAACACCTAGTCAACTTTCTCAACACTCTCCGACACTCGAGTTGAAATTCTGACATACGAGTTTCCGACATTTGATTCCGATATCGATGTCAATTTTAAAAATTCAATAAATGAGAGGTGAAAAAATAAAACACAATAAATAAAAATAATAAATGGAAAAAGAAGAAAAATCTAGTCTTCTCTTCTCTTCTTTTCTAACTCCCACTTCCCGTGATACACAATTTACCACTAAGTTTTTTTCTCCTCTTCCAACATATCTGACATGCAAGTCCAGAATATGGATCGCTTGTTTTTTCTCCAAATTTTATAAATCATTGAAGTAGAGTTGAATTTGTTAAATTGAAACAATGAATGATATTAATAAATGACGGATTAATGTTTCTAATGTATATTCATTCTAGGCTTATTTATTTATTTATTTATTTATTTATTTATTTATTTATGAATTTGATTCAAATTAATTTGATTGAAATAATCATAAAAATAATATTTTATTATGCATATATAAAAATATATATTTAATATACAACATGTCCTAACGTATCAAAATTCTTTACTTTTTGAAAAATGATGTGTCGGCATGTCGTATCGCATGTCGCGTGTCAGTGTCAGTGCTACTTAGCATAAAGGAACATATTTCCTCATGATGAGGATTGATTTTGTCAATCAGATAAATAAAATAAATGCGTTTAATTTCTTTTTTCCTGAAACGAGAGCAACACGAATGATGGAAAAAGCTAGTGATTGCGAAACAGGGGAACATACACCGGTAAAAAGAAATAGGGGAACATACAAAAGGAAGTGATGTAGTCTTTGACGTCAGTAATTTTTTTCATTTTGTGTTGATTTTTTTCATTTTGTGTTGATGGATTTTAGGAAACTTTTAGCAATATATGACTAAAATAAATGTATTTAATCTCCCCGAATGCATGCAAACCTCCCTATCCAAAGAGTGGTAGATGTTAGCCCTGAAGGTTACATTAAATAAGTAAAGAATGATTTGAACGCGGGATTCATTCTATCACATTCAAACCTGATAATGGATTACTTAGCTAATCTAGAAATTTTATTTAATGTTAAAATTGTTTCAAGTTTGAACCTAAAACCCAATCCAATATAAATTATAGATAAGTATAGACTTGATTTTCCAGATGCCCCTCGAGCAAGTTTTGGACTTTAAATTTTGATGACTTGGGGGACACGGATATATTCTCTTGACTGAAGCGATAGTCGGCCAAGGAAAGTTAATTGAAGAAAAAGTCTCAAATTTGAACTGTATTCCCTGATTCTCCTTGGCCTTGGACTTCCCCCGGCGGTGATATATATCAAGGGTTTGTCTTTTGTGCGTGTCAAGCTTGCAAGCGTGCGGCAAAGGACGTGGTAGTCGTCGGTGGTGTGCGTGTGTGTGTATATATATATTGTCTTTTGTGTGGGTCAAGCTTGCAAGTGTCCGGCAAAGGACGTGTCACTGGTAGTTGATGTGCGTAGAAAGGAAGTTCGTGAATTTGTCCTTCATTAGGGAAATGTCGTGAAAATGTAGTATAGTAAACGTAAAACTACCGTCCAATTTATTTCATTATTCTATCTATTTTTTTTTTTTATAGAATTTTTGTGATTGTTGAGAGAGGAATTATGAGATTAAATACTGTATTAGTTGTTGGGTGAAATTGAAGACAAGAAAGCATTAAGAATATTTGAGTGACTCGAGTATAGTTATAATCTCTATCGCATCATTTAATTTATGGTAAAATTCTTTATTGTTCTCCCTATAGACATAGATCAAATAATATTCGATTGATTTTCTTACTCTATCTATTTTACTGTTTCATCGCTTGTTTCCGCAACATTTAACACCGCTAGTATAAATTTGTGATGGAAACAAAATGACAATATAGAGACTTGCCTACGGATAAAGGAGAAAGAAATAAAATAAAGGCAAATAAAGTTTTTTTAGTGTGCATGTCGAATTAATGGAATGAAGTGAAGGGAAATTTTTTTATGAATAAAGTTTATACGTTGATTTATATATATATATATATATATATATATATATATGTATATATTATAATTTCTTTAAAAACAGAATATTTCACTCTATCGCATCGTATATAATAAGTATTCTATTTTACTACGCATAAAGTGTCCCTACATAATTATATTTGTATTTAGATTGAAATTTTAAGAGATTTTCCTTTAATTTTTTTCTTTTATTGGAAAGAATATTAGAATTTAATTTGCAGAAGAAAAGAAGCATTGAATGCATTTAGGGTCTATTTGATAAGGTGCTAAACAATATTTGATTCTATTTTTTTATTCCCCGGAACAAAGAAAAAAAGGAGAGAAATCCATTTAGTTACTTTTTTGCTCTCGAGAATAGATTTGAAACAGAATTAAGAAGTTAAAAAAAAAAAAATTTGTTTCTAGAAACAACTTCAGAATCAAGCCCAAAACATTTTTTCTTCCTCTTTTATTTTCTTCATTTTCTTTTTCTTTTTCTCTTCTTCCTCTTCTTCTTGTAGCCGGTGTCTGTGGCTGCTAGACAAGGTCTAACAATCTCACTAAAGCCTCACCGACCCTCGGCAAGCCTCGTCGTGGCTTGGCAAGTTTCCCTTGAGGCTAATGACCTCGTTAGCTCTCGTTTGGCCAATCATGGTTGGCGATCAACTAGAGGAAGAAGAAGAGAAGGAAAAAGAAATAAAGAGAAGAAAAAGAAAAAAAGAAAAATGTAATAACGTTATTTAAAAAGTTAAAAGAAATGCTAAGTTATAAAGAAATTTGAGGGCCATACAAAATGCATTTCTATTTTGAAAATATAAATTTTGAACATTTACCAAATGCTTTCAAATTGTCATAAACTCATCTAGGGAACAGAATTTAAGAAAATTATTTATGAGTAGAAATTATTCCCGAAAATAGAATGGTTACCAAATATACCCTTAATACCAAATATACATTAGATTTATGAAGAATCACAAGGATACAATTGTCATAAAGATAAAACAAAATTCATTTTCCTTCTTTTCTCTTCTTTGACTAAATATGAAATGATCAAACTCCCTTCATTCCTTTCTTTTCTTTCATAAACATCCAAACAATAATAAGATCAAACCTTCTTTGTTTTCTTTTCTTTTCTCTCTTGAGCTCATCTTCCAAACTTTTTATATTCTCTTCTAATTACTCCATTCAAACTGAGTGTTCATTGCACAAACTTTGAAAATTAGGAACAAAATGTACAAAAAAAATAAAAATTATACGACCAAATGGTACAAATTATACAAAATATTGGTTAACATTGTACTTTCTACCGAGAAGTTTCCCCGTTGTTTACCGGGTGTCTAATGATATGAAAATTAAAATTTTCTGCTCAGACCTTGAAAATGTTGGTCGACGCGGATTTGTCACAAAACCCAAGTTCGATGTACTTTGGAGGTTGCTTTCAGAAGCAAAATCCTTGCACTGATCTAGAAGGCTGGGAACTCAAACTCAAATCGAATTGAATCCCTATAGTAGACCTTTTCTTCGACCATGTAAAGAAAACGCCTCGTAATCTAATTCCTCTAATTGTTCAATTTTATCTTTCTCGTGCCAACGTGCTTACCTGCACTGGCCTCAACGGGAACTTTCCTAGCTTGAATATACTGAGGTGAGGAGATACCCCTAGGTGAGGAGATACACCTAAACACTAAATTAAAAAGCCGCGTAGTAATGGGTAAAAGTGGAACGCGCTGTATATATCAAACTTGTACATAAGAAATGGCATATCCCATCTACAGTTTAAAAGCGGGGCCAAAGAGAGAGAATTTCTCTGACATTGGTTGTGGCTTTTTCTCTTTTGGTTCACACTTCTCCTTCGGATATTTTGATGACTTTTTTTCGTCTTCTGAGAGGCCTTGCGTGTTTTTTCTGTTTGTCTTCGAAAGGAATGGGCGGCCGTCGTCATGTCTTCTTGTCCGTTCATCGACGCACCGATTGAGGGATTATGTCGATTGTTTTTTCCTTGGGTTGGTTAAGGAATCTGCCGACTCCTTGATACTTCCGAACTTTGGGATTCGACCAATCATCAAGCAATGTTTTAGCTGAAGGACTATTCTAATTTTAGTAAAATCTGGGGCACTCGCGTCCTTTTATTTTTTTCTTATAGGTAAGTCACCAATCGAATTCCAAACTCTAAAATCATGGATTAGCTATGTTAAAGTACTACACCTCACAGGGGTGGCCCTAAATTTATATTCTTGTGTGTGTGTTTGTTTCCCTTCACCGATTGATTTCAGTTTTTAGATTGGATATTGTAACATGATATTGGAAACAAATCTTGTTCTAGTTCATTTCACAAGCGCAGCTTCTTGTTTTTCAAATTTTATGCATTGTTCCTAATCCGGCTTGCACATCAAAGGGGTGATGGAGTATCTCACATAGCTTGTCTATGAGATTTATATACTCTTTCTAGACATGCGGTTTATCTCCACCTATCAATGTTCCACACTTCGAACTGATCAGATCGAGCTAAAGGTGAATGACAATGTGAACCTCTAATTACATATGTCAGCTTATCATTGAGAGAGTAATGCCAGAATTACAAGCAATGCTTTGAGATTGCATTTGGTCTACCAGATAAAAACCATGATATGATATGTTTTATCTTATCCCGTGTTTGGTAGTTGTCTAGGATAGGATAAAGTCGGATATAGACGGGATATAAACCGGATAAAAAAAAAAATCCGAGGGGGAGTGAGATAAGGTCAGATAGGATTTCTTTTATTCGAAATATAAAACCCTACGCTTTTTTTCTTTCTTTGTCGTTCACCCACAAACAACTATCAGTTTCCAAAGTATCAAAGTTGAAGCCTTCTTCTCAATAGCTCTCTGATTCTCATCAAAATTTTACGAAAGCCTTCTTCCTCCGCCAAGGTAAGACCCCCTTGTCCGCCGGCAATCGCCCGCCGGTCGCCCTCCCAATCGATTCCCCCCACCGCGATGTTTTCCCCGCTTCAATTGCCCCCCGGCCGCCGAGGCCGCCGGTGCCCCAATCGTCCCCGTCGCGCCGCCGGGTCCAGGCGGTCGCAACTTGTTTCTGTCACGCCCCAATCCTCCAAGCGTGTGTCACGCCCCGATCCTCCGAGCACGCGCCTATCCCTCACTGGTCGATTTAATAGAGATGTCCCAGGACGCATCGCCGACCCATTCATTTTAATATACGCATGTGGAAGCAGAAATAAAATCCCTAGACAACAATTCGATGGGATAGAAAAGCAGGGCCAACTTTTTCAAACCAAAACAAACATTTTTATAAATGAACAAGTTTATATACAATGCCAGGCTGGTTACAAAACATTGACTCAATAAAAAAGGGAACTATCCTATGACCCACTAGTCAAACATGTTTGTCGATTCCTCGCTCTCCACCTTCCCAGACTCCGGGGCTTCCGGTCCTTCACCAACACCATCTAAGAACCTGAAAATGATTATACAATAACCAGTGAGACAACGTCTCAGCAAGTTCTACTCGCTAAGACCCGATTAGGAAGCCAATACACCATAAGGGCTGCCTAAGCACAACACGGATCAGAGGATTTACCTTGGTCTCAGTTCCTCCCTGCAAGTCAGCTTAATTAATAAATACTAACAACCATACCATCCAATCAAATCATCCAGCCAGATCGAATTATCGATCAATTGACTCAATCGATTACATGTCAACAAGATTGTTCCCCGGTCATCTCAATTATTCATTTTCAACTCTTAATCGCAGCTTAACAAGCACAACCTAGATTAGGTGGTAATCACGGCCCCACTGGCAATTTTTCTATATTTTGTGGTCATCACGGCCCCACTTGGCAATTTTTTTATATTTGGTGGTCATCATGGCCCCATCTAGAAATTTTCTAGGTTTAGTGGTAATCACGACCCCATTAAGCAATTTTCTTAGATTTGGTGGTAATCACGGCCCCACCGAGTAATTTTTCTATATTTGGTGGTCATCATAGCCCCACTTGGCAATTTTCTAGGTTTAGTAGTAATCACCACTCCACTAAGCAATTTTCTTAGATCGGGTGGTAATCACGGCCCCACCGAGCAATTTTCTAGATTTGGTGGTCATCACAGCCCCACCTAGCAATTTTCTATATTTAGTGGCATCACGGCCACACTTGGCAATTTTCGATATTTAGTGGCATCATGGCCCCACTTGGCAATTTTTAGATTTGGTGAGATTTAGTGGTATCACGGCCCCACTCGGCAATTCTTAGATTTATACCCACATTATCCAATTTTTGGGATAAATCCTCATAATCACCAATTTCACTCAATTATCACAATCCAGTGCTTAATTAAATAAAAGGAATGCACCACTGAACTCAGCATAAAATCCTAGTCACCGGCCATCCCGGTTGAATTTCCGGAAAATAATTAATTAATTAAATAATTACGAAAATATTAAATAAATGCAATAAATCCAATTTAGTCCTATTATAGCCTAATTGGAAGCCAAGATGAGCTCGGAAAATTACCGAACTACTCTAGATAAATTCTAGAACTTGTCACAAACCAATCATATATCAGAGGTGCAATTTTCAGCAATCAAAGCCTCAAGAACCATCACAAACTCATAACCGGCTCTAACCGGTAGAATAGGCCCACTCGCACGTCTCCAAGTTTAAATCCATAAACCTAATAAAACGAGTTCAGAAAATTATCAAATTTTAATATGTTGTAAAAGACACATAAAATAACATTTTCCAAGAATCTAGATCTTTTTTTATTCGGCCCAATAAATGGCTCAATCCAATACAAAAACTGTGTCTGTTTCCAGAAAGTCTATTTTTAAAAACCAATTTGATTTAAAGTCTAAAAAATGTCCATTTGATCTGAAATTTGACTATGTTAAACTAGAAGATATAACAAACAATTTTTATGAAGAAACCATTTTGAAATTCGAACCCTAAGAATTAATAAAAACCCCTAGAATCCTGAAAGGTCACCAATTCCAGTAAAAACTAAGGTTCTGTTTGAAAATGACGGAGCTAATATCTACTTCTTTTAAATTTCTAAAAATTTTGAGAAAAATATATGTTGTAGCTAAGGATGTCTAAAACATTTTTTAAACAAACATCAACCTCAAATTCGTACTCCATTTCGATCTACAAAAATGGCAAATGGCGAGGGTCCAGAAACCAAAACTTCAAGAATTCCACTAGATTCGACTAACCCATCATCAATTGAACAAGTCTCACTAATTAAGTTACACTAATCCATTCTAAGAATAATATAACCATCATAACTTATCACTAATTCATACTTAAGCTAATCTAAACAACATTTAAGCATAATTAACCTACTAAGTAAGGCTTAGTGAGTTAAACTCACTTGTTCGGGGAGCCGGTCGGTTCAAATCGATGGGAACGCGATGGGGGACGATTGTCTCCAAAGCCAGCCTAGGTTTCGAGGCTTGAAACCACCTCAAAATGGGCTTGAGGGTTGCTGAAAAACCCACTAACAAACTCTCTGTTTGCTGCTGCAAAAGAGAGGAAACAAGGTTGGTTGAGGCAGGAATCGATCAGAAAAGGTGGAAAGGGCCAAACTGGCCTTGATAGGCACTCACGGGGTTGGAGGTGGGCCAAATGACTCTAGCACGAGTTGAGATGGCTGCTTGGCTTGAGGAACAAGGTGAGGGGAACAAGGGCGCCACAAGCCATTTTTTTCCATTCAAGTGTTCCCTTGACCAATCTACACCACCCACACCTTCCTTAGTTGTCCTTAAGCCACCAATGCACCCCGCTAGAAGCTTGAAATGGTCCAAATGTGGTGAGGGTGGGGGACATACGAATTTGCAACATTTCTTCACCAATCGGACTTAGTTTCTTGCTCAATTCAATCCCATTTGGCCTCAATAAATCCTGTTATCAAGTCAACAATCAAATTGGTATTTTTCCTCACCAATTGAACCATCTTGCATCCCAATTGCACGATCAAAAACGATCCCTGGCTTTTTCTGGACAAAAACGGCCCTAAAACGACTTTTTCCCAAAAAGTCTCGGGTTGTAGAAAAATCTTTTGAGACTGAGTCGACGTTCCTAAAATTTATTGCGACATGACAGAACCTTCAATTTTTGAAATCGGATTCAAATTCGCGGTTAATTTTACTCCGGCGCGTTTTTAGCGTGACCTAGGCTATCAGGTAGCTTTTAGAAATTTTTAGTGCAAATGACAAGTGGTCGATTTTCTTCGAACCACAATGAACCCCTTCTACACATTAACGACTCTCGGTTGTCGTGAAAATCTCAGATTTCAAATACGGACATAGGGTACCAAAACAACAGAAAAATCAGTTTAGTGTCGCTCGACAAGAATTTTGCAATTTAGTGGGATCACCCACGTTTAACTACATATCTCAATCGAACCGACCCATCTCTGATTTCTAATTGATTTATATCTATGCCATAATGATCTCTGCAGATGAGCACAGTTGAGCAGCCGATTCTTGGTTGAATCCTCAAGTTTATTGCATTAAAATCTCTTAATGACTTCCCCAGATATTTTAGTTATCTCATGAGTGGCCATTTCAGAAAAAAAAAAAAAAAAAAAAAAAAAAACATCATAGGCATTAAAATCTCTTAATGACTTCCCCAGATATTTTAGTTATCTCATGAGTAGCCATTTCAGAAAATATATATATATATATATATATATATATATATATATATATATATATTATAGGCACGTTGATGAAATGCCCGATTTATTGAATTGAAAACAGAGTCGAAAATCTAGGATGTCACAACTTTTCCCATCTTATAAAAATTTCGTCCTCAAAATTTAAACCTTATAATACTTAAGCAAAAAGGTGGAGGTACAAACATCTCATCGAATCTTCAGTCTCCTAGATTCCTCATTCAGTACTGTGGTGTTGCCAAACCACTTTGACCAAAGGGACCATCTTGATACATAGAATCTGTTCTGAACCACAATCTAAACCGAGCTTTCCATGTACGACACCCTGTCGTTCACGTCTAATGCTTCAAGATTTAGGATGTGGGTCGGGTCAAGCTCATACGTCCTCAACCTCGACACGTGAAAGGCATCATGCACTTCCGCCTATCTCGTCGGTAATGCAAGACGATACGTTAGGATCCCGATTCTTTTTAGAATCTCAAAGGGACCTACATACCTCAGTTTCAGTTTTCCCTTCTTGTCAAAGCGCAAGGTATCCCTCATTGGTGACACCTTCAGAAAGATGTAATCACCAATTTGGAACTCTAAGGGCCTTTGAAGCTCAACAATACCACATTTTTGGCGGCTCTGAGCGGTCTTTAATCTGATTCTGATCGCGGCAACAACAATCACTGACTGCTGAGCTTACTCTGGACCTGTGATCTTTCTTTCTCTAACCTCATCTCAATAAACTGAAGTTCTGTACACTCTACTCTGTCCTGCTTCAAAAGGAATCATCTAACTGTCCTGCTGAAACTAGGAATCCTCGGGTCTAGATTTGATATAAATTCGTCACTGGCACTCCATGCAGACGAACTATCTGACATACATACACTTCTATATGCCTATTCAAATCGAGATCGGCTTCATCCATCTATTGACCACTATCCCAATTGGAATCATTACCCCTCTGGCTCCTTGACAAGCTCATCACAAGGTCCATCGTGACATGTTCTCTTTTCTACTCGGGAATCTCAAGAGGTTACAAAAGTCCTCTCGGCTGACAAAGATGTGCCTTCACTCGCGGACACGTCTAACACTTAGCGACATGATTGGTGATGTCCATCCTCATACTAGACCACCAATAGTGTTGACATGATTTCTGATACACCTTTGTATTACCATGATGAATGTTGCAACTGCTACGATGAGCTTTTGACAAAATCTCCTTCTAAGTGCTACATTGTCAGGTACACACAATCATCCTCGGAACTTTAGTGTTCCATCTTCAAAAATCTGAAAATCAACCTTTGTCTCATCGGTGTCTCTTGCAGGATCTTCTAAATCTTTAGGTCTGTCAACTGGGGTGCCTTGATTCAAATCTGAGCATCCGGCTCAATTCTGAGGGTAGCCATAAGATTCGGAAGGTGGTCTACCTCAAATTTGAAAACCGAATTTTGAACCCTTTTTAAGTAAGGTCTATACTTTAACCAGCCTATGCACACATAAAGACTCGTCTCAACGCCTCAGTGATTTCTTTTGTTCTTCTAGGGTGATACAAAATATCATAATCCTGATGAATCCTTAAGGTCTAGAGCACTAATCTCAAATGTTCCTCGTGCTCTTCAGCACTCCTTGAATACACCAAAATATCATCGATGAACACGATCACGAACTGATCTAGATATTTCTTAAATACTCGGTTCATCAAATCCATAAAAGCAGCTGGAACATTTGTCAACGGTTCAAACTATATTACCTTACGCCAACAATTCATTACTACAAGATACTCCTTGAGCCAACTCTTTTCATATATGACGTCAAAGTTATACATAAGCAACTAGTCAAATTCAACTTTAACCAATGATTCTCCTTTCCATAGCTTTACCTCAACAAACTGAAATTCTACACACTTAATCCAAAACTCTGCTGCGCTACTCTAATAAAATCACTCCAAAACATCATTCCCTTGATCGGTGCACGGTTGGTTCCATTCATGTCCCTTTCGCCATCCTAGTGACGTCCTATCTGCGGTAGCGGTGCCAATGCTCCCTTGGACTCACACTGATAGTCCCTCACCTAATGGCCGTGCTGGCCACATCTATAGCACGTTCCCATTATACTAGGGACACCGGGTTGATTCATGCTTCCTTCTACTGACTCAGCATACATCTAGTGAGTCTCTTATCTCTTACCGGGTGACAGCATGCACCCTTACTTCCACCTGGGGCCTGTTCCAAATGCCCCATTGAATATCTTGCGGTACATTCCCTCTGTTTTGTCCCATCAGCCTTCTGATACCTTTTTTTAACTAGGCAACCCAGTTAGTCACACTCAAAACAAACACCCGTCTTAACAGGACACGGGGCTGATCCATGTTGGCTTTCATCAGCACGACACACTCCATTCTGATTCCTTCCTAACCTGTCCATCCCACATTTCCAGTTGAATGGAATAGGATATTTTTCTCCGATCATAAGCTCCTTCCCAAATTGGTTTCCATCTCTACTGAATCTGAACCTCGACTCGGATGCAACGGCTTGCTCCTAGATCACATCTCCATTGTTGGATTGAGTAATCGTTGGATTGAGCAATCATTGGTACAGTTCATAAATCGTTGGTTGAGATTGATGAACTGTACTAACTTGCAGAAAGGAATTGAGGCAAAGGTAAGTCACCTATCTCTTGGGTGTATAGACGACCTTCAAGCGTATTTTCTTCCTAGTCGGAGTTTAAGGAGTGAACTTGCTGAGACCTTATCTCACCCCATCGTGGGCTCAACCTTTTCAGGTCCTTAGATGGATGTTCTTCCTGAGTGCTTCAGTCAGCCGAAGAAGATCATCGAACAGATTTCTCAGATTCCCCTCCCTGGGAGCCAAGGAGCTTGGGTCTACGAGCTCGTGCAATCCATTATTTGGGTCGATGCGGATCTATCCCGGAGGGTACCCAATCAATTCAGATTGTGGTATCGTTACAGACGAGATAGACCTAGAGAAGGCCCCCTGCAGGAATCTGAGGTGCCTGTGTCGGTGTTAAAGATCACTTTTGGTAAGGGTACGACTAACCCTCTTGGTGGTTCAGTGGTAGACCCAAGCTCCCCAGAGCCTGAGACCCCGGAGCCTTTGGTTGAGGATTCGAACGTTTAGAGGGCCTATAGCTTTCCTGTTTTGGTAGACCTTTATGAATAGACTAGTGTTGTAAATAAACTAGTCAGTTTTGTATAAAGGTATGTTGTGTGGTTGTGATTTTGTGATTTTGTGGCCATGCCTTTCTATCCTATCTTTCTATTTTCTAGGGATTTATTTATACGCTTCCGCATGTGTATTAAAATGAATAGGTCGGCGACGCATCCTGGGATGTCGCAATTTAATCAACCACCGAGGGATGGGCACGCGCTCAAAAGATTGGGGTGTGACATGATTGGTCGTCCTGCTGTTATCTCCATGAGTTCATTGTTCTTGTTGTTCCTTGGATGTTCCACAAGTATCAATTAGGTGGATGACTGAGGGGTTTCCGGTATAATCTCCGCTACCTCCTCCCATTTGTCTTGTGTCTCATAAAAGGTTAGCCAAAATGGACTATGTTCCCGAATTTCAACACATAGCCATTGGCCATAATACATCTTATCTTTCCCTTTGAGTTTTTCTTCATCAAAAGGGAAGTCTTTGTAGTACATAGTGTAATGGCCTAGTTTGCCACATGAGTAGCAATAGTGTGATAATCTTTCATAGAGAAAATCCAGCCAGATGTTCTTCCCTTCCAATCTCATCAGCTTGCCTGTTTTAAGCGGTTCCTGTAATCTAATTTCAACTCTGGCCCTCCCAACTCTGAGAATTGTTCCTTCTTTAGTCTCGATTTTAACATCCAGCACTCTACTGACATGTCTCACAACTTTGCAGATCATACTCTCAGTACACCGTTCCAGGGGAAGTCCAAATACTTGAACCCAGAAAACACAAGTCGTAAAGTCATAACAATGTAGGGGAGTATTCGGTATCCAAGGCTTTAAAATGACAAGGTGATTCGAGAAGAGCCAAGGACCATTATCCAAAACCCTGTGTTTTTCCCCTTCAGAGCTGAACTTAAAAACATACAGCCCATCTTCATGTTGAGATATTTCTACTTGGTCGGTTCGCCATGCTCGTTTCATTGTATTCTGAAATGCTTGGAAATTAATGGATGGGTTAGAGAGAAGCTTACCCACCAGTATAAGTTTACATTCCTCTATTTTCTCTGTTAGGGCCGCGTCATCCCATACCTCAATTTCCTATTCTGACCATAGGCGGCCTAATCTGTTGCAAAGTGCAGCGAGGCGTGCATCTTCTTCCTGCTCAATGCGTTCCATCAAAGATCGGGCACCAGGTTAATTCACAGGAAAGGCGAGCCGGGTTGACAATCCCGCATGCAAAGCTGCTAGGAGCTACAAGATTGGGAGCGTGGCTGTCGAAAGAGGCGACCGAACGGATCAATTGAGGCATGCGGTGGTCAAGAGATTGGGGGGGAAGGGAAGGGCACGATTGTAATGGTGATGGTCCCTCGTTGGGAAGGTGATGTGGGTATGAGAAGCGGGTGGTAATAGCTAAGTGAGGGAAGAGATGTAGGGTGAAAAATCGAATTCCATAACCTGTACTGGAAGGGAGCGATGGGGAAGTGAATGGTTGAACTTGAAGGACGATAGAGGAAGATGGTGGTAATCATCAATGGGCTTTAGGTTTCTTGTTTGAGTCATGCATATAATTGAGAATTTGATCTTTAAGAATTAAGATTGAGTTCTCGATTATGTTTGTTTCCTATTTTAGATTGTGGTGAATATTTGATTATGTGGGTTTATTATATCCCATGCTTAGTTAATTTTCCTATTTTGAAAATACAAAAAAAAAAAAAAAATTGCATTGCACATTAGGATAAATTGCATTAATTACTTATTTCCCATTTTAGAATTGCATATCTAGAGTAACATAGTAATTTAGGAAATTCCTTAATTTAAATTAGGATATAATAAGTTATTTCCTAGTTTCAATTAGGTAATGATATAGCTTAGTTAGCTTCCTAATTTGATGAAAAAGAAAGTGAAAAAAGAAATGTCAACTTTGCATCAATAAGATATCATTCTTTAATAAAATGTCACTTAAGCCAAATTAGCATCTTAGAGTCAAGTATTTCATTTATTTAAAAAAGAAAACACACACACACACACACACACACACACACACACAAAAATCTCTTACGTACTTTAAACAATAGAGTTTATTTCATAATTGATCCTATCTCACGTCATAAGAATTACATATAGGAAAAATTCCAAATAAAGGCATAGAATGTCTTTATTTTCTCAAATAAGAACCTAAAGCGGACATTATTTCAATTAAAGGCCTAAAAAATGTAATCATTTTCTCAAATAATAATTTGACTTTCTAGCTGGTCAAAGGCATTTTCACTATTTACCTTTTCTTTTTCCCTTTTTTCTTTCTTTTTTCTTTTTTTTTTTAGTTTTTCTTTTTTCTTTGCTAGTGGCTAGGTGAGGATGCCCTCGCTGAGAACGAGCTCGCTAGCCACAAGCAAGGGACAACCTTGCCCTAGGGAGGCCACCCTTGCGGCCAAACGTGAGGCTGATCCTCACCCTAGGTGAGGCTATTGTCACTGTGACTAGCAAGGGCTTGCAAGCCCTTGTTGGCTCTTACTAGTGATCGACAAGAGTCATTGAGGCCTTGCCGGCCCTTGTTGGCTCTTACTAGCAATCAACGAGAGTCATCGAGGCCTTGCCGGCCCTTGCCAGTAATTACTGACCTTCGCCGAACCAAAAAAGAAAAGAAACGAATAGAAAATAATTTAAAATTAAAATTGTATTTGGACAAAAACACCATTTAACTAGTTAGAATATTTAGTCAGCTTGCAACCGACAAGGTCAGGTCCTCAATTTAAACAACCATGGTCACTTCATGCCATTTTGAAACAACCATAGCCACTTCAGGTGATCACTTCAGACTTTTATTTGACACAATGTCTACTTTGGGCCTTTATTTGAGAAAATGATGGCATTTTAGGCTTTTATTTGGAATTTTGCCTTGCATATAAGTAGCATTACATTTCAATATAATTTGCACATCATTTAGGATCAATGCATGTTAGATTAGAATTCATGTAGTTATACTAAATCATATTCATATTAAACCAAAAAAAGAATTAGATGTTATTACATGTAGAAATCATGTGTAGAACATACAGGCATATTTAAGTTAATATCTTGCAAAGCATTCAATGCATTGCAATTAATAGGCTTTTGCTTGCTTGAAGTATTTACGTTCATGTTCCTGACCTATCTCTAGCAATTTATTTACTACTTTTTTATTATTGGCTATTAAATTCTTGTCTATGCACCCATATGATCACTTCTCATTAGTGACTTAGGTTAAAATTGATCAAAATTGCCCACAAAATATTTTTGAAATTAAGAGAAAATGTCCCAAAAATGGTATTAGATTTATCTAGCGTAATCAAGTTCTCGTATCCATAAATCTCTAATTTGCAGAAATAAAATTCCTTCCCCCACTTTATTTAGGTGTTTAATCGACTTACTAATAACTTATTAGTGGCGACTCTTAAATAAACTTATCTACATATTAATTAAATTAAAACCTAAAAGTTGCAAATGGTACGGACTTGAGAGAGTTTGCGCTAAGTCATTAGGCTTAGTAATCTATTAAGTATCCCTTTGGTGGCTCATCTGTAGGAAGGTCGCGACACTTACTTTTGGTGACACTATGGATTTGTCATTTGTGACAAACTAATTGAGACACTAAGGAAGGAGAAGATAGAGAATTAAACTCTAAATAGCGTAATGTATTTCACACACAATTATTTACCCAAATTAATATGGTACACTAGTTTTTTTTTTTTTTTTTTTTTGGGGGTCTGAATATGGTACACTAGTTCACCCGTACTATATTCACTGCAAATTAATTTTCATGACACGAAAAGAGACTTTTATCATATTTTCGAAACTTGAGGGAGCTTTTAAGGCAAAATCAATAGAATTGCTAATCTAAGATTAGTTTAGGATAAATGTGGTGCTGATACACTAGTTTTTGATATACTATGTGTTGACACGTAAATTAGTTTTTGATATACTGTGTGTTGACACATAAATTTTGACTAAATATTTAGAATGAAATTGTATAAAAAATTATGGATCAATTTGGCCCTACCCAAAAATATTTACTTGAATAACGCATCATATAGGCATTAATATTATTTCTACCCATTAAGCTTTATTTTTATAATTCTTTATTTTACTGCATTTCGGATAGATAGAAAAGAACTTAATTTTTTTCAAAAAAATTATTATTAAAAAAAGGCTCGCGAGGGCTCAAGGGCTGGGCCTTCGCCCCAGCCCCTTTTTCCCTCTTCTAGCTCCACTCGGGCTGGCCCATCTTCTTTATTTCCTTCCCCCCAGCCCGGCCCGGCCCAACCCCTCCTTCGTCCTTCCTTCCTCCTCCTCTGGACCTGACGCAAACGAGGACAACAGAGGAGCAGAGCAGGCGCAAAGGGGTCAAGTGGGCGAAGTGACTGGAGCAGTCGGCCGCCAGCGAGCCAACGTGCTCCCACGTACGAGCGGTGGGTCATCCGACCCTACAAAAGGAGGAGATCGGGAGAGATCTTACGGCGCCTTTCCCCTCGACATTCTCTCGAGACCTCCATTGATCGCCCCCCAAACCGCGTCCGGCCGCACCTACGTTCGACTTGGCCCGCCGATCGGAGCAGCCGAGAAGCTGTGCGCTCTCCCGTTTCCTTTCCCCCGAAGCTACGTGTTTCCGAGCGACGCCCATTCACGCCCACTCTTCCCGACCAGCCGAGCGATTGTAGCCGGCAACGCCTCATCCATAAGGTAAGCCTGTTTCCCCCGTTCGCCCGTCTTGCTCGAACTGTAGGAGCGAGGCTAGCTGGCCCGGGCTTGCTCGTGCCTTTCTCTGTTTATCCTTAGTGTTGTTTGCTGATTGGGGTCGGCTTTGGCTTGAGCCTGTGTCTCAAATGCCCGACGTGGGTCCGCTCAGTTGACTTGGTGGTGGTGCTCGCTGGTAGCATTGGTGGTGGGCGTCGTCGGTCGAAGGACGGGTCGTTCCAGCGAAACACCGAGATGGGAAGTCCTCGGCGTGGCCTCGCTGAAGTCCAAAGAAATGAAAAAAAAAAAATAGGCAAAAGAAAAAAAAGGCAGGCAGAGGAAAAGGGGTCGAAAGAAATAACCGTTGATAACGAAAAAAAAAAAAAATAAAAATAAAAATGAAGTAACAAAAAAAATAATGAATAAAATAAAAAAATAAAATAAAAATATCAATTTTAAAATAAAATTATAAAAATAAATTTATTTTATTTATTCTATTTTATTTTATTTTACGAATAAATTTATTTTAAAATGAATAAAAATAAAAAATAAAAATAATTTTATTTGCTGGAAAAATTGACTTTATTTTTAATAAAAATAATTTATTTTTATTTATCATAAATAAATTATTTTTAATAAATTTAATAAATTTATTTTTAATAAACTAAAAATAAAATGATAAATAAAAATAAATTATTTATTTTAATAATTTTTTTTTTATGAATAAAATGAATTTATTTATTTTTATTTATTTTTATTTTTAATAAAATAAGGAGAGGCGGAAGAAGAGGAGGACCAAAGACGAAAAATGAGGGAGGAAAAATTAGGGTTTAGTTTAGTAATTTTGGCCTCAATCTGGCCAATGTGAATTTAGACTTGCGTTGGTGGGTGCCCTCTTGGATTCAAGTTGGTTTAATGGATCTGGGCTTGTTTCTAATCGTGATTGGAGTGCTCACTGTTGGGCTTCCCTCATTAGAAGCGGATTGGGCTCCAAGTAGATGAGCCCGCTTCATTTCATGCCTTTTTCCTCTTTTTGTGACCCAGACACGAAGGTTTTCTTCAGCCCATATTCGGACCGGGCCATAGGGCCCGGCCAGGGACCCTATTTTCAGATTAAAATTTAATTTCTACAAGAAATATTTAAAAAAAAAAAAAGTTTTTCAAAAAATTAAAAAATAGAAATTTTTTTTTCTAAAAATCAGGAAACAAGCTTTAAAAATAGTTTGTGAGTAGTTTCCTATAAAAATGCATAAAAAAATTCCTTTAAAAAAGGAAAAAAGTTAAACCCCAAAGTTTAAACAAGATTATCTATCGAAAGGGTATTAGTTGATTAACTAGTGTAATCAAGTCTTGGATCCGAGTTTCTTTTATTACGTAGAAGTAAGGTAATTCTCTCGATATCTTACTTGGGTTTTTAATCAACCTACAACAAATCAATAAGTGGCAATTCCTAAATAAAAATGATTTGCAGATTAAAAATTTGAATCATAAGTTGTGAATTAGTGAGCTTGGGATGATGAATTGGTTAACCCTAAACTTAGTAAGCCATTGGCTTAATGCTGCAGAGGGTAAGATCGCGACACTATGTGATGCAAAAATTAGTTTGGGATAAATATGGCACGGAATGTACCAGTTTGAAATTTTTTATAATAAAAAGATTTGTTTGGAGTAAACGTGGAACATATGTACTAGTTTGAGATTTTCTTGGTGTCGGCCTTAATATTTTGAATATTGTAATAGGAAGAGATAGCCTAAAGTGTAAATTTATCATTTATACTTAACCAAGCCAAATTTCACTATATAGTTAACTTGAATGAACAATGTATAGCCACTGTGCACTTGTCCTATTCCCAACCATGTCACTACGTACTAGTATAGGGCTGATATTAATAAGACTTTGTCGCGGTCTAACTTGTTTCAAATATTGTTTTTATTAAAAAGGAGAAGTGCTTACTATATTGGCCTCAATTGAGCTCCTTTGCCTTTTCTTATTCAACCGACTCTCGTACTTTCCACGAAAGAGGGAAGAGAAAAAAGCAAAAAATGAAAACAAGAAGTAAAACATCAAACATAAGTTTAGATATATGCAAAACATATGCAGTATTACTTTTTTAAAGTGACAACTTTTTCGTTAAATTTACCATTCATAGCACACAAATTGTTCTTTTGGTTGATTAATATTTTTTGTCAAGTCAAATGAGCAAACTACTGCTTGGAGTAATTTAGGTTTTTTTTTTTTTGGTGATCCAAGAAACCCCGAAAGTCAACAGTCGGTGAGTAGAACCTGGGGGCAACATGGGAAACCAAGTAATTTAGGTTTTTAATGTTTGATTGTTGGATAATCCTAACAAACCCATGCTCCAACTTTTAGTTAATTTGAATTACTTGAAATCTTTCATAATGTCCAAATATTGATATGTAGAATCATATATTGTTTTTTTTTTTTTCAGAATCTTAGAACTTAAATAAAGTTTTAATTTTCAAATTTTGGATGAAAATCAAAATTAGAAGAGACTGATAAGTGCAGTCAAACATGTCCGTTGACAATTGTTTCATGTTGGTTAGAGAAAAATAAAATAAAAACAAAGATAGATATTTTTTTAGGGTAAAAGTTCAACGACCCATGCATATTATTTTTCCAACACGGATAATTATTTATGACCAATTATGAAGTTGTGCAACCTCCTCAAAAAAGAAAAAGGTGATAATGTGACGTCATGGACTCGTTCCTTCAAGGTCCACTTTTGTCCATGTCTCTTAAATGTATAGATAGAAGCTAGCTTTGACTCGTGGGTATTATGTAAAGCCAATGAGTATTTATAAGGAGCGATAGTGTTAAGCATTAAATTGCATTCATGGACTCACGGCCTTTTGTGCATTTGGTAACTATTATGTTTTTAAAAATAATTTCTATTTAAAAATAATTCTTTTTTATTCTATTCTCGATAACAATTTCTAAACATTTGAAAGCAATTAATGACCACCTAAAAGTTCTATTTTCGAAATAAAAATGCATTTGGTAAAACTCTTAAAATTTCTAGTTCAAACTATTTTCTTTCAATCTTTTAATAATTTTATTAAATTCTTCTCTTTTTTTCTTTTTTCCTTTTTTCCCTTTTCATATTTTTCTTCCTTTGGTTACTGACAACCTCACCAGAGCGTCATCGGCCCAAGCCTCACCCTAACACTAGTGAGGCTTAGTCTGGTTGGGCCATCACTAGGTCCTTCTCGCCTTAGCTAGGAAATGTTGACCCGGCAATGACCCAATAAGGCTTGGCCCTACCGGATCTAGGCGAGGTCGACCTCACCTAGTCGGTCGACATCACTGGGGGCCAGCAATGCTCCGATGAGGTCGTCGACTCTCGTCTAGCCAGTCGCCAGTCACTAGGGTTGGCGACCAGCCAAAAGGAAGAAAAAGAAGAAAAGGAAAGAGAAGAAAAGAGAAAAGAAAAGAAAAAAAGTTAAGCTTGATTCTAAAATTTTTCCTAAAAATAAAGAAGCAACTTTTTTCTAATTATTGATTCTATTTCAAATCAATTTCCAAGAACATAAAAACTAATTTTTGTTCTTGGGAATAAAAAGCTTTTCTGAACTTTATGATAGTGTCTAATATGAGATTAGTGGAGTTCCATCTAATAGCAACATCAAAAACTACCGAACCCTTATAAGTGGTCCGTTCACTCTTAATGCAAAATTGAAATGTTTTGGCTCTCATGGGAGAACTCCTTTCATACCTAACCATATTTCGAATGCGTGCAATGAAGTCACGTACCGTAGTCAAGCCATCTCTCACAATCAAATTTAATATATGAGTTGTGCATCTCAAATATCAACAACCTTTATTTTGAAAGTTTTTCCCTCAAATAGCCAATTGCAACATCATTCGAGCTAGCATTATCCATGATGATTGTGGACACTTTTTTTTTTTCTATTCCCCACTCTTAAATCCATCTCTCCACCATTTTCTTAATCTCCCTACCTTTATGACTATGCATGACCACAAAGTTGATAATTCTTTTATGCAACTTCCAATTTTCATCAATAAAATGTGCAGTAAGACACAAACAATTCAGATTTTGAATGGAACTCCATGTATCACTTGGAATTAATTTTTCCAAAATAATTCTTCAAATAAGTTTTTCATATAAATACAACTTCATGCAATTTTTACCATTGTGAAACGTGATAAACATTTGAAGAGAGGTCGTAACTTACTAACAAATTCATGAAATCCAACATGCTCGACCAAGGAAAAATGTTACTCATCAAGGATGATGAACCGAGTAAGCATTCGCCTACAACATTCTTGATTAAATGGCCATGTCAATAAGACGCTACTAGTACTAGAATCTCCTCCTGCCTTGCCACCATGTCTACATTACATGGTGTAAATAATTTCTATCTTTTATTTACATTACGAGGAAACATCTTGTATGTGGTCAAGTGCTTGCTCATTGTAGAAATACCGTTAGCAACATGAATACTTTATCACAGACCCACAATGAATGCACTTCACTTGATATATTTTTCCATCATTATCATTGATTCTTGCATAATGATTTAAGCATTCGGATGTATATTTTCTTATCGTGAGGAAGATGAGAACTAAGTACCTTATTTGTGGCATTCATGATAAGATGTGCCTTTTCTTCATTTTCATCGCCAGAAAACTCCAATTTCATTATCGGAGTCATCTTCTCACATCCTTCTACCTCCATTGACGTGTTATCTTGATATATTAACTTCGCACTACACAACAATAATAGAATATAATTAAAAATTTCAAAATAAACAGAAAACTAGAAATGAAACACCACAATGAACCTATTTATTTCAATGCAACTCATATAAGGATACCCATTGGCCAAGAATTTCTAGATGTGACACCAAATATATAAAATATAGAATTACTAAAAGATATAGAATTGCTGCTAAACATATTATTTCATTAGAAAAATTTCGTGAGTTAATTTTTAAGGAGGGAGGCGAAAGAATAAATTCTTTTTTGTTTGTTAAAAAAGGAAAAGGAAAATTGGAGATGCTAGGAGAACTTATTTTACCTCAGAGATTGGTCTATAGACTCTGTACGTAGTCTACTCTAATTTGGATGAAACACTTGGGGTAGGTTCTGGTTGTTAGGCAAGATTTGAAGATGGGAGCAGGAAAAGTGGCATCTTAATGTGATGCAGCCTGCATTGAAGACCAGCTCTCTCGACCAAGAAGATCAGCTCACATTCAAGCTCGACGAAACCTCTTATTGATGAAGTTCGAATCAGGTCGATCCGAT
Source organism: Eucalyptus virginea (assembly GCA_014182375.1). Lineage (NCBI taxonomy): Eukaryota > Viridiplantae > Streptophyta > Magnoliopsida > Myrtales > Myrtaceae > Eucalyptus > Eucalyptus virginea. Next base: position 6,589,326 of record CM024522.1, read on the forward strand.
TTGTATCGACAAAGATACGACTGTTCTCTTGAGCTAGCACGGTGCTGAAATTTTTGTTCGTTCTGTTTCCTGTGTGCGAGTCACTCTCCTGATCCTATTATTTGAGAAAGCCTACCCTTGGCTTGCATCACAATGTGCTCGTGAGTTAACCTTAATTTCACAAAATGTTGGGAAATTGACCTGTGCTCCTTTAGATGATGTTATTGAAACTTCAATACAGTCGTTTCTCTTGTTTCTCTAACTAATTTGTAGATTCTGCCATGGGGATGTATGCAGAACTGATGTAGAGGTTGGTTGTGAAGGATTTCCTTCACGGATAATCACTTCTAAATGACAACTCTATTTTTGTTTAATGTGAGCGAGTTGAGTTTATTGATTCATTATCTTCTGTAGCAATCGGTTTCTTTTAAGATGGTGGGAGCAATGCGGGCAGCCCAAGATCATCTATACATGCAAAGAATCAACAAGAACTATAAGCAGGTGAATTTTTCTCTCATACTAAAAAGACTGCACTTATAAGTTGGAGCTATTCCATATTGAGGTTTGCTCTTCACCAGCAATCAACTAAGAGAAGCTGCCAAGAGCACTGGCCTTCCAACTTTGGTAGTCACTGATGCTGGAAGAACTCAGGTATGCATATGCATGTCCTTGCTTATGGCACGTCTAAGAACCCTTCTTAATAACTTGCTTCATGATGGCAACTGCATAAAATTCAGAAAGACGGGGTCAACATATGGATGTGCTCAAAAGATTGTACTATTGCTGTCATACTTTCCACATCATTTCTTTTTTGTACATACAAGCCTGTGTCATCGATTTGATTGGAGTTTTTGATCTTTGGTCATCAGAGGATTGCATTGAAAAATGGATTGAAGTTCCAGGACCTCAATTGCACGAATTAAGAATTACAGGACTTGGATTACACAATCCACCTAAGCCATAGGACTAGAGATGAACTTACCCCTAAACAATAACTTTGGATGTATAATGCTCATGAACGTCTTATGGATCATAACCTTCCTGAATTAGAAAATTTAAACTTTACATAACGACAAAAACAATGTCACAGGATAAACTTTTGACCTTGGAAGTGGCTCAATACAAACAAGGAATGGTTCTATGGAGGTCTCCTATAGCAGCATGAAAAGTAACGCCAAATCTTCAAAGAGAAAGCTAATTGATGATGCAAGCTGTGGCTCAATACAAACAAGAAATGGTTCTATGCAACATGAAAAGTAACACCAATTCTTCAAAGAGAAAGCTAATAGATGTCACAAATGAGGGAGGGACAATACATCCACAAAATATAACTTTAGAGGATGATTAAGGGAAATCATAGCTAGATGATGCACTTATCGCCTTCTATGTTGAGAATTTTGATTTTCTTATTTCTTTCTTAATTTTTCTTGAAGTTTTTTTTTTTTTTTTTTGTGCGGAGTCTAATGCCCTCTATTTTAATAAATATAGCTGATTTGCTGAATCTAGATACTTTCAAATTTATCGACTGGACGAGCAGCGTCGAGGCAATTGGGCGAGCAGTAGCCTCCACCAGGGGGATGAGTGGTGTCTAGAGGTGGCATCAATGGCAACGGTGAGGTGAGTAAGGGGTGACGGTGTCCAATGATGGCATCAGGGGAGACAAGGGCGGAGCGAGTGCAGGCCGACTGGCGTCTAACGGCAGGACGAGCAGCATTCGGCGATGGCATCGGGTCAACAACGTTCAGCGGTAGCATCAAGGGCAAGCAATGTCTAGTGGTGGCGTCAAGGGCGAGCAGCATCAACGACGGGGTAGAGGCAGAGAACGGGAGAAGACTTAGAGGAGAACTATGAAGTGTGAACTGAGGGTAAACATTAAAATTGATTTGGGGCCTTTTTTTTGGAACAGAACTACCGGTTCCCAAAAAAAGGGAAATGGGAACCGAAACAGATTTCTTTAGAATCGAGAATCGAAACAGATCTCTTTAGAACCGGGAATCGAATCGGACTCTCCGGTTTTCAGATCTATTCAGGAACCATGCAAATCACTAATTTTTTATATTTCTAAAAGGCCGTCCGACCAACCCGACCTAACCCGAATTAAGAAGATCTAGATCCAGAATGGCTGTTCCCGGCCCGACCCGAATAAAGAAGATCCGGATCCGGAGAAGCCGGTCCTCGGAGCCCCGACCCGACCCGTTTTCCCTACCCACCCTCTTTTCTCTCCTGCATGCGTTGAGAGAGGACTCGAGAAAGTTACTCGGGGAAGAAGGAAGCCATGGAAGAAGCTCCGAGCTCGCCGCCGCTGATCGGCGACCCGCTGACCAACCCGTCCGCCTCCTTCTCGTCCCTCGACGACCTCGCCCACGAGCTCGCCTCCCTCGAGGACCTCGCCAGCCGCGGCTCATGGCGGTCCGTCCTCGACAAGGTCGCCCGCGCCCGGTCCCTCTCCCTCCTCCGCCACCCCCATGACCACCTCGTCTACCTCTCCTACAACGCCCTCGCCCTCGCCAAGCTCCGCCGCTTCGCCGACGCCTCCGCCGAGCTCGAGTCCCTCCAGGATCTCGAGTCCCCCGAGTACAAGTACGAGTCCTACCCACAAATCTACCCGGGCCGGTCCGGCTCGATGGTGCCCTTCTGCCTCCGGTGGCTGAATTGCGTGATCCCGATCAAGTTGGGCACCCGCCAGGAGGGTTTGGATCGGTTCTACGCGCTTCTGGATTTCGTCAGAGGGAAATTGGAGGAGAGAAGGAACAAGGGTTCGTCCGAGGAGGACGAGTCGGTGAGGGCTTGGAGGAGGAGGGAGGTTTTGGTGATGAATAGCATTGTGGGTAATCATTTGAGTTATAAGGAGTTCAGTGTGTGCTTGGATTTGATCAGGGATATGTTCAGGAGGGGTTATTCGGAGGACCCGGTTCTGGTGTCGAGGTTGGGGTATATTCAGATGCAGATCGGGGATTTGGAGGGCGCGAAGAGCTCGTTTAAGCAGATCGAGGGGATGGCAAGCGAAGGGAAGGGTCGTGGGTCGTTGAGTGAGGTTGAGCTGAAGAATCTTGTGAATAGAAATAAGGCCATGTTGTATTTGGTGGGGAAGGATTATGTGTCGGCTGTGAGGGAGTATGAGGAGTGTATTGAAAGAGATGATTCGGATGTGGTGGCGATCAACAATAAGGCGCTTTGTTTGATGTATCTGAGGGACTTGTCGGATTCAATTAAGGTGTTGGAGAACGCGCTTGAAAGGGTTCCTACCTTTGCCTTGAATGAGTCTCTGGTGGTGAATCTGTGTAGTATGTACGAGTTGGCATATGTCAATCATTCGGATATCAAGAAGACTTTGAGCAATTGGATCGCCGAGTGGCTCCTGATGATTTTGATTCATCGTGTACCAGGATTTGATGGTACTTTCTCTTTCACTGTCATATAACAGTTTGCTTACTAATGTCATCGATTTCATTGAATGATTATCTGAATATGTTTGGCTTTTTTTTTTTCTGAGAAAAGGGAATGGAGTTGAATACTGTAGTGTATCGTCTACATTGGGTCTATGCTAATGATAATGTGGATATGATTGCCATATATGTATATTGTAGCTATAGAATGATTGTTTTGTTTCCACATCTCTAATCCCTTGGTAGAACTGTCATTGTCTAGAATATGGTTCCATGAAATATAGATGGAGTCCATTGTGTCTTCATGTTGTGCTTCTCCCCAATGTAGGACTCCATGATGTCCTTGCTGACTTAAATATAGATCAGGTACCTTGTCGTGTCTCCATGTTGCACTTCTCCCCTATGTGTATTGCTTAAGGAATTGGTCGGGGAGTATAATTTAGGTTAAGGATTAGGTGCTCCATGTACACTTTATGTTATAGACTCCATATCAATATTAGTATGGAGTTTGGGCAAAAGAATGACCTTATCTAACCTAAGTTATAAACTTGTAGTGCTCCACAAGCTTGTTTGACCATAATAGACTAGATGTAAATGCGTGTTACATGGAAGAACCACACTTTGGAGCTTGGATCAGGGATTGACTAAATTAAGCATTATTAGACCACACTAAGTTGGATAAAGCTTGGTTTGTTGTTGTTATTATTGTGAGTGGATAAATATGATGCCTTTGTCATTCTTTCCTTATAGAATTCCAGTAGTCTTGAACAGCTTTGTTTTGTAGAGAAATTTAATGTTGATTATCAATGCATTAAATTAGAAACTCCAGAAGATGAAACCTGCGAGAGGCTGACAATCTTTCTCCCTCCAAGGTGCACATCAAACCTTTCCATACTTTCCTTCACTAGTCTGAGATAGGTAAGAGGAGTGATGTTACAGAAAATGCACACTCCATAGGTTTTGTCCAGGGCATCTAGTTGCTGGTCTAGCTGACCCAGATATTATATGTTGTCCATAAGTTCCTTGAAATTGCATTTGTCAGCATTTCTACTGGTAATTGTTGAATGTGTCTCTGGATTTGCTTAGCTTTGTTTCTCCATCAGAGGGACTGAGTTTTGCTTCTGTTTAAACAGTCCCTAAACATCCTTTTTACACCAGCTGTTGCTTCAGAGTTTCAATATGAACAATTGCTTAGGAAAATTAAATCACCATCTTAATGAATGAAGTAGACAATTTGTGTATCTTCTTTACACTGGAATTAGAGTTAAGTCATTTATTGTCAATCTAGTCTTGCCTCTTCATTTTGTGAAGGTGCTTAATGGCATACAAATGTTGACATATTACCAAATACTCCTTAGTTTTGTGTAGTTGCAAGCCAATGGCATGTTCGCCTTGAATTCTGTGATTAGAACAACTGCCAAATTCTTTTCGTCTTAAACCTGACGCTTTCTTCACGAGTTATTTTACAAACTAACTTATTAGAAACCTGCTCTACAATTGCATGCCATGTCCTAAGAAAGTAGAAGTTAAGTCTTCTAGGACCTAATTTTGAAAAACTTCATGGTCAGCCTAGAAATATTGGCTTTTGACTCCAGATCTTTAAAGCTTGCAAAGTTTGCTGGTAAAAGTGAGTTGATGTTTGACTATTAGCAGCTACTTAAAATGACTGGTTTTCTGTTTCAAGTGGTTCTGCTATCTGCAATGCACATGCACCAATGCAAGTCATGGAGTGTTTGTTTGTTTCATCCCTTATTAACCAATAGGGTTATGAGCTTCTTCCTCTATGTTTGATGGCCTTTAATCTATATTTTTCTTCTGTTCTTCTGTGTTTTATATATGTTGAATATTTTGGTTGCAGGGAAAGCAGGAGAAAGAAAATCTTTTGGGTAACAAAGCAAATGGCAAGCACTTAAAAGAGGATGTTTGGATATATTGATGTGGTGGAAAAGCTGAAAACTAAAGGGGTGTCTTGCATTGGAAAACAGTGTTACCTTGCCGCTAGCAGTTACTGCCTCCAAATTTTGGGGGAATGGTGTGATTTCCACATGTTGTAGGCTGTCTATATTGACAACAGTGATGTTGAAGAAAAGTTCGATGGCTGAGTCAAGGAACATTTTGGTTGGATGTTACTAGCATGGGATCAGCAAGTACATATGTGACATTGTTTGAGCTCATTTTTTTTTTTTTTTATTGTCGCTGACAATCTTTTCGATATTCTGCAGAACAAGGATTGTTGATGACAACATATGTATGCAATGTGCACAGACTGCGAAAATGGATTTCACTCTTTTATCTCTCCCTTCTTCACCTTCTCCATAGCATGCGGATGAATTGTCATGAAAATGTTTTATCCCGTCTAAATGTGCACCTAGACTAGAGCAAAATTCGCGGTGAAGACTTTTTATGAGGATCTTAAGTAGAGTTGTCGCTGCAAAAGTAGCATTTTAGACGGCATGTACAGAGGAAGAGTTCTCCCGCCTTAATGCGTAGGCTTTTTCTAGATTCCACTTGAATGGAGGAACAAACATGAGTTCTCCTTTGGATTGTACCTTTTCACATTGATTATACTTACCTACCGTCGCTCTTTCGGGTCAAGCTTAAGGAGAAGAGCACCGACATTCGTTTTGGAGGTCGGGTTGAGGCTGATGTCTGTCCCTGTGTTGTTCGCAACAATAATGCGGAAGAAATGGATGGTCCTCTTACTTGCTCTCTCTGTCTACTTTTAGTAGGTTATGAAATGAGCAGTTAAAATTTGAGCTGGTGCATTGAAACATGGGGTCAAAGTGGTTTGTTAGAAGGTTAGACTCCTGGGTTTCTAACAAGAATTGTTCTTTTAATCCATTTGCATTGAATGTGAGAAGCTACGGCAGGAAACTGGCGTTTAGACCATTCCCAAGTTGGCGAAGCAGAAAGTCCCATGTAAAGTAAACCGGTCGCTCACCAACTAAAACGTAATGCAAACCGGTCAATCTCACCTACTCATCAGTCGTCGTCAAATGCAAAATGAACTCTTAGACTATGTTTGGTAGTCTAAATTTCTAGTTAGGACAACACTGGATGAGATATAATATAAACTTTAATCCTATCCATTGTCAAATGCAAAATGAACTCTTAGACTACGTTTGGTAGTCTAAATTTCTAATTAGGACAAGACTGGATAAGATATAATATAAACTTTAGTCCTATCCATTATTTGATGAATCACAATAATAAAGATAGATATTTTCACATCCTATCATGTCTATTATATTGATATAAAGAGCATATCAGTGTAAATGGACCTAAAAATTACACAAATGAATATGGTAGAAATTCCTCACTGCGCTTATACCTACTTCATCTTTATTTACTTATTTTTTTTTTTATCATTTTTCCCTCTCTTTTTTTTTTATTCTTTTCTTTTTCCCCTTCATCATTCTCTAATAAAAATTTATTAAATAGTAAACTATAGTAATAAACCTAAAATACTAAAATATATAATAACTATAAATGGAAAATATGAATATGAATATATAATGAACTCATATCATGAAATAGAAAGAAATTCAAATATACCAAAAAAAAAAAAAAAAAAATAAGAACAGATCAAAACAAAATTATTTTTATTTTTTGGTTAATTTATATTTTTATATTATAATTTAAATATTATTTTTATTTTATTAAATTAAGATGTTTGTTATTATGAAAACAATAAATTTTATATTATCGATATTAAAAGTCATATCTACTTTTATCTTACCTTTTCGTCAAATAATTTTATTCTCATTATATATTTTATATATGATTTTATTTTATCTCAAACAGTTACCAAACACGAGATATGATAAATTTTATCTAACCTTACATTTTATGTTGACTATCAAATATAACCTTAGGATCATCCACGTCTCAAATGAGTTGGATCAAATGCGACGTGCTCGTTCCTTGCGGGCCCCACCAATGGGGCGGCTGGCTACGATGATGTGGCCGGCCGAGACACACATCTACTCGAATCCCGACCGTAGATTTCCAAGACGGGTAACCTCAGACTGATGATGTCCGGGCGGTCAACATCGGTGTCGACCCCCCGGAAGGGAAGTGTTCAAGACGATACGGAAGACAACGGGGGAGTTGGCACCTTGAATAGCGCCCCACAACAAACCCTCTCTTGGTGCCCGGCTTTCCCACCAACCCCTCCACCAAATTCTTCACGAGCGAAAGACCATAAAAAAAAGGCGATGCCCGCCCTTTGACATTCGCTGACGAATCCACCATCTGCACAGTTGCCGCACAGCTCGAGCAGAACCCCACCAGCAACTTGCCATGGCCTCCACTGCCGGTGCTCCCTCTGGCACTGTCCTTTCCCAGTCTCGCGTGCATCTCAAGCAGCGGTGTCTCGGGTTTAGCCGCTCCAGCTGGGGCGGCGCCTCCAAGCTCGTCTCCTTCCCTTCCAGTTTCTCCCTCGGGTAAGTCAAGTCCGTTCCTTTTGCTGCTTGTTTTCGCTGGGGGCTTTCGAGTTTTTCTGCTTCTGGGTTTGTGCAGAAACGCAATCACCTTCTGTTCTGTGGCGAAGTGGATGTGATCCTTGTGTTGTATGATTGTGGGTTTGTTGGCGTGATTTTCTCTCCTAGCTTAAGAAAGGAGATTTGTTAATATTGTATTTCCTATAATTCTGGGATCTCTTCCTTTTTCTGGTTTTTATTCTGGTTGCTTGTTTCCTTAGTTGTAGCAACCTTCTTTGTACATATGGTTGAACAATGGCAGATGCTCCACACAACAAAAATAACAAAAGAAAGAGTACGAAGGCTTTGTCCGAGGACGTAGGCACATTGCCGAACCTCGTAACCTTTGTTTCTTTGTGTGATTTTTGATTTTCTTCAGGGTTGGTCCTGGATCTCCTTCTGCGAATATGAGAATGCGTTGACTGCTTGAGAAAGTTGAATTTTTTTTTTAATGGGAATTGTATTGCGTAGTCCCCAGCAGAGATGTCCAGATGTGTGGCTCTGGATTTTCAAATTGCTGGGGCAGATGTGTTAAGTCATTCGCGTATTGGTTAGCTTGGTGTTGGCCACAATGACAATTAAAACCGTGGCAGGGGGAGATGGAAATGGGTGATATCATGGTAGTCATCGCTTATCCATGGTTGATCACCATGATCTTGCTAGTAAAAGAAAAGATGAAGAGGGAGTTTGTAAGAAAAGGGAGAGCAGATGATAATCCATAATGTTTGTTAACCAAAAGTTGCATGACCAGCACTTAACCGGTGTCAATATGATGGTGATATATGATATGTATTTTATCGCTGTTTGCAAAAGAAAGGCTCTCTATTGCTGTTTAAGCAGTGCGTTGACTCTTGAAAACTTTTGCCTTGCCATAGTTCAGTCGGGGGTTGTTGGATTTCACTGCTGACAATCTTTGTCACTTGCCAGATCTGTAGATAATACGAAGGAATTGCAGTTGCCTAGAATAACTGCAGTGGTGAAAGCACAAGCTGGTCCAGGACAAATGGACATTGACCTCACCCTGAGTCCAAGGGTGAATTCTGTGAAGCCTTCAAAAACGGTTGCTATAACTGACCAGGCGGCTGCTCTTGCAAGAGCTGGTGTTCCTGTTATTGCATTAGCAGCTGGAGAACCTGATTTTGATACACCTGCTGTCATAGCAGAGGTAAAAATTTTCAGGCTTCTTGACCATCTGATCTGTATGATTGAGTGAATTATTATTAGCTTCTTTCACTTTTGTTCCACAGGCTGGAATTAATGCTATTCGGGAAGGTTATACAAGATACACACCAAATACAGGCACATTGGAACTCCGCACAGCGATCTGTCAGAAGCTAAAAGGTTTTTCTCTTGTTGTTACTCACTCCATCACCATCTAAAAGGACTGATCAATGGATTGACATCAAGTCCTGCGCAGGACATTTAGTTATGACAATTATTGTTTATTGCTTTGCTTATTAATGCTTTCTATGTCTGTTTTCTAGAGGAGAATGGGATCTCATATACACCAGATCAGATTGTTGTTAGTAATGGAGCCAAACAGAGCATTTTTCAGGCAGTTTTGGCTGTCTGTTCTCCGGGGATGAGGTCTGCCCATTGCTTAAAGAAATCATGCCAGTGAAATTTTTTTCATCATGATACATATTCAGTTATTTCGTTGTTTTAATTCCAACTCCAAAAGTCATCTATGCTGAAGTGAGGCAATTTTGCCTATGATATATTTGAACCTATGGAGTAAATTAGCAGTTGAAAGCAGCTTTAAGCCGCTTCTTGTTTGATGCAATGTCTTCTGATAGGTGACATGACTTTATATCTGTGAAGTTGTAATGAGTGAGGCATTTTGGTCATAAAGTGTTAGTAGTTTGTTATGCATCTGACTGAATAAACAATTCCACACTCTTGTTATCACATGCTGTAACTGAATTAAAATTTCTTTTCCTGAGTCTTGCTTCTGTCACCTTTTTGTCTTCTTGAAGATACTTCATTTGATCTCAACCTATGATGGAGTATCTCATGAAGGGCCGGGCATGGAAGGCTGCTGCATGCTTTAGGCATGTGATATGGCCCATTTTACTTCAAATATCTTTGCAGTTCTATGAGAAGTTTTAGATATTGTTGGGTTTTTGTTTGTTAGTATAAACTATATTCTAAGAGGATGTGAATTGTGGCCTTGGCATAGATCTCCTTTGTTGTGGGGCAGCAAGTGATGAATTCATATGTAATTTCATTTTAAAATTGCAATAAAAGGTTATGGAAAAAGGATATTGGCAGTGGCTTCATCACAACAAAAAGGTGTGTAAACTCTGAAGTTCAAATATTGAAGGTTGTGAGTATGAAAGGATCAATCTTATTGATTTCTCTAGTGAAGTTAGAGCAAGAGAATTTCCCCAATCCAGATGTAGCCATCTTACAGATACACATCTGGTATCAGTAAGGCCTCAAAATCGTTCTTTTCAATAATCCAGTCTAGGCAGCTAGCCATTCAATTCTGATCCAATGTACATGCATTCTGTTAATCTAATCCTTCTGCCACACTCAGCTTTTGCTTTGGAATTTTGCCTGTCACTTTTAGTCTTGCCACAATTATTCGGTTATGAAGTCCCTTTGCTCTTATCTTGGCCAATGTATTGGTTTCATTAATCTTGCCCCTTAAATGATGTTGGTCATTCTAACCATTTCTTTCGTCATTGTCCATAATTAAATCATTTATTTGCATAGTGTTTCTTGGAGGAATGTTAAGTGCTGTTTTTCTAAATACGGTTTTGTGTTTTCCCTTGTGTATTTACAAACCACTATTCTTGTCCCAGGTTATAATTCCTGCTCCCTATTGGGTGAGTTACCCTGAAATCGCAAGGCTTGCTGATGCCACACCTGTTATTGTTCCAACAAGCATCTCTGAGAATTTCTTGATGGACCCTAAGCTTCTTGAACGCTCGATTACTGAGAAATCCAGGCTTCTGATGCTTTGTTCTCCATCAAATCCAACAGGTTCCGTGTACCCCAAAAAAGTACTTGAAGAGATCGCTAAGATTGTTGCAAAGCATCCCAGGCTTCTGGTATTGGAAGCCGACTAAGATTTCATTCGTGCTCCTTACTAATGTTTGAATGAGTTGACAATATATTGAAAAATTCCATGCAATCTTTTCAGGTTATGTCCGATGAAATATATGAACACATTATGTATGCCCCAGCTACGCATACAAGTTTTGCATCTTTGCCAGGTATGTGGGAAAGGACATTCACCGTGAACGGGTTTTCTAAGGTAATCAGAACCCATTCTCCTAAATTTCAATCTCATATAAAGTTTTCTTTTTCATCTAGTTTTTACTTCTATGCTAGGATATATTCTACTATATGCCCTTATAAAAGTATCTAATTTTAAAATGTTGGAATATGTACAGGCATTCGCAATGACTGGCTGGAGGCTTGGTTATGTTGCTGGTCCAAAACACTTCATTTCAGCTTGTGCAAAGATTCAGAGCCAGGTACAGGGCAGCATCAAAAATCTTATTTGTCATAGAAAGAAACACAGCAATTGATGAAGCTGTCAATAGAGATTATCTAGGAGTTGATGAGAATTAAACTTGGTAGAGAGGAAATTTTATGTCAATGAAGAACTTAATGTCACAGAGAGAGACCATTGGTTTCTGAAACCTAGTAAGTTGAAGCAAACTTAACATTGGAATGAAGCAAGTGGTTAAGATGGTGGCCAATTTGTGTAACACAACCTTTTGAAGTGATTGCTTCCTGATTCAAAGTTCCCTGAGTTTTGTGTCTGGCACTATCTATTGGCATGGGGCGGATGGATGAATATGTTTTGCGTTCTTGCAGTTCACTTCTGGTGCCAGTAGCATATCTCAAAAGGCTGGAGTTGCTGCTTTGTCAATGGGATATGCTGGAGGTGAAACTGTCAAAAATATGGTGAAAGCTTTCAGGGAACGGCGAGATTATTTGGTTAAAGGCTTTGGGGAACTGGAGGGTGTGAAGATTTCAGAACCTCAGGTACTAAATCTGAGATTGACCTGGCATACCAACTAATCATTCCTCTCCAGTCTTCCCCTGTCCTTACTCTGCTTTGCTGTTTCTCGTCACTTTTCGTTGCAATCCCATATTCCACTTGCTTCTATGTGCAGGGAGCCTTCTATCTTTTCATCGACTTCAGCTGTTACTATGGATTTGAAATTGAAGGCTTCGGAGCAATCGACAGCTCAGAGTCACTTTGCCGATACCTGCTTGACAGGGCCCAGGTATGGATCATTCAAGTGCTTGTTTATCTTCCTCTAGTTGCCAGGGGGGGGCCAAAAAAAAACTCTTGCGGATGTGTTTGTACAGAATTCCTATGTCGCCCCTCTCCAAAATGTTAAAATGCTGATGAGATATAACATCCTGGTGCCGTTTCCGATTAACTTTTGGGTAACTTTCTGAGCACCATTTTGTATAGGTCGCCTTGGTCCCAGGGGGTGCATTTGGGGACGACTCTTGCATCCGCATCTCCTATGCCGCTTCTCTCCCGACTCTTCAAGAGGCTTTCGAGAGGATTAAGAAAGCACTTGTCGCGCTGAGACCTGCTGTCCCGGTGTGATGATCGCAGAGTTGTCGCAGCATTTACATGAAGTAGCTGCCGCTGTTGTACTTCCAGTCATAATCATTTGGTCAGATAGACTTCGTTGCCGTAATCCATTTGTTGTCGTCTCTACTTGTTTTCTTAATCATAATTAGTAAAGATAAGAAGCATGATTAGATGCAGATTTAAGATATATTATCTCTTAAGTGTATAATCGCATTTCGTTCCAAAAGAAAATGTCCATGTACATTGTTATTTCAAATTTATCACTCATAAGTGACATTTTACTGTTGAAGTTTATTCACCTTTTGATACTTCAAGGAATGGACTTTTCAATGGAAAATCCGAAAAAGAGAGGAGAAAACAGTTGCCATGCAATCACCTGCTGCAGTGGCTTAGCTGGGTAGGCACTAGACTTCCATCGAGGAGGTTTAGTGTTCGAAGCTCCTACAACTTGCGTTGCAGGAAGGCTAGCTTTGAGCCCTTTAGCGACTTACCCGGTGGCACGTGTGTGGTGGCTAGCACATGTCGCCCCCAGTGGTTTATCTCCCGGCTGTCGGCCCTGCGGGTTCCCTGGGTCAAAAAAAAAAAAAAAAAAAAAAAACGGTTGCCATGCATCGTGTCCAATCCCTGCCTTTGTCATCCGTACCATTATTATGGGCAAGGTTAAATTTTTCATTCAGCTTATTTGACAAAAAAAAAAAATTAAATTAAATGATTACTTTTGTCATTTATAAAAATGAATAAATGGAAGCCATTTTTGTGACAAAAATGTTTAGATATTATTTATCACCGTTAATGAAAATATTCAGAGATATCAATGAGGATTTCAAAAAAATATTATTTAAAATTTTCATTTTTAGTGAAATAAGCGAAGCCATTATCTCATTTTGATTTTTAGCAGAAATAAAATTTGTGGTTCCTTTTACTGCCCTAATTCAAGCGAGACTAAAAGCGTGTGTATATATATATAATCAAATCATATAAATGATGGTAATATACGATAAGAGTGATGATTCTAGATTTCGTGCAAATTTCATCCAAAATTTACTCGTTGAAACAAATTCCTCAATTTTTGAAATCTAGATTTGTATATATAGTCAAATCATACCAATGATGGTCATACAAATCAAACATATGGCAATAATAATAGGTGTAAGCGGTTTTACGTTTCCTCCAAGTTTCACCTAGGTACTTAGGAACTTGGAACTTATCTTTTCATAATTTTCAAGATCAAATCCAAGGTCTACCTAGGTTATATATGTATTCTTAATTAAATGATTGCAATGAATCATAATCTTTAATAAACAATCCAGTGATTACAATTCATATTCAGACACAAAAAAATTATGAAATTTTATCGTCGGAAATAAAAATTGAGACTAGTAATTTTAGATTACCCACTCATCATTGGACGCCATGAAATATTGTGAGATTATACAAAGATATAGAACAAGAAAAACACAAAGACTTATTCCAAATTTCAAGGTCTCGATTCTTGGTTCCGCTCAGATAGGTTCTCCAATTTTTGGAATCTAAAACCAATCATGCATATTTTAAAACCTAGAACCAGATCTTTTCCCATCAATCCGATTCTCAAGTTTTAATTTCTACCCAACTCCACTTAAATGCAAGGATAGATAACATTCGTAAACACATTAGATGAAGCTAAGCATACCTTCAAATCATTCCTAAGAACCAGTTTGCATGTGACATACATGGGATATACAAGCTAAACAAATGGTTGCTTCATGAAAAATTCTCTTTTGATATTTTGCCTAAAAACCTCTGACAATTGGAAATCTGTAGTCATACTCCCTCCTAACACATGGTTGCTAGCATTGGAGTTCAAGACCAGCCTATACTCAAATTCATCTTAGGCAAAGGAAATTTCGATTAGCACTTTAATGGTGATTAGTCCCAGCTCCTCTCGAATAAACTACTTCAACTACAAAATGGGTCTCCATTTGCCCATGAATTTTAAAGTTTTGTGATGTGACTTTCCAACGGCATAAAATAGAAGCCGGCTCTTCAGGAGGATGACTCCACGTTGCTTAGCCAATAGTGCTGGTGCTCCCTGACAGTGGCTTTTCACAGTCTCTCACGCGCATCCGAAGCAGCGACAGCGCCTCCCCAAGTTTTCTTTCCTTCCCTTCCAGTTTCTCTCCCCTCAGGTACGTCCAAATTCCTTCTTCTGCTTGTAGCTTTCGCTGGGAAATTTCGAGTTCCGATGATGGGTCGGTGGGGAAACCCATATCAGCTCCTGTTCTGTCTCGAAGTTGGTTTGATGCTCGTGTTAAATGATTTGGAGTATGCGTTGACTGCTTATAAAGTTCAAATTTTTTAGTGGGATTCGGATCGTTTTGTTGCTGGCAGAGGGTTCCAGTCAAGTGGTTTAGTTCATTCACATACTAGTTTGCTAGATTTCGGATGCGATGGCAGTTAAGTCGTGGCGAGGCCCGGGGGGGTTGTGTTTGGGAACGAAATTGGTGATGTCATGTGAGTTATGGCTTATACATGGCCTCGGGTTGATCACTATGAGCCTACGAGTGAAAGAAGGAAGTAAAGAGTAATAGGGAATTTGTAGGAAAAGAAAGAGCATATTGTAATTTATGCTGTTTGTTCACCCAAAAGTTGCATGACCAGCGTTTAAATGGTGTCGATGTAATAACGTATGTCATGCATTTTGTTGCGGTTTGTGGGTGATGGAGGTTCTCTACTGCTGTTTAAGCAGTATATTGACTATTGAAAACTTTCATCTCACCTTATTTTAGTTGGGTTGCTAGATTTCACTGCTGATGATCCTTTTCACTCGCCAAAGCCGAAGATAATACTAAGGAAATTCAGCTGCCTTAAATAACTGCAGCGGTGAAAGCACAAGGTGGTCCAGGACAAATGGATGTTGACCTCACTCTGAGTTCAAGGGTAGATGCTGTGAAGCCTTGTAAAACATTGGCTATACTTGACCAGGCGACTGATCTTTTAAAAGCTGGTGTACCTGTTATTATGTTAGCAGCTGGAGAACCTGATTTTGATACACCTTCTGTCATAGCAGAGGTAAAATGCTCCGGGTGCCTTAATTATCTGATATATATAAGACCGAGTGAACTGATATTAGTTTCTTTCACTTTCGTTTCTAAGGCTGGAATTAATGCTATTCGGGAAGGCTATACAAAATATACATCAAATGCCGGCACATTGGAACTCCGCACAGCGATCTGTCAGAAGCTAAAAGGTTTTTCTCTTTGTTTCTCAGTTCATTGCCATCTGAGAGGATTGATCAGTGGGTTGACATAAGTCCTGTGCAGGTCATTTAGTTATGACAGTTACTGGTTATTGCTTTGCTTATTTATGCTTTCTATGTCTGTTTTTAGAGGAGAATGGCATCTTATATACACCAGATCAGGTTGTTGTTAGTAATGGTGCCAAACAGAGCATTCTTCAGGCAGTTTTGGCGGTCTGTTCTCCAGGAGATGAGGTCTGCCCGTTGCTTATGGAAATCATTCCAGTGATTATTTATTTATTTATCTATTATGATACATGTTCAGTTATTTCCTTGTTTTAATTCCAATTCCATTAGTTATAAACACTGAAGAGAGGCAATTTTGCCCATTGTTGGCATCTATGATAAAATTTGAACTTTTGAAGTAAATTAGCAGTTGAAAGCAGCTTTAAGCCACTTCTTGTTTGATGCAACTTTTTTTGATAGGTCACATGACTTCACATCTGTGAAGTTGTGCTGAGTAATGACATCTTAGTCATGTAGCTTTGTAGTTTGTTATGAATCTAGCTGAAGATATAATTCCATACTTTTATTATCATATGCTGTTATTGAATTATAAACTCTTTGTATTAAATCTCGCTTGATCGCGTATTCATCCTCCCCAAGACACTTAATTTGGTCACAGCCTATGATAGAGTATGTCATGAATGGCCGGGCAGGGAAGTTCCATGCTTTAGGAATTTGATTTGGCCTACTTTACTTCTAATATCCTCACAGTTCTATGGGGGAAACCATTGAGTTTTTGTTTATTAATATAAGCAATACTCTAGAAGGATGTGAAATTGTGGTCTTGACATAGATCTATTTTGCAGGTAATGAATTCATTTATACTTTCATTTTGAAATTGCATTTAAAGGTAATGGCTATATGTTCATAATAAGTAAAAGGCGTGCAAACTCTGAAGTTCAATAGTTGAAAATGGTGAGTGTGAAGGGATCGATCTTATTAGTTTCTCTAGTGAAGTTCGAGAGAGAATTTCCCCAATCCGGACCTAACCATCCTCCAGATACATATCTTGTATCACTCAGGCATCAAAACCCTTCTATTCAGTCATCCAGTCTAAGCAGCTTCTCATTCAGTTTTGATCTAATGTATATGCATTCTGTTAGTCTAAACCTTCTGCAATACTCAGCTTTATGCTTTGTAATTTTGCCTGTCAATCTCAGACTTGCCACAGTTATTCTCCCTTATGAAGACCCCACTGCTATTGTCTTGGCCAATGTATTGGTTTCGTTAGCCTTTCTCCTTATATCATGTTGATCATTCTTACCATTTCTTTCATCCTTGTCTATGGGTAAATCGTTTTTTGGCATCTTTATTGTTTTCTCTCTCTTAAATAAAGTCATCTGAACTTTCCCACTTGCATGAAATTTCCTCGCCTAATGCCTTTTGGAGGAATTTTAAGTGCTGTTCTTCTAAATATGGATTTGTGCTTTTCCCTTGCGTATTATGGACCACATTCTTGTCCCAGGTTATAATTCCAGCTCCCTTTTGGGTGAGTTACCCAGAAATGGCACGGCTTGCTGACACCACACCTGTTATTGTTCCGACAAGCATCTCTGGGAATTTCTTGATGGACTATGAGCTTCTTGAAGCCACGCTTACTGAGAAATCCAGGCTTCTGATTCTTTGTTCTCCATCAAATCCAACAGGGTCTGTGTACCCCAAAAAATTACTCGAAGAGATTGCTAAGATTGTTGCGAAGCATCCCAGGCTTTTGGTATTAGAAGCAGACTAAGATTTCCTTTGTGCTTCTTTTGTATGTTTGATTGAGTTGACAAGTTTTGGGAAAATTCCGTGGCAAACTCTTCAGGTACTGTCTGATGAAATATATGAACACATTATATATGCCCCAGCTGCACATACAAGTTTTGCATCTTTGCCAGGCATGTGGGAGAGGACACTCACTGTCAATGGGTTTTCTAAGGTAATTCGAAACCTTTCCTTCTCGAGAACTAGTTGCCTCCTAAATTTCAATCTCATAAAATTTATCATTTTCATCTAGTTTTTGCTTCTTTGCTAGCATATATTCTACTACGCACCCTTCAAAGTATCTGATTTTAAAATGTTGGAAAATCTATAGGCGTTCGCAATGACTGGCTGGAGGCTTGGTTATATTGCTGGTCCGAAACACTTCATTTCAGCTTGTGCAAAGATCCAGAGCCAGGTATAGTGCAGCATCAATATCTAATTTTATAGAAAGAAACAGTGTGAACTGTTGAAGCTGTCAATGGAGGTTGCCTAGGAGTTGATTGGAATCAAACTTGTAGAGAGGAAATTTTATGTTGATGAAATTTGTATCATAGTGAGGGCATTGGCTTCTGTCACTTGGGGATAAGAACGCCACAAGTATCATAACTTTCATAAGGCACTTACTTAAATGCTATAACTTTTATCATCATCATCATTTAAGTGCCAAATTGGTGAAAACCCGCTCATTTGAGTGAACTTTCCGAGGATTCAACCTTCATAATTAAACTAAATTTTGGCTCCAACGTGGCTTTTTAAAATGAAATTGAAGTCCAATATGGAAAATTCTTTGTCCGATGGGGCATAAGTACCAAAACGATCATTGGTTACATAAGTAACTAATATGTTGAAGTAGACTTGGGATGATGCAAGTTGTTAAGGTCTTAGCCAATTTGTGTAGCACAAATTTTTGAAGCGATTGCTTTCTGATTGAAATTGCCCAGTTCTTTGTCTGGCACTGTCTATCAGCATTACACGAATGGCCGAATTTTGTTTGACAATGCAGTTTACTTCAAGTGCCAGTAGCATAGCTCAAAAGGCCGCACTTGCCGCTCTGTCAATGGGATATGCTGGAGGCGAAACTGTTGAGACTATGGTAAAAGCTTTTAGGGAACGGCGAGATTTCTTGGTTAAAAGCTTTGGGGAACTGGAGGGTGTGAAGTATTCAGAACCTCAGGTACTAAATCGGACGTTGATCTGGCATACAGACTAATCATTCTTGTTCAGTCTTCCTCTGGCCTTCACTGTTTTGCCGTTTCTAATCACTTTTCATTGCAATTTTGTATTCCACGTGCTTCTATATGTAGGGAGCCTTCTATCTTTTCATCGACTTCAGCTGTTACTATGGAGCTGAAGTCGAAGGCTTCAGTGTAATCGATGGCTCGGAGTCACTTTGCCGATACCTGCTTGACAGGGCCCAGGTATCAATTATTGAAGCACTTGTCTATCTTCCTCTAGATGCAGGAAAAGAAGAACACTCCTGCAGATGTTTGTACCGAATTCCTACATTGCCCCTCACAAAAATGTTGACATCTGAAATGCTGAGTAGAAATAGCATGATAGCGAATCATAGTGCCGCTTCCGACTGACTTTGGGAAATTTTCTCAATTCTATTTTGTATAGGTTGCGTTGCTCCCGGGGGGTGCATGTGGGGATGACACTTGCATCCGCATCTCTTATGCCTCTTCCCTCGCGACTCTACAGGAGGCTTTCAGGAGGATTAAGAAAGCACTCCTCACATTGAGACCTTCTGTCCCTGTTTGATGATGACATAGTTTCCGCAACATTTTGGGACAACTTACACTGCTGTACTTCCCATCACAATCATCTGATACTGTGTTGTCGTAATTTAATTGTTGTTGTCTCCCCTTGTTTTGTTAATTAAAACAGCAATGATGGAAGGAATAATTTAGATGCAGATATAAGATACATCCTCTCTTGGAGTGTATCATCGCATTTCATTCTAAAAGAATATGTCGTAATTGGTACTTGTGGCATTTTCATCCCAAATTTTATCTCACTCTTGATTTCTAACAATGCATCCATAGCAGTTTCCTAGTTTACGCGGGAATAAAACAATGGGTATTCATATTGAACTGTCTTTCTAACATAAATGATAACAAAAAGAGAAAAGGAAAATACAGTGAAAAGTCCCTAAAAGGAACGGTATCAGTAATATTTTCGGGAGTTCTGCCTGAGCGGAGTCTTTCCACCGTAATGCTTGCCATCATTTTGGAGAGTGATATCGGCATTATTATCAGCTACACATTATCTTATGGAGTTCTTGTTTTATCTCTTTCGGACAACCAATGGATCTGTAAACTGAAATGTGCTTAAAAGAACTGTGCTTTGGCGATGGTGAGTGAAAGTGATTGTCAAGATTCTAGTTACTCTTTATCTTGTTTAGCCGCGCTTTGCTTTTGTCTTTTCAAGTTTTGATCATAGCTAAATTATAGAAATTGAATGCAATGCTTATGAGATACAATCCTTGTATCAAATAAGATCGTGCATCGCTAATTACAATTGTTTTCTCAATCAACGTCTTAACAATTGCCCTTGGATGACTCTTCAATGGCTGCGTCAACTTGTTATTCATGGTCTATAAATTTTTTTTGGGATAAGTGTATTATGAGTCCTAAAATTCATTGAGGAAATATAATTGAGTTATAAAATTTTCAAAAATTACAGTTAAATTCTCAAATTTTATTTTCAAAAAGTACAGTTAAATTCTCAAATTTGTCATGTAGGTACTGTCAAGTTCTAAAATTTTAAAAGAAGTGCATTCAAATTTTAAAACTTATCAGATTGATCCAATTAAGTCCGTCTGTTGATTGCATTTTGTGAAAGTTTTAAGATTTTCTTTTTTTTTGGTAAAAATGAAAGTTTTAAGATTCATTTGTGCTTTCATAATAAGTTTTAAGATATAACTGTATTTGAAAATTTTAGGAATATATTGCGCTTTCATAACACATGAATTTTAGAATTTGATTGCACGTTTTTTAAAGTCGTTGTTCGCAGGAGGAGGAAACGCTTGACGACGCATTCGAATTCAGCATTGCACGTATGAGACCAGGAGCAACATCGCCACTCGAGCATCGCCTTTGGCCGGGAAGAAAACCAACCTGAGGCATGGCTTCCACCTGTCACCGTTTACAGAGAATTCTTCTCCTCTCACCCAGATGGAAGTTGGACCAGAAAGCGATGGTTTCGTTGCTCTGGCCGATGAACACACCGATGACCCGCCACACGAATGCACGACGCGACTCGAGAAGCAGGCGAGACAAAGTCGAGTGCATGAGACCTTGAAAGGAGCTCTTCTCTCACAACAGGATGACTTCCGCTGGCCGGAAGGGCTTTGAACCGCCCAAGTCTCCTCATTTCTTCAAGATCATGCTCTCCTCCGATGCCCTTCCGGACGGAAAGCCCGTAAGAACGCCCCCACCCCACCCCCCACACAAGTGGTTCTTGAATTTTTTTCTATGTCATTCTGCTTTGCCCACCCGCTGTATATCTTTACTGTCGAGGGTCTTTCTTTCTGGCTGATCGTGCGACTGACCTGACGTTTTTGTGTGACCAAAGTGAGCGAAATGCGTTCATGCAAGGAGGTTCAGTTGCAGGAAAGTACTTCCGTTTTTCAGTGACTAGTCTCTCTAGACCAGTCCTTGGATTGAAACCCGCATGGAATTTGACTAGTTCCTGGAGTTTTTTCCTTTTTCCTAGTTAGGTTGAATTTTGTGCAAGAAATGACACTAGTTTACCAGGACCAAAGCTCAACTAAGGAGCATTTTCTTGTGAATGGGAATATAATTCAAGCCATTGCTTGTCATGTGCGAATCATCTACTGAAGCATCTTCTGTTGTAATTATGAATTTAAGCAAAAAATGGGGCCGGAATATGGAGGTATTTCGGTATTTCTTTTTCGTTCTTTTCCCCATTTGGATAACACTGGTATTCAAGCCTTCGGCCTGACTATTTCCCGGATGTATGCAACTCAGGTTACTCTATTTGGGTGATGTGGGTATTTCTTATCACGATCTAGTTCCCTGTTTGACAAGAGTCTCAGTGAGAAATTCTGTACATGGGCGATTGCATTTGCATGCCTGATTCATAAAATTGCCAAAGGAGTCGTAGAATTTTTTTGGGGGGCCTGAAAAGGAGCCATAACAATTACTTGTTCACTATCTCAATTCCAAAATTTCTTGTGAGAGTGCTAAATAAGGTTCTCCAGTGTTTCACTATGCTATGGACTTGCATGGTCGCAATTTCCTATTGTCAAATTATTTGGAGGAAATTAGGATATTTTATTACATTCTCATGGGAATACTGAGCCTCAGATTATTTGTTGCCTTTCAATTTTGTTTTACAGGAGTATGTGCGTGTGCCTGATGCGTTTAATCTTTTTCCCCCTCTAATAACTAAATTTTAAGTGTTTGAACAGGGGATGCCAAAGAAGTTCTTGCAAAAACATGGAAATGACCTCTCAAGCTTAGTGTTTCTTAAGGTTCCAAACGGTGAAATTTGGCCAGTACAATTGAACGGAATGATGGCAGGGTTTTGCTTGGGAAAGGATGGCTAAAGTTCATAGATTATTACTCTATTGTTCCTGGTCAATTGATACTCTTTAGATATGAATGGAATTCTATCTTCCAAGTTGTCATTTTCGATACAAGTTCATTGGAAATTGAATATCCTGCAATTTGTCCAAAATCAAAAGCTGAATATGAATTTCCCCTGCCCAAGAAGGAAGAAACTGATGATATCTCAGTTAAAATCTCGGAGGAATGTTGGCCAAGTCGAATTACAGGTGAAAAAGCAAAATGGGCTTCTGGGGAGGTGAGTTCGGGTCTAGCTGGTGAAGATACTAACAATTCCCATAAGCATCTAATATGTACATGCTCTGGATTGAGAGGCAGAGAGTTCTCAAGTTCACAGAAGAACAAACCTCTGATTTGTTCTTCAAAAACCATGAAGGTATGTACTGTAATCAAGAATGATCAGTTTCACTTATGTCATTTTCTTCTCGTGAGTTCTCCTTTTGCAGCCTTTTGAAATTTTACTTCTTGCCTTGTTTGTTCTTTGGTTCTACTACAGTGTCCTCAAGGAGAGATTTTGTAATTGAAAGGAGTATGTGTTGAACTCTTATCAATCTGTTCATGTGAATCAGTTCATATGCTTGTTCATCTCTGAACTGTAGTACATGAATACAGTCTCTCGTCTCAGAATATGATGGATGTTCACCATGTCTATTATGATCATTTGCAGGCATTACCAGAAACTCTGAGAGGAGAGCAAGCTCTGTTTTTTATAGATCGAAAGGGCTAAGTCCTCCTGCTCTCAAAATGGCCAGGAAGTTCAGATCAGTGTACCCAACATTTGTAATCGAGATGTCTCCCAGTTGTCTGAGATATTGCAGTGTGGTAAGACTTTGATGACCTAATTGCACATGAAAATTGCATTATATACATGTTTTATGTTTGAATTTTTTCCCCATGTTTCCTCCTGAGAATATTTGCCATGTTGTGTCAATATCCATGGCTTCAATTCAATTTGTCAAGGCTAATTCTGGTTCATCAAATATATGCTATAGAATGTACCTGCCGGATTTATGCGGAGTCATATCAGCAAAAGCCCTCAGTTTGTGACACTGAAGTACATGAATCGATCATGGTCAGTGAAGTTATTCAAGCATTCAGAGAGGTATGGCAGTGGGAGATTTTCTGGGGTTGGCTCATGTTTGCAAGGGAGACTTTTTTGCGCAGAGGAGATGCTTGCGTGTTTGAACTGGTTGAGAAAAGCCGTGTTGTGTTCAAAGTCTCTATATTCAGGGGTTCTGACTACACTTAAAGTCGACTAGCGGCATTCTCGTTGGCATGATTTTTTGGAGAATGATAGTAGTACGGGTGTATTATTAGCCAGTAAGTACAATTCTTACGTGGTTTCGTTTCTCCTGTTGTGCTTTGTCGACCTTGAATCGTCGGTATGAGTTTTAACTACTGTGCTTTTGGTGAATGAAAGTGGCTCTAGAGTTTCTGATCATTCTCTGTTCTTCTGTGGCTTTTGTTGTGGTTCATCAGCAGAACTTCCTCCACATATAAGAAGCCAATTAACAGTCCACATATAGATAAAATTTATACTTCTTTATTTAAGCTTTTGACAATTTTTCTAACCATCGTGATTTGAATCAAAGCTCATGGATACTTAATGGATGAATGGTGATTAGTACAGCTTTGGTTATTTATGTTTTATTGTTTGTGCAATTTGGTCCTTTAATTTTATTTTCGTGCCAATTGAGTCCATCTCTTTCGATTTGTCCAATCAAGATATATTGGTAAACACTGATATTATTTAATAACCTAGTAATAAATAATTGAGCAAAGCTGGAAAATAATAGCATTTCGCCTTTAAAAAAAAGAAATCAGTTCTTCAAGTTCACGAAGTCAGGCAGAGGATATTGGAAGAAAATGATTAAAAAAAGAGTGATGCCAAAAATATTAAGACCAGTGCGATTAATAGTGAATGACTAAATTAACCAAATTTTTATTCCAATTGTCTAGCATGGGATCAGCAAGTGTATCTGTGACACCGTATGTGCGCATTTATTATATTGTCATTGACAATCTTTCCATAATTTACAGAACGAGGATTGTCGGGGACAACATACATTTGTAATGTGCCAAGACCGTGGAAATGGATTGCACTCTAGCTCTCCCTTCTTCATATTCTCTAAAGCATGTGAATGAGATGTCGTGAAATTTTTTTCTTGTATAGATGAAAATTACACAAATAGTCCTTATATATTGATCCGACGCACTATGTCATCTTTAGAGTTTCAATTTGTTTAAAGTGTTTCTTGAACTATCATTAAATATTTAATTTAGTCCCTAAACATTCAATTTTTTCAATATAATCCATCAACTTTATGAATAAATGAAAATAAAAATCTCAAAGAATAAAAGACACAAATGATTCCTAAATTTTGGCCCAATATGCATGATTTTTAATTTGTTTAATATGATTTCCGAACTTTAACTTTGTAATGACTCGGTATGATAAAGGTGGGGAGGGATCATCGAGGCCAAATGCCTTGGGTAAGAAGCATTTCTTGGTAGATTTCTAAAATGGTGAATAAAGCAAGAATGAATCAAACTGTGATCAAACATGGAGAGTGATTTTGGAATATATACACACATATATGTATGTATGTATGTTTATATGTGAAAATTGAAATTGACTCACGGATGTGCCCTTTGATATAGCGTCAATGCTTAGCTTTGGAGTTCCAAAATTAAACATCCTCAAGTTAGAGTACTATCAAGATGGGCGACCTCTTGGAAAAGTATCTATTTGTTCATCAAAAGATAAAATAGTGAGACTTGAAATGAGATGAGCCAAATCACATGAAATCTCGAGTGAGTTAATCTTGGGATATCACAAGTGTGTGGTTTAGAGACAAATCACGTGAAAATTGATGGGTCTGTAACAACCCGATTTAATGAGGATGAGGATAGAGATTGGACAAGGAATTGCTCCTAGCAAGCTTCTAGGATGGTGAATGAAACTAGAATGAACTGAACTGTGCACTAAACAAGAGATGATGATTTTAGAATATATATATATGTAAAAATTGGAATTAACTCATAGAAGCATCTTTTAACGTATTGGCAAATCTTAGCTTTGGAATTCCAAAGCTAAGCATGTTTAGGCTAGAGCAATACTAAGAATGGGATAAACCAAAGCGGACAATATCTTTAATGAGTTAATCCAGGATGTCAAATGTTTAATGTGCGATGTTATTTCTGAACTTTAATTTGTCAAATATGGTCTCTAAACTTTGGTACATATGAAAATATTCAAGGGATATAGTTTAGAGACTAAATTAGATGTGTACCAAAAGTTTATGGATTATATTGTTCAAATTAAAGTTTAGGGACAACATTACATTGTGTTAAAGTTTAGGAACTACACCTCATTGTACATTAGGCTAAAATTCATGGACTATTTGTATTATTATTCCAAAAATCAAAGCAGTCATTCGGTATTATTTAGAAGTTACTTAGTACTCTTTGTAAGTTTTCATAATCACACTATATGTCCAAATTTTAGAATATATATTCATTTCAATCCATTTCCTAAATAATCTGTCATCTTTTTACTTTTTTTTTTTTTTAATTTTAATTTGGTCTATAAGAATATTATGATGGTTCCCATTGAATGATAGTTAGCAGAAAGTCTCGTGTAACTTCACCCGCCAGTTCACTAACTGCAACGCCAGCGAACCGATCAACCTCAGCGGTCACCATCTTCTACTTTGTCAACCGGTCGTCGAGCTTGCTGCCAATATGTGACTATGTCGGAGGGAGCCTTACATCAATTAGGTCACATGGCAATGACAGAAAGAATAGTGCACCCCTTGAAATCTATGGTTTTCCAATCAAATGTAGACCCGATCAAGGAAAATTGCTCAGAAAATATTAAATTTATTACATTTTTACCAATTCAATCTTAGACATTTCAATTTTATCAATTAAGTTTTAGACATTTTCACATTTTACCAATTAAGTCCGTTGAGCCAATTTGAGCAAGAATTCGTGGATGTGGATGCCGGTTGTCTGACGTGACATGACCGACACCGACGTTGATTTTTTTAATAATTTAAAATAATTTAATGAAACTTTTTATGTCTTTTTTTCTTTTTTCCTTTTCTTTGTTTTTTTTTTTTATGGGCTTGGAGTTAGGGCTGACACTGTCACAGCCCTCACCCAAAACTAGTGAGAGTGTGATGCCCTTGCCCAGAGCTGGCGAGGGTATGCTAGCCCTTCTTTGTAAACTGAAAAAAGAAAGCATATAAAAGGGAAAAAAAGAAGAAAAAAAAATCACAAAATTTCAAAAAATTATTAAAAATTATCCGCATCCGTCCATCATCTTATGTGGCATGCCCAATGTCTACGTCAGCAAATTCCGATCAAAATTAATTGAATAGATTCAACTGGTAAAATGTGAAAATGCTTATAACTCAATTGGCAAAATTAAAAGATTTAATATATAAATTGACAAAAATGTAATAGGTTTATCATTTTTTTTAACAATTTTCCCCTTGGCTCAATACTTACGCGACACAGCAGTGGGATTGGCTCATTACATTGCGTTACCCTTCCTTAAATAGAGTATTTTTCCTAGATCTACTTCTCAATGGTCATCCAGCAATTTCATGAACTTATCGGTTGCAGGTTAACTGCAAAAGAGCGCTTGTGGTCAAGAATTCACCATCATACCCCAGAAATGATAGTACGGGTTATCTTAGTCTCCTTGGTTAAATATTTGTACATAATACAAATTATAATCACGCTTATAAGCGACATGAGATTATACTAATACTCCTCATCGCCTATAAGTTGCATTCTAATTATTTTTTTAATGTCACCGTATGTCTCTTTGAAGATGAAAAAAAATCTAAAATTGGTTCGACTCTCTCTCTCTCTTCTCTCTTTCTTATCATTTATGTTGAAAAGACCATTTAGGAAAGAATCCTCAATTTTGTTGTAGACGCAGTTAGAAATCAAAAGTGAGATAACAATTTCGCTTTGGCTATCATCATTTATTAGATAGATAAAAGGGGCGAAGGACATTATAAATGTCAAAAATTGTTGCCGGCTCATTCGAGTGTCAAATCGAAGAAAAATAGTCATTTAAGTGCATCTAATGAGAAATTCTTGCCAAATTAATTACGTAACATTTATACTCAAAATTTTAATATGACTAGGCATAATTTTTAAAAATCTAGTTGATGTGGATGTTTAAAAAGATGTGACAAGATGATCACTTTTAATTGAGATTGACATTGAAATGATTATTTTTTAATTATAATTAGCATTGAAGAGATCATTTTTAATAACAAGTGTCACTTAAATAATCACTTTTAATAATAATAATTGACATTCAAACGATTCATATCTACAATTTTAGCACTCAAATAATCACTCATTAACTTATTTACACAACGTTGTTTAGGGGTTATATATTGACCGGAGATGTTGACAAGTCACATAAGACTGAGAAACTAATAAAATATGGTCATGTTGGATATCCAACGATCTAGATTAGAGTTGGCACTTAAGTATTCATTTTTTTTATTTATTTTATAAAGTGTGAAAAAAAAAATGTTTTGACACTAAAATGAGCATCGCATACTACTTTTTTCAAGATAAAAGCATGGGACTGGATACAAAGCCACATGTCAATTCTGCCTTTTATTTTCCTTACGTCATATTGAAAAGTCCATTATATTTTTAAGAGATAAGTGTATTGAAAGTTCTAAAACTTATTATGAAAGTGCAATTAAGTTCTAAAACTTATTAAGAAGTGCAATTGAGTCATAAAAATTTCAAGAGATGCAATCAGGTCTCAAAATTTGTAAAATTAATCAAATTAAGTCCTTTTGTTGATTATACTTTTAGAAAATTTTTGGACTCGATTACATTTTCATAACATTTTAGGATTTGATTGTACTTTTTCAAAGTTTTAAGATTCAATTATACTTTTATTGACAAATTTTAAAATTTGATTACACTTTTTGAAAATTTAATACTCCATTACACTCTCGTAACAAGTTTTAGAAATTTGACAAGTTTAAAGTATCACTCGGAGAATAAAAAAATAGTAAAATGTTACGTATTAATGATAGATTTGACTCTATCGTCAATTGTTGGCTTCCGATAGATGAATGCCTTTCTTGAAATTGTCTTGTCTAATCAATTTCAAAACTCAATAGGTTAATATCCTAAAAAACTGCAAATTGATACATATGTAACAAATTTACTCCAAATTATTTTTTTGATCACGAAAAATCTCAAACTGATATATTTGTGATAAATCCCCAAATGACTGCAAAAAATCTGAACTAATACACTTGTAATAAATTTATTCCAAACTAATTTGTTTGATCACTAAAAACCTCAAATTAATATATTTGTGACAAATATACCCTCCATTAAAATTGATTAACACCACAAAAAAAAAATCACAAAATGGTATAATTGTCCAAAATCGGTATGTCGAGTCAATTGTCGTGTGTAATCTAATTTAGTAAGTTGATAATAAAATTTAATGAAAACTAATAAAGATTAAAATTGTCACAAGTATACTAGTTTGGGGTAAATTTTTTTGTCAAAAATATACTAGTTTAAGGTTTTTGATAGTTTTCGATCAAAAAAAGATTTTTGATAGTTAAAAAATTAATTTTTGGGTATATTTGTTATGGTGTATCGGTTTGGGGATTTTCGGGATATTAACCTAAACTCAATAAAACCATACACGAGAGTTCCCATTGGTTAAACTTTAATCATTTGTAATAATCTAATACAAATACAATTCCATTTCATCTCACAACAAATTTAAGCTCATTTTCTCGAAAGAGACCAAATTTTTGACCGTTTGTTTGTTATTTCTATATATTTCAATTATTTTCGTTTTTATTTTTATTTTTAATTTTATGGTACAACGTTTTATTTTTCCTTTCAAGCGTGACCCACATGCTATTTTGCCCCTTCCCCTTCTGCGAGAAGTTTCCAAATAAAGTGCAGATTCAGCATAGTCTGAAGAGGCAAGGAGCCCTCAAAGAGAACCGGCAAGGGGAAAAAACTGCTGTAAATTAAGTTATTGCAATCAATTGTAGCGGAATTCTAATTGCCAAATCACGTAATATGCAACCGTATATTCTCTTTGCAAATATATATAACACATTAGACAAAATAGAAGAAGAACGATACACTAGAAATTTTTGCGTGAAAAATCCAAAATAGAAAAAAAACTTGGGACGCTGATCTAGGAACTGCTTCAGTATAATCAAATGATTAGAATCAATACTTTGACGGTATTTCTCTCACAATAAATCTTCACAACTGTCACATAACACGTCCTCATTTAATGAACTCTCAAAATGTCTCAGTTTTACATGTATTATTGAAGACTCTTGAAATCTCTCTGGAGTATTTTCTGATGCACTAAGAAATCTCCACCCAAGCCTTTTTGTTTATAGTGGTAGACCTAGGAATCCTCCCTAATTGTTTGTTTTTTTTTTTTTCTTTTCAGCATCCTACCATAATAGAACTCCTTCCTATTAGGGTATTCTTAACAAGCAACTATTGGGATATTTCAAATTGACTCCTGAACATGTTAGGCTGCTCCCAACCAAAACCAATGAAATAACAATTCACATTGACATTTTCCTTTGGAATGAAATGTGATTATACACATAAGACCAAATATTTCTTAAATCTGCATCTGATCATTGCTCTTATCTTTGCCGATTATGATTAACAAAACAAGGGAGGTAAACACAAACAAATTACAATGACAGAGTCTATCCAAACAAATAAGTATGATAGGAAGTAGGCTAGCAGCAGCTAATTGGTGTAAGGTGTCCCCAATGCTGCGGCAACATTGTGACCATCAAACCGTGGCAGCGGGTCTCAGCGCGACAAGTGCTTTCTTAATCCTCCCAAAAGCCTCTCGTAGAGTCGCGAGGGAAGCGGCATAAGAGATGCGGATGCAAGTGTCATCACCAAATGCAACCCCTGGGACCAACACAACCTACACAAGATAGCATTGAGAATCTGCAAGAGCTTTTGTTTTTCTCCTGCATCTAGAGGAAGATAAACAAGCACTTCAATGATGCATACCCGGGCCGAGTCAAGCAGGTAGTGGCAAAGTGACTCCGAGCCGTTGATTACGCCAAAACCTTCGACCTCAGCTCCATAGTAACAACTGAAGTCGATGAAAATATGGAAGGCTCCCTGCATATAGAAGCATGTGGAATTCGAAATTGCAATGGAAGACCAAATGAGAATCATTAGTTTGTATACCGCGTCAATCTCTGAACTAGTACCTGAGGTTCTGATATCTTCACACCCTCCAGTTCTCCAAAGCTTTTAACCAAGAAATCTCGTCGTTCCCTAAAAGCTTTTACCATAGTTGCGATAGTTTCACCTCCAGCATTTCCCATCGACAGAGCAGCAAATGCGGCCTTCTGAGCTACGCTACTGGCACCTGAAGTAAGCTGCAACAACGCCAAACAAATTCAGCCAGTTGGCCAACGCTGATATATAGTGCCAGACACAGTACTCAGGAAATCGAATCAGAAAACAATCACTTCAACAGGTTGTCTACACATGCCAGACACCACCTTAATAACTTGCTTCATTCAATATTTAGTCTACTTCAACATATTGGGCATCAGAAACCAATGCTCTGTCTTCCTGATATAAGTTTCTTTCACTG
The DNA here is from genome assembly GCA_014182375.1 of Eucalyptus virginea. Lineage (NCBI taxonomy): Eukaryota > Viridiplantae > Streptophyta > Magnoliopsida > Myrtales > Myrtaceae > Eucalyptus > Eucalyptus virginea. Next base: position 6,620,043 of record CM024522.1, read on the forward strand.
ACATAAAATTTCTTCTGTACCGAGTTTAATTTCAGTCAACTCTAGGCAACCTCCATTGGAAGCTTCATCATTTACACGATTAGATTTGATGCTGCGCTATACCTGGCTCTGGATCTTTGCACAAGCTGAAACGAAGTGTCTCGGACCAGAAAGATAACCAAGCCTCCAGCCAGTCATTGCAAAGGCCTACAGATTTTCCAACATCTTAAAATTAGATATTTTTATTCAGGCATGAGGTAGAATATACTCTAGCAAAGAAGCAAAACTAAATGACATTGAAATTTAGGATGCGAATACTTCTTGAGAAGGAGAGGCATCGAATTACCTTAGAAAACCCGTTGACAGTGAGTGTCCTCTCCCACATGCCTGGCAAAGATGCAAAACTTGTATGCGTAGCTGGGGCATACGTGATGTGTTTATATGTTTCATCAGACAGTACCTGAAATGTTTGCCATGGAATTTTCCATAACCTGTCAAGCCAATCTGACATACGTAAGGGCACGAAGGAAATCTCAATCTACTTCTAGTACCAGAAGCCTGGGATGCTTTGCGACAATCTTAGCAATCTCTTCAGCAATTTTTTGGGGTACACAGACCCTGAGGGATTTGACGGAGAACAAAGAATCAGAAGCCTGGATTTCTCAGTAAGCGCGGCATCAAGAAGCTTATGGTCCATCAAGAAATTCTCAGAGATGCTTGTTGGAACCTTCAATTGCCATTTCAGGGTAACTCAAGGGAGCTGGAATTATAACCTGGGACGAATCTGGTCCGTGGAAAAACACAAAACCATGATTCTTTCCTCCAAGAAGCATTATGAAAGAAAATATGCATGCAACCAAATGATTTAACCATAGCCAACCGTGAAAGAATTGGTTAAAATGATCAACGTGATTTAAGGAGAAAGGCTGATGAAACCAATGCATTGGCCAAGACGATAGCGATGGAGACTTCATAAGGGAAAATAATGGTGGCAAGTCCAAAATTGACAGGCAAAATACCAAGCAAAAAGCCAAGCGTTGCAGAGGAATTAGAGTAACAGAATGCATGTACATTGGATCAAACCAAATGCGTAGCTGCCTAGACTGGATGATTGAAAGTAAGGGTTCTGATGCCTAACTGATACAAGATATGTATCCGCCATTTTGCTCTAAATTCACTGGAGAAATAAATAAGATTGAACTCCCACCGTATTCAACTTTTGAAACTTCATAGTTTATACACCTTTTCTTACTATGAAGATATAGCCATTGCTTCTATCCTTTTTCATCACCTTCCTTTGCAATTTCAAAATGGAAGTATATATGAATTCATTACTCGCTGCACCACAGCAAAAGAGATCTACGCCAAGGCTCCAACTGCACTTCCTTCTGAATATAGTTTCTATCGGTAAACGAAAACCCAACATCATCTTAGAGTTCTCATAGAACTGCAACGATATTAGAAGTAAAGCATGCCAAATCCCATGCCTAAAGCATGCAGTAGACTTCCATGTCCAACCATTCATGACATGCTCAATCATAGGTTGAGATCTGATTGTCTGTCTTCAAGAGGATGTATAGGTGACGAGCGAGACTCAAGACAAAGAGTTTATAATCCACTATGAAAATGACATCAACGGTCCTTGAATTTTAGCAAATGTTCAATTTCATCAATGAAACATTTAATTTGTTTAATGTGGTCCTTAAATTACTCATAAATGTTCACTCTAATCCTAAACCTTTAATTTGTTGAATTTAATCCCTCAACTATCCATAAGAAAGCCAAATAAGTCATTCAGTAATATTCACAAGTTTTCATAATTACACTATTGCCCTAATTTAATGATATTTTTTTCATTTCCATCCATTTCCTAAATAAACCGAAAAATGCTATCTTTGTGTGACTTTTTTTACCTTTTTGGTATTCATAAATATTCTAATAGTTTCATTTAATTATATTTTGGTTAATGAACTCTATTTTAGTATAAGTAGAATTTCATTAGTATTTGTATTGGGTTGAATTTCCCGTTGTTTTGAATTTCAAAGTTACAAATTTGACTGAATTTAGTTAAGAGAACAAGAAATACAAAAACTTGAAAATTTTATCTAAAAAAACTAGTTTTGAGACTTACATTAATAAAGTTAATAGCATTGCTAGATTTTCTTATGATTTTTTTTTAAAAAGGATATGAATATCAATCTAATATAACTCATGATGAGAACCTATTTTCACTATCATTGAGATCAAAGTTGAAATATATTTAAAATGGAACTATCGTAATATTTAGAAAAACCAAAAAAGTACAAAGGTAGTAAAAAGATAAACATTTTTTTTTATTGATATAGGAAATGGATTGAAATGAAAACATAATAAAAAATTTGTGTAATAGTGTAATTACATAAACTTGCGAATAGTTCGAAAGATTGATTTGACATTGTAAAGTTGAGGGATTGGATTGAAAATTTAGAAACTAAATTGAACATTTAGAAATTGCTTAAAAACCTCATTTAATGAATTGAAAGTTTAAAGATGATATTGCACATTGGGCCATAGTTTAAGGACTGTTAGTGTTATTTTCACAAATTCAACTACAACATTCAATAACAAATGTGGGGAATTATTTCTTCAGTCAGATTCATTAATAAATACTAGAACTATATAACCAAGATGTCATCACTCAACACACCTTCACAGATGCAAAGTCAAGTCACCTGTCAGAAGACTTCGCATGAAACAACAAGTGGCTTAAAGCTGCTCTCAACTGCTATTTTACTCCAACGGTTCAAACATATCAATAGATTCCTATAATGCCTCCCTTCAACGTTTATGGCTTGGGAATTGGAATTAAAACTGGAAATAACGGAACATGTATCATAATCAAAGAAATTTCCCTGGCATGATTTTCTTAAGCAATGGGCACACCTCATCTCCCGGAGAACAGACCACCAAAACTGCCTGAAAAATGCTCTGTTTGGCACCATTACTAACAAGAATCTGATCCGGTGTATATGAGATCCCATTCTCCTCTAAAAACAGATAAAGAAAACACAAATAAGCAAAGCAAGAACCAGAAATTGTCAGAACTAAATATCTTCCTTAGGACTTGATGTCAACCCATTGATCAGTCCTCTTAGATGGTAATGAACTGAGTAACAAAGAGAAAAACCTTTTAACCTCTGACAGATCGCTGTGCGGAGTTCCATTGTGCCGGCATTTGGTGTATATCTTGTATAACCTTCCCGAATAGCATTAAATCCAGCCTTCGGAATGAAAGAGAAAGAAGCTAATATCAATTCACTTGGTCTTATAGATATCAGATGATGAAGGACCTGAAAATTCTTACATCTGCAATGACAGAAGGTGTATCAAAATCAGGTTCTCCAATTGCTAAGGAAATAACAGGTACACCAGCTTTTAAAAGAGCAGTCGCCTGGTCAATGATGGCCAACGTTTTCGAAGGCTGCACAGCATTCACTCTTGGACTCAGAGTGAGGTCGATGTCCATTTGTCCCGGACCACCTTGTGCTTTTACGATTGGAGTTATTCCAAGGGACTTGAATTCCTTAGTGTTATCTACAGCTCTGGCAAGTGACAAGGATCATCAGCAGTGAAACCGAACGACCCCCAACTCAAATACGGCAAGACAAAAGTTTTCAAGAGCAAATGCATATTCATATTCGCAGGAGGAGATCCAGAACCAACCACAATCTTACAACACGAGGATCAAATCAACTTCGAAATATAACAGAAGATGATTGCATTTCTACACAAACCCAGAATCAAAACTTGAAATATCCCAGCCAAAATGACAAGCAAAAGAATGAACTAGAGGTACCTGAGGGAGAAATTGGAAGGGAACGAAACAAACTTAGAAGCACTGCTTGAAATCGAACGGCTAAACCCAAGAGATAGCTGCTTCAGATGAGCATGAGGCTGTGAAAAGCCGACCCCACAGGGAGCACCAGCACTAGCAGCCATGGGAGAACAGTGGGTTCAGCTTGAGCTTGCCGACGCAGCTAGTGGATTTGTTTTTAAATGTGAAGGAAATGCACCATTTTAATCGTCTTCACTCATAAAGAATTAGGAGTAGTTGGTGGGAAAGCGAACCATAAGTTTACACGCTGAGCAAGCGATCAGTTTGCTCTGCAGAGGAGCCGACTATGCAGATTATGAAATTGGGGGACTTCTGTGACGAGTTCTCAACCTTTTCAAGCGGCGGCATATTTTAAAATTATGTTTACGGATGGACGTTTTTTTGTCGTGTTTTGTGAAAAGTTCGGCCCGAGGTGTTTCAGCTAATTATTTATTCATGGGATGGGCAAGTACTAAACTACTTTTTTTCCTAGTAAAATGCACATCATAACTAGGAACCCGGCTAGGATAATCGTACCGCCATTCCCCAGGAGACTACGGTGAGCTCTTGAACACAAGCACTCTTTTGCAGGTAATTTGAAAATGGCAAGTTGATGAAAGTGCTGGGTTACCATTGAGAAGTAGACTTGGAAAAATTATTATTCAAAGAAGGTTGCACTTGGTCCTAGAACAGTAATAGAATATGATTAAGGCTTCCGCTATTTCCACTCCATTATTGGCTTTTGACATCTTTTATCATATTGATCTAAACACATTATCCCTTGTAGGTCCTACTCTTGATTTAAGAATATTTCTTACATTTCTTCTTCTTTTTCTTTTTTTTTTTCAATTTTTAAAAAAGCAAAACTACTAATATCCTTTTCAAATAACTTTTTTTTTTTTTCACTCTGGCCATTTCTCCCACACCCATTACATTTCAGCGCTTCCTTCATGTTTGTTTTCTTTTGAATTTGTTCTCCATTGTTGTAATTTGAGTAAACACCAATCATATATCAGAGTAAATAAATGTTATTTTCATCTACAAATTGTTTACTTTATTTCCATAGACTACATTCATGATTGTGAATTCCTCGATTTCAATTTTCAATACAAATTTATGAGAATTTGCTCAAAGATTGTAAGGAAAATCTATTTATTTTTAATTACATTTAAAATACATCTTTCAAAAAGCTTTTTGCACCTGCTTGGATAGATCGACACATGTATTTTGGGAATCCGTGTTACTTTAAGAGTTGAAGGTGCACATTTGACTTTGAAAGCATATCTACATGTCTTAACAAGATCATTGTAAGGAAGCCATTCGACTTTAAAAGCATGTCTACAAGAATTGAAAGGGCACATTATACTTCAAGATCCTTTTTTTTTGCCCACTTGGATAGACTTGCACATGCATTTTTATGTGCTTAACTTTGTCATATTTTTAAATTTTTTAAACCATTTTTCAAAACATCATGCAATGATGACATGAAAAATAATGATTATCGGACTACTAGATTCATTGAATAAAATGAAAGTTAAGTAGTTAAAATACACAGACTACAATGTAATGACATGTATTAATATTATAATTAAACGAAATATGTACTAAAATTGGTAGATGATTCTTTTCACTGTTGCTTATGTTTGGATTATTTTTTGAATAATAGTTTCCTAAGTTGAGAGAGAGAGAGAGATCAACTCATTAACACAATAATTTGTTAGCTATCTACCAAATAAACTTTTTTTTTTTTTTTTTTTGTTTGGAAAATAGGAACACCAATTTATTCCAAATAGATAAGGGAAAGGAAAAAAAAAAGAAAAAGAAAAGAAGGTAATAAAAAATCTGAAATCAATAGTGGGCCCCACATCTAATCTTGACTAATATTGTATGAGGGAATATGGGTAGTTTTGTCTAAAATTGAAACAAAAGAAATCGAAGAAAAAGAGAGAAAGAATAACCTTAAATTAAAAGTGGGACCTATAAAAATTAAGATAATCAAATCAATGTGATGGGATATGTTAGGATCTTATAAAAGGGTGGAAATAGCTCAAGCCCATGATAAAACAAGATCAAGAATGTGGGGAATTGTTATAACTTATTTTTTGTTTTGTAAAACATTGAATATCATGTCAGATATAAAAATATAAATAAAAAAAACTAATTAATATCGTTAAATCATAGAAATAGAAATAAAAAAAAAAAAAAAAAGGAAGGAAATTGTGGGTGGCTGAACAAAGCAAGCTACTGTTGTCTTGATGGTTGGCTCGATGATGGTGGTTGCTCGCCTGCAGCGACCATCGTGGTGGTGGTCAAATTTTTCGCAATGGTTGTAGGCCACAACTAATACTATGGGATTATATTAAAGCTCCCCATCAAATGTGAATCGCTCCTTTACATCTCCTTGATTCAACTCGCTTATTGTACAATGGGCACAAATGTTATTTTGTGTAAGCCAATTGGAGTGCCAGGTTCTGAACTATTGACTTGTGATATGATGCTATGTTAAAATTTCTATACCCTTAAGCCCAGCAGAGGAGACTGTATGTAAATAAAACACATTATTACACGCATTTAAGTAATGCGAAAATATACTCCAACCATATCAAGTTGCAGTCATAGATCTATGCATGAAGGATGAGGGTGTGATTATATTGCTTGCTATACTATAATAATGTACCTTGATTTCTAGTTTTTATTTGTTTTGGAGTTTTACGGCTTGCCTTGTTATAGTGACTTTTAGGATTTCATATAAATCTTTTCATATATCATTTTGGTAATAAATAGAAATTTCTTTTGAAAAAAAAAAATGGAAGTGGTTGCAAAGTTTCTAGTTACTTTATCTCTTTAGTTGTACAATGTTTTTCTCTCTTTAAGCATACTTAAATTATTGGAATAGTGTATGGAGTATAGGTGCTTTTGGGATACAAACCTCCCACCCGTGTTAAGATCGTGCATCGAAAAGTATAAAAAAAATTCAATTAATCTCTCGACAAATGACTAGGATGCTTTTGAATGGGAGAATCTAAAATTTCTCGCTTTTGTTTATTTTTCAATCGGACTCCTGAGATCAACATGCACTATATTTGTATCAATGGCAAGTCTCCACAATCTCAAGGAGGATCTTCACTACTTTTTTTTTTTTTTTCTTTTGGGTGTGAATATGTGAATATCATGAATCAATGAGGTACAAAAGCTAAGGGGAATTCCCTATCATTTCAAAGAGACTAATTATGCGAGAAAATGGAGAAAGAAAGCTTCCATATAGTAGCCAATAAAACATTTACCTTGGAAAGCCTATACTACACTGTTGGTAAAGTGATGCCTTATCTCTTACAACTTTTCGAATCCTAGTCAACAGAAGATAATGCTCAATCGACTTGTTTTGAAAACGTCCGCAGTTACGTTCCATCCATATACAATAGATAGTCGTAAAGAAAGATAACTCGAGGAGTTTTGCCTTGCTAACTCTGAATCCACTGAATAAGTCTGAAGGAACATTTGAGACAGGCACGAGATGCAAGACCTCGCCTCTGAAAGGGCGTTCTTTAATGCAGCGGTTTGGTTGCTCTGACCGATTAAAACGCTAATAACAGGGGAAGGATGAAGCAGGTTCAAGATTCTTTCAAGAGGATGGTCCAAGGGTTTTGAACCGCCCAAGTCTCCTCATTTTTGAAGATCATACTCTCCTTCGATTCCCTTCTGAGCGGAAATCTTGTGAGCATGCCCTCTCTCTCCCCGCCAGCGATTCTTGATTTTCTTTTTTGTTCTTCCTTGCCCACCAGCTGCTCGATTTATTTCTCGACTGGGAAAGGTCCTCCTTTCGGGCTAATTGTGTGACTGAGTTGACAGTTGTGTGTGACCAGCGAGCAAAATACATTCATGCAAGGTGTTTTTCTTTGGGTCGAAATGCAAGGTGTTTCACTTCCAGGAAAATTGTTCTGTTCTTCAGTGTCTAGTCTCTGAACTAGTCCTTCCATCGAAACCCGCATGACTTCGACCCATTAGAATATGTTCCTGGTTTTTTTCTTTTTCCTAATTATGTTGAATTTTGTTCAGGAAATGAAATTAATTTACCAGAGCCAATGTTCAACTGACAAGAATTTTCTTGTGAAGGAGAATAGAGTTCATGCTATTGCTTGCTCATATGCAAATCATATACTGAAGTTTCTTCTATGTGATTGTGAATTTGAGCAAAATGTAGGGCCGGAATATGGAGGTATATCGGTATTTCTTTCTGATTCTTTTTCCCCCTTAGAATAATACTGGTATCCAAGGCCTTTGCATGACTAATTCCCCGGAGGCAGGCAACCCAGATCACCTTTAATTGGGTGATGTAGGTTCTTATCACAATCTAATTCCCTTGAGTCACACTGAGAATTACTGAACATGGTAATTGCATTTGCATGTCTGATAAAAAAGTTGCTAATGGAGTTGCAGATAATTTTGTGGGAGCCTGGAAAGAAGTTGTAAAACTTGTTCACTATCTGAATTCCAAAATTTCTGGTGAGAATGTTAACTAAGGTTGCAGTTCATTATGCTATGGACTCGCTTAATCACAATTCCTTATCATTGAAGTATGTACATGTGCCTCTTTCACTATGCTATGGAGTCTTCTTGCGTTTGACAAGAACCTTAGTATCTTAAATTTAAGTGAAAAAATGATTTAACTATTTATTGAATCTGCTTTTCTTTCTTTTTCTCGATAGGAGATACCAAAGAGGTTTCTGCTGAGACATGGTAGTGACCTCCCTGGCTCAGTGTTTCTCAAGGTTCCAAGCAGTACAATACTTTGGCCAGTGGAGATGGAGTGGAGTGATGGCATGGCTCGGCTTGGCCAATTGCTGGCAGAAGTTCACAGACTATTGCTCCATTGGTTTGGCCAATTACTAGTTTTCAGATACGAACCGTGCTCTGTCTTTCATGTTGTGATCTTTGACACTAGCGCTTCAGAGAATGAATATCCCACCAATCCTGCGATCATGGACAAATCAGAACCTGAATATGAACTTCCTCTGCTCAAGAAGGAAGAAACTGGTGATGTCTCAGCCAAAATCTCAGAGAATTGTTGGCCTAGCCCAAAAATTAGGAAAAGATCCGAGTCAGCATTGGTTTCGGCTTCTTGAAAGGTGAACTCTGGTATGGTTAGTGAAAATGATGATTATTCCTATGGCACCAATTTCCCAGTAACATTTAAGTCAGTTCATTGGCTCATATCCTTTCTGGATTGCATATCATCTAATATTGGATTTTTTAGATGAAATATTTTTCTTTTTATTAACTATGTACAGGCATGATCAGAAAGTCTGCAAGCAGAGCATGCCCTGCTATGCTGGTTGATTGTAGATGTAATGTGCCATGTTCCGCTGCTCTTGAAATGGCACGAGATTTCAAATCAAAGCATCCCACATTCATATCTGTGGCGTACCCTAGTTATGTAAAAAATTCCACTGCGGTGAGATTTTCGGTGACCTAGTTTCATCATTGACATCAGCGTAACTCTGAGAAGGCGTTGTTTCCTTTGTTCATGAAAACCTTGGAGAGTTTATGTTTTGGGTTATTATTTCTTATCCTCCTACTTAGAATGTTTATGCTTTGACATGATCATGGAACGAATTTACTTTGAGAAGTTTAATATTGAATATCAGTTTATAAAACATTTATGCAGAGTGTGCCAGTCAAATTTATGCAAACTCATATCAAGAGAAGCATGCAGGTCATGACAATTAAGCACAAGAACGAATCGTGGCCAGCGAAGTTAATCAAGTTTCCCTGGGACCATGGAAAGTTATCTGGTTGGCTCCCGTTTGCAAGAGCAACTTCTCTGTGTGAAGGGGATGTCTGTGTGTTCGAACTGACTAAGCGGAGTCCCACTGTGCTTGAAGTCTCAATTTTCAGGAATTCTGATTACACTTAGGAGTGGTTTATTGCCATCATTATGCTTGGCATCATTTTGGAGAATGACATCAGTAGTGTTATCAGCTAGACATACAATGTTACCGAGTTTTTCTTTCTTGTTTTTTTTTTTTTTTTTGACGACAGATGGATCTATAAATTGAAATGTCCTGAGAACTGAGCTTTAGCGATGGTGAATGAAAGTTATCGTAAAATTTTCTAGTTACTCTTATCTTCTTCAGTTGTTTCTTGTTTTTCTCCTAAGTTTTGATCATACCTAAAAGACAAAAATACAATATAGTGCTTTAGGGATACGACCCTCATATCATGTAAAACCATGTATTGAAAATTATGAACTTTTCTCAAACTTATATTTTTCTGATCGCTAACTTTTCTCCATTCATCACTGTACAAATGCCTTGATATTACTAACGGATCTATGACATCAATTGGTTAAGCATAGTCTATACCATTCTCATTTTCTAGTAGCTGAATTTGAAGGCCTTCATCAGGGCATACCGAAGAGGTTTTTTTGCAAAAGCATGGAAATGACCTCTCGAGCTTAGTGTTTCTCAAGGTTCCAGATGGTGAAATCTGCCCAGTACAGTTAGAATAGAGTGATGGCAGGCTTTTGGTTGGGAAAGGATGACTAAAGTTCTTAGATTATTACTCTGTTGTTCCCGGCCAATTGATGCTCTTCAGATATGAACGGAACTTCACCTTCCAAGCTGTTACGAGTTCGTCGGAGATCAAATATCCCGGAAATCCCATTATTGGTGAAAAATCAAAAGCTGAATGCGAATTTCTATTGCCCAAGAAGGAAGAAACTGATAATATCTCGGTTAAAATCTTGGAAGATTGTTGGCCAAGCCGAGTCATGAGTGAAAAACCGAAATGGGATTCTGGGAAGGTGAGTTCTGGTCTGGTTGGTGAAGGTACTAACAATTCCCAAGAACACATAATATTTACGCGCTCTCGATCAGGAGGCAGAGAGTTCTCAAGTTCAAAGAAGAACAAACCTCTGATTTGTTCTTTAAAAAACTGTGAAGGTAGTGACTGTAATCAAGAATTATCAGTTTCATTTACGTCATTTTCTTCCCTCGAGTTCTATTTTTGCAACCTTCCGAAATTCTACTTCTTGCCTTGTTTGTTCTTTGGTTCTACTACAATGTCCTCAAGAAGAGATTTTGTAATTGAAAGGCGAATGTGCTGAGCTCTTATCAATCAATTCATGTGCTCATTCATCTATGAACTGTGGTACTAGTATACAGTCTTGTCATTTTAGGATATGATGGATGTTCACCCTTTCACATGACCCAGCGAGACTTGGCTTGGGGTCTTGCTACCCGGGCAATTGTTGGCCTATCACTTAACCCATTGTCTAACTTAGGCTATATTCTCATTTGCACTTTGTCGAGCACTAGATGGATCTTATCGATGCCGCCTTTGCCATTGCCACCTCTCTCTCTCTCTCTCTCTCTCTCTCTCTCATTTACTCATTGTCAAACATTAGACGGACCTTATTGATGTCGCCTTTGCCGTTGCCACCTCTCTCTCCTGTAAGAGTTTTTCTAATATGAGCTACATTAATTGATATTATAATTCATTGTAAATAGGGCTGGTCTAAATTGAGATAGAATGTTTCTTAATTAGTCTAATATGGAGTTGACCAATATAGGTCGATTTGAGCTCGGCCCTAATTCTCACAATTATCCTTACAAATGAAGCGTTTACCTAACACTAAAGGGTGAGGGAGCCGTCTCATTGAGCCAATACCACAAAGGATAATAGAGGAGAAGAACTTGTGCTTGGATCGTCACTTTTCCGCTATTCCAAAATAGGTGAATTAACCTTTTTGCTTTATTATATGTGTTCTTGTTTTAGTTATGGAGATCATGGGATTGCATTTTTCGTGACTAAAATGTGGTATCGGAGCCATGGATTAGAACATGGATGTATAATTTTTTCCCTCTCACGTGATTTTTTGTGCATTAAAAATCGATCTTTATTATATAAATAGAGAGATCTTGTCGAGACGAGCAAAACTATGAGTGGTGCAATGCTGGAGGAGGCTGCACGCATCCCCACGCACGGCTATGTGTCGCCACGCATGGCCATGCATCTTCACATGCTCTCACGCATAGGTAAAGTAAGCGCACGTGTTAAGGATGATGTCATCATGATGTCGGCAACCACGACCTACGGGACTCGACTCGACTTTTGGACCTGGTGACCCAAGTTGAGATCCGACTCGTTGATCCGTTTGAACTGGGTTAACATTGACTAGATCAGTCAATCGGTTGAATTGTATAGGCGAATCAAGAACTAGTCGAACCGTTGGTCAAATTGGATAACAAGGCTTTTAGGCCGCTCGTGCGTGTGCTCCAGTGTTGCACACTCAGATGGTGCATGTGAGCGCACGGAGCCTCTGATTGGCACGTGGTTGGCGGCTATGTGCTCGTATGGTGATGCTTTATTTTGTAGTGTATATATTTTATATGTTTGATTATTTTATGGATGTAAAAATACATACAGAACCCTACATATGTGTATTTTTAGTGTATTTCCATGTATTTTTTTTGTATTTTTCTATGATTTGGGAAATACCGGTGTTGGTTTACACATATCATCACATAGATATTGTGAAGAGTGTGATTCATTGATAATTTATATAATGTTTAACTTGTATCAATGAATAAAGCAGTATAATTAGCATGATATGTGATTTTAGTGATAAATTGCCTATGTCACTAAAGTTAAAATCATATGTATGTGGTGTATGTGAGAAGTAAAGTTTATGTCCTCGGTGTGAGAGAATTTTGAGGATTCAATTGAGTTGTGACCGCCTAAGTGGCACACTTGATTAGATTTGAGAAATATTGATCTCGTATAATGATGGGATATCTCCTGTTTTAATGTGCGATCATATTTCCAAAGGAGGTAATTGGTATTAATTTATGGAGGGATACATAATAGTATGGTGGAAAAGTGACAGATCCTAATGGTTCATATACCAAAAGGTGATAAATTCACGAAAGTTGGAATATATTCTCATGACTGCTATCAATTGAGGAGTATGCAACTACGTATCATAGATTCTACTCAAAGGTGATTATGTGATAATGCATGCAACTCTTTAAATGTGTACTTGTGTGTCTAACTTACACAGTACTCATGTAACACTCTCGATTCCGACCTCGTAAGGATCGATTATAAGGTCCTAAATGGATCAAAGTGGCCATGGGATCGATCAGTTCGATCGGTAAGGTATCAAGGATCGATCATGGTCCAACCGACTGCGGGCCACGAATTGGTCAAGGTGTTGGCTGTGAATTATCTACCAACCATATTGATGGGATAGGATCACTAGGTCATAAGATGACCTTTTGATTATAAGGATTGGTTACGGGATGATTTTGGATAGGCAGATGGTCATGGGTTGATTTGACTGGTCGCAGTGCCCAGCCGCGGGTGATTCCGCCCGGCTATGTACCGATACATGGACAATTCGACTTGATCAAATGTGATCGTCTTCCAACCGAAAATGCATCAATCCCTATTTATTCTTAGTAATTGGAAATGAATCTTAAATTGGTGATGTTTGATCGTGGATCAGTAATGCACGGACCGTGAACCATATGGATGGATCGGGTGTCAACTGGAATGAGTTCAGGAATAGGCCCAGCTATTCTGTCACCAATTCTAAGGTCTATGAGTGCCTTGACTTAGTGTTAAGCCATGGATAGTCTTAAGATTGGCCTTGACCGACCGAAGGACCAAGGACAACCATTTAGGCCAACCGACTGTCTAAAGAAACAATTTGGGTCAACATGAACGTGATGGCCGAACCTTGGGTGTACGTGATTCAGTTTTCGAGGTGTACCTAATGATCACTTTCTCGGCCCCAGAACCAACTTAGATGACGGAATTCTTTAGACCACCTTCTTGATGAAGAAAATGACAAAATAAATAAAATTCTAGGACACCGATTAAATGAAGGGGGATAAAGTGTCCTTTGAATTTCCAAAGGTCATGATGGGGGTAAAAAATATCTTTGATGTTCTTAAAAAGATGGCACACACATGGACCAATCGGAAAGCAATACCTAAAGCCCTCATTAATGACCTAAGAACCTAGGTGCCGAGTTGACAATCTTGATAGTTTTATTCTCAAACTTCGTTAAATGCTCATTAAATGCAGGATACAAATGGCCCAATGAAACAGCAAAAAGCGAGCCATCATCGATGATGCCTACAAACTAGATTTGCCAAGTGTGACCTTTTAGCTGTCTAACTCATTCCTTAGGCGCAATTATTGGACAAGTAGGCTTGCCAACTAAGGACTTTAGGCGGGACACTTGGAAAAACTAAAGTGAACCATTTGGTTTGGTAATGATGGTTTGAGATTTGTCTTGGAGAAGAAGTTGAAAATTCATGCTTAGGTGTCCTCTAGAATCTTAGGCCATAATGACCCTAAAATATAGCCTTAGTGAACAAGGCAAGAGCCAACCAATTAAAAGAAGACATTAGGTATCAAAAGGGCTTATGTGTCATTTAGGACGATAAGTACATCATGAGCCTAAATTGAGTCTTGGAGAGCAAGCCAATAGATGGTCCAATAAAAAGATGTCAAGTGTTCTCTTAGGACTCTAGGCATGCCACATTGCAAAATAGGCTTGCCACAATGATGCCATAGCTATGCCGCTCTAAGAAACGTGATTGGACCGCTTGGATGAGAAATGATTAGCTTAGTGCCTATAAATAGGGGAGGCTCACATTCATTTCCACCACTTTACACCCCTTGTCATTCACGCCAACCCTCCTCCCCCTTCTCCTTTCTCTTGGCCTCGCATCCTCAACCCACCAAGCTATCTAGGTTGGTTCTCAAGTTTGCCGAGGTAAGTAAGGTTCCTCTTTCTCCTTTTGGAAGGTAGATTTTGTTGTTAAGACTAGCTAAGTGCTCACCCATCAAGTCGTGGATGGTGTGTGATGTCTTTTGTTTGGTTTTACTTGCAATTGTGTTTGGCCATGTGCTTCTGTCATGTACGTCCAGAAATGAAGCTGAGGTTTGCTCGGATTGAGTTCATCACAAGGCAAGGCCGTCCAAACCATAAGGCCTTGAATTGGCATAAATAGTGTACCAGTTCCGAATCTTACCTGGTGCGGGGATTGCCCAAGGCCACAAGGTTCTAGATCGACATTGAGGCATGCCGATTTACAAGAATCACCCAAACCCACGAGATCTTGTCAAGGCACAAAAGGGTGCCGATTCTAGGGTTCGGTTTGGTATGGAGACCTTGCCCTTGATGTTGAATCAAACCAAGAGCCAAGGATCATTCACGGCACGTGGTGTGTTCACATCGGGTCGAACCAAGGTCTCTCAAGCTTAGGATCTTCACCTAAGCGAGGTGTACCCAAGCCTCAAGGTCACGGATCGGCAATGAGATGTGCCATTTTCTAAGCCTTGTTCGGTGCGGGGATCAACGCTAAGTGATCGGTTCAAGTGACGGACCAAGGATCGTTCCCGGCATATTTATTAGTGTAGCGCAAGAACTCATGGCACACATGAACGAATAAGCACGTCTTCGAGCCATGCATGTGTTGACTAAGAGAAAGGATGAGAATCGACTTGTGTGATGCACTTGTGTGTGTGCAGTTAAAGAGAAAAAAGCGTTTGTTGTCACATAGTATTGGTGGCGATGTCTCGTTCATTGAACATAATGCCTTGGTTGAGTTAGGAAGCCCTTGAAACTATGGGATGCCTGACTTGATGGTCGAATGGCCTGGTTGAGCCAGGAAGCCCTTGAAAGTATGGAAAGCCCCTGAGAGTATGAGATGCCTAGCTTGAGGCCGAATGCCTAGCCTGCGGCTGAAAGCCCCTAAAAGTATGGGAAGAACTGTTTATATGGTTGAACTTATTGAACATGTTACTTTGTGCTGCTGATAAGCTTGTTTGGTGAAATAACTTATTTAATAAGTTAAAAGTGGATCACATATAGCTAGTTAAGAGGTGGCAATAAACTTGCGATTGATATGCCATCAACATTGATTGTGAGTGTTGTACTTGTTAGGCCTTGAAGACTAGGGATTTTACTTACTGAGTTTTCCCAAAACTCACTCATTCATCTTTCAGTCTTGTAGGTATAGAAGTTTCACGTCAGTGTTGAAAGTTATAATCATGCTAGAGGAGACAGGAATTCCCTTGGCCTATGTGGAAAACTTGTAGTGTGATGCAAAAAGAGAAGAAGGCTCAGAGAGAAAAGGGCTTGTAAAAGTCTTAGTATAATATAAAGCAATGTATTCTGTGTGATGTATGCCCCAATTTTCCAGTTGTTGTTTGCTTGGGGAGTTATTTGTTCACGTTTCTGCATATGCATGATAATAAGATAAAAAAAAATTGGGATGGCGATGAGTCTGGGACATCATGAAATTAACTCTTGTTACTCGTGACCCTAGAAATGGAGTTGGGGTCATTACAACTCACATGATGCTAATTATAGACACTGTTTCTTTTTTAATCACATTTTTTGTAAACGGTAACTCCGTTACTATTAAAGTTCTTGCTGGTTCAAATTTTAAGAGATGGACATAAGATTTTTTATTTGGTATGGAGATAACAGATGTTCATATGACTCTTATTGTCGATAAGTTGGTAGATCTTACTACTGAAAGTACGAAAGCGCATAAATCACAATTTACTGCTCGGGAAAAGAGCAATGGAATTTGTTTGCTGTCCATGAAGCATTCAATTCAAGAATTCTTGAAAAGTGGTTTGTCTGCAGATTGCAGTACTAAACATATGATGGAAGTTTTGGTGGCTAGAAATCGTGTCTCATCTAATGTTGAGATAGGGACACACTTGTAAACACTTTTTAATATGAAGTATGATGGTGTTTGTGGAGTCAGAGATTGTGTTCTAAAAATGGTAGATATCTAGACAAAACTTTAGACTCTTAATGTTGCTATTTCTAATGCTTGCATTGTGTATCAAGCTTTAAATACTCTTTCTCCTAATCTTGGGATTATCAAGACTAATTATAATTCTCAAGATGAGACCGGGTCAATTAATAACTTGATTGCAAAGGTGGTGACGGAGGAAGAGAAATTGAAAAAAAGATAAAGGGCATATTGCCTTTTATACTTCTATTTCTGGTAGTGACAAGGGTAAGAGGTTCAAAGATTATACTCATAAGGGAAATTCTTATGCTGTTAGTCCTTTCAATAATAAAAGAAATTCTGAAACTATTGGTCCTCCTAATAGTCTGGATCCTAATAAAGCATCCCTCAAGAAGGATTGTGTTATTTGCTACTTTTGTAGGGAGAAAGGACACGTAAAGAAACGCTATAATAAATATAAACTTCGTTGTTCAAGAGAGCTAAGAGTAAGCTTAAAGGTAATGATTATTTGGCATTTGTCTGTGAATCCAACTTATCTAAAACCCCATCTAGTTCTTCGTGGTTAGATAGTGGTGTAACTACTCATGTTGCATTTACTATACAAGGGTTCATAAAGCAAAGGATGCAAAATCAGAATAAATCAAAGCTCAATGTCGGAAACAACATTAAAGTCGACGTTGAGTTTGTGGGAGATGTTATTTTAATTATAGATTCTGATTTTAGGATGATATTAAGAAACACTTTTACGTAAACAAAACTTAGTTTTTGTGTCTTATTTGGACATTTGTGGATACTCTTTTGAAATAAAAAGCAATAGTATTTCTACATTTTTTAATTCAAATAAGGTTGGGTGCTGCAATTTGTCTAATGAATTGTACCAATTGTGTTTATCTTCTAATGATATGTATGCCATTTATTCAACTGAAAATGTTATTTTCAAAAGGCCTCTACCTAAGGAATAGTTTTATGCATTATGGCATAAACGCATTGGTTACATATCTAGAAAAAGAGTAGAAAAGTCGATAAAGGCTGACATTCTTCCTACTCTTATTAGTGATCTAGAGACTTGCGTAGATTGTTATAGAGGTAAGATGACTAAGATAAAGAAGAAAATCATAATTAGAAATGCTAACCTATAAGAGGTCATCCATATTGATATTAATGGATTATACATAGCAATTTTTTGTAGAAATTTTTATTTCATCACATTTATTAACGACTATTCCCAATATGGATATCTATACTTGATTAAAGAAAAGTCTAAGTCTCTTGACAAATTCAAGATTTTTGGGACTGAAGTAGAGAAACAATTGGGAAAAATCATAAAGATTATTAGATTTAACCGTGTCGGTGAGTATTTTGACAAGCATGTTGATGCTAGACAACTTAGAGGGTTGTTTGCTAAATACTTAGAGGATTATGGGATAACAACTCAATTTACTATGCTTTGGAGTCCTGAACAAAATGAAGTGGTGGAGAGGCGTAATTGCACTTTTATGGATATGATGATGAAACTTTGAAAACAATGCTTTACATGCTAAATTTTGTTCCTATCAAAGCGGTTCCATTGACTCCTTTTGAGTTGTGCACTGAACGTAAACCTAACTTGATTCAACTTAAAATTTGAGGGGTGTCATGTAGAAGTGAAGTTATATAATCCAACATTGAGTAAGTTAGATTCCAAAATTACTCAATGTTACATCGTATCTTACCCATATCATTCAAAGGGGTATCGGTTTTATAACTCTAATGGAGATATAAGAAGTGTAGAATCATAGACAGCAAAATTTCTAGAATTTGATATAGCTGAAAAGGGTAGCTGCTCACAAACTATTAAATATGATAGTATAATAGGGATTATTGGATTATGTCTCTTTTTGTACCGATGATTATGGAGCCTTCTACATCACAAATTGAGCCTATTGTGATATAGGATCTTATTGTTGAGGCAGTTCTTGACGAAGTTTGTGACATCCTGAATTTTCAATTAAGTAAATCGGGCCTTTCATCGACACGCCTATAATGGTATTCTACGAACTAATCACTCTAGGGATAACTAGACTATCTGAGGAAGTCATTAAAGAATTTTAACGCAATAGACTTGAGAATTCGATTAAGAATTGACTACTTAACTGTGCTCATCTGCAGAGATCATTTCGGCATAGTAAAGATCGATTATAAATTAGAAATAGGTCATTTCAACTGAGATATGTGGTTAAACATGGGTGATTCCACTAAATTGAGAAATTCTCGTCGATTGACACTAGACTAATTTTTTCTGTTGTTTTGGTACCCTGTGTCCATATTTGAATCATCGAGATTTTCACAACAACTGAGAGTCGCCAAGGTGTCGAAGAGGTTCATTGTGGCTCGAAGAAAATTGACTACAGGTCATTTGCACTAAAAATTTCTGAAAGCTACTTGGTAGCCTAAATCACGCTAAAATCGCGTTAGATTGAAATTAACCGTGAATTTGAATCTAATTTCAGAAATTGAAAGTTTTGTCATGTCACAAGTCATTTTAGAAATGTCGATTAAGTTTTTGAAGATTTTTCTATAGATTGAGGTTTTGGCGGAAAAAGTCGAGATATGGCCATTTTCAACCGGAAAATGCAGATGACCGTTTTTGATCTCAAAATTGGGATGCAAGTGGGATCTATTGGTGGTGAAAAATGCCAATTTGATTAAGAGTATGATGGTTGAATTTTTAGAGGCCGATTCGAGTTGAATCAAGTGAGAATTTAATCCAAATTGAGCCAAATATTGTGCAAATTCGAATGTCCCCATTTCTCACAACATTTGGACCACTTCAAGGCTTCTAGAAGGGAGATGGCTGCTGGAAATTGGCTGTGGAAGACAGCAAGTGTGGTGGGGCCAAGTCAAAGGGGACAAAGGGATGAGAGAAGACCAAGGTAGGCCCCCTCCTTAGCCAAATTGGTCCCCTCCCTCTTTCCTCTTCCTTGCCCATTGAGCACCTCCATTGCAGCTCTTGGAAATCTTCAACAAACCCAGAGTTTAGCCAGCAAGCCGTCGGAGCAGCCCAGGCACCGTTCAACCACCGCATGTCATGCCTGCTCGCCCGCACATTGTTGCTCGTCCCACTCATGTCTAGCCAACCGTTGCCGGTCCGTGCTCGTCTCGCCTTTAGTGTCTGTGAGTCACTGTGCAGAGCTGTTCGTCATCACTTGAAGCAGTTGGAAGCCCGCCTGGCCTCGCTTAGGCCATTGCTGCCACCACCGACCTTCCCTCACCATTTCCGAGCCAATCGCAGCCACTGATCAGCCTCTTCAACCACCGAACAGAAACCAGAGCAATGGGTTTTCCGGCAGTTGTTTGGCCCATTTCTGAGCCATTCTCGACCCCGCTTGGCAATCCTGCTTTGGAGTATCTAGACCCTCTCCGTGTCCCTGTCATTTCGATCCGAGGGGATCTTTAAATCAAGTGAGTTTAACTCATTAATCCTTACTTAGTAAGTTCATGACGTTTAAGGGTTGATTAGTTTAGACTAAGTATGAATTAGGTGGATAGTTAGAATAGATTAATAATTTAATTAACTGTTATTGCATGTTAGGTGGTTAGAGTAGTATAATTAGAGTCTAGACAAGCTCTAGTATTTATCTAGAGTGGTTCGGAAATTTTTCAAACCCGTCTCGGCTTTTAATTAGGCTTTACGGGCCTAAGTCCTATTTATTGGCATTTATTAATTATTTTCCATAATTATTTAATTATTTATTTATTTTCCGGAAATTAGACCAGGATAGTTGGTGACCGGAATCTTATGCTGATCGCAATGGTGTGATTGAATTATTTATTTGACTGCTACTTTGTGCTAATTGAGTGTGATTTGCAATTTTGGGTATTTATCCCAAAATTTATTAATTTCAAAATTTAATTAGAAAAATACCGGGCATAGGTTTACAACGCTAAAAATGTGTTTATGGATCAGTGAAATTAGTGGGATTTTCAAGAGGGAAAATATTATATTTTTGGTTGAAGCTGACCGTGTACCCATACACGATGATTTTTATCGGATATCTTTAAAACAAGGAAAATAGGCCAAGATATCATTTAAATTAAGGAATTGAAGTTTGAGGCACAATGTCATTGGCCATGGGTAAATAATTGTGTGATGGTTTATAGTCGTAATAATATGACTATTGAATGGTAAAGTGATGTATGTTGTGCGTGTTGATATAGGATGGGTTAAGAAAACCGCCGAAGCAGGCTGTGCCTATAATGCCGTAATCAACCGCCGAAGTATGGCTGTGCCTATTGGGCCGTAATTAACCACCGAAGTATGGCTATGCCTGTTGGGCAGTAATTAACCACCAAAGTATGGCCATGCCTATTGGGTCGAAATCAACTACCAAAGTATGGCCATGCTCATTTGGCTGAAATCAACCGCCAAAGTATGGCCGTGCCCATTGGGCCGTAATTTACCGCCGAACTTGGAACAGGCTGTGCCCATTGGGCCGTAATTAATAGTTGGAGTGAGTAATTGAAATGATCGTGTGATGGTCTTGATGACATGGATGGCTCTATTTGTCTGGATGATTTGATTTGTTGATGTGATTTGGTAGATGTTTGAATTGTATTGACTTGCAGGAAGGAACTGAGGCAAAGGTAAGTCTTCTGACTTGTGCTTGATCGTAGGCAGCCCTTGGGGCGTATTTTCTTCCTAGTCGGGTTTTAGGGGGTTGAACTTGCTGAGATGTCATCTCACCCCGTTGTGGGATAACAATTTCAGGTCTATAAATGGTAGCTCCTCCTGAGTGTTTTGGTCAACCGAAGAAAATCACAGAACAGGTAGTCTATATTCCGATTCATGGGCACCTTAAGGGTTTGGTTTATGAGCTTGTGAAGTTTGTGGTCTGGGTGGATGAGGCTATACCCCATAAGGTACCTCATCGATACAGATCATGGTACCGTCGTGAGCGGCATGGACAAAGAGAGGGCCCCATATCAGAATTGGAGATATTTGTGTATGTGTTGGAGGTTGCTTTTGGGAAAGGTACAGCAGATCCCCCTGGTGGTTCGATGATAGACCCAGTGGACCCTAGTCTTGAAGATCTAGGAACTCCAGTGTACTCGGAGGAAGGCTCCAATGATAGTGAGGAGGTGGAGCAAGAGGATTTGTAGTTTTACAAACCCCCTTGTTTTGCAGACCTTATGTTATTAGACTGGTTTTGTAATGACACGGCTTGATATGTGTATATATATATAAGCGTGTTGTGATTTTCAGTTCGAAAAATTATGGTCCTATTTTTTTTTATCACATCTTCTTGTTGTTTGGGGATTATGTATCTGCTTTTGCATGCAAATTAAAATGAATGGGTCAGCAATGCGTCTTGAGACGTCGCTATTTAATCGACCATGGAAGGATGGACACGTGCTTGGAGGATCGGGGCGTGACAAAGTTCTTCAAGTCTCTCAAGTTCAGAATGAGGTTATAGTAGCTTCACTCAAGAGATCAACTAAGGAAAGACGTTCAGTTATACCACTAAACTATATAGTCTACCTAGAAAAATATGACTATGACTATGATATCGGCTGCGTTGTTAATCCAGTAAATATACAAATGCTATTTCTTGTCCTCAATATGATTTGTGGTTAAATCTGATGAAAGACAAGATGCAATCCATGAAACATAGTGCCGTTTGGGAGCTTAGAATTGCTTGAAAGTTACAATCCCATCGGCTGCAAATAGATATACAAGACTAAAAAGAATTTCAAAGAAAATATTGGGAAATTTAAAGCTAGACTAGTAATTAAGGGTTTCACTCAAAGAGAAAACATTTTGGGTTTCACTCAAAGAGAAAACATTTTCTCCAGTCTCTTCTAAATATTCTTTTAGAATGATTTTGGCATTAGTAGTTTGTTTTTATGGAGTTGCACTAGATAGAAGTTAAAATTGCTTTCCTAAACGGAGATCTTAATGAGGAGGTTTATATGGTGCAACCCAAAGGTTTTGTTACAGAAGATTCTAGTAAACTTGTATATAAATTGAAAAAGTTTATTTATGGCCTTAAGCAAGCTTATAGATAATGGTACTTAAAGTTTCATAGTGTTGTCACTTCATTCAGATTTATTGAGAATAAAGTAGATCAGTGCATATATCGTAAGGTCAATGAGAGAAAATACATTTTTCTCATACTTTAGGTGGATAATTTTTATTTGCGAGTAGTGATATTGGATTACTGCATGAGACAAAACCGATGTAATTGAAAAATTTCGATATGAAAGATCTCGGTGAAACATCTTTTGTCCTTAGCATTGAGGTCCATAGGGATCGTTCTCGCCATTTATTGAGTTTGTCTTAGAGGGCATATGTTAATCGTATTTTAAAAAGATTCGATATGCAGTATTCTAAGTTAGGAATTGCTCTTGTTATTAAGGATAATAAATTGAGTCTCTCACAATGCACTAGTTCAAATTTTGAGAAATGTCAAATGAAGGATCTACCTTATGTTAATGTGCTCGAAAGTATTATATATACTCAAGTTTGTACTAGATCAGACATTACTTTGGTGACATAATTTCTAGGTAGATATCAGTCAAATCTAGGACACGATTACTGAGTTGCTACCAAGGAGATTTTAAGGCACTTAAAGAGGACAATAGATTATATACTGATTTATAGACATGATTCGGACTTATAGCTAGTAGGGTATTCAGATACAAACTTTGCTAGCTATCAGGATGATATATAGTTGATGACATGATATATATTTATGTTGGTAGGATGTGTAGTACAATGAAAAAGTGAGAAATAGAAATTTATATCATCTTCTACCATGTAAATGGATTTTGTAGTATGCTTTTCAGCTGCTACTTAAGTTATTTGGTTTTGGAACCTCATTAGAAAGTTAATTGTCTTTGATTTTGTGAGTAGGCCCATACAATTATATTGTGACGATAACTTTGCAGTATTATTTATTAACAACGACAAAGGTCTCAATGGGTATAAGCACATGGTGGTCAAGTTTTTTACTATAAAGGAGTAAGTACAGAATGGTGATATTACAATAGATCATGCTTTTACAGATGATATGATTGCAGTTTCGCTAACTAAATGCTTGCACCCTTATGTATTTGAGCGACATCTTATTAGTATCAATTGGAGAAAACTTCCTTATTTGTTTTGAAGTTGACAAAACGTTTCCTTCCATCAAAGTCTGAAGACCGCCAGACTCAAGACTTAAAGTCTGCCCTCATTGATAGTTTCTAGACTGACGAAGAATTCTTATTCAGATGCAAGTTTATCTTTAAGGATTTGATCCGTTTTGGTTGAAGATTATCTCACGGCTGGAGATAGCATCTAAAAATCTATTATTCGTATTGCAAATAATTCGAGTAATTCGGATCTGTTGATTGGCGAAGTATATTTGAAGGTTCTACTTATGGAAACCTAGATCCTGATTGTATGGGCGAGCAGGATTGGTGGGCTATCTTCACATTTTTTAAGTAACTCGAGATCTCTCTAATTGATTCTGTCCAACGGGTAGATTGGAAGAACTCCTTTGGAAGGTCCCAATGGTTATGAAGGCATGGAGGAGTATATAAGGAGGATGCTCTAGTTATTTGAGTGTGTGCGTGATAGATAAATTCCAAAGTTTGAAGCTCCTTGTTATTTGTTGATTTATTTGTTGAGCGAAAATTTGTACTCGAAAGAGAGTTTAGACATTTGTGAGACCTTGAGGAAGTGTAGCAGAGTCTCTACACTGTGGAATCAAGGACGTGACACTGTAACGACTATTTTGATTCATAGTGAAATCCAGCCGGTGGGCTGTCAGTGCGGGAGAGTGGACGTAGGCTTAGATAAGCCAAACCACTATAAATCATCGTGTTTTCAATTCTTTTTCCCTTACCCCTTTACTTAGTTCATAGTCTTATATATATCATTGCAAATATTCTATATCTTAAGTCTTCTGTTGTTATATAAATTGGATTAAGTTGTTGAGTTTTATAAAATTCATTTTTACACCTATTCACCCACCTCTAGGTGTTCATACTAGCACTATCAATTGGTATCAAAGCCTGTGTACTCATTTAAATTGAAGTGTTTTTACTTTAGAGTTAAAGATCCATGGCTAGTATGTTGGCTCCAAGTTTGGTTGAAGGGCAAAGCAATACCAGACCACCTTATTTCGATGGAAAGGAATACAGCATATGGAAAAATAAGATGAAAGCTTTCCTCAGAACAAAAGATTCTCTGGAATGGGATGTGGTAGACAAAGGAATCATTCCTAAAACTACAACAGTCTCAGAAAGGGGAAAAGAAACTGTTGAGGCTAGCGAAATGACTCAAGAAGAGATAACCAAGAGACAAGCTCTTGATGCAAAAGCAATTTATTCCTTATATTGTGCATTATCTCCTACTGAATATAACTGAATATCTTCTTGTGAAACAGCTAAAGAAGTCTGGGATAGGCTGCACATCACCTATGAAGGAACCGATTGAGTGAAAGAAACTAGAATCAATATTCTACTCGGTCAATATGAAGCTTTCAAAATGAAGTCAGGAGAATCTATCATTGACATGTTTAGTCGTTTTACAGAAATTGTGAATGATCTTTAGTATCAAGGTCAACCGATCTCAGGACCCATGAAGGTTAACAAATTGTTGCGTGGGCTTTCCAAAGATTAGAATCACGTAAAGACATCAATAAGGGAGACACAAAGGATCATGCCACTCTCTGTTAATGAATTGGTTGGCACTCTTCAATCTTATGAAGTGGAGCAAATTAACGAAGATGAAGATCCCAAAGGTAAAAAATCTATTGCTTTCAAATCTAATGATGATTCTGATGTTACAGATTCTGAAGATGATATGGACGATGAAGAGCTTGCTCTCATGATAAGAAGATTCAGAAAACTGAACAAAAAGGGAAGAAGATTCAATTGGAAGAAACAAATCTCTCAAAAGTTTCAAAACAAATAAGATGAGGACGATGAATCCAATAAAGATGTGATTTCTTTTGAATGCAAGAAAAATGGACATTTTAGACCCAACTGTCCCTTGTGAAGAAAAAGAAAGGAAAAGTTAAGAAATATAGCAAGGCACTCAAAGTAGAGACTTGGAGTGATACCGAATGCGAAAAGAGTGATGATGATTATGCTAATATTTGTTTAATGGCAAAATCAGAATCAGATTCAGACTCTGAGAAAGATACAGACTCAGACTCAGATAGTGAAATTGAGGTAAGTAATTTTCAAATTCCTATTAAGGTCTCGAAATATATTGATGAACTGTGTCTTAGTCTTAAAACCTCTTTTAAGAGGATTTCCAAGCTAAAAAGGGAAATTTCTGCACTGAAGCAACAGGAAATTTTATGGAAAGAAAAGTTTGAAAATCTAGATAAAAGTTTTATTACTTTAAAAGAAAATGCAAAATCTCTTTCAAAAGAAAACAAACTTTTGAAAAATGATATTTCAAACATTTCAAAAAGGTTTTCCATGGGATCTGAAAAATTGGAAAAGATTCTTTCAGTACAAAGGCCTTACTTTAACAAATCAGGCCTGGGAATGACATATAAAACTATTCCTTTAATTGATTTTCCAAAAGTAAAGGAAAGAATCAAACAAAGACCTACAAAAGCCTTATATAGAAATCATTTTCAAAAATTCTTTGTAAAACCTGTTGGTCAAAGTGCTCTTAGATGTTCTAAGTGTGACAGCTTAGAACACTTTGAAAAAGAATGTCCTATGGTTTGGAGGCCTGTTAAGAAGGACTGAGCAAAGACCGGATATTGCACTAATTCTACTGGACCCAAGAAAGTGTGGATACTAAAGAAAGGTTGAGTTTCTTTTTTAATGCAGGTTATATCAAGAAAATGGTCAAATGGTACTTGGACAGTGGATGTTCAAGGTATATGACTGGAGATTCAAATTGTTTTATTAAACTTAAGCTAGTAATTGGTGGAAAAGTTTCCTTTGGCAGAAACAGCAAGGGAAGAATAGTTGGATGTGGAACTGTAAAGATAGGAAGTCTCATAATCAACAACGTCTCCTTAGTGGAAGGACTCAATTATAACTTGCTCAGCATCAGCCAATTGTACGACACTGGATTCAAGATCAATTTTCAAGAAGGAATATGTTCAGGCATTAGTAAAGATCTTTCATAATCTTTTACTGGACAAAAACATGAAAATATCTATCTTTTGGATATTAATCCAGAAAGATATCAATGTCTAATTTCAATTCAAGATGAAGAAAATCTCTGGCATCGAAAGCTTGGCCATATAAACATGAAGCAAATTGCAAAGATTTCTTCAAAGAAGCTTGTTCGTGGACTACCCAACCTAAAGTACCAAAAATCTGACTTATGCACACTATGTGTATTGGGAAAATAGGTTAGAAGTTCTTTCAAACCGATAAATCAAGTTTCCACTAATTGTGTACTGCAGCTCCTACATATGGATCTCTTCGGACTAACTAGGACTCAGAGCATTGGTGGAAAGAAGTATTGCCTAGTAATAGTGGATGATTATTCACGATTTACTTGGGTATACTTTCTAGTAAGTAAGTCTGAAACATTCTCTTATTTTACTAAATTTGCCAAAAAGGTTCATAATGAGAAATTGTATGTTATTTCAAGCATACGGACAGACCATGGAAGTGAGTTTGAAAATCAAGACTTTGCTAAATTCTGTGATGAATCTGGTTTTTAGCATGTGTTCTCCTCTCCATACACTTCAGAATAGAATTGAGTTGTGGAAAGGAAGAATAGATCATTGCAAGAAATGGTTAGAACACTTTTAATTGAAAGTAACATTTCTTTTCGTTTTTGGGCTGAAGCAATTTCTACAGCATGTTATATTATTAATAGAGTCTTCTTAAGGCCTATTATGGAGAAAACTCCCTATGAGTTGTTCAAAGGAAAGAAGCCAATTGTTTCCTATTTTTATGTGTTTGATTGCAAATGTTTTATTTTGAAAAATGCAAATGATCGAATTGGTAAGTTTGAAGAAAAATCGACGAATGAATTTTCCTTGGATATTCAACCGCTAGTAAAACTTATAGAGTATATAACAAAAAGACTCAATTTGTGGAAGAATCAATGAATGTCAAATTTCAAGACTCTTTACAAAATCAATCGATTCATACTCAACTTGAAGAATCAGAACCTGCTCCAGACTCTACAAAGTTTAAATCCCCTGAAGAAGGTCAAACTATAGAAGAGCAAAAACGAACAAATATTGAAGAATCAATTGGTGAAGAAGTACAGCAATCTGTCAGACCAACCAGCAATTGGAAGCACAAGTTCAGTCATCCCAAAGGACTCATCATTGGTAACATTGATGAGGGAATTCGCACTAGATTCAAAAGGCATGAAGAGTCTAGCGTTGTAGCTCTTATTTCCGAAATAGAACCCAATAGCATAGAAGAAGCCTTAATTAATGAAAGCTGGATCGAAGCCAATCAAGAAGAGCTCAAGCAGTTCAGTGTTAACGATGTTTGGGAATTAACTCCTAAACCAAAAGGTAAATATGTTATTGGAGCTAAATGGGTTTTCAGGAACAAGATGGACGAGAAAGGAAAAGTTATAAGGAACAAAGCAAGACTCGTAGCCAAAGGATATACTCAAGAAGAAGGGATGGACTATGATGAGACTTATGCACTGGTAGCAAGGTTAGAAGCAATTAGATTATTACTTGCTTTTGCTTGTTATAAGAATTTCAGGTTATTCCAAGTGGACGTCAAAAGCGCATTCCTGAATGGATTTATCCAAGAGGAAGTCTATGTGGAACAACCTCTCGGTTTCGAAGACCCAAGGAAACTAGACTCTGTATTCAGACTGAAAAAGGCGCTATATGGTTTAAAGCAAGCACCTCGAGCTTAGTATGACAGGTTAAGTAAATTTTTAATCGAAAGTGGTTTTGTCAAAGGTAAAGTAGATACTACTCCGTTTATTAAAAGGGATGGTAAAAACTTTTTACTTGTTCAAATTTATATTGATGATATAATATTTGGATCATCTAACGAAAATCTATGCAAGAACTTTTCTAAGTCTATGTAGGAAGAATTTGAGATAAGCATGATGGGTGAATTATCCTTCTTTCTTGGACTACAAGTAAAGCAATTAGAGGAAGGGATTTTTATTCACTAAGAAAAATATGCTAAAGAACTTGTTAAAAAGTTCGGTTTGGAGAATTACAAAAAGACTAATATGCCAATGTCAAGTTCTTTGAAGATGACAAAGATGAAGGAGGAAAGAAAGTTGACCAAAACCTGTATAGGAGTATCATTGGTTCACTTCTTTATCTTACTACTTTTAGACCTGATATTTTGTTTAGTGTTTGCATGTGTGCCAGATTTCAATTAGATCCAAAAGAGTCTCATTTAAGTGCTGCGAAACACATTATCAAATACATTGCAACAACCTTGAAGATAGGTCTATGGTATCCCAAAGAGGGAGACTTTACTCTCCTTGGATATTTAGATGCAGATCTAGCAGGCTGCCGAGTTGAAATAAAAAGCACATTCGATACTTGTCAATTGCCTGGTAATAGGACAATATTGTGGTTTTCAAGAAAGCAAAGTACGTAGCTTTTTCAACAGCAGAAGAAGAATATGTGGCTCTTAGAAGTTGCTTTGTTCTCAAATCTTGTGGATAAAACAACAATTAAGAGACTTTGGAATCAAAGATTCGTGCACTAAGTTCAGATGTGATAACACCAGCGCAATCAATCTCACCAAGAATCCAATTCTTTACTCAAGAGCAAAGCATATAGAGATTCGACATCATTTTATTAGAGACCATGTTCAAAATGGAGAAGTCATGATCCAATTTATTGACTCAAAGAATCGACTGGCGGATATATTTACAAAGTCACTGGAGAAAAGTCTATTTGAGTTTATTCGTACCAGACTGAACATTATATCTCTTACCTAGTAGAGTCTAGATGTGCACAAGACTCAAAAGGTAAAGTCTGAATGTGTTCAGACTCAGAGTTACAATGGTAAGTTATTTCTAAATTTGAAAAGGTATGATTGTTTATTAATCGCTAATTGATTGAAATCATCTTTCCAAGTTTCCTTTACTTTTTCAAAAAGGCAGTTATTAATTTTGAAAAGACAGTTAGTTTTGAAAAGGGAAGTTATCCTTTTCAAAAAGGTATATTTATTTTCCTTTTACGACGTTTCGTTTACCTCGCTTCACTTGTTTTATATACTCTTGAGACTTGTCTTCTTTGTTTTTGCACTAAAACCCTAGAATACAAAATTCCTATTTGCCTTCGCTTTCACTCTCGATTTGTCAAAAAATTATCTCCTTTTTCGAGCATGTGGTGAATTCCTCCATTGAAGCGACATTGTCTTCAAGAAAGTCTTCAAGGATTGTAAGTAGGGGACCATGATCTATGCCTGAGGGTCCTACTTATTTTGACTTAACAAAGGAAGAAGATTCTTCTCCACCACTGCGTTCGAGTTAGCAACAACCTTCTCAACAGCGTCAACCTTCTCCACCGACTCATTTTGAAGAAGAAATCATAGAGGATGCTGAACCCGTAAGAACTCTGACTCCCAAGGTTGCTTATAAGCTCTACTCTAATCTGAAGAAAGGAGGTACGCCGATGTTCTTAATCGATGAATTCTTAAAAGATAGAGGATTCAAGAATGAAACCTTGTTTTTGAGAGATTTGGAAAAATTGGGAGTTGTAGAGAAAGGAACGGCTGATGGAACGTTTGAGAACATACCGAGTGATTGATTCTATGGCTTTGCACATCAACCTCAGGACGGCGATGAATGGTTGTTTGCTCATTTTTAGCCTAGACCGGGTGTAGCTGCAAACATTACTGATGGCTCTAGTCTGTTTAGATCGAAGGGGCACAGGAAGATTTATTCGGAACTTCTGAAGAGAGGGGTTATGAACCCTAGAACTGTTGATTTTGACTTTCTTGGTTCGATAAAGGTCAATCTTCGTGAGAAGTTTGCTTTACTGCAACTAGAATGGTTTTGTTCTAAATCCACTCCTGCTTTTCCAAAACTCACCGCATACTTTTATTCGAACTTGTCCTTCTTGAATGCAAACGGTTTTCTTTTTACTGTGAATGACAAAGAGTTTTTGGTGGATATAGACACACTGGCTGACATAATTGAGGTGGAAAGATCGAGTTTTCAACCAATTAATGTGTCTATTGCACATGCTATTCTGTCATTGGTAAGAGATAGGAATGTTGATGGCAAAATTTCTTATTCAAGGATGAGTGCTTCTAACATTTTGCTGCATAAGATTGTGACAAATTGCATTCGTCCTAAATCAACATCCAAGACAGATGTTTCTCGATTGGAAACTAAGTTGATGTGTGCTATCAACTCTAGATATTAATTCTCTTTACCTCACACCATATTGTTTCATATGTACCGCACTGTTGAAAAAGATAAGGGATAACTCCCTTATTCTGCTCTTATCTCGAAGCTCTTTCGGCACTTTAAAATTCACATCTCTGCACCATTATGCCTGACAACCATTCCTCCTATGGTGATTGGATTCAAAATGGTGACAAATATGAGATTGAAAGAGCTAAACAAAGTGTTGGAGCATGTGAAGGAAAAGTCTCTCACAAAAGCAAAATAAGACTCTGCTATTGCGAAGAGAAAAGGCAAGAAGCCCACGGTTGCTCTTGTGAAGAAGAATAAAAGAACTCTCATCTTGCAAGATGAAGAAGATGAGTATGAATTGACCATAGCAACCTTGAGAAACTTGAAGAGTTTTGTAAGCTTTCGTGAGACAAGGGAAGAGCTAGAAGAAGAGGAAAGAGAGAGAGGAGTCACAGAGGAAGGAAGGAGAGAAGAGGAAGAGGAAGAAGAAGGAAGGAGAGAAGCAAAAGAGGTAGAAGAAGAAGAAGAAGAGAGATTAGAAGAGGACGAAGAAGAGAGAAGAGAAGAGGAAGAAGAAGAGAGAGAAGGAGAACAAGATCAGGGTCAAGACGACTCTCTCGAGCCAACCTTGGCTATCTCTCTGTTTAGTGCGTCTGCAGATGAGGAAACTTCACTTACTCCACCTGAGGCCATCAAAACAGGGGGAGTTGTTGATCCAAAAGGTTTTTCTTCATCTTTCCCTACTAGTGATGTGAGTCGTTCTGCAGCAAATCTTGAGGATGTGTATGTCTCGCACAATCCAGAAGACAGTCATGTTGGATAATCTGCTGAAGATCCATCGATTCTCAAAATTCCCATCCTTGACTCAGCTGGTCCTAATAATGCATCTACTCAGATAGCAGGTTTTTCAAGATTGATGGAAGTCCTTTTTGACGTCAGAAAGCAGCAATATGCCATGGGATTCGAGATGCAGGATCTCAAGAATGCTTTTAATGCCACTTTAGTATCGTTGCATGAACAGTTTAACGCCCTGAAGCAGAGTTTTGACAGGCTTTAGAAGACAGTGCATTCTATGGGAGAATTCATGCTAGTTCGCCTACCTAAACAGCCTTGATTTCAACTCCATTTTCTATCTATCTCTTTAGTCTAGTTTCCACTTTTTGCTGTTGACAAAAAGGGGGAGAGGTTTTATGCAGATTTGATTGACTCTATCCTTTTAACTTTTCGTTTTGGGACTTTAACTTTTGTTTGGTGTGGTTTTGATTAAGACTGGTTTGGACTGATGATGCTTGCAACTTAAGCTATTATTGATTACATCAAAGATAGTTGTGTTTACAAGACTAACACATTTTCTGTGGTTGTAGAATTGTTATTATCTCTATCATAATCTCTAATTTTCATCGATAAAAGGAGAAGATTCTTCTTTTTACTAAACATCTGTGGATCCAATCACAATCTTATAATAAGAACAAGAGAAGAAATCTTGGTTTGCTTAAGTGTTGTCTTGCAGGTCAAAGTGTCCAAATCTATGGGAAAGTTTTGTCACCATAAAAAGGGGGAGATTGTTGGAGAAAACTTCCTTCTTTGTTTTGAAGTTGACAAGACGTTTCCTTCCATCAAAGTCTGAAGACCGCCAAACTCAAGACTTAAAGTCTGCCCTCATTGATAGTTTCTAGACTGACGAAGAAATCTTATTCAAATGCAAGTTTATCTTTAAGGATTTGATTCGTTTTGGTTGAAGATTATCTCACGGTTGGAGATAGCATCTAAAGATCTATTATTCGTATTACAAATAATTCAAGTAATTCAAATCCGTTGATTGGCGAAGTATACTTGGAAGGTTCTACTTATAGAAACCTAGATTCTGATTGTATGGACGAGCAGAATTAGTGGGCTATCTTCACATTCCTTAAGTAACTTGAGATCTCTCTAATTGATTATGTCCAACGGTTAGATTAGAAGAACTCCTTTGGAAGGTACCAACGGTTTTGAAGGCATGGATGAGTATATAAGGAGGATGCTCTAGTTATTCGAGTGTGTGTATGATAGATAAATTCCAAAGTCTGAAACTCCTTATTCATTACTGATTTATTTGTTGAGCGAAAATTTGTACTCAAAAGAGAGTTTAGACATTTGTGAGACCTTGAGGAAGTGTAGCAGAGTCTCTACCCTGTGGAATCAAGGACATAACACTGTAACGACTCTTTTGATTCATAGTGAAATCTAACCGGTGGGCTGTCAGTGCGAGAGAGTGGACGTAAGCTTGGATTAAGCTGAACCACTATAAATCATCGTGTTTTCAATTCTCTTTCCCTTATCCCTTTACTTAGTTTTTAGTCTTATATATATCATTGCAAATATTATATATCTTAAGTCTTCCGTTGCTATATAAATTGGATTAAGTTGCTGAGTTTTATAAAATTCATTTTTACACCTATTCACCCCCTCTAGGTGTTCATATTAGCACTATCAGTATGGGCTTATGGGCATTATGTGATGCTGTTATTTAATGGGAGTTGTTTTTATTTTTTTTGTCTAATAAAGTTTACATCTATGTTTGTCACATTTAATAACATTTTGATATATATCAACTTTTGCATTCAATAAAGTATTTATGAATGTATTGTTATTTTGTTAAATACACATTAATAAAAGTCTCACGATATTGTATAAACCTTGAGTGAAGGCTAATGACATCCGTTTATTAGTCTTAAGTATATATCTTGTTAAAGAAATGTTAACCATAAAGACAAGACATATGTGGATTCATTAGAACCATAAAGACATTCTCCAATGGCACAGGTTTTTGTGATGCTTAAGGTAAGAGAATGATGATTGACAAATGGGATGACACATAAGGTATTACTTTTTATGAGAGATGCTATCCATTTACCATGCTATCATATTGAATCCATATTAATAAATTTAAAAGTATTTGTGACCATAAAAGACTTTGTATGCATACATACAATTACCATCATGATTCAGTATTTGAGACTTTATGGGATATGATTGACTATTAAGAATTATTTCTAGATTAAGGTGTGCATATATAATACACTTTTAATTAATATAGCCCAAGTGAGAAAATGTAAGATTTTTCCTAGTATAGATTACATTAGTTGATATTGTAATTCTATTTTACAAGGTTAATCTAAGGTGAGAAAGAAGATTTTGTAATTAGTCTAATAGGGGATTGGCTAGTATGAGTCGAGTTGAGTCCGGTCTGTAATAAGAGGGCCTGATTAGAAACTTTATAAATATTGCTCAGGTTTCTCCTCTAACCCTAACTCTCACAATTATCCTTACAAAATGAGCATTTACTTAGCGCTAAAGGGTAAATGGGCCATCTCATTGAACCAATAAAACAAAAGGCAATAGAGAAAAAGGTTTTGTGCTTGAATCGTCACTTTTCCACTTCCGCACTAAGAATGATGAGTTTCAAAACAGGTATGTTGATCTTTCTACTCAATTATATATGTTCTTGTTCTAGTTATAATAATTGTGGGATTGCGTTTTTCGCAACTAACATCTCTCTCTCTCTCTCTGTCTCTCTCTCTCGGTTTGAAGTGTTTTCTTAATTTTTAATGTTCCAATCCAATAAGTACAAATGATCCAATTTGCAGTGATGGAGCGTTAATGTCATGGTCCATTTCAACATTTTCATTTGTAATTTGGGAAGTGTATTAAAAGTCCAAAAACTTATTATAAAAATGCAATTGAGTTCTAAAACTTTCAAAAATGCAATCAAGTTCTAAAACTTATTACGAAAGTATAGTTGAGTCCTAAAACTTTTAAAAAGTACAATTCCACGAATATTGATATGTATATTCCATAAAAAAAAACTTTTTATTTTTAACTAATTCAAATCCTAAAAATTGTTAAGTTTGTGTAATCAAATTCTTCTATTAACTCCATCCAACTTGACAAATGAAAAATGCTAACAAATTTTTGGACTTGATTGTATCAATTTGATAAATTTATGACTTAATCAAACTTTTTGACAGTTTTAGGAATCAATTACAATTTAGTGACAAGTTTTATGATTTGATTACACTATTGAAAATTTAAAAACTTAATTACATTTTGTGAAAATTTTTAGGACTTTAGTATACTAATTCCTTGCAATTTTATAGAAGAACTAACTTGAGCCAAATAACATATAATTTGGGAACTGCATTAGCAGAAATATATATGAAGAACCAACTCAAAAAAATTGAAAAAGTAACTTGTTTATGGTGCCTTTATTCCTAAAATATGGAATTTCATTTTTTTTATTTTGAAACTTTTGAGTTTGAAATTGCTGTTGAATGCTAATTTGGGATCCCACGTGGCATTTCAAAATTTTAAAATATCAAAAAAATATGTCTATTAAAGGGACAAAAAAAAAGAAACAAAATGAAAAAGCAATAAAGGTCTTGTCGACACCACTTATAAGAGGTCCTACCTTGCCGGTTTCGTCCCCCAACTACTAATGATACGATGCTACGATTGCATGACCTTGACCGTTGGCTAAGATAACACGACCCCGACAAGATCTAGCTTGGGTTCTCACTACCCAGCAAGTGGTGGCCTAGGGTCACATAACTCTTTGTCTTGCTCGGGCCATGTTCTTATTTTCCCCTTATCTCTCTATTCCCCTCCATATAGTGGAGAAAATGGCAATCACGTTGCAATCATAACATGTGAGCGAGCACTAGGCAGACCTTATTAGAGCCGCCTGCCTCGGCACCTCTCTCTCTCTCTCTCTCTCTCTCTCTCTCTCGCATCTTCTTGTCTAAGTGCAAATGATTCAATCGGGTAACTAGTGATCGTATGTGTCAGCAATTTCATTTGCAATTTTTTTAATCCAACTAATTTGAGTTAAAAAAAAAACATATAGATTAAAGACCACCTTATATATATTGAAATTGAACAAATCGAAAAAATATATGCTCAAGTGGTGTCTTTATCCCTAAAATATGGAATATGATAGAGGGATCAAGGTTAAATATCTTCAATTGGATAATCGGTTTGCATTCTATATAGTCAAGTAGAGGTTATGAATGAAATGAGGTTTTCAAACTATAATCAGTATAGAAAAAGTCTTTGTAGCTAGTATTTAATATAGATTATATTTGTGTTGACACCCAAAAGTAACTCAAGACCTAACAAGAGGCGTGGCATTAAGTTGTGGATTGGATAGTCAGGTGTTTGTGATTGTAGATCAATGAGTAGCCCATGCAAGATCAACGTCACATGACTTATAATGCCACTAATGAAGAGTAATGACTAAAGTAGTTATTGACATATGCAGTCATCCGCCGAAAGGAGGAAGTCGAATGGAGAGAAATCCCTAAGATTTTAACTACTATTGAATAAAAAAGTGCATCCAGAGATCGTGAGAGCAAAGCCTAGAATCTTGAGAGCAATTGGGTTTGTGATTTTAAAGATAACTGCATGTATATAAAACACATTATGGCATGCATTTAAGTAATGTGGAATTATACTCCAACCATATCAAGTTGCAGTCATAGACCTATGCATGAAGGACGAAGGTGTGATTATATTGCCTGCCATGCTCTAATGATCTAACTTGATTTCTGGTTTTTCTTGTTTGTTTTAGAGCTTTACGGCTCGCCTTGTTATGGTGAATTTTAGGATTTCATATGGATCTTTTCATGTATCATTTTGGTAATAAATAGAAATTTCTTTGACATAAAAAAATAAAGAAAGTAATTGTAGAGTTTCTAGTTACTCTTATCTCTTTAGTTGTACAATGCTTTTCTTCTCTGTAAGCATGCTTAAATTATTGGAATAGAGTATGGAGTATAGGTACTTTGGGGATACAACGCTCCTACCGTGTTAAGATCGTGCATTGAATTATACATAAAAATTTCATTTAATCTCTCAACGGACGACTAGGATGAATTTTCAATGGGAATTTCTTTCTTCTTTATTTTTAATAGGACTCTTGAGATCAACATGCACTATCCTTGTATCAATGGTAAGTCTCCACAATCTCAGGGAGGATCTTCACTCCTGCCACGAGTCCGAAGGAACGTTTGGGGATGGATTCGAATTCAGCATTGTAAGCACGAGATGGAAGCAACATCGCCATCCCTCTGGGGCATCAAATTTTTTCTCAAGCCCACTTGCTCGACTAGGAATGGCTTCCACCCGTCTCCCATTTGCAGACTATTCTTCCTCTCACCGAGAGCCCAATGCGAAGGAAAAGATATCACCCGGATGATTGAATTCAGTTCACATTCACAGTTTGAATGAACGAGCAGGACTCTCTAGCACAAATTAGAGGTGATTGGTCACAGGGTGAGTAATTTTTACAAGGAAACTAGAAACTACCTTCTTAAAACCGCTCTCCAATCTTTGGAATCCAAATTTTTTAGAACCTGAAATTTATTCTGCTTGTCTTGAAACCAATCCTAAAACCTATTATATTTTGCCAGCTATTTTTCTTTTATACCTTTTGTTGGTTCCATTTTTCATAGCGAAATAATATGGGCAACAAAAAAATTTCCAAGTAAAAGACGAACAGGCAAGCGAGCGAAGGTGAATCTAAACGAGCGAGGGTTATGAGGCTCGAATGAGTGATGGTGAGCGACCGAGGTTGAGGGTGAGTTGCGAGCGAAAGAGTGAGAGAGAAGTGAAGTATCTGAGTGAGGTTGGAGAGAAATGGAGAAAAAGAGAAATAGAAAAAAAGAAAAAAAGATGCCGAGAGAAACTAGGCTTCATAGGCTTTATGTAACTGATTTCAAATTCAATCTGGTATCCTGATGCTTATTTACTCAAAAATCGGGAATAGGACCACTCGGAACCGGATTGTTTTTCAAGCAATCTGATATAGGTCTCGAGTAGATCTGCTCCGATCGCATACCCTTGTACGAACTGTTTTAATGCGGCGTACAAACTGCTTTAATGCAGTGGTTTGGTTGCTCTGACCCATTAAAACGCTACTAATAGAGGGGAGGACAGGACTCTTGAAGCAGGAGAGGCAAAGGCGAATACAGGACCTTGAAAGGAGGTTCTTTCAAGACGATGACTTCGCGTCGTCCGAAGGGTTTTGAACCGCTCAAGTCTCCTCATTTTTTCAAGATCATACTCTCCTCCGATACCCTTCTGAGCGGGAAGCTTGTCAGCATGCTCTCTCTCTCTCCCCTACTGATTCTTGATTTTCGTTTTTATTATTCTTTTCCCGCTAGCTGCTCGATTTATTTCTTGACTGGGAAAGGTCCTCCTTTCTGGCTAATAGTGTGACTGAGTTGACAGTTGTATGTGACCAAGCGAGCAAAATATATTCATGCAAGGTGTTTTTCTTTGGGTCGAAATGCAAGGTGTTTCACTTGCAGGAAAATTGTTCTGTTCTTCAGTGTCTAGTCTCTGAACTAGTCCTTGGGTCCGCATGACTTTGATCCATTAGAATGTGTTCCTGAATTTGTTTTCCTTTTTCCTAATTATCTTGAATCTTGCTCAGGAAATTACATTAATTTACCAGAACCAATGTTCAACTGAGAAGAATTTTCTTGTGAAGGAGAATAGAATTCATGCTATAGTTTGCTCATATGCAAATCATATACTGAAGCTTCTACTATGTGGTTGTGAATTTGAGCGAAAATGTAGGACTGGAATATGGAGGTATCTTGGTATTTCTTTCTAATTCCTTTTCCCCCTAGAATAATACTGGTATGCAAGCCTTTCGCGGACTTATTCCCCGGATGCAGGCAATCCAAGTTACTCTAATTGGGTGGTGTAGGTACTTCTTATCACAATCTAATTCCCTTAGAGTTACACTGAGAATTACTGAACACGGTAATTGTATTTGCATGTCTGATATGAAAAGTTGCTAATGGAGTTGTAGATATTTTTGCGGGGAGCCTGAAGAAGTTTTAAAACTTACTTGTTCACTACCTGAATCCCAAAATTTCTGGTGAGAATGTTGACTAATTTGTGGTTCACTATACTATGGACTCATTTGATTGCAATTCCTTATTGTTGAAGTATGTGCACGTGCTTTCACTATGCTATGGAGTCTCCATGCTTTGGACAAGAACCTTAAGATCTTAAATTTAAATGAAAAAAATGATTTAACTATATATTGAATCTGCCTTTCTTTCTTTTTCTCAATAGGAGATACCAAAGAGGTTTCTGCAGAGACATGGTAGTGACCTTGCTGGCTCAGTGTTTCTCAAGGTTCCAAGCAGTACAATACTTTGGCCAGTGGAGATGGAGTGGAGTGATGGCATGGCTTGCCTTGGCCAAGGCTGGCAGAAGTTCACAGACTTTTACTCCATTGGTTGTGGCCAATTACTAGTTTTCAGATACGAACCAAGCTCCATCTTTCATGTTGTGATCTTTCACACGAGCGCTTCAGAGATTGAATATCCTACGGATCCTGTGATCATGGACAAATCAGAACCGGAATGTGAATTTATTCTGCTCAAGAAGGAAGAAACTGATAATATCTCAGCCAAAATCTCAGAGGATTGTCGGCCTAGCCCAAAATTTAGGAAAAAATCAAAGTCAGCATTGGCTTCTCGAAAGGTGAACTCTGGTATGGGTAGTGAAAATGATGATTATTCCTTTGAACACCAATTTCCCAATTACATTTGAGTCAGTTCGTTGACTCATATCCTTTCTGATGTATCATCTAATTTTGGATTTTAAGATGAAATATTTTTCTTTTTATTAATTATGTACAGGCATGATCAGAAATTCTGCAAGCAGAGCAAGCCCTGCTACACCGGTTGCTCGTACATGTAATGTGCCATGTCCTGCTGCTCTTGAAATGGCACGAGATTTCAAATCAAAGCGTCCCATGTTCATACTCGTGGTGTACCCTAGTTATCTTAAAAATTCCACTCCGGTGAGATTCTTGGTGACCTAGTTTCATCATTGACATCTCCATAACTCTGAGACAGCGTAGTTTCCTTAGTTCATGAAAACCTTGGAGTGTACATGTTTTGGGTTATTATTTTTCCCATCCTCCTACTTAGAATGTTTATGCCTTGACATGATCGTGGAAACAAATTACTTTGAGAAGGCTAATGTCAAATATCGGTTTATAAAACATTTACGCAGAGTGTATCAACCAAATTTATGCGGACTCATATCAAGAGAAGCGTGCAGGTCGTGACACTTAAGCACAAGAAGGATTCATGGCCGGTGAAGTTAATCAAGTCTCCAGGGGACCATGGAAGGTTATCTCAAGGTTGGTTTGCGTTTGCAAGAGCAACTTCTCTGTGTGAAGGGGACGTTTGCGTGTTCGAACTAACTAAGCCGAGTCCCACCGTGCTTGAAGTATCAATTTTCAGGAATTCTGATTCCACTTAGGAGTGGTTTACTGCTACGATTATGCTTGGCATCATTTTAGAGAATGATATTAGTTGTGTTATCAGCTAGAACCAAGTTTTTCTTTTGTGTTTTTAGTATCTTTTTGACGACAGATGGATCTATAAATTGAAATGTCCTGAGAACTGAGCTTTATCGATGGTGAATTAAAGTGATTGTAAAATTTTCCAGTTACTCTTATCTTCTTTAGTTGTTTCTTGTTTTTCTCGTAAGTTTGATCATACCTAAAATACAAAAATACAATATAGTGCTTTAGGGATACAACCCTCATATCATATAAAAACTTGCATTGCAAATCACAAACTTTTCTTGAACTTTTATATTTTGATCGCGGACTTTTCTCCATTCATCACTTTACAAATGCCTTGATATGACTAACGGACCTATGACATCAATTAGTTAAGCATAATCTATACTAATCCTTTTCTCATTTTCTAGTAACTGAATTTGAAGGCCTTCATCAGGGCATACCGAAGAGGTTTTCTGCAAAAGCACGGAAATGACCTCTCGAGCTTAGTGTTTCTTAAGGTTTCAGATGGTGAAATCTGGCCAGTACGGTTAGAATAGAGTGATGGCAGGCTTTTGGTTGGGAAAGGATGACAAAAGTTCGTAGATTATTACTTTGTTGTTCCTGGCCAATTGATGCTCTTCAGATACGAACAGAACTCCACCTTCCAAGCTGTAAATTTTTTATACGAGTTCATCGGAGATTGAATATCCCAGAAATCCCATTATGGGTGAAAAATCAAAAGCTGAATGCGAATTTCTATTGCCCAGGAAGGAAGAAACTGATGATATCTCGGTTAAAATCTTGGAAGATTGTTGGCCAAGCCGAGTCATGAGTGAAAAACCGAAATGGCCTTCTGGGAAGGCGAGTTCTGGTTGTTGGAGAAAACTTCCTTATTTGTTTTGAAGTTGCCAAAATATTTTCATCAGTCTAGTCTGAAGACTTACAGACTCTATCGTCAAAGTCTGAGACCTCTAGACTCAAGATTTAAAGTCTACCCTCACTAATAACCTCCAGATTGACGAAGAAAAGATTTATCCGATAAAGAAGACTTATTCAGATGTGAGTATATCTTTAAGGATTTGGTTCGTACAGTTAAAGAAGATCTCACGGCTGGAGATAGCATCTCGTGATCAATTATTCTCATCAAAATCAATTAGAATAATTAGATCTATTGATTGGCGAAGTATACTTGGAAAGTTCTACTTACAGAAACCTAGATCCTGATTGTATGGGCGAGGAGGACTGGTGGGCTATCATCACATTCCTTAAATAACTTGAGATCTCCCTAATTGATTATGTCCAACGGGTAGATTGGAAGAACTCCTTTGGAAGGTGCCAATGGTTATAATGACATGGAGGAGTATATAAGGAAGACGCTCAAGTTATTCGAGTGTGTGCGTGAAAGAAAAATTCCAAAGTCTGAAGCTCTTAGTTCTTTGCTAATTCAATCGCCGAATTTAAGTTGTACTTAAAAGAGAGATCAAATACTTGTGAGATCTTGAGGAAGTGTAATAGAGATTTTACACTATGGAATCAATGACGTGAGACTGTAAAAATCTCTTTTGATTTATAGTGAAATCCAGCCAGCAGGCTGTCAATGCAGGAGAATGGACGTAGGCTTGGTCTAAGCCGAACCACTATAAACTTTGCGTTTCAATTCTCATTCCCTAAACTCTTTACTTTAATTCGTAGTCCTATATAACTGTTTATAGTCTTTTACATCTTCAGTCTACTATTCTCATAAAAGTCGAATTAAAGTAAGTCTCATATATCATTTGAGATATAAGTGCATATAGTATCATGCATGTGCAATGAGTGTGGTGCATAGTGCTTGATTATGGGGTAAATATCTGTTCGGTATGGAATGTGACATGTCATAATGGGTTTTATCTTATAATTTGGACATGCACGTGTGCTAGGTTCATGAGAGTTAGATATATAGTTAGATACTTTGGAGTCTTTTCTTTTGCATACGATAAATGCAAATTAAAGGTGTGGTGGTGTGAACGTGTGCTTAAGAGAGTGAATGACCCCATCGGTGCAGAGATACCGGTGATGCCCCCGGAAGTTTAGGATGCCCATGTTGAGTGGTCTTGGATGCCTTGGAGTGAGATGCCCTTGTGTGTGATCGATGATGCCTCAGTTGTGTGATACTGAGATGCCTCGGAGTGAGATGCCCCACACTGAGTGATCTTGGGAGGACCTCAGTTGAGTGATGCTAGGATGTCTCGGAGTGAGATGCCCATAATAGAAATATTGTGGAAGTTCGGATAAGGTAACTTCCGGAAGTGACTCGATTATGCCGGTAGAGGTCTGGTTAGTGACTGATTGAGGGTGGATCATATGCACACTAAATATAATTCTACTTGGCGAGTGAGTCCATTTACTATTGTTGCGTTGCATCTTGATATGAGATCGAGCTTGAGAAAGGTAAGCATAAGAATGGATGCTCATAAGGTGATTATATACATGATGTGTTAATATCCAATTGTTTATGCTTGTGACAACCCTACCTTAGTATCTTAAATTGTTTGGCCTTGATTCCCTTGTAATATTGATGGCTGTTGATTGTTTAAGTTAGAGTTTTATTATTCTTTACTAGGCAAAGTTGTTGCTCATACCTTACATTTTCAGATTGATAGCATGGATGTGCCACCAGTGGCTCGATACGGGGCGGTAGTACACCTTGATGTTTCTCTTCATGACGTGTATGATCCCGACATTGACATGACTTTCTCCAAGTATGAGGCTACTTTATGGATGGATGATGGTAGAGCTGACTTGATACCGATGACGCTCGTTGCATGGTTTATCAACCATGAAGGGGAGATATTTGGACCTTTACCCTTTGGTGCAGGAGGACCTGAAGCTGGGACGGATGGCGCCTAGACGCCCTTGATCATGTAGAAGCTGATTGACTTTTGTTTTTTTTTCTTTGTTAGATGCGAGTTTGTGTGGGAACTTGTGAAGTAGACACCCTCACCCCTTTATTCCTGGCTTTTGTAGAGACATGGAGTGATACTGAATGCGAAAATAGTGATGAAGATTATGACAACATTTGTCTAATGGCAAAATCAAAATCAGACTCAGACAACAAAATCGAGGTAAGCAATTAAAAAATTCCTACTAAAGTCTCGAAATACATTGATGAGTTTTGTCTTAGTCTCAAAACCTCTCTTAAAAGGATTTCCGAGCTAAAAGAGAGAATTCTATACAAGCAATAGGAAAATTTTTGGAAAGAAAAGTTTGAAAATTTAGATAAAAGTTTTGTTATTTTAAAAGAAAATGCATATTTTCTTTCAAAAGAAAATGCATTTTTGAAAAATGACATTTCAAATATTTCAAAAGGATTTTCAATCGGATCCGAAAAGCTGGAAAATATTCTTTCAAGTACAAATACCTTATTTCAACAAGTCGGCTTGTGAATGACTTCCAAACTATTCCTCTAATTGATTTTCCAAAAGTGAAGGAATGAATCAAACAAAGACCTACAAATTTTTTTTACAAAAATTATTTTCAAAAAGTCTTTGTAAAACTTGTTGGCCGGAGTGCTCTCAAATGTTCAAAGTGTAATAGCTTATAACACTTTGAGAAAGAATGTCTTCTGGTTTGGAGACCTGTTAAAAAGGAATGGGCAAAGATTGCATATTGCACTAACTCCTCTAGACCCAAGAAAATGTGGGTACTAAAGAAAGCTTGAGTTTTTTTTTTTTAATTGCAGATCACTATCAAGAAAAAGGTTAAATGATATTTGGATAGTGGCTGATCAAGGCATATGACTGGAGATTCAAGTTGTTTTATAAAATTTGTGCAAATAAATGGTGGAAAAGTCTCTTTTGGTAGAAACAGCAAAGGAAGAATTATTGTGTGTGGAATTGTAAAAATTGGAAGTCTCACAATCAACAATGTCTCCTTGGTGGAAGGACTTAATTACAATTTGCTCAGCATTAGCCAATTGTGTGTCACTAGTTCAAAATCAATTTCCAAGAAGGAGTATGTTCGGGAACTAGTAAAGATTTTTCTCAATTTTTTACTGGACGAAGACATGAGAACATCACCACTGCCCTCAGCGGCGCAGCTGGC
The DNA here is from genome assembly GCA_014182375.1 of Eucalyptus virginea. Taxonomy (NCBI): domain Eukaryota; kingdom Viridiplantae; phylum Streptophyta; class Magnoliopsida; order Myrtales; family Myrtaceae; genus Eucalyptus; species Eucalyptus virginea. The sequence continues at coordinate 6,664,424 of CM024522.1, forward strand.
TCGGGCTCTCTCCCCCTCACGAAGGGGAGAAGTTCGAATTCCAGAGGCATCGTTAGGGATTCTTACCTTGAGTATTGTGGTGGTGGGTCATGCAGTAGCTCCCCTAGGATTTGCTCGCTGGCTGTCAGCTTATGGGGTTCCTTGGGTTACCAAAAAAAAAAAAAAAAAAGACATGAGAACATCTATCTTCTGGATATAAAACCAGAAAAATCTCAATGTTTAATTTCAATTCAAGATGAAGCAAATCTTTGGTATCGAACGCTGGGCCATGACAAAATGAAGCAAATTGCCAAGATCTCTTCTAAGAACCTTGTTCGTAGGCTGCCCAACCTAAAGTTTAAAAAATTTGACTTATGCACACCATGTGTGTTGGGGAAACAAGTTAGAAGTTCTTTTAAACGAATAAATCAGGTTTCTACTAATCGTGTTTTGTAGCTTCTGCATATGGATCTCTTTGGACCAACCAGAACTAAAAGCATTGATGGAAAGATATATTGCCTAGTAATTGTGGATGATTATTTACAATTCACTTGGGTTTACTTTTTGGCAAGTAAGTCTGAAACATTTTCTTACTTTTCAAAGTTTGCTAAGAAAGTTCAGAAACGAACAAACTATGGAGATGAGTTTGAAAATCAAGACTTTGCAAAATTCTGTGATGAATTAAGTTTTCAGCATGTTTTCTCCTCTCCATACACTCCAGAACATAATGGAGTTGTGGAAAGAAAGAATAGATCTTTGCAAGAAATGACAAGAACTCTTTTAATAGAAAGTAATATTTCTTCTCATTTTTAGACTGAAGCAGTTTCTACAGCATGTTATATTATTAACAGAGTATTTTTAAGGCCTATTCTAGAGAAAACTCCTTATGAGTTATTCAAAGGAAATAAGCCAATTGTTTCTTACTTTCATGCATTTGGTTGTAAATGTTTTGTTTTGAAAAATGCAAATGATCGATCTGGTAAGTTTGAAGAAAAATCAGACGAAGGAATTTTTCTTGGCTACTCAACCACAAGCAAAGCTTACAGAGTATTCAACAAGAAGACTCAGTCCGTAGAAGAATTTATAAATGTCAACTTTCAAGACTCAACTTGAAGAATCTAAACCCGCTCTAGACTTTACAAAGTCTACTTCCCCTAAAGCAGCTCAGACCTCTGAAAATCAATAACAGACAGAAATTGAAAATCAATTGAAGCAGAAGATCAGCAACCTGTCAAATCAACAGGTAACTGGAAGCACAAGTCTAGTCATCCCAAAGAACTCATCATTGGTGACATTGATGAAGGAATTTGCACCAGATCCAAAAAGCAAGAAGAGTCTAGCGTCGTAGCACTTATTTCTGAAATAAAACCCAAAAGCGTAGAAAAAGCTTTAGTTGACGAAAGTTGGATTGAAGTAATGCAAGAAGAACTCAGACAGTTTATGATTAACAATGTATGTGAATTAACTTCTAAACCAAAAGGTAAATCCATTATTGGAGCTAAATGGGTTTTCAGGAACAAGTTGGACGAAAAAAGAAAAGTAGTCAGGAACAAAGCAAGACTCGTGGCCAAAGAATATACGCAAGAAGAAGGGATAAACTATGATGAAACCTACGCACCAATAGCCAGGTTAGAAGCAATTAGATTATTACTTGCTTTTGCCTGTTATAAAAATTTCGGGTTATTCCAAATGGACGTCAAGAGTGCACTCCTAAATGGATTTATCAAAAAAGAAGTCTATGTGGAACAACCTCCCGGATTTGAAGATCCAAAGAAACTAGACTTAGTATTCAAACTGAAAAGGCTATATATGGATTAAAGCAAGTACCTTGAGCATGGTATGACGGGTTAAGTAAGTTTCTAACTCAAAACGGTTTTGTCAAAGGAAAAGTGGATACTACATTATTTATTAAAAGAGAAGGTAAAAATTTTCTACTTGTTCAAATCTATGTTGATGATACTATATTTGGATCACCTAACGAAAACCTGTGCAAGAAGTTTTCTAAGTTTATGTAGGATGAATTTGAGATGAGCATGATGGGTGAACTATCTTTCTTTCTCGGATTACAAGTAAAACAATTGAAGGAATGAATTTTCATTCACCAAGAAAAATATGCAAAAAAACTCGTTAAATATTTCGGATTGGAAAATTGCAAAAAGACTGAGATACCAATGTCAAGTTCTTCGAAGCCGGACAAAGATGAAGGAGAAAAGAAAGTTGACCAGAAGCCCTACATGAGTATTATTGGTTTACTTCTTTATCTTATTATTTTTAGACCTGACATTTTGTTTAGTGTTTGCATTTGTACTAGATTTCAATCTAATCCCAAAGAATCTCATCTAAGTGCCACAAAATGCATCATCAAATACATTACAACTACTTCAAATTTAGGTCTGTGGTATCCCAAAGAAGGAGACTTTACCATCCTTGGATATTCAGACGCAGATTTAGGAGGTTGTAGAGTTGATAGAAATAATACCTTTAGTATGTGTCAATTGTTGGGAAACATGACAGTATCATGATTCTCAAGGAAGCAAAATACTGTAGCTCTTTCAACAACAGAAATAGAGTATGTGGCCCTTGGAAGTTGCTATTCTCAAATCTTATTGATAAAACAACAACTAAGAGACTTTGAAATTGAAGACTCATGCACTGAGATTAAATGTAACAACACCAGCGCAATCAATCTAACAAAGAATCAAATTCTTCATTCGAGAGCAAAGCACATAGAGATTCGATATCATTTCATTAGAGATCATGTTCAGAATGGAGAAGTAATGATACAGTTAATTGATTCAAAGAATCAACTAGCGGACATATTTACAAAGCCACTGGAGAAAAGCCTATTTGAGTCTATTTGCACCAGACTGAAGATCACATCTTTTATCTATTAAAGTTTGAAGGTGCTCAGACTCAGAAGACCAAGAGTTATGACTGTAAGTTATTTCTATACTAGTAATTTAATTTTTGGTTAAAGACTTGAAAAGGTACGGTTACTTATTAATTGCTATTTAATTGAAATTATCTTTCCAAGTTTCTCTTTTTCAAAAAGGCAGTTATCAATTTTGAAAAAGACAGTTATTTATTTTCAGAAAGGAAGTTATTCTTTTTCAAAAATGTATTTTTATTTTTCCTTTTATGACGATTCGTTTAATTCGCTTCACTTGCTTTATATACTGTTGAAATACGTCTTCTTCGTTTTCACCCTCAAACCGTAAAATACTGAACTCTCACTTGCTCTCACTTTCACTGTTGTTTAATCCAAAAAGTTTTCATCTTTTCGAGCAAGTCTGTGAAATTTCTCTCTTGAAGCGATAATGTCTTCAAGAAAGTTGTCAAGAATCGCAAGCAGGGGACCACAACACATGCCTGAGGGTCCTACACATTTCAACTTGACTAAAGAAGAAGATTCTTCTCCACCATAGCAACCAAGTCAGCGACAACCTTCTCAGCAGCGTCAGTCTTCTCCATTGACTCATCCAGAAGAAGAAATTTTGGAAGAAGTTGAACCCGTAAGAATGTTAACTCTTAAGGTTGCTTTCAAACTTTATTCTAGTTTGAAAAGAGGAAGAACCGCTATGTCATTGATTGATGAATACCTGAAAGAGAGAAGCTATAAGAATGGAACCCTTTTTCTGCACGATATGGAGAAGATGGGTATTGCAGAAGAGGGATCGGCTGAAAAAGCCTTTGTTAATTTTCCTAGTGACCTGCGCTTTGGCACTGCTAATCAACCTCAAGGACAGGATGACGATGACCAAATGTTTACCCATTTTTAGCCTAGAATAGAAGTTGCTGCAAATATTGTTAGTGATGGTTCAAGTATTTTTAGATCGAAGAATCACAAGAGAGTTTATTCGAACCTAATGAAGAGACGGGTTATGAACCCTAGAAATGTCGATTTCGATTTCCTTGATTCGGTGAAAGTAAATCTACGAGAGAAGTTTGCTCTATTGCAATTGGAGCGCTTTTGTTCTGAAACTACTGTTGCCTATCTAGAACTCACCGCTTACTTTTACTCGAACTTATCTTTCTTGGATGCAAACAGTTTCTCTTTCACAATGAGGGATAAGGAGTTTTTGGTATATATAGACACTTTGGCTGATATAATTGGGGTGGAAAGAGCGAGTTTCCAACCGATTAACGTGTCCGTTGCTCATGCTATTCTATCATTGGTGAAAGATTGGGATGCTGAAGGCAAGATTTCCTACTCCAGGATGAATGCCTCCAACATCTTGCTACATAAGATTGTAATCAACTGCATCCGTCCAAAGTCGACATCCAAGACCGATATCTCTCGGTCTGAAGCAAAATTGATGCATGCAATCAATATCGGCTACAAATTCTCTCTACCTGACACCATCATGTTTCACATGTATAGAATAGTGGTGAAAGATAAGGGACAACTTCCTTATTATGCTCTTATCACACGTCTTTTTAGACATTTTAAAATTCACATCCTTGCATCATTATGTTTGACAAACATTTCTCCAATGGTGATTGGATTTAAAATGGTTACAAAGATGCGTTTGGAAGAGCTTAACAAGGTGTTAGAGCGCATGAAGGAGAAGTTTCCTGTCAAAGCAAAATAAGACTCTGCTGCAGCCAAAAGGAAAGGCAAGGAGCCCATAGATGCTTCAATAAAGAAGAAAAGAACTCTCATCTTGCAGGATGAAGAGGATGAGAATGAAATGACTCTTTCAGCCTTAAGAAACTTGAAGAGTTTTGTCAGCTTTCAAGAGACAAGAGAAGAGCCAGAAGTAGGAGAAAAAGAGAGAGAAGAGATAGAGAAGGAAGATGAAGAATAGAGGAGGACCGATGAAGAAAGAAGAGAAGAGGAAGAAGAACAGAGAGAAGAAGAGAGAGACCAGGATCAAGAAAACTCTCTTGAGCCAACTATGGATGTATCCTTATCAAGTGACTCTGAAATGGCTGACACTGGAACTGCTGGAGTACATGATGCAGACAAACATCACTCTGAAGTTGAAGTTGCACTAGAAGAAGATTTGTCTACTCCTCCTAAAAGCAAACAAACAGGGGGAGTTGTTGAACAAAAAGGTACTTCTTCACCTATCTTTACTAGCGATGTGAGTCGCTTCGCTGTAGATCTAGAGGATGTGTATGCCTCTCATTATCCGAAGCATCCACTCACAGTCATGGTGGACAATCGGCTGAAGATCCCTCCATTCTCAAAACTCCTAGAATCGACTCGGCTGGACCTAGTGCTGCAACAACTCAAACAACAGATTCTTTGAGACTGCTAGATATTCTATTGGAAGTAAGGAAACATCAATATGCTTTGGGGTATGAGATGCAGGATCTTAAGAATGCTTTCATGGCCACTTCAGTGTCTTTGCACGATCACTTAAACGCCCTGAAGAATCAAGTGCAGACTACTGTGCAGGGTGAAGATTTCTAGTCACTGAAGCAAAGTTTTGCAAGGCTTGAGAAGACAGTGAATTCTATGGGAGAGTTCAAGCTTGTTCGCCTTCCAAAACAGCCATGATTTTGACTCTATTTTCAACAACTCTTTTTATTGGCTCTCCACTTTTTGCTATTGACAAAAAGGGGGAGAACTTTGATGCAGATTTGTTTTGACTTTTGATTTGGATTTTTGAACTTATCTTTTGTTTGGTTATAATTTGGACTTGTTGATTTGATCTTTTGATGCTTGCAGTAACTTAGGTCATGTTAATGATTATGGAAAAGATAGTTGTTTTGCAGTTGTCTTCAAGGACTAACATGTTTTTTGTGGTTGCAGAATTGTTGCTCCCTAATCTATTTATCTTTTATGAGATATATTGTTTTACTTTAGTATTGTTTTGCAATACAAAAGTGTTCAAATCTGCATGAAAGTTTTTTCACTATCAAAATGGGGGAGATTGTTGGAGAAAACTTCCTTATTTATTTTGAAGTTGACAAAACATTTCCATCAGTCTAGTCTGAAGACTTGCAGACTCTATCGTCAAAATCTAAAGACCTCCAGACTCAAGATTTAAAGTCTACCCTTGCTGATAGCCTCCAGATCGACGAAGAAAAGATTTATCCGATGAATAACACTTATCTAGATGTGAGTATATCTTTAAAGATTTGGTTCGTACGGTTAAAGAAGATCTCATGGCTGGAGATAGCATCTTGTGATCAATTATTCTCATCAAAATCAATTAGAATAATTAGATTTATTGATTGGCGAAGTATACTGGGAAGGTTTTACTTATGGAAACCTAGAACCTGATTGTATGGGCAAGCAAGATTGGTGGGCTATCATCACATTCCTTAAATAACTTGAGATATCCCTAATTGATTATGTTCAATGGGTAGATTGGAAGAACTCCTTTGGAAGGTGCCAACGGTTATAATGGCATGGAGGAGTATACAAAGAAGATGCTCAAGTTATTCGAGTGTGTGCATGAAAGAAAAATTCCAAAGTTTAAAAGCTTTTAGTTCTTTGCTGATTCAATCGCTAAGTTTAAGTTGTACTCAAAAGAGATATCAAATACTTGTGAGACCTTGAGGAAGTGTAGTTGAGATTCTACACTGTGGAATCCGTGAGACTGTAAAAATCTCTTTGGTTGATAGTGAAATCCAGCCAGTGGGCTATCAGTACGGGAGAGTGGACGTAGGCTTGGTCAAAGCCGAACGACTATAAACTTTGCGTTTCAATTCTCTTTCCTTAAACTCTTTACTTTAATTCGTAGTCCTATATAACTGTTTATAGTCTTTTACATTTTCAGACTACTATTCTCATAAAAGTCAAATTAAGTTGTCAAGTCTTGCAAAAACTTCTTTAACACCTATTCACTCCCCCTCTAGGTGTTCTTACTAGCCCTATCACTAGTTTGGTTGGTGAAAATACTAACAATTCCCAAGAACACATAATATTTACGCGCTCTCAATCAGGAGGTAGAGAGTTCTCAAGTTCAAAGAAGAACAAACCTCTGATTTGTTCTTCAAAAAACTGCGAAGGTAGTGATTGTAATCAAGAATTATCAGTTTCACTTACGTCATTTTCTTCTCTCGAGTTCTATTTTTGCAACCTTCTGAAATTCTACTTCTTGCCTTGCTTGTTCTTTGGTTCTACTACAAAGAGATTTTGTAATTGAAAGGCGGATGTGCTAAGCTCTTATAAATCAATTCACGTGCTCATTCATCTATGAATTGTGGTACTGGTATATAGTCTATCATTTTAGGTGTCACACTCCGATCCTCCGAGCGTGTGTCCATCTCTCTGCGGTTGATTAATAGTGACGTCCCAAGACGCATCGCCGACTCATTCTTTTTAATGCACATGTGGAAGCAATTTAAAAATCCCTAGACAACAACAATATGGGATAGGAAAGTAGGGCCATAATTTTAAAAACCAACATCGCGCTTATATATTCATATCACAACCAGTTATTTATAAACCAAATTGTATATATAAGTTCTACAGAACATGGGTGGGGGTTTCATGAAACTATGGATCCTCGTCCTCCTCTCCATCACTCTCCACACTCCAACTGGAGCCTTCACTAGATTGCACCGGAGACTTTGCGTCTACGACTAAGCCTTGAGGAGGATCTGCTGTACCCTTTCCAAAAGTGACCTCTAGAACATACCGAGGTATCTCAGACTCTGGTATAAGACCCTCTCTCTAACCATCTTGAGCTTGGTGGTACCATAATTTGTATCGGTGTGGCACCTTGTGGGTGAGACCCACATCGACCCAAATTATGGACTTTACTAGCTCACAGGTCCAACCTCTAGGGCTCCCATGCAATAGAAAATAAGATGTTTGTTATGTAACTTTCTTAGGCCGTCCAAAAAACTTACGAACTGCTATCTAAGGACCTAAAATGTTATCTCACAACGGAGTGAGACGACATCTCAGCAAGTTCTACCTCCTAAGACCTGACTAGGAAGAAAATATGCCCCAAGAGCTACCTAAGCACAAACATAGGTCGAAGGACTTAACTTTGCTTTAGTTCCTTTCTACAAGTCAATTTATCTCATGATACACAAATCACATCAATTCATCAAATCAGATCGAACCATCGCTCAATCGATTCAGTCGATTACATGTCATCACGACCTTCCCCCAGTCGACCAAGTCAATACTATCTAATAAGTCTAATCATATCAAGACTGCTCCCTCTGAGTTGATAATATATAGTATAACTCACACTAAACTGATAAATAGTATACTGCTCCCTTACTAAGTTGTTATATCAGAGTCCGTAGGTTGATATAGTATATTAATAATGCCCACTTTAAGTTGATAGTAATATTGCTCCCTCTAAGCTAATAAGATATACTGCTCTCTTACTAAGCTGACATATCAGAACTCGTAGGTTGATATAGTATACCACCTTGACCATCCATTCAATTTACCGTTTTTATCATACCCAATAAAAATACTCGTGTGTGGGTATACGGTCGGTCTTAGTTAAAATATAACCTTTTTACTTTTGAACATCCCACCAATTCTAGTAGTCCCAAAATAGATTTTTGGCATTATAGACTGACGCCCAATAATTTTCCAATTAATTACCAAAATTATCAATTTTTGAGATAATTCCCCATAATCACCAATCACACTCAATTTGCACAAAAAAATGGCTAGATAAAAAAAAAAAAAAAAAAAAACAGATCACACCATTGCAATCAGCATGAAATTCCGGTCACCGACTATCCCGATCTAATTTTCAGAAAATAAATAATTAACTAAATAATTACTAGAAAATAATTAATAAATGCAAACAAATAAAACTTAGGCCCGTAAAGCCTAATTGGAAAACGAGACTGGCCCGGAAAATTTCCGAACCACTCTAGTTAAATACTAGAGCTTGTCTAGGCTCTAATTACACTATTCTAACCACTTAACATGCAATAACAATCAATTAAATTACTAATCTAATCTAACTATCAATCTAATCCATACTTAGTCTAAACTAAACAATCCTTAAGTGTCATTAACCTACTAAGCAGGGATTAGTGAGTTAAACGCACTTGATAAGCGATTCACTCGGATCGAAACGACGGGGACGTGGCGAGGGACAAGAAACTCCAAAGCAAGCTTGCTAACCGAGGTCGGGAACACCTTGAAAACGGGCTGAATAGTGGCTGAAATACCCACTTTGCTTGGTCTCCGCTTTGTGCTAGTCTTAGCTAAGGAAGGTGGATTAGTGGCTGCTGCTTGCTCGAAATCAGTGAGGGAAGGTCGGCGGAGGCTGCAAGGTGCTCAACGGGGTTTCACGGGCTTCCAGGCGACTCCAGCGATGGCATACGGTGGCTGGTTGAGTTGGTCGGGATCTTTGGATGCACAGATAGGCAGGGATGAAGTAGCTGGAGACGCGAGTAGGCAAGGTGATATCGGGGACGCGCGACGGTGAACGGCGGTGGCTCCGGCTTTGGTGTACTTGCAACACTGGAGGGGGGTGAGCTCAGTCGATTCTCTGCAAATTGGCTTAGTTGAAGTGTGAAGAAGAAGGAGGAGAGAGGGACTGACAATGGATGAGGGAGAGACGAGGGGACCGACTGTTGTGGAGGGTGCCTCCATGGTCTCTTCTCATCTCTATGGTCTCCTCACTTGGCCTCCACCACCAGCTGGCTTGCCCAGCACATTTCCAAGAACTATGGCTTCCTCAAGAAGCTATTGAAGTGGTCCAATAGTCATGGGCAATGGGGGCTACGAATTTCACTTGGAATTGCTTCAATTCCCAATCAAATCCTCTTCAAATCAACTCATTTTGGTTTGGCTTCTATAAATTCCAATATCAAGTCCTCGATCAAATTGACATTTTTCCTCACTAATTGATCCCACCTCGCATCCCAATTTCATGATAAAAAATGGTGCTCTGCATTTTCCGGTCGAAAACGGCCCTATCTCGACTTTTTCCCAAAAAATCTCGGTTTGCAGAAAAATCTTCGGAGACTGAGTCGACATTCTAAAATGATTTGTGACATGACGGAACTTTCAATTTTTGAAATCGGATTCAAATTCACGGTTAATTTCACTCTGGCGCAATTTTAGTGTGATCCAGGCTATTGGGTAGTTTTTAGAAATTTTTTTGTGCAAATGACCCGTGGTCGATTTTCTTCGAGCCACAATGAACCTCTTCCACACATTGGCAACTCTCGGTTGTCATAAAAATCTTGAGGATTCAAATATGGACACAGGGTACCAAAATGATAAAAAAATCAGTTTAGTGCCGGTCGAGTAATTGATTCCTAGTCGAATCCTCAAGTCTATTGCATTAAAATTCCTTAATGATTTCCCCAAATAATCTAGTTATCTCGGGAGTAATCAGCTCTGAGAATAGCACTATAGGCGCGTCGATGAAAGACCCAATTAATTTAATTGAAAACAAAACTGAAAATTTGGGATGTCACATTAGGATACAATGGATGTTCACCTTTTCACGTGACCCCAATATGATCTAGCTTGGGGTCTCGCTACCCGATCAATTGGTGGCGTAGGTTCACACAACCCTTTGTCTCATTTAGGCTAGATTCTTATTTGCACATTGTTGAGCACTAGACGGACCTTATCATCGCCTTTCTTGTTGCCATCTCTCTCTCTCTCTCTCTCTCTCTCTGTTTGAAGTGTTTTCTTAATATTCTAATGTTCCAATCCAATAAGTGCAAATGATCCAATTGGCAATGATGGAGTGTTAATGTGATGGTCCATTTCAGCATTTTTAGTTGCAATTTGGGGACTATATTAAAAGTTCAAAAACTTATCACAAAAATGCAATTAAGTCCTAAAATTTCCAAAATGCAATCAAGTTTGTGATATCCCGAATTTTGGCCTCGTTCAAAATATATGAAATGGTTATCTCCTCAATACACTAATAGTTAATTTACTATGAATTGATCACTCATGAGTTAACTAATCGATTGGACGAGGTCATAAAGGGTTAAAATATGAAAGACTAGAGAATTCAATTAGGGATTGGCCGCTTGACCATAAGTATCAACAAGGGTCAATATCAATAAGTCAATTAGTGAATGGATATAAATTGATTTGATGGAAGCATGTAGTTGGTTAGCAGATGGTTCCGCACGATTATGATACTTGCATCAAATGATAATAAACCGATTTTTTATTGATCTTGCACTAAGAGTACGTATTTGAACTCTTGCAATTACATGACAACTGAAAGTTGTCCACAATTCGAAAAGGCACAAACGTGGATCGAAAATTATTAACCATAGGTCAACCGCGTGAAGACCCCTTAAAGCCACCCACTAGTTTAAGTCGTACTAAAATTGCATTTGATCAATTTTATCATGAAATTTAATTCGATTTCAAGTATTAAATTTTCAAGGATTTCAAGACTAACTTATTGGATGTTGTCTCATTATCTGTTGAATTATCTTGGTAAGTTGCAAATTTTTCGGAAAATGAGTTATTGAATGAAAATTGGACATCGAAAAGAGAAGCCGGCCAAGCAAAGACTGTTGGGCCTCACGCCCATGTGGGTTGGCCAAGGAGGCCCAAATGGGCCGCCAAGCCCAATTCTTCAAGTGGGCCCAAATGGCAAAGTTGTAAATTTTGGGCAAAAAAACCTTGTTTTTAATAAATTGGAAATAAAAAGAACATGAGGGGGGGGGAAAGAACTAGGCTAAGATGGTTTTGAGGGAAGTGTGCGAGAAATGATGGATTTTTGGGGAAAAATCTAAGCAAGATCTCTCCCCCCCTCCCCCTCACGCCTTCCTTTTTGCCAGCCCCTCAGCTCCCAATTCTCTCTTCCCTCACTCTTTCTTCCTCCCTCCCCCCAAAAAAAAAAAAAAATCACCGAACCTCCTTAGCCTCCCATCTCCCTCATTTCTTCATCTTTTCCTTCTTCATTTCTTCTTCATCCCACTCACTCATCACCGCCATCTCCACCACCACTCATCGCTATTCACTGCCCATCCTCGCCGTTGCAAGCCACCACCCAAACCGAGCACCCACCTCACCGAACTGCCACATTACCGCCCGCTCAACGCCGCAAGCTTGAGCCACCAATGCCTTCTTTCGCCATCGTCCACCACTACTACTACATGCTCATCCCTCTCCACCACCACAAACCACCACCACTGGGCTCTCAAGCAAGGTGGCCGTGAGCCTCAAAGCTCACCGTGTCGTTCGTGCTAGAATTGGTGCCATGAATGCCATGTACTCAATGCCGTTGCGCCATCGTCGCCGGGAGTCCGTCGCCACCGAAAACTCGTGAGTTAACTCGTAATACTAGATTAGGTAATTAATTGTGTTTAGGGGCAGGTCTAGTTTAGGGTAATGGTGGTTAGTGGCATATAATGATGGTTTTGTGCTAACCATGATTTAAGGATGGGTTAGATTAAGGTTAACTAAGATTAGTCTTAATTAAGGATGATTAGTTTAATTAATTTTAGTTAGCTTAATTAACGAGATTAATCTTAATTAATTATAGTTAGATTAATTAATGATAGCTAGTCTTCATTAATCACCATTAGCCTAATTAATCGTGATTAGCTTAATTAATCACGATTACAATCACGATTAGTGCAAATTAATGAGGGATTAGTTGTTAAGTATAATTTTATGCTCGTTTAAGTGTGCAAAATTTGGCGGGTTGATTTTTTAATATGTGACCACGTGTGAACATTTTATTTGAATTTTAAGTGTGAAAATTTGCCAAAGTTGGTTATTTGAACACAAACTTCTTTGTATTGGGCTAATTAAGGGAAAATAAAATTTCCTTGATTGTTGGTGTACTTGAGTGCTCATTTAATTGAACCCATCACCCAACGAGAGTTTGGGGACGATACCCGATTTTTATCGGATGCTCGGCAAAGGTTCGGATGTCGAGTCATAGTTGAGGCCAGACCGATGCTCCTTTATAGAATGCCATCTATGCGAAGGTTCTAGACGATGTCATGTTTGATAGGGAGGGACGATGCTAGGTTATGCCAAAAGACCGTTGACTTGTGTGTTGGCTGTGGCCCAAAGGGTCGTAATAATTGGAACACATATATTTGATAGCACGCCTGATTATTGTGGATTATGTTCTGATTATTGTTCATGTTTGTTGCATTGATATTGCCAAATGTAAAATACTAATAATATGCGGGGGTGTGCCAAGTCGAGGTAAGATTATATTTCGTTGTATGTTTAAGCTGCCTCCGAGGCAAATTAGAGTCCTAATTGAGGCTTAGTTGTTAACTCGCCAAGATTTATATCTCACCCCATTGTTGTTTAAATATTTTTAGGCTCGTAGATTGGAAACCGTCACGTTGTCACGTGTGGTTCGGGATCCCTTTGGAGATGAGGGATTGGCCTAGAGCTAGTAAAGTTTAGGTTAACCTTGACCCTTGCTAGTTTTTGTAACGGTTTGTAAATGTGAAATTTCTTGGGGTTAACAGGTTTATGAATAGAATGAATGCTTTTAGAAATGTTTGTTGTCATGGTTATGCTATCCCTCTTTGTTGATTGACCGAGAGTTATTATGCATGTTTCGCTTGCGTTTAATCGAAAGATAAATAGAATAAGTCGGCGATGCGTTTTGGGATGTCACAAGCTAATTGACCATTGGGGGATGCTTGTGTGCTTGGGGGTTGGGAGCGTGACATCCTCGTCTAAGTGATATCAGAGCCTGATTAGTACTTGGAGTGATAAGGTGTGATGGGTCTTGAGATAGTTAGTTAGGAATATTTTTCTTATACTTATGCTTGTGACTGTTTAATTGCTTTGTGTGAGTTACTCAGATTTCTAATTCCTTATCAAAATTGGAAAGCAGCTTTCTATAAAGATCTATTGTAGGTCCTACTCTTGATTTAAGAATATTTCTCACCTTTCTTCTTCTTCTTCTTCTTCTTCTTCTTCTTCTTCTTCTTCTTCTTCTTCTTTTCGATTTGTTTTGGAGTTTTATGGTTTGCCTTGTTACAGTGACTTTTAGGATTTCATATAGATCTTTTCATATATCATTTTGGTAATAAATAGAAATTTCTTTTGAAAAAAAAAATGGAAGTGATTGCAAAGTTTCTAGTTACTTTATCTCTTTAGTCGTAGAATGTTTTTCTCTCTTTAAGCATACTTAAATTATTGGAATAGTGTATGGAGTATAGGTGCTTTTGGGATACAAACCTCCCACCCGTGTTAAGATTGTGCATCGAAAATTATAAAAAAATTTCAATTAATCTCTCCACAAATGACTAGGATGACTTTTGAATGGGAGAATCTAAAATTTCTTGCTTTTGTTTATTTTTCAATCGGACTCCTGAGATCAATATGCACCATATTTGTATCAATGGCAAGTCTCCACAATCTCAAGGAGGATCTTCACTACTTTTTTTTTTTTTTTGTTTCTTTTGGGTGTAAATATGTGAATATCATGAATCAATGAGGTACAAAAGCTTAGGCGAATTCTCTAACATTTCAAAGAGACTAATTATGCAAGAAGATGGAGGAAGAAAGCTTCCATATAGTAGCCAGTAAAACATTTACCTTGGAAAGCCTATATTACACTATTGGTAGAGTGATGCCCTATTTCTTACAACCTTTCGAATCCTAGTCAACATAAGATAATGCTCAATCGACTTGTTTTGAAAACGTCCGCAGTTACGTTCCATCCAAATACAATAGATAGTTATAAAGAAAGATAACTCGAGGAGTTTCGCCTCCAAGTTTTTACTCTTGCTAACTCTGATCATCCATTGAATAAGTCTGAAGGAACATTTGGGGACGAATTCGAATTCAACATTGTTAGCACGAGATGGAAGCAACATCGCCACCAGATCATCGCCTCTGGGGCCTCGAAAATTTTCTCAAGACCTAGTGGCGGGAGCAAACCTAAACTTAGGAATGGATTCCAGCTGTCTCCCATTTGCAGATGATTCTTCTTCTCTCGTGGAGAGGCCCAATGCGAAGGAAAAGATATCACCCGGATGATTAAGTTCAGTCCACATTCACAGTTCGAATGAATGAACAGGACTCTCTAGCACAAATTAGAGGTGATCGGTTTTAGAGTGAGTAATTTTTACTAGGAAATTGAAACTTGCCTTCTTAAAATCAGTTTGTAATTTTTGGAATCTGAAATCTGTCATGTTTGCCCTAAAATCTATTTTGTTTTGCTGACTGTTTTTCTTTTATTCCATTTGTTGGTTTCATTTTTATAGTAAAATAATGTGAGCAACAAAAAATTTCCATGTAAAAGATAAATGGAAGTGGAATATGAATTGCAAGGCTCGAATGAGTGAGGTCAAGCGAGCAAGGTTGAGGGTGAGTCGCAGGTGAGAGAAAGACGTGAAGTGTCTGAATAAGGTTGGAGAGAACAGAGAAAAAGAGAGAAATAGGAAAAGAAAAAAAAAAGATGTCAAGAGAAACTAGTCTTTTTAGGCTTTATGTAACTGATTCCAAATTCAGTCCGGTTTTGGATGCTTCTTTGCTCCAAATCGGAACCGGACCGGTTTTCAGGCAATCTGATAGTTCTCGAGTTAACCGATCCCATTGCACAGCCTGGTACAAACTGTTTTAATGCGGCGTACAAACTACTTTAATGCAGCGGTTTCATTGCTCTGACCGATTAAAACGCTAATAACAGGGGAAGAAACGACTCCTGAAGCAGGTGAGACAGGCGAATGCAAGACCTTGAAAGGAGGTTCTTTCAAGAGGATGACTTCACGTGGTCCGAAGGGTTTTGAACCGCCCAAGTCTCCTCATTTTTTCAAGATCATACTCTCCTTCGATTCCCTTCTGAGCGGAAAGCTTGTGAGCATGCCTTCCCTCTCCCCCCTAGTGATTCTTGATTTTCTTTTTTGTTCTTCCTTGCCCACCAGCTGCTCGATTTATTTCTTGACTGGGAAAGGTCGTCCTTTCTGGCTAATTGTGTAACTGACAGTTGTGTGTGACCAGAGAGCAAAATACATTCATGGAAGGTGTTTTTCTTTGGGTCGAAATGCAAGGTGTTTCACTTGCAGGAAAATTGTTCTGTTCTTCAGTGTCTAGTCTCTGAACTAGTCCTTGGATCGAAACCCGCATGACTTCGACCCATTAGAATATGTTCCTGGTTTTTTTCTTTTTCCTAATTATGTTGAATTTTGTTCAGGAAATGAAATTAATTTACCAGAACCGATGTTCAACTGTCAAGAATTTTCTTGTGAAGGAGAATAGAATTCATGCTATCGCTTTCTCATATCCAAATCATATACTGAAGCTTCTTCTATGTGATTGTGAATTTTAGCAAAATGTAGGGCCCAGAATATGGAGGTATACCGATATTTCTTTCTAATTCTTTTTCCCCCTTAGAATAATACTGGTATCCAAGGCTTTTGCATGACTAATTCCCCGGAGGCAGGCAACCCAAATCACCTTTAATTGGGTGATGTAGGTTCTTATCACAATCTAATTCCCTTGAGTCACACTGAGAATTACTGAACATGGTAATTGCATTTGCATGTCTGATACAAAGGGTTGCTAATGGAGTTGCAGATAATTTTGTGGGAGCCTGGAAAGAAGTTGTAAAACTTACTTGTTCACCATATGAATTCCAAAATTTCTGGTGAGAATGTTAACTAAGGTGCGCATGACAAAATTTCTGGCCAGAAATTGATTTCTCAATTTCTATTTCAGAAATTGAGAAGTTAAAAATTTTAGCCTCTGATTTCTTCTTCAAATCTATTTCTAGAATAAAAATCTGTTCCAGAAATAGAAAAATGAAATTGCGTTACCAAATGGATTTCTGTTCCAAATCTGTTCCAAAGAACAGAGAAACAGAGAAATAGAGTAGAAATTTTATCATACGCGCCCTAAGGTTGCGGTTCATTATGCTATGGACTCGCTTAATCACAATTTCTTATCGTTGAAGTATGTGCATGTGCCTCTTTCACTATGCTATGGAGTCTTCTTGCGTTTGACAAGAACCTTAATATCTTAAATTTAAATGAAAAAATGATTTAACTATTTGTTGGATCTGCTTTTTCTTTCTTTTTCTCGATAGGAGATACTAAAGAGGTTTCTGCAGAGACATGGTAGTGACCTCCCTGGTTCAGTGTTTCTCAAGGTTCCAAGCAGTACAATACTTTTGGCCAGTGGAGATGGAGTGGAGTGATGGCATGGCTTGGCTTGGCCAAGGCTGGCAGAAGTTCACAGACTATTGCTCCATTGGTTTTGGCCAATTACTAGTTTTCAGATACGAACCGAGCTCCATCTTTCATGTTGTAATCTTTGACACTAGCGCTTCAGAGATTGAATATCCCACCGATCCTGCAATCGTGGACAAATCAGAACCTGAATACGAAGTTCCTCCGCTCAAGAAGGAAGAAACTGATGATGTCTCAGCTAAAATCTCAGAGAATTGTTGGCCTAGCCCAAAAATTAGGAAAAATCAGAGTCAGCATTGGTTTCGGCTTCTCGAAAGGTGAACTCTGGTATGGTTAGTGAAAATGATGATTATTCCTATGGCACCAATTTCCCATTAAAATTTAAGTCAGTTCATTGGCTCATATCCTTTCTGGATTGTATATCATCTAATTTTGGATTTTTAAGATGAAATATTTTTCTTTTTATTAACTATGTACAGGTATGATCACAAAGTCTGCAAGCAGAGCATGCCCTGCTACGCTGGTTGCTCGTAGATGTAATGTGCCATGTTCTGCTGCTCTTGAAATGGCACGAGATTTCAAATCGAAGCATCCCACATTCATTTTCGTGGTGTACCCTAGTTGTGTAAAAAATTCCACTGCGGTGAGATTCTCGGTGACCTAGTTTCATCATTGATATCTGCGTAACTCTGAGAAGGCATTGTTTCCTTTGTTCATGAAAACCTTGGAGAGTTCATGTTTTGGGTCATTATTTTTCCTTATCCTCCTACTTAAGAGTGTTTATGCCTTGACATGATCATGGAACGAATTTACTTTGAGAAGTTTAATATTGTATATCAGTTTATAAAACATTTATGCAGAGTGTGCCAGTCAAATTTATGCGGACTCATATCAAGAGAAGCATGCAGGTCGTGACAATTAAGCACTAGAACGAATCGTGGCCAGCGAAGTTAATCAAGTTTCCGTGGTACCATGGAAAGTTATCTAGTTGGTTCCCGTTTGCAAGAGCAACTTCTCTGTGTGAAGGGGATGTCTATGTGTTCGAACTGACTAAGCGGAGTCCCACCGTGCTTGAAGTCTCAATTTTCAGGAATTCTGATTACACTTAGGAGTATTTTATTGCCACCATTATGCTTGGCATCATTTTGGAGAATGACATCAGTAGTGTTATCGGCTAGACATACAATGTTACCAAGTTTTTTTTTTTTCTCTTTTTGACGACAGATGGATCTGTAAATTGAAATGTCCTGAGAACTGAGCCTTAGTTGTTTCTTGTTTTTCTCCTAAGTTTTGATCATACCTAAAATACAAAAATACAATATAGTGCTTTAGGGATACAACCCTCATATCATGTAAAACCATGTATTGAAAATTACGAACTTTTCTCGAACTTATATTTTTTTGATCGCTAACTTTTCTCCCTTCATCACTTTACAAATGCCTTGATATGACTAACGGATCTATGACATCAATTAGTTAAGCATAATCTATACTATTCTCATTTTCTAGTAACTGAATTTGAAGGCCTTCATCAGGGCATACCGAAGAGGTTTTCTGCAAAAGCATGGAAATGACCTCTCGAGCTTAGTGTTTCTCAAGGTTCCAGATGGTGAAATCTGGCCAGTACAGTTAGAATAGAGTGATGGCAGGCTTTTGGTTGGGAAAGGATGACAAAAATTCTTAGATTATTACTCTGTTGTTCCCGGCCAACTGATGCTCTTCAGATACGAACAGAACTCCACCTTCCAAGCTGTTACGAGTTCGTCGGAGATCAAATATCCCAGAAATCCCATTATAGGTGAAAAATCAAAAGCTGAATGCGAATTTCTACTGCCCAAGAAGGAAGAAACTGATAATATCTCAGTTAAAATCTTGGAAGATTGTTGGCCAAGCCGAGTCACGAGTGAAAAACCGAAATGGGCTTCTGGGAAGGCGAGTTCTGGTATGGTTGGTGAAGGTACTAACAATTCCCAAGAACACATAATATTTACGCGCCCACGATCAGGAGGCAGAGAGTTCTCAAGTCCAAAGAAGAACAAACCTCTGATTTGTTCTTTAAAAAACAGTGAAGGTAGTGACTGTAATAAAAAATTTTCAGTTTCATTTACGTCATTTTCTTCCCCCGAGTTCTATTTTTGCAACCTCCCGAAATTCTACTTCTTGCCCTGTTTGTTCTTTGGTTCTACTACAATGTCCACAAGAAGAGATTTTTGTAATTGAAAGGCGGATGTGCTGAGCTCTTATCAATCAATTCATGGGCTCATTCATCTATGAACTGTGGTACTGGCATACAGTCTTGTCACTTTAAGATATGATGGATGTTCACCTTTTCCCATGACCCCAGCGAGACCTAGCTTGGGGTCTCGCTACCCGGCAATTGGTGGCCTAGGTTCACATAACCCTTTGTCTCACTTAGGCTAGATTCTCATTTGCACGTTGTCGAGCACTAGACGAACTTTATTGATGTTGCCTTTGCCGTAGCCACCTCTCTCTCCTGTAAAAGTTTTTCTAATATGGGCTACGTTAATTGATATTATAATTCACTATCTTACGGAGTTGGTCTAAAGTGATATAGAAGGTTTTTTAATTAGTATAATATGAGGTTAACTAGTATAGGCCGATTTGAGCTCGGCTTTGTAATGAAAGGGCCTAGCTAGAATCTCCATATATAATGTTCAAGTTTCTTCTCTAACCTTAACTCTTATAATTATCTTTACAAAAGAAGCGTTTATCTAACGCTAAAGGGTGAGGGAGCCATCTCATTGAGCCAATACCACAAGGTAATAGAGGAGAATGACTTACGCTTGGATCGTCAATTTTCCGCTATTCCAAAATAGGTGCATTAATCTTTTTACTCAATTATATGTGTTCTTGTTCTAACTATGGAGATTATGGGATTGCGTTTTTCGCGACTAGCATGTGGTATCGGAGCCTCCATGGATTAGAACACAAACGTATAGTTTTTGCCCTTTTTCGTGATTTTTTGTGTAGTAAAAATCGATTTTTATTATATAAATAGAAATATCTCGTCAAGATGAGCAAAACTATGAGTGGTGCACTGCTCGAGGAGGCCGAACGTGTTCCCACGCACGACTACGTGCCGCCACACATCGAGCACACATGGCCACGCGTCTTCACGTGCTCTCACACGCAGGTGAAGTTAGCGCACGTGTTAAGGATGATGTCATCATGCTGTTGGCAACCACAACCTACGAGACCCGACTCGACCTGTTGGACCTAGTGACCCAACTCGAGATCCGCCTCGTTGATCCATCTGTACCAGGTTAACATTGACTAGATCTGTCAACCAGTTGGACTATATAGGTGAATTGGGAAGCAGTCGGACTAGATAGCAAGGCTTTTTGGTTGCTCGCACGTGTGCTCCACGTGCTGTGCACTCAAATGGTGCGTGTGAGCGCGTGGAGCCTCTGATTGGCTCGTGGTTGGCGGCTACATGCTAGTATAGTGATGCTTTATTTTGTGGTTTATATATTTCACATATTTGATGATTTTATGGATGTAAAAATACATACGGAACCCTACATATGTGTATTTTTAGTGTATTTTCACCTTTTTTTTTTTTTTTTGTATTTTTCTATGAATTTGAAAATAGAAGTGTTGGTTTATAGATATATCATTACATAGATATTGTGTAGAGTGTGATTCATTGATAATATATATAAAGTTTAACTTGTATCAATGAATAAAGCAATGTAAATAGCATATGTGATTTTAGTGATAAATTGCCCATGTCATTAAAGTTAAATCACATGTATGTGGTGTATGTGAGGAGTAAAGTTTATGTTCTCGGTGTGAGAGGATTTTGAGGATTTAGTTGAGTTGTGACCGCCTAAGTGGCACACTCGTATAATGATGGGATATCTCCTATTAGAATAATGTGTGATCATACTTTCAAAAGAGGTGATTGTGTATTAGTTCATAGAGGGATATATGATAGTATGGTGTAAGAGTGACTGATCCTAGTGATTCATACATCCAGATGTGATAAATTTACGAAAGTTGGAATATATTCTCATGACTGCTATCAACTGAAAAGTATACAACTGCATATCATATATTTTACTCAAAGGTGATTATGTGATAATGCATGCAACTCTTGAAATGTGTACTTATGCGTCTTCAAGTTCCGACCCTGTATGGATCGGCCATAAGGTCCCGAATGGATCAACGATGGGCCATTGGCCATGGGATCGATTGGTTTGATCGTTAAGGCATCAAGGATCGGTCATGGTTTGACTGACCGACCGACCGATCACAAATTGGTCGAGGTGTCGGTCGTGAATTATCTACCAACCATACCAATGAGACAAGATCACCAACTCATAAAATGACCTTTCGATTACGAGGATTGGTCACGAGATGATTTTGGATTGGCAGATGGTCATGGGTTGATCCTAGAGGTGAGCACGGTTCCCTGGTAGAACTGGGAATCGGAGAACCGAATCGGAGGGTCTCGGTTCGGATCTCGGTTCTAAAGAGACCGGTTTCAGTTCCGGTTCCCTTTTTCTAGGAAACGGTGGAACTGAAGCCCGGTTAGATTTTTTTTTTTTTAAAAAAAAAAAAAAAACCTAGAGCACCCACGTGATTTTCCCCCTTCCCCTTTCTTTTTCCCTCTCTCTCTTTCTTTTCTCCCCTTTTTCCTCCTCATGTCACTTCCTGCCCCCCTAACTTTTTTTCTATCTCTCTCTTCTCTTTCCCCCTCTCTCGGCCGAAACCCCACCCCTTCTTCTCTTCTTCTTCTTCCTTCCTCTTACTAGCTGTTGCTTCACCCACCACCACATCGCCACCCCACGCCCTACTCACCACCACCTCTTGGCCATCGAACCACCACCACCCATTGCTCGTCCGACGAGCCGTCTCGCCGTTGAGCCCGATGAGCTGTCGCACCGCCCCTCACTATCATGAGCCATCGCCGCCGTCCCCAAGCCACCGTTACCACCTCTTGCTGCCGCTCACTCGGCCGTCCGGGCCGTCGTTGCTCCGAACCGCCACTACCTCCGCTGAACCAAGCTCTTCCCCCCTTGGCCGTGGGTTGAGCCACGACCGCCGCCGTCTTCGCCGCACTGTCCATGCCACCATAGGTACCGTGAGACTCGTGTCTTCATCGCCGTCGTGCCACCATCGCCGCGTGCTCGCTGTTGCCGAACCTCCCTCAACACCGTCGCTAGATGTCGTCACCCCTCGCTCGCCTCGCCGCTCAGCCGCTTGCCGTCGACACCGTTGTTGGACATCGCTCGTCCCCCCGATGGAGGCTGCTCGCTCGCCCATCTGCCCCGATGTAGCTCGGCGGTCACCCAGCCCCCTAATCAGCCTTAACTCCACACCCCTTTGCCTCCACCTCCACCTCCAACTCAGTCGCACCCCCACTCTCTCTCTCTCCTTCTGCCTATTCAGTCCAAGTTGACGCGGGACGCCCTTGGAGACTTTGGCGAGGGCCAATTGATTGATTGACGATGAGATGGTATTTTTGCTCTTTTCAATTTTCAGAATAACTTTTCCTCTGCATTTTTGCTCAAGTGACAGATTGCTCATTTAACTAAGATGAGAAACACTGACAGTTGCTCAACGTTCATTTCAGAATTTGGAAAAAATGAAGATTGTAGAAAGATGCACTGTTACTCGGTTCTATTGGGGTTTACTGGTTCCATTGGGTTGAATAGTTGATTGTCATGCTGTTACTCGGTTCTGTTGGTTCCATTGGATTGACCCAACTCCATATTCTCTGTTATTTCATTTCTTTCTTTCGTTTTTCACTTTTGTTCAGCTATTGTTTTCAATGCTCTAGCAATTGCCAACACCTTTAAAGTTTCTGCTCGACGTGGCACCTACTTCTTGCCCACTCAAATCAAGAGCGAAATGCCAAGAGCCTATGCTCATACAACATGCCCGTAGTTATTATTATGAAACACATTAACCATAAGGAATTACCAAATTATACATTAGACATTGTTTTCTCTAGAAAACTATGAATTTAATTGTCTATTCGAATGTAAAAGATTCACATTGTTGTGTATTGGCAGAAACTGAAAATGGAGGGCCAATTATTGAATTATTTCGGCTTCCGAATATTCACACCCACTACGAAAATGAAACCAAAAAAAAAAAAAAAAAAAGAACCCGTTGGAACCGGAACTAATCCCAACCTGTGACAGGGTAGGTTCCAAGTTCTCGATTTTGACGAGTAGGTTCCAAGTTCCAAAAATTAACCTGTACCCGAAGGTAGGTTCTAAGTTCCAGATGGAACCAAACCGGAACCGGGAACCGCTCACCCCTAGTTGATCCAACCGGTCGCAGTGCCTGGTCGCGAGTGATTCTGCCTAGCTATGCATCGATACACGGACGATCCAGCTTGATCAAATGCGATCGTCTTCCAATCGAAAATGCATTATTCCCTATTTAGTTCTTAGTGATCGGAAAGAAATCTTGAATTGGTGATGTCCTATTCATGGATCGGTAACCATATAGATAGATTGGGTGTCGATCGGAATGAGCTCAGGGAGAGACCCAGCTATTCTGTCACTAATTCTAAGGTCCATGAGTGCCTTGGCTTAATGCTAGGGCTATGGGTAGCCTTAGGATTGGCCTTAACCAACCGAAGGACCAAGGACCGCCATTTAGGCTGACCGAACGTCCAAAGAAATGGTTCAGGCGAGCATGTGACATGATGGCTGAACCTCGGGTGTCTGTGATTTGATTTTTCGAGGTGTACCTAATGATCTCTTTCCTAGCCTCGGAACCAACTTAGACAACGGAATTCTCTATACCACATTATTGATGAAGAAAATGACAAAATAAAGAAAATTCTAGGAAACCTTCATTAGATGAAGGGGGATTAAGTGTCCTTTGAATTTTCAAAGGTCATGATGGGGGTGAAAAATATTTTTGATGTTCTAGAAAAGGTAGCACACACATGTACCAATCGAAAAACGATACCTAAAGCCCTCATTAATGACCTAAGAACCTAGGCGCTAAGTTGACAATCTTGATAGCTTTATTCTCAAACTTCATTAAATGCTTATTAAATGCCGCATACAAATAGCCCAATGAAACAGCGAAAAGCGAGCCATCATTGATGATGCCTACAAACTAGATTTGCCAAGTGTGACATTTTAGCCGTCTAACTCATTCCTTAGGTGCAATTATTGGACAAGTAGGCTTGCCAACTAAGGACTTCAAGCGGGACACTTGGAAAAATTAAGGTGGACCATTTGGTTTGGTAGTGATGGTTTGAGATTTGCATTTGAGAAGAAGTTGGAAATTCATGCTTAGGTGTCCTCTAGAATCTTAGGCTATAATGACTCTAAAATATAGACTTGGTGAACAAGACAAGAGCCAACCAGTTAAAAGAAGACATTAGGTATCAAATGAGCTTATGTGTTCCTCAGGATAATAGGCACATCATGAGCCTAAATTGAGCATTGGAGAACAAGCCAATAGGTGGTCCAATAAAAAGATGACAAGTGTTCTCTTAAAACCCTAGGCATGCCACATTGCAAAATAGGCTTGCCACGTTGATGCCATAGCCGTGCCACTCTAAGAAACGTGATTGGACCGCTTGAATGAGTAATGATTAGCTTGGTGCCTATAAATAGGGGAGGCTCACATTTATTTCCACTACTTTACACCCCTTGCGATTCACGCCTATTCTCCTCCCCCTTCTCCTTTCTCTTGGCCTCGCATCCTCAACCCACCAAGCTATCTAGGTTGGTTCTCAAATTTGCCGAGGTAAGTAAGGTTCCTCTTTCTCCTCTTGGAAGATAGATTTTGTTGTTGAGGCTAGCGAAGTGCTCACCTGTCAAGTTGTGAATGGTGTGTGATGTCTTTTGTTTGGTTTTACTTGTAATTGTGTTTGACCGTGTGCTTGTGTCATGTATGTTCGGAAGTTGAGGTTCACTCAGAATGAGTTCATCGCAAAGCAAGGCCGTTCAAACCATAAAGCCATGAATCGGCATAAATAATGTACCAATTTTGAATCTCGCTTGGTGCGGGGATTGCCCAAGGCCGTAAGGTTCTAGATCAACATTGAGGCATGCCGATTCTAAACCTTGATCAGTACAAGAATCGCCGAAACCCACGAGGTCTTGGTAAGGCACAAAAGGGTGTCGATTCTAGGGTTCGGTTTGGTGTGGAGACTTTTCGCTTGATGTTGATACAAACCAAGAGCCGAGGATCATTCACGGCATGTAGTGTGTTCACATTAGGTCGAACCAAAGTCCCTCAAGCTTAGGATCTTCACCTAAGCGAGGTGTACCCAAGCATCAAGGTCACGGATCGGCAATGAGGCGTGCCGTTTTCGAGCCTTGTCCAATGCGGGGATCGATGCTAAGTGATCCGTTCAAGTGATGGACCAAGGATCGTTCCCGGCATGTTTATTAGTGTAGCACAAGAAAGTGTAGCGCAAGAACTCATGGTACACGTGAACGAATGAGCACACCTTCGGGCCATGCATGTGTTGGCTAAGAGAAAAGATGAGAATTGCCTTGTGTGATGCACTTGTGTGTGTGCACTTAAAGAGAAAAAAGCGCTTGTCGTCACATAGCATTGGCAAGAATGCCTCGTTCATTGAATGGGATGCCCTAGTTGAGTCAAGAAGCCCTTGAAAGTATGGGATGCCTAGCTTGATGGTCAAATGCCCTAGTTGAGCCAGGAAACCCTTGAAAGTATGGGAAGCCTCTAAGAATATGGGATGCCTGGCCTGAGGCTGGATGCTTAGCCTGCAGCTGAAAGCTCCTGAAAGTATGCCAAGAACTGTTTATACGGTTATTGAACTTATTGAACATGTTACTATGTGCTGCTGATATGCTTGTTTAGTGAAATAACTTATTTGGTAAGTTGAAAGTGGATCACATACATATAGTTAAGAGGTGGCAATAGACTTGCGATTGATCTGCCATCGACACTGTTTGCGAGTGTTGTACTTACTAGGCCTTGAGGACTAGGAATTTTACTTACCGAATTTCCCAAAAAGTCACTTCTTTATCTTTCAGTCTTGTAGGAATAGAAGTTTCACATCATTGTTGAGAGCTGCAGTCATGCTAGAGGAGATAGAAATTCCCTTGACTTCTGTGAAAAACTTGTATTGTGATGCAAAAAGAGAAGAGGGCTTGTAGAGAAAGGGCTTGTAAAAGTCTTATTATAATATAAATTAGTGTGTTCTGTGTGATGTATGTCCCAATTTTCCAATTGTTGTTTGTCCGGGGAGTTATTTGTTCACGTTTTCGCATGTGCACGATAATAAGATAAAAAGAATTAGGACAGCGACGAGCCTGAGACGTTGTGAAAATAATCTTGTCGCTCGTGATCCTGGAAATGGAGTTGAGATCATTACAACTTACATAATGCTAATTATATACATTGCTTCTTTTTCAGTCACATTTTTTGTAAACGGTAACTCCGTTATTATTAAGGTTCTTGCTGGTTCAAATTTTAAGAGATGGACAAAAGATTTTTTGTTTGGTATGGAGATAGCAGATGTTTATATGACTCTTATTATTGATAAGCTGGCAAATCTTATTATCGAAAGTATTAAAGCTTAGAAAGCACAATTTACTGCTTGGGAAAAGAGCAATCAAATTTGCTTGCTACTCATGATGCATTCTATTCAGGAGCATTTGAAAAGTAGTTTGCCTGCAAATTGTAGTACTAAACACATGATGAAAGTTTTGCTGGCTAGAAATTGTATCTCATTTAATGTTGAGATAAGGACACACTTATAAACACTTTTTAATGTGAAGTATGATGGTGTTTGTGGAGTAAGATATTATGTTCTAAGGATGGTAGATCTACAAACAAATCTTTAGGCTCTTAATGTTGTTATTCCTAATGTTTGCATTATGCATCACACTTTAAATACTCTCCCTCCTGATTTTGGAATTATCAAGACTAATTAATAACTTGATTGCAATTGCAGACTATTCTTCCTCTTATCGAGAGCCCAATGCGAAGGAAAAGATATCACCCGGATGATTGAGTTCAGTTCACATTCACAGTTTGAATGAATGAGTAGGACTCTTTAGCACAAGTTAGAGGTGATTGGTTTCAGGGAGAATAATTTTTACAAGGAAACTAGAAACTACCTTCTTAAAACCGCTATCCAATCTTCGGAATCCAAATTTTTACAACCTGAAATTTATTCTGCTTGTCTTGAAACCAATCCTAAAACCTATCCTATTTTGCCAGCTATTTTTCTTTTATACCTTTTGTTGGTTCCATTTTTTATAGTGAAATAATATGGGCAACAAAAACTTTCCAAGTAAAAGATGAACGGGGCAAGTTAGCGAAGGTGAATCTAAACGAGCGAGGGTTATAAGGCTCGAATGAGTGATGGCGAGTGACCAACGTTGAGGGTGAGTTGTAAGCGAAAGAGAGAGAGAGAGAGAGAGAAGTGAAGTATCCGAGTGAGGTTGGAGAGAAATGGAGAAAAAGAGAAATAGAAAAAAAGAAAAAAAGATGCCGAGAGAAATTAAGCTTCATAGGCTTTATGTAACTGATTTCAAATTTAATCTGGTATCCAGATGCTTGTTTACTCAAAATCGGGAATAGGACCACTCGGAACCGGATTGTTTTTCAAGCAATCTGATATAGGTCTCGAGTAGATCTGCTCCGATTGCATAGCCCTGTACGAACTGTTTTAATGCGGCGTACAAACTGCTTTAATGCAGTGGTTTGGTTGCTCTGACCCATTAAAACGCTAATAATAGAGGGGAGGACAGGACTCCTGAAGCAGGTGAGACGAAGGCGAATACAGGACGTTGAAAGGAGGTTCTTTCAAGACGATGGCTTCGCGTCGTCCGAAGGGTTTTGAACCGCTCAAGTCTCCTCATTTTTTCAAGATCATACTTTCATCCGGGAAGCTTGTTAGCGTGCCCTCTCTCTCTCCCCTTCTGATTCTTGATTTTCGTTTTTATTCTTCTTTGCCCGCTGGCTGCTCGATTCATTTCTTGACTGGGAAAGGTCCTCCTTTCTGGCTAATTGTGTGACTGAGTTGACAGTTGTATGTGACCAAGCGAGCAAAATATATTCATGCAAGGTGTTTTTCTTTGGGTCGAAATGCAAGGTGTTTCACTTGCAGGAAAATTGTTCTGTTCTTCAGTGTCTAGTCTCTGAACTAGTCCTTGGATCGAAACCCGCATGATTTTGACCCATTAGAATGTGTTCCTGGATTTGTTTTCCTTTTTCCTAATTATCTTGAATCTTTCTCAGGAAATTACATTAATTTACCAGAACCAGTGTTCAACTGAGAAGAATTTTCTTGTGAAGGAGAATAGAATTCATGCTATTGCTTGCTTATATGCAAATCATGTACTGAAGCTTCTACTATGTGGTTGTGAATTTGAGCGAAAATGTAGGACTGGAATATGGAGGTGTCTCGGAATTTCTTTCTAATTCCTTTTTCCCTAGAATAATACTGGTATGCAAGCCTTTCGCGTGACTTATTCCCTGGATGCAGGCAATCCAAGTTACTCTAATTGGGTGGTGTAGGTACTTCTTATCACAATCTAATTCCCTTGAGTTACACTGAGAATTACTGAACATGGTAATTGTATTTGCATGTCTGATATGAAAAGTTGCTAATGGAGTTGTAGATATTTTTGCGGGGAGCCCGAAAAGAAGTTTTAAAACTTACTTGTTCACTACCTGAATCCCAAAATTTCTGGTGAGAATGTTGACTAATTTGTGGTTCACTATACTATGGACTCACTTGATCGCAATTCCTTATCGTTGAAGTATGTGCACGTGCTTTCACTATGTTATGGAGCCTCCATGCTTTGGACAAGAACCTTAAGATCTTAAATTTGAGTGAAAAAAAATGATTTAACTATATATTGAATCTGCCTTTCTTTCTTTTTCTCAATAGGATATACCAAAGAGGTTTCTGCAGAGACATGGTAGTGACCTCGCTGGCTCAGTGTTTCTCAAGGTTCCAAGCAGTACAATACTTTGGCCAGTGGAGATGGAGTGGAGTGATGGCATAGCTCGGCTTGGCCAAGGCTGGCAGAAGTTCACAGACTATTACTCCATTGGTTTCGGCCAATTACTAGTTTTCAGATACGAACCAAGCTCCATCTTTCATGTTGTGATCTTTGACACGAGCGCTTCAGAGATTGAATATCCTACGGATCCTGTGATCGTGATCAAATCAAAACCGGAATGTGAATTTATTCTGCTCAAGAAGGAAGAAACTGATAATATCTCAGCCAAAATCTCAGAGGATTGTCGGCCTAGCCCAAAATTTAGGAAAAAATCAAAGTCAGCATTGGCTTTGGCTTCTCGAAAGGTGAACTCTGGTATGGGTAGTAAAAATGATGATTATTCCTATGAACACCAATTTCCCAATAACATTTGAGTCAGTTCATTGACTCGGATCCTTTCTGATTTATCATCTAATTTTGGATTTTAAGATGAAATATTTTTCTTTTTATTAATTATGTACAGGCATGATCAGAAATTCTGCAAGCAGAGCAAGCCCTGCTACACCGGTTGCTCGTACATGTAATGTGCCATGTCCTGCTGCTCTTGAAATGGCACGAGATTTCAAATCGAAGCATCCCATGTTCATACTCGTGGTGTACCCTAGTTATATTAAAGGTTCCACTCCGGTGAGATTCTTGGCGACCTAGTTTCATCATTGACATCTCCATAACTCTGAGATGGCGTAGTTTCCTTAGTTCACGAAGACCTTGGAGTGTACATATTTTGGATTATTATTTTTTGCCATCCTCCTACTTAGAATTTTTATGCCTTGACATGATCATGGAAACAAATTACTTTGAGAAGGCTAATATCAAATATTGGTTTATAAAACATTTACGCAGAGTGTATCATCCAAATTTATGCGGACTCATATCAAGAGAAGCATGCAGGTCGTGACACTTAAGCACAGGAAGGATTCATGGCCGGTGAAGTTAATCAAGCCTCCGGGGGACCATGGAAAGTTTTCTCAAGGTTGGTTTGCATTTGCAAGAGCAACTTCTCTGTGTGAAGGGGATGTTTGCGTGTTCGAACTAACTAAGCTGAGTCCCACTGTGCTTGAAGTGTCAATCTTCAGGAATTCTGATTACACTTAGGAGTGGTTTACTGCCACCATTTTGCTTGGCATCATTATAGAGACTGATATCTGTAGTGTTATCAGCTAGACATACAATGGTACCAAGTATTTCTTTCTTGTTTTTAGTGTCTTTTTGACGACAGATGGATCTGTAAATTGAAATGTCCTGAGAACTGAGCTTTAGCGATGGTGAATGAAAGTGGTTGTAAAATTTTCTAGTTACTCTTATCTTCTTTAGTTGTTTCTTGTTTTTCTCCTAAGTTTGATCATACCTAAAATACAAAAGTACAATATAGTGCTTTAGGGATACAACCCTCATATCATGTAAAACCATGTATTGAATATTATGAACTTTTCTCAAACTAATATTTTTCTGATCGCGAACTTTTCTCCATTCATCACTGTACAAATGCCTTGATATGACTAACGGACCTATGACATCAATTAGTTAAGCACAATCTATACTAATCCTTTTCTCATTTTCTAGTAACTGAATTTGAAGGCCTTCATCAGGGCATACCGAAGAGGTTTTCTGCAAAAGCATGGAAATGACCTCTCGAGCTTAGTGTTTCTTAAGGTTCCAGATGGTGAAATCTGGCCAGTACGGTTAGAATAGAGTGATGGCAGGCTTTTGGTTGGGAAAGGATGACAAAAGTTCGTAGATTGTTACTCTGTTGTTCCTGGCCAATTGATGCTCTTCAGATACGAACAGAACTCCACCTTCCAAGCTGTAATTTTTTATACGAGTTCATCAGAGATTGAATATCCCAGAAATCCCATTATGGGTGAAAAATCAAAAGCTGAATGCGAATTTCTACTGTCCAGGAAGGAAGAAACTGATGATATCTCGGTACTATCTTGGAAGATTGTTGGCTAAGCCGAGTCATGAGTGAAAAACCGAAATGGGCTTCTGGGAAGGCGAGTTCTGGTCTAGTTGGTGAAGGTACTAACAATTCCTAAGAACACATAATATTTACGCGCTCTCGATCAGGAGGCAGAGAGTTCTCAAGTTCAAAGAAGAACAAACCTCTGATTTGTTCTTTAAAAAACTGTGAAGGTAGTGACTGTAATCAAGAATTATCAGTTTCATTCACGTCATTTTCTTCCCTCGAGTTCTATTTTTGCAACCTTCCGAAATTCTACTTCTTGCCTTGTTTGTTCTTTGGTTCTACTACAATGTCCTCAAGAAGAGATTTTGTAATTGAAAGGCGGATGTGCTGAGCTCTTATCAGTCAATTCATGTGCTCATTCATCTATGAATTGTGGTACTAGTATACAGTCTGTCATTTTAGGATATGATGGATGTTCACCTTTCACATGACCCCAGCAAGACCTGGCTTGGGGTCTCGCTACCCAGGCAATTGGTGGCCTAGGTTCACACAACCCTTTGCCTCACTTAGGCTAGATTCTCATTTGCATGTTGTCGAGCACTAGACAGACCTTATTGATGCCACCTCCGCCATTAGGGGTGTGCATGGTCCGGGTGGGCGGTTCTCAACCTAGAACCGGGAATCGCCTGCTAAGAACCGGTTTCAAAAATTTGGAACCGGAAACCACCCGCTAGTTGCATAGATCCACTTAGGAATCGGACCGTCGGTCCGGTTCGGTTCTGTTCCCGGGTGGATCTATAGAATCGGTCCAACCTTCGTACCTTCCCCTTTTCATCCTTCGCACATCTACTTATTCCAGCTCTCTTGATCATGATAGCTTTATTCTCCTTAAGTACTAGTGTGGCACCCCGAAACACCTTAGGTCGCCACAGGCACCTATTGCTACACCTAATGGACACTAGTTACATCTCTTAGTAGAAGCGTCGTAGTTCATAGGCATTTTTTTTTCTCTTTAAAACGGTCCCAGTGCGACTCATTAGCAGAAGCATAATTTAATATCGCCATCTCTCCCTCCAACAATCATGATACAATGCACACCACTAAGTATCATAGGAAAAGATAAAGCCAAGCCACTTTTATTTACATATTTTCATGATGGATTTTTCTCGGGTCGATACAACAAAAGAAAGCCAAGATTTTTAGCTACACTCGGCCTCATCCCAAAAAGATACTACGACCCCTAAAGTGATCACGTGACATCCTCCATCTAACAGTGGCGGCTACTCCCAAAAAGAAACATCAGCTCTCTACCCCTCACGCGGTCATCACACCCATCTTGGTGCGTCGGGCGGTGGTGGCGGCAACATCCCCCTAAACACTCCATCTCGGCGGACATGAACTGACAGAAATTCCTGAATGACAGGGCCCTTAGCTAGGCCCACATCGTATATAACCAGCACTCGCACTCGCACAAATGTCAGTCCAGGGACGAGGACACAATCGATCTCCGTACACTCTACCTCTACATTCGATGGGAGGCCATAGAAGGTGCCCGGCGTGACGGTAGGGAGCGGCATCTTTCTAATCTGAAATGTTGGTCCCCAAAGGGGTGAGTACAACCACTCAGCAGGTAAATGACCAATAAACCACTCAATGCATCATACAAATCAATCATCACAACCATAGCATGACACATGTCATTCAAGCATCCATGCACAACTTACCTTGATATCATGCGCATGTCATCATACCGCATGTACATACATCATCATATAATCATCACCATCATGTCGTACACTTACCATCATCGTGTCACAAGTACCATCATGCCATAGGCGCACATACATCCATGCACTCTCCATAATCATGCGTCCATGCACTTATCATCATCATATCACATGCACTCATCATCATCATGTCACATGCACCATCATCATCATGTCACATGCACCATCATGCCATAGGTGCACATACATCATGCACTCACCATCGTCATGTCACATGCATTCATCATCATCATATCACATGTACCATCATTATCATGTCATACATATATCATCATGCATAACTCAATTTCAATTTCCCAAATTCATTCTTTCATATTGAGCCGCCATGTTTCTCTTTCCCGGGACCAATGTTTGCATCCCACATTTATCACTCGTACCTAATCCTGGCATCGCGAGAACCATCCGGTACAATACCTGCCAAGCATCTCGTACCCCAACTAGCATCACGAGGCATCCCCCAGCACAATACCTGCCAGGCTTTCGGCTCCCCCACTCTCCGGGCCTCTCGAAACTCCCGAGAAACCTTTGGCATCCGGCCATTTAAGGCCACCGGGCAACCGGCCTTTACCCTTCTAGCCAGGCATCCCGACACTCCCAGGGCATCGTCGGCTCACACCTTCGACGGCCTTCTAACTTATCTTAATTCACATCTTCAATTATAATTCAATTTTAACATGGCATATGATGTGATGGCAAACAAGATCATTTTCATCCTTTGATTCATCTATGCATTTCCAATCATTATCATACATGCAGCAAGACACAATCATTCATAACAATACAATTCATGGAGTCCATACAATTTAGAATAGTCCATATATCATGCCTTTTTGAAGTTTACTAAATTCCAGCTTGCACAATTTTAGAAAACATTTAAATTAAATATCCATATGATTCTCAAAAATCATGAAATCAGGACATGTGATAGACAAGACAATAAGGTAACAATTTCATGAAGAACACATGCCCAAAAGAGTTTCACACAAGAAGATATAATTCACACAAATACAGCATGTAATTTCGGGTAAAATCAGATTGCGCAGTTCTTGAAATATTTCGATTAAAATACCCGAACGACCTCCAAAAATTATGAAATTTTACCAGGTTGTATTCAAGACACTAAAGTAGATTTTTCATGAAGACATCTAGGCCAGATTCGTTCTAGAAATTTTTTTACAGACGTCCGAAGTTCCTGTTTCGAGTACCGAACCGTCCAGTTTAGCTATCTCCAAAATATCGAGTTTTCACCTACTTATCCTTCTTCGTTTCCTCTAAAATTTTGATATGTTTTGACTCAAGAGGTACCCTACAACTTTCATGAAGGGATCTAAGTGAAATTTCCAAATAATAGTCACCATATGGGTCCAAGAAGTCTCGGGTGTCCAGTATCGTATTTCCAGGTTTACCGTCTTCAAAAGAAAGTCGATTCACTAGGCTACACTTGCTCATTTTATCTCAAATTTTAGTATGTTAGTCTTTAGGATTTTATCTACAAGTTTCATGAAGAAGTCGAAGGGAAATTCTCGGTAAAAGCAACATGCAACCCACAAAACTACCAAAAGGTCAGCAAAGCAGTTCCAGATCTAGTGTCTTCGTAGGAGGAGGGTTTTTCCCCTTAAAACTCAACCATTTTGTCCCAAATTTTAGTATGTTATACTTTGAGATGTTGTCTACAACTTTTATGAAGGAGTCAAAGTCAAAATCCAACTCGAAACACGCATGCAAGCCTCCACAAGTTTCTGGGTCAGGCGGTATACACGAAATCAGTAAGCTTTCTCAAGAACAAACCACACTAGCTTCGGTTCCTTACCTCTAAACACCCAAGATTCAACACCATTTCAACCACACATGCAAGACACACATGCAAGAGTAGAAAATGGATCCTAACTTGCCTCTAAGATCAAGTGAACGATGGCACACGGACGGCGAACGGACGGCGACGGGCGGACGAACGGCGAGCGGCTCCTTCTTCCTCCTCTCTCGGCTTCCCTCTCTCTCGCGCAAGTCTCTCCCTCTCTTGGCTTGGTCAAAACCCTCAACCGGCCACTCTCTCTCTCCCCCTTTTGATTCCCCACAAAGCCATCATTGGCAATCATGAGAAACCTCCCCAATAGCCAATGCATGGAGCCTTCTTTTTGCCACTTGGCAAAGCATGCAAGATGGGCTTGGGAGTGGGCTTGGAAGAAGTGGGCCGGCCACTCCTCCTCTCCTTGGTCGACGGCAGCCTCTCCATGGGCTTCAATGGGCCGGCCATTTGGCCCACCAAAAGTCCATGCTATTGGGCCTAAGGCCCAAACCTAATTAAACCCCAACTTTACCTTTAAACACTTTTAATTCTTTCTTTTATAGATTTCAAGTTTTAAATTTCACATGGCCAAAATCTTGTAACATTTTATCTATAGGAATTTAGTCTATGAGGTGCATAGCCAAGAATAGATTATTCCCATTAATTTATCCTATAATACTAATTTTAAAAACTCAAGAACACAAGCATATATCACTTAGTCTTAAGAGGAGACTAATGGCTAAAGCATAAACCATAGGTAATTTCATTACCTAATTATGGGCTTTAATACACCTTAGAGCTTGTCTTGAATTTTTTTGTGATGCCACAACTAGCGCCTCAGCGGCGGCGATTGCGACCCTCATGCCGCTTTCTTCCTAACCACCACCACCA
This sequence comes from Eucalyptus virginea, assembly GCA_014182375.1. NCBI lineage: Eukaryota > Viridiplantae > Streptophyta > Magnoliopsida > Myrtales > Myrtaceae > Eucalyptus > Eucalyptus virginea. The sequence goes on from CM024522.1 coordinate 6,699,809, forward strand.
TCTTTGCCACCGCCTTTGCCGTCTCCCACTCCTTCCTCAAGACTGACAATGAGGAGGACAATGGGGATGATGAGCCATTCTTAGACTTGGAGTTTCACCCTTGTCCCCGAAGATGAGGACGATGGGGGGAGGCCTGAGGAGGGGGAAGAGGAAGAGGGGGGGTAGAAGCAGGACGAGCCCAACAACGAAGAGTTTATTAGTGACAGTGAATGTGGAGAGAGAGTTCAAGTTCGAGGGGGGAAAAGAAAATCAACTCACTGTTTCGCCGAGTTCGGACTATGACTCGAAGGGAAATGAGTAGATCCGAAGGTGAATTGGAGAGGACGAGGGAGCTCTGGGAGATTTTGAACTAAGAGAGACGAGATGGAATAGGAGAGTAGTAAATTGAGATGAGATGGTGATTGGAGTCCTAAATTTTAGATTTGCTAATTTCGATTTTTTTAATATTAAAAATTAATATATTATTATAATATAACCGATCCGGTCCGAGTGGGCGGGTGGGCGGATCCACCCATGGAATCAGGAACCAGACTGGTTCCCTCAAGAACCATCGGTTCCAAGCGGTTCCGGTCTGATTCTAAGCGGTCCGGGCGGGTCCCAATTCTTTTGCACACCCCTATTTGCTATTGCCACCTCTCTCTCTCTCTCTCTCTCTCATTTACTTTTACTTGTTGTCAAGCACTAGACGGACCTTATTGATGCCGCCTTTGCCATTGCCACCTCTCTCTCTCTCTCTCTCTCTCTCTCTCTCTCTCTCTCTCTCTCTCTCTCTCTCTCATTTACTTGTTGTCGAGCACTAGACGGACATTATTGATGCCACCTTTGCCGTTGCCACCTCTCTCTCCTGTAAGAATTTTTCTAATATGGGTTAACGTTAATTGATATTATAATTTGTTGTTTTATGGGGTCGGTCTAAAGTGAGATATAAAATTTCTTAATTAGTCTTATATGGGATTGACTAATGTAGGTCAATTTGAGCTCGGCCCGTAATGAGAGGGCCTGGCTAGAATCTCCATATATAATGCTCAAGTTTCTTCTCTAACCTTAACTCTCATAATTTTCCTTATAAAATGAGCATTTACCTAGTGCTAAATGGTGATGGAGCCATCTCATTGAGCCAATACCACAAAGGGTAATAGAGGAGAAGAACTTGTGCTTGGATCGCTACTTTTATGCTATTCCAAAATAGGTGTGTTAACTTTTTTACTTGATTATATATGTTCTTGTTCTAGCTATGGAGATCTTGGGATTACATTTTTGTGACTAACATGTGGTATCGAAGCCTCCATGGATCAAAACACGAACGTATAGTTTTTGCCATTTTTCGTGATTTTTTATGCAGTAAAAATCGATTTTTATTATATAAACTAAAAGATCTTGTCGAGACAAGCAAAACTGTGAGTGGCGCACTACTAGAGGAGGCCGCACACACCCCGACACATGGCCACATGCCGCTAGGCATCAAGCATGCATGGCCACGTGTCTTCACGTGCTCTCACACGCAAGTGAAGCTAACACATGTGTTAGGGATGACGTCATTGTGATGTTGGCGACCATGACCTATGAAACCCAACTTGACTTGGTTGACTTGGTGACCCAACCCAAGATCCGACCCGTTGATCCATCTAAATTAGGTTAAAATTGACTAGATTAGTCAATCAGCCGGACCATGTAGTTGAATTGGGAACTAGTCGGACCGCCGATCAGACCGGATAGTGAAGCTTTTACACCGCTTGCGCGTGTGCTCCATGCGCCACTCACTTGGCGTGTGCAAGCGCGTGGAGCCTCTGATTGGCACGTGATTGGTGGCTACGTGCTCGTATAGTGATGCTTTATCTTGTGGTGCATATATTTTACATGTTTGATGATTTTATGGATGTGAAAATACATACGGAATCCTAAATATGTGTATTTTTAGTGTATCTTTCCGTTCTTTTTTGTATTTTTCTATGATTTTGGAAATACATGTGTTGGTTTATAGATATATTATCAGTGTGATTCATTGATATATATATAAAGTTTAACTTGTATCAATGAATAAAGTTGAGTAATTAGCATGATATGTGATTTTAGTGATAAATCGCCCATGTCATTAAAGTTAAAATCACATGTATGTGGTGTATATGAGAAGTAAAGTTTGTATCTTTGATATGAGAGAATTTTGAGGATTCAGTTAACTTGTGATTGCCTAAGTTGCACACTTGATTAGGTTTATAATGATGAAATATCTCATGTTCTAATGTGCGATCATACTCTTAAATGAGGTGATTGTGTATTAGTTCATGAGGGATACATAATAGTATGGTGGATGAGTGACTAATTATATGGTTTATGTACCCAAAGACGATAAATTCATAAAGGTTGGAATATATTCTCATGACTGCTATCAATTGAGGGGTATACAACTATGTATCATTTATTCTACTCAAAGATGATTATGTGATAATGCATGCAGCTCTCTAAATGTGTACTTGTGCGTCTTCAAATTATATAGTACTCACATGATGCTGAATATATACATTGCTTCTTTTTCAGTCACTTTTTCTGTAGAACAATAACTCCGTTACTATTAAGGTTCTTACTAGTTCAAATTTTAAGAGATAGATAAAAGATTTTTTGTTTGGTATAGAGATAACAGATATTCATATGACTCTTATTATCGATAAGCCAGCAGATCTTATTGCCAAAAGTACAGAAGCTCAGAAAGCACAATTTATTGCTTGGAAAAAAAAAACAATCAAATTTGCTTGCTATCCATGAAATGTTCTATTAAAGAACACTTGAAAAGTGGTTTGCTTGCAGATTGCAGTGATAAACACATGATGGAAGCTTTGGTGGCTAAAAATAGTGTCTCATTAAATGTTGAGATAGGGACACACTTGTAAACACTTTTAATATGAAGTATGATGGTGTTTGTAGAGTTAGAGATTATGTTTTAAGATTGTAGATCTACAAACAAAACTTTAGGCACTTAATGTTGCTATTGCTAATGCTTGCATTGTGCATCAAGCTTTAAATACTCTTTCCCCTGATTTTAGGATTATTAAGACTAATTATAATTCTCAAGATGAGACCTAGTCAATTAATAACCTGATTGCAAGTGGTGGCAGAGAAAGAGAAATTAAAAAAAGATAAAGGACACATTGTCCTTTATGCTTCTAGTTCCAATAGTGACAAGGGTAAGAGGTTCAAAAATTATACTTATAAGGGAAATTCTCAAACTATTGGTCCTTCTAACAATAAAAGAAATTCCGAAACTGTTGGTCCTCCTAATAGTTTGGATCCTAAGAGAGCACCATTCAAGAAGGATTGTGTTCTTTGCTACTTTTGTAAGGAGAAAGGACATGTAAAGAAACGTTACAATAAATATAAAGCTTGGTTGCCCAAGAGAACCAAGAGTGAGCCTAAAAATAATGATTCTTTGGCATTTGTCTATGAATCCAACCCATCTAAAGCCCCGTCCAATTCTTAGTGGTTAGATAGCGGTGAAACTAATCATGTTGCGTTTACCATACAAGGGTTCATAAACCAAATGACACCAAATCAGGATAAATCAAAGCTCAATGTCGGAAACAACATTAAAGTCGACGTCGAGTTTGTGGGAGATGTTATTTTAATTTTAGATTTTGATTTTAGGATGATATTAAAAAACACTTTTTACAAAAACAAAACTTAGTTTTTGTGTCTTATTTGGACATGTGTGGATACTCTTTTGAAATAAAGAGTAATAGTATTTCTATATTTTTTTTAATTCAAATTAGGTTGGGTGCTACAATTTTTCCAATGAATTGTACCAATTGTGTTTATTTTCCAATGATATGTACATCACTTATTCAACTGAAAATGTTATTTTCAAAAAGCCTCAGCCTAAGGAATAGTTTTATGCATTATGGCATAAATGCCTTTGTCATATCTCTAGAAAAAGAAGAAAAGCTTATAAAGGCTGATATCCTCCCTACTTTTAAAAGTGATATAAGACTTGTGTAAACCGTTATAGAAGTAAGATGACTAAGATAAAGAAGAAAATCACAGCTAAAAGTTCTAACCTATTCGAGGTCATCCATACTGATGTTAGTGGATTATATAGGGCAATTTTTTTGTAAAATTTTTTATTTTATCACATTTATTAACAACTATTCCCGATGTGGATATCTATACTTGATTAAAAAAAAGTTTGAGTTTCTTGACAAATTCAAAATTTTTTGGACTATAGTAGAGAAATAGTTGAGAAAAATCATAAAGATTATTAGATCCGACCGTGTCAATGAGTATTTTGACAAGCATGGTGATGCTGAATAACTTAGAGGGCTGTTTACTAAATACTTAGAGGATTCTAGGATAACAATTCAATTTACTATGCTTAGGAATCTTGAACAAAATGAAGTGGTCGAGAGGCGTAATTGGACTTTTATGAATATGATGATGAGTATGATTAGTAGAACAAATTTACCTAATTTTCTGTTGGGTGATATTTTGAAAACAACACTTTACATTCTAAATCGTTTTCCTACCAAAGCGATTCCATTGACTCCTTTTGAGTTGTGCATTCAATGTAAACCTAGCTTGAATTATCTTAAAGTTTGAGGAGTGTCCTATAGAAGCCAAGTTACATAATCTAATATTGAATAAGTTAGATTCCAAAACTACTCGATGTTACTCTGTGTCTTACCTAGATCATTCAAATGGATATCGATTTTATAACCCTAATGGAGATACAAGAATTGTAAAATCATAGACAGCAAAATTTCTAAAATTTGATATAGTTGAAAATGGTAGCTGCTCACAAACTATTGAGGATGATAGTTTGGTGGGGATTATTGAATTCTGTCTCTTTATGTACCAATGATTATGGAGCCTTCTACGTCACAAATTGAGCCTGTTGTGACCTAGGATCCTGTTGTTGAGGTAGTTCTTGATAAGTTCTTCAAGCCCTCGAGTTCAAAATGAGGTTACGGTAGCTTCACTCAGGAGATCGACTAGGGAAATACGTTCAGTTATATCACTAAACTATGTAGTCTACCTAGGAGAACATGACTATGATATTGGCTACGTTGTTAATCCATTAACTATACAAATGTTGTTTTTTGTCCTCAATCCGATTTGTGGTTAAATGCGATGAAAATAAGATGCGATCCATGAAATATAATGGCATTTGGGAACTTATTGAATTGCTTGAAGATTACAAGCCCATTGGCTGCAAATGGGTATACAAGACTAAAAAGGATTTCAAAGAAAAGATTGAGAAATTTAAAGCTAAACTAATAGATAAGGGTTTCACTCAAAGAGAAAACATTTTCTCCATTCTCTTATAAATATTATTTTAGAATGATTTTGGTATTGGTAGTTCATTTTGATATGGAGTTGCACTAGTAGAAGTTAAAATTGTTTTCCTAAATGGAGATCTTAATGAGGAGGTCTATATGGTGTAACCTGAAGGTTTTGTTGCAAACGATTCAGGCAAACTTGTATATAAATTAAAAAAGTTTATTTATGGCCTTAAGCAAGCTTCTAGATAATGGTATCTAAAGTTTCATAGTATTGTCACTTCATTCAGATTTATTGAGAACAAACTAGATTAGTGTATATATTGCAAGGTTAGTGGGAGGAATATATTTTTCTCATACTTTATATGGATAATATTTTATTTATGAGTAGTGGTGTTGGATTATTGCATGAGAAAAAATGAATGTCATCGAAAAATTTTGATATGAAAGATCTTGGTGAAGCATCTTTTGTTCTTGGCATTAAGGTCCATAGGAATTGTTCTCACCTTTTATTGAGTTTGTCTTAATGGGTATATGTTGATCATATTTTAGAAAGACTTGATATGTAGCATTCTAAGTCAGGATTGCTCCTATTATTAAGAATAATAAATTGAGTCTCTCACAATAGACTAGTTTTGATTATGAGAAATCTCAAATGAAGGATGCACCTTATGCTAGTGTGCTCGAAAGTATCATGTATGTTCAAGTTTGTACTACACCAAACATTACTTTTGCGACATAATTTCTAGGTAGATATTAGTCAAATTCAGGACATGATCACTAAGTTGCTATTAAGTAGATTTTAAGATATTTAAAGAGGATAAGAGACTATATGCTAACTTATAGATATGTTCCGGACTTGCAACTAGTAAGATATTCAGATGCAAACTTTGCTAGTTGTCAAGATGATATGAAATCGACGGCAAGATTGTCGCGACCTAAATTTCAGGTGCATCACCTAGGGTTTGGCTAATGGACTACTTAGCTCGGGCTAGGGGTGAGCAGCGGTCTAGGGTCAACCCTAGACCGACCACGGACTGGCCCAACCCTGCCGGTTTTGGTCCGGTTCCCAAGGGGACTAGGTCAGTCCTTGGTCCTGAAATTCCAGGACCAACACTGTGCGGGTTGGTCCTCGGTCCTAAGAGTTTTGGGTTGGTCTAACCCTGGACCAACCCTGTATATTATATTATATTATATTATATTATATTATATTATATTATATTATATTATTTATAATTCTTTTATATATTCAAACCTAAGTAAAATGTATGTTATATTATATTATATTGAGATGTTCTATCAATAGCACTAATAGTAATTTCAATTTAAAACTTTTGTTGAGTATTAATTATGTGTCGTTTGTTTTGTTTTCAGATGTTTAGAAGTTCAAGTGAATTAACAAGATGTGAAGTTATATATTCATGATTTATATTAAGTTTTTTGAACTTTTTATGGTTTAATTGTATTTTACTAATGAATTTCAGCTGCACTTTGCTTTTCAATTTGTGTCAAATGGTAGAAGTTTTTGAAGAGTAGAATAGTACTGCAGTTGTTATGGTGATTTGTTAGTCAAGTGGTGTGAAGCTCATTTTTTGGTTGAGTGGACTCTACATGATCAAATGCTAGTCAAGTGGTGTAAAGCTCATTTTTTGGTTGAGTGGACTCTACATGATCAAATGTAGGAAAACGCTTTTGCATATGGTGTTATGAATATTAAAGATAGATGATTACAAGGACTTTCCATTTTGTCCCATATCTCGATGAGCGGTTAGCAGGTACGAAATTTCTATTATTGTATCATCTTAAAATTGCTAAATGTGTATTGATATTTATAGTTTAGTTGCACAATGCCGCATTGTCAATAGCTGTGTAATTTGAATTTGTAGGTTTGCTTTTTTATGGAGTATAAAAAATAAAACGAAAAAAATTATCGATCAGTCTCGGGCTGACCCTGGAACCGGACCGAACCCATTGGGTCGGTCCGATCCTTGGTCCCAGGTTCAATAGGGTCGGTCTTCGGTCCTAAAAATTGAGGATCGACACTGTACGGGTTGGTCCTAGGGTTAGGGGATAGCCCGGACCAACCCGGACCATGCTCACCCCTAGCTCAAGCTCTCCCAAGCCCATACCAATTCGCGACTTAGGTTCAAATATTTAGCATGCAAAAGATTATTAGCTAGGAGTCGCCATTAATCAATTTATGGTAGGTCGATTAAACATCTAAGTAAAATAATGGGAGAATTATTTTACTCCTACAAATCAGAGACTTTGGGTACAGGGACTTGATTACACTAGATTTCTCTAATACCCTTTCGGTACCATTATTTTTTATTTTAAAAAATGTCTTTGTAGGTAGTTTGGATTGGTTTTAACCTAAATCACTATCATGCAATGGAGTGACCACACGGATGCTCAACCATTATTAAACATTCGATAAAATAAATTGTACCAAAGGAATTCAACACACTAAAGCAAGTAATTATTTTTTTTGGGATTTTATCTTATCTTGAAATTAAAACTTACCTATATAACATGCACTTTTAACTACATGACCTAACTCTACTAACAAGCAACTTCTAACTAAATGAACCTAACATGCAAACTATTCGACATGCACCTAATATTTTTGCATTTTTTTATTGAAATTCGGAATTAATAAAAACCTTAATTAAAGTATCTAAAATGAATAATTTTCTAATCTATTTTAGGGATTAATTTGACTTAAACCCTATCCTATCTTAGAAAACTATTTTTAAAAAATGAGATTATTAAAACATGCAAACATTATCTAAGACCCTATCTAAAAAAAAAGTTATTTAGATCCGATCATAATCTATGTGTAATCCTATTTAAGCTAGATAATGAAGTCCTACATATCGTAATGCACATTAAAAAATGCAATCCTATTTTACGAACCAACATATTCCGATGCAAGATTTGATTTTTTTAGTGTTTTCCAAGGCAAGCAATTACCAGATAGACATTATATCCAACCCACATAGGATATTCAACAAATGAATGATTAAAATAATTGAAAAAATAATCCGTTGTCTCATGGATTAAATTAACGATTATTTTAACCCTAAACATTACAACATATAAGAAAGTTCAAAATAATTAAAAATTTGATCCGAAATCTTACGAATCAAATTAATAATTATAATGATTTAAGAATCAAAATTCTATTAAAGTGTCAAAAAGAATCAATATAATTAAAAAATGATTCGATATCTTACGAATCAAATTAATAATTATAGTGATTTTTGGACAACAATACCCTATGGATAATACTTAAAATATTTATAAAATCAACACCAACATCCAATGTTCCAATAATTACAAGACTTGGTTTTTTTTTTTTTTTTTTTTTTTTTAAACTACCTTGACTGGGTTTTTATTCTCTAAACGGTACCGGCGCCTGGGACTCGCGAACAATGATTTGCATCGGGGTCGGGCTGTGGTGGTCGGACCAACAATAGGCCTTGACTCTCTTCGTTCCACTACACTTTGCTCGCAAAGTCTAAGAAAAGCTAGCTCAGGTTGATGAGCTCAAGACGACGGGGGTCGTAGTTGGTGGTGCTTGGCACAACTCGTCCTTGCTGGCACGTGCAAGGATGGAGTAGTAGGGCGTGGTGATAGGCGAGCTATGGCGCGGCGACAGGCAGTGGCTCAGCGGTGAGAGGTGCGGAGGCGCGGGTGTCGGGCGAAGGTGCTACTAGTTGTAGGTGCCGAGTATCGGGCGGAGGTGCTTGCGGCTGTGGAGTTGTAAGGGACGGATCGTCGGGAGTGGCTGCTACTACAGAGACCGAGTGTTGAGCGGAGGTGTGGACGTCAGTCACCAAGTAGAGGGGACTGGCGCCGGTGACGGGTGGGTAGAGGTGAGGGCGTCGAGCGCCAAGCAGCAGGAGGCAGGACGACTGGTGGGCGGACCAGCAATGACGACAAGCAAGCAGGGACACAGGACTTGGGCGGAGGGCAGCAGCGTTGGTGACGTAACGGCAGCAGCGATGGCGCGGGCTTCAGGCGCTGCAGATCACGGGCGGAGGTGCTGCTAGTGTTCACGGCTCTGGGTTGCCGCAGGTCGCGGGTTGCAGAAGCAACGGTGGTGCTCAGGCGCCGGAGTCGGCAGCGAAGGTGCTCACGGCTGTGGCCGGAGGCGGAGGTGCCGGGTAAGGGCGAAGCTTCGACAAAGAACGAGCAACAAGTAGAAGAGCTGCAAAGAGCAGAGGGCGCCGGAGAAGAAGACCCTTTTCCGTTTTTTTTCTTTTCTTTCCCTCTCACATCCACTCTCTCTGTACTTTGCCGTGGACTTCTTGCCTCTCCACGTCCACTCTCTCTCTCTCTCTCTCTCTCTCTCTCTCTCTGGGACGGACTTGTTGACACCTAAATTTTGGAGGCCTGGTCATTTATTTATTGCATAGAAAATTATGGGTTAATTTTATCCTTGAAAAAATATTGCATAGCGTGTAGGTTTAGGTGCATTTATTGCATTTGCATTTTTTGCATTTATTTATTGGACCGGTGGCAGATGGGTTCAAATTAGTGGTTCCGAACTTTAACTTGGCAGATCGGACTAAGCCCACGAAGCGAGCAAATTGACGTAAGCCTGTTTTCTTTAGTTATCTTGTGAAAAATAGGAATTTGAAATTTTTCCAGAATATGATGAATTTTTTGGATAGGGCAGATGTGACAAAAAATATTGCATTTGAAAAAGCAAATATTGCGTTTGAAAAAGAAATCTTTGTGGATATGGATTTGGAAAAAAGTAAAACCCTAATCCATGACCTATAAATAGGTTAAACGCATAGGGTTTTGGTGGGCCACACCTATTGACACATACGGCCACACAATTGAGAAGACACGACTGCAGAAAACATGATAGAGGGTGAGGAGCGTTCAGCCAATCATCACATGTCGAGCCTCTCGTGGTTGCGACCTTCCTGACCTTGCCACTGAGCTTCACATCGACTGCCGCTGTTCGCCATCACGAGACGGTAATCCATTGCCGCGCCAACCTCCCGACAACAAGGTGGCCTTGCCATGATATCTCCAGAAGGCTACGAGATCTACGTCGGCTCGTTGCTTCCTTCCTGTTGAGCCAACGTCATTGTCGCTGCTCCTCGTGTGGCCAGGGCTACCAATTCCACGGCAATCATCAAGGAGTCCAAGTGTTCAATAATTGCTCCAGCAGATCTTCGTGGTCTTTTGGTCAACATCTTGCAGTCAAAAAAGAAGAGTAACAAGCGTCCATAAGCAAAGGGAGAAGAAGACAAAGGAGGAGTCTTTGCTTCGTCCAATAGGAGGGGGGGCTTTCTCTCTCTTCCTCGGTCAACACCGAGCATACAATAATCCAGAGAGAGAATAGAGGCTTTTTTTTTTTTTTTTTTTTTTTGGTCGGTGAGAATAGAGGCTAGAGCGAGGTATTTTCTTTGCGGTCTCGGCTTCACGACTCCCACCGTGACGCTGTGCTCCTGCTAGCTACAGTGCTTCCCGTATTGGACCGAGTGAACGAGCCACAGTCCTGATCTTCACCACCACCACGTCGGCTGCTCCCGTGACACCAGCCTGGCCGAGTCCACACTGTAGCATTGCACTAGCTGCCCTTGAGTCGCTCTTGAAGGCACGTGACGGTCTCTCTTGCACCCATACTGTAGCAGCTCTTGTTGTTGAGTCCAGCGAGCCCATTGGCGAATCTGGACAATTTCTTCGCGCGCGAATTTTCTCTTGCAGGACTTATGATGAATTTCTTATTAGCGAATTTTAGCTCGGCATCAACGACGAAGCAGCCACGCCTTGCACAAAGCACACTAGTCTTTCCTTGGAGGTTGAAAATTTAAGTGTGGGTTTTAGAAGGTCAAAGTTTGATAATAAGTGGGATTGTCAGAAGGCTAGTGGATTTCCTTGCGTCACCAAATTCCACAAAACCAACAGAGGGAGACCGAGATTCGCCGTCCACCGACGAGTCCCTTGCGGAGCTTACAAATTTTTGTTTCGCAGGTCTCGCGGAGCCCATCGGGTGACTTTCGAGCAACCGAGCACCGCCACATTGCATCGCGAGTAGCCATTCAAGGATCGAAATTCGAAAACCAATATTCGAATTAGGTGAAAATCTTATCTATTTTGATTTTCGAAAATTCCGTTACCTTATTTGAAATGTTTCTCGATGCATGATTGAAATTCCCGATGTACCGCCTCAATTCGCAACCGCACATGAATCTTTATTCCATCTATAAGGCTTTAGATGGAATAATTAATCACACGAGAGTAAAATTGATATCTTAATCTTTAAGGCTTAAGATTAATTTATCGATTTTATTAGCGAAATAATCAAGTTTAAATTTCAATTCGAATGATAGATAACATTTTGATGACCATGGATGATTTGAGGTTTATCTTGAAAATACAAAAAAATTGCATTTGCATATCATGTAGATTAGGTTGTTTTCTTAGATAAGGTTGCATGATAGAATAATTTTTTTTTTTTAAATGCATGTAGTATCTAAGATAGAAAATATTTCTTGGATTGGATTGCATGACGATATAATTTTTTAGATTAAGATAGGATTCAGATTGGTCTATTCCTAACTTAAAATAGACGATGTCTAGCTTTAGTTAGATTTTGATTTTTAGCAATTTTTAATTACGAATTTTCATGAAAAAAAATACAAAAAATCATGCGCATATCATATAGAACTAGGTTCATGAAATGCCCGTCATCTAGTGGATTATTGTTAGGTCCATTTAATTAGAAATTGCCCGTCATTAGAATTAGGTCATTTGGTTAATTTAGATTGCACGTTTAATTTTTGCAATTTTAATTTCGAATTTCATGGAAAATACCAAAAAAATGTCTTAGAATTAATCAATTTATTCTTTAGGATAGACTGCATATTTATTTATGTCATATAGCTTAGGTCATATTGTCATGTCATATCATTTCATGTTAGATTAGTAACATGCATTTCATAAAGCATGATTCTCATTAAAAAAAAGTAAAAACAAAAATTGAGTGGTTGTGTGTTAATTAGAAATCATATCTAGGACTATTGATGTGAATTCTGATCTAACAACGCAGATACTTTCGTTGCTATGAGGTAAGTCCAGCAATTTATTCATTGCTTTTCTTGGATGTTAAATTGGTGGTTTGCGCACCCATATAATCATCTCACAAGTTAGGGAGATAAATTAAAATCAATTCAAGCTACCTATCAAACATTTTTTTCAAAATAAAAGAGAAATATACCAAAAGCTAGCGTAATCAAGTCCCCGAACTCATAGCCTCTGATTCGTAGGAGTAAAGTAAATCTCCCGTTACTTTACTTAGATTTCTAATCGACCCATCAAAAATAGATTAGTTGCGACTCCTAGTTAAAAAATCATTTGCATGTTACTAACTTGAACCTAAGTCACGAATTAGTATGGGCTTGGGAGAGCCCGAGTTAAGTCTAGGCTTAACAATCTATTAGCCAAACCCTAGGTGGATTACTCCAAATTTTGGTCGCGACAGGACTTTTCCCTTCTTCCTGACCTCTTCTTTCTTTTCTTCTGCAGATTGTCAGAAGAAAAGGAAATGACTTCCTTTCTTTTGACTTTTGAATGGACGAGAGAAATTTTTTTTCATTTCTCTTTTTTCTCTCTTCTGCACTTTCTCACGCTTGCTCTCCTTTTTCACGAATTTCGGCCCCCTCTTCTTCTACGAAATTGTGCCCCATTTTATAGTGATTTCAAAAACCCAATTCATGGCAATTTTCAAGCTTCCTTTCTTTGTTGCCTTAAATCGTGGTTTGCAAATCAAAGCATGATTTCGTGGCTAGCTTGATTTTTGCCCAAATGCTTCAATTCATTCCCTTTTATCAAATTTCTTGCTTTTTATTCACCTAATTTCCTAGCTCTTGATCATTGACCGAGAATTTGCTTCCACATTTACTAAGATTTGAATATTTTCCAAAGCAAGGGTGGCTAATTAGAATTTCCAACTTCTCAATTAGATTGATTATCCCTTATTTTTCCTTTTATTTGCTTTGATGACAAAAAAAATTATATGCTATGCAATTTTTTATTTTATTTTATTTTATTTTCCTTTTTTTTAGGGCTTAAAAATTAATCACTAATTTTCTATGAACAAATAGGTTGCCAAAATTTAGGTGTCAACAAAGATATATATTAATGTTGGTAGGAAATGTAGTATTATGAAAGAGCGAGAAATAGAAATCTATATCATCTTCTATTATGTAAGCGGATTTTGTGGTATGCTTTTTAGCTACTACTTAAGTTATTTGGCTTCAGAACTTCATTAGAAAGTTAATCGTCTTTGATTTTGTGAGCAGGCCCATACAATTGTATTGTGACAATAACTCTACACTGTTGTTTATTAACAACAACAGAGGTCTCAATGGAGATAAGCACATAGCAGTCAAGTTTTTGACCATAAATGAGTGGGTACAGAATTGTGATATTACAGTAGATTATATTCCTATAAATGATATGGTTGCAGATCCGCTAACTAAATGCTTATGCCCTTGTATGTTTAAGCGACATGTTATTAGTATGAGCTTAGGGGTATCATGTGATGATGTTATTTAGTGGGAATTGTTTTCATTTTTTCTCTTATAAAGTTTATATCTGTGTTTGTCATATTTAATGACATTTTGATATGTATCAACTTTGGCATTTAATAAAGTATTTATGAATGTATTGTTATTATATTAAATATATATTGTATCCGCTTATTAGTTTTAAGCATATACCTTGTTATACATAAAGAAATGTCAATCATAAGAACAAGACATATGTGGGTTCATTAGAACCATAAAAACATTCTTTAGTGACACGGGTTTTTGTGACGCTTAAGGTAAGAGAATGATGATTGACAAATGGGATGACACATAAGATATTATTTTCTATGAGAGATGCTATCCATTTACAATACTACCATATTCAATTCATATTAATAAAATTAAAAACACTTGTGACCATAAAAAGCTCTGTATGTATACATGCAGTTACCGCCATAATTCGGTATTTGAGACTTTATATGATATGATTGACTATTAAAAACTATTTCTAAACTAGAGTGCGCATATATTGTACACTTTCAATTAATATAACATAAGTGGGAGAATATAATTTTTTTCCTAATATAGACTATATTAGTTGATATTGTAATTCTATTTTACGGGGTTGGTCTAAGGTGAGATAGAATATTTCGTAATTAGTCTAATATGGGATTGGCTAATGTGAGCCGAGTTGAGTCCGACCTGTAATGAGAAGGCCTGATTAGAAACTCTATAAATAGTGCTCAACTTTCTCCTCTAACTCTAACTCTCATAATTATCCTTATAAAATGAGCGTTTACTTAGCGCTAAAGGGTAAGTAGGTCATCTCATTGAGCCAATAATACAAAGGGTAATAGAGAAGAATGATTTGCGCTTGAATCATCACTTTGCCGTTTCTACATTAAGAGCAATGAATTCCAAAACAGGTGTTTTAACATTTCTACTCGATTATATATGTTCTTGTTCTAGCTATGGAGATTGTGGGGTTGCGTTTTTCACGATTGACATCTCTCTCTCTCTCTCTCTCTCTCTCTCTCTCTCTCTCTCTCTATCGAAATTGAACAAATCAAAAAAGTATATGCTCGAGTGGTGTCTTTATCCCTAAAATATAGAATTTGATAGAGGATCAAGGTTAAATATCTTCAATTGGAATAATCGGTTTGCATTCTATATAGTCAAGTAGAGGTTATGAATGAAAAGAGGTTCAGACTATAATCAGTATAGAAAAAGTCTTTGTAGCTAGTATTGAATGTAGATAATATTTGTGTTGACACCCAAAAGTAACTCAAGACCTAACAGGAGGCATGGCATTAAGTTGTGGATTGGATAGTCAGGTGTTGTGATTGTAGATCAATGAGTAGCCCATGCAAGATCAACGTCACATGACTTATAATGCCACTAATGAAGGGTAATGACTAAAGCAGTTATCGACATATGATAATGGGCAGTCAACCACCCAAAGGAGGAAGTCGAATGGAGAGAAATCCCCAAGATTTTAACAACTATTGAATAAAAAAGTGCATCTAGAGATCGTGAGCGCAAAGTCTAGAATCTTGAGAGTAGTTGGGTTTGAGATTTGAAATTTAACTGCATGTATATAAAACACATTATAACGTGCATTTAAGTAATGTGGAATTATACTCCAACCATATCAAGTTGCGGTCATAGGTCTATGCATGAAGGACAAGGGTGTGATTATATTGCCTGCCATGCTCTAATGATGTATCTTGATTTCAGGTTTTTCTTGTTTGTTTTGGAGCTTTACGGCTTGCCTTTTTATGGTGAATTTTAGGATTTCATATGGATCTTTTCATGTATCATTTTGGTAATAAATAGAAATTTCTTTAACATAAGAAAAAAAGTAATTGTAGAGTTTCTAGTTACTCTTATCTCTTTAGTTGTACAATGCTTTTCTTCTCTTTTAAGCTGCTTAAATTATTGGTATAGAGTATGGAGTATAGGTACTTTGGGAATACAACGCTCCTACCGTGTTAAGATCGTGCATTGAAAACTATAAAAAAATTTCAATTAATCTCTCAACGGACGACTAGGATGAATCTTCAATGGGAATTTCTTTCCTCTCTATTTTTAATAGGACTCTTGAGATCAACATGCACTATCCTTGTATCAATGGCAAGTCTCCACAATCTCAGGGAGGATCTTTACTCCTGCCACGAGTCTGAAGGAACGTTTGGGGATGTATTCGAATTCAGCATTGTAAGCACGAGATGAAAGCAACATCGCCATCCCTCTGGGGCATCGAAAATTTTCTCAAGGCCCACTTGCTCGAGCAAAACTAAACCTAGGAATGGCTTCCACCCGTCTCTCATTTGCAGACTATTCTTCCTCTCACCGAGAGCCCAATGCGAACGTTCACAGTTTGAATGAATGAACATGACTCTCTAGCACAAATTAGAGGTGATCGGTTACAAGGCAATGATTTTTACAAGGAAACTAGAAACTACCTTCTTAAAACCACTTTCCAATTTTTGGAATCCAAATTTTAGAACCTGAAATTTATTCTGTTTGTCTCGAAACCAATCCTAAAACCTTTTCTGGTTTGCCAGCTAATTTTCTTTTATACCTTTTGTTGGTTCCATTTTTTACAGCGAAATAATATGGACAACAAAAAAGTTTCCAAGTAAAAGATGAACGGGGCAAGCGAGCGAAGGTGAATCTAAACGAGCGAGGGTTATGAGGCTTGAATGAGTGATGGCAAGCAACCAACGTTGAGGTGAGTTGCAAGCGAAAGAAAGAGTGAGAGAAGTGAAGTATGAGTGAGGTTGGAGAAAAATGGAGAAAAAGAAAAAGAAAAAGAAAAAAAAAAAAAAAGATGCCAAGAAAAATTAGGCTTTTATAAGCTTTATGTAATTGATTTCAAATTCAATTCGGTATCCAGATGCTCTTTACTCAAATACGGGAATCGGACTACTCGGGAATAGGATTGATTTTCAAGCAATTTGATATAGGTCTCGAGTAGATCCGATCCAATTGCATAGCCCTGTACGAACTGTTTTAATGAGGCGTACGAACTGCTTTAATGCAGCGTTTTTGGTTGCTCTGACCGATTAAAACGCTAATAATAGAGGGGAGCACAGGACTCCTGAAGCAGGTGAGACAAAGGCGAATACAGGACCTTGAAAGGAGGTTCTTTCAAGACGATGGCTTCGCGTCGTCCGAAGGGTTTTGATCCGCCCGAGTCTCCTCATTTTTTCAAGATCATACTCTCATCCGGGAAGCTTGTCAGCATGCCTTCTCTCTCTCTCCCCTACTGATTCTTGATTTTCGTTTTTATTCTTCTTTGCCCGCTAGCTGCTCGATTTATTTCTTGACTGGGAAAGGTCCTCCTTTCTGGCTAATCGTGTGACTGAGTTGACAGTTGTATGTGACCAAGCGAGCAAAATATAATCATGCAAGGTGTTTTTCTTTGGGTCGAAATGCAAGGTGTTTCACTTGCAGGAAAATTGTTCTGTTCTTCAGTGTCTAGTCTCTGAACTAGTCCTTGGATCGAAACCCGCGTGACTTTGACCCATTAGAATGTGTTCCTGGATTTGTTTTCCTTTTTCCTAATTATCTTCAATCTTGCTCAGGAAATGACATTAATTTACCAGAACCAATGTTCAACTGAGAAGAATTTTCTTGTGAAGGAGAATAGAATTCATGCTATTCCTTGCTTATATGCAAATCATATAGTGAAGCTTCTTCTATGTGGTTGTGAATTTGAGCAAAATGTAGGACTGGAATATGGAGGTATCTCAGTATTTCTTTCTAATTCCTTTCCTAGAATAATACTGGTATGCAAGCCTTTTGCGTGACTTATTCCCCAGATGCAGGCAATCCAAGTTACCCTAATTGGGTGATGTAGGTACTTCTTATCACAATCTAATTCCCTTGAGTTACGCTGAGAATTACTGAAAACTGTAATTGTATTTGTATGTCTGATATGAAAAGTTGCTAATAGAGTTGTAGATATTTTTGCGGGGAGCCCAAAAAGAAGTTTTAAAACTTACTTGTTCACTACCTGAATCCCAAAATTTCTGGTGAGAATGTTGACTAATTTGTGGTTCACTATACTATGGACTCACTTGATCGCAATTCCTTATTGTTGAAGTATGTGCACGTGCTTTTGCTATGCTATGGAGTCTCCACGCTTTGGACAAGAACCTTAAGATCTTAAATTTAAGTGAAAAATATGATTTAATTATATATTGAATCTGCTTTTCTTTCTTTTTCTCAATAGGAAATACCAAAGAGGTTTCTGCAGAGACATGGTAGTGACATCCCTGGCTCAGTGTTTCTCAAGGTTCCAAGCAGTACAATACTTTGGCCAGTGGAGATGGAGTGGAGTGATGGCATGGCTCGCCTTGGCCAAGGCTGGCAGAAGTTCACAGACTATTACTCCATTGGTTTTGGCCAATTACTAGTTTTCAGATATGAACCAAGCTCCATCTTTCATGTTGTGATCATTGACACAAGCGCTTCAGAGATTGAATATCCTACGGATCCTGTGATCATGGACAAATCAGAACCGGAATGTGAATTTATTCTGCTCAAGAAGGAAGAAACTGATAATATCTCAGCCAAAATCTCGGAGGATTGTCGGCCTAGCCCAAAATTTAGGAAAAAATCAAAGTCAGCATTGGCTTTGGCTTCTCGTAAGGTGAACTCTGGTATGGGTAGTGAAAATGATGATTATTCCTACAAACTCCAATTTCCCAATAACATTTGAGTCAGTTCATTGACTCATATCCTTTCTGATGTATCATCTAATTTTGGATTTTAAGATGAAATATTTTTCTTTTTATTAATTATGTACAGGCATGATCAGAAATTCTGCAAGCAGAGCAAGCCCTGCTACACCGGTTGCTCATACAAGTAATGTGCCATGTCCTACTGCTCTTGAAATGGCACGAGATTTCAAATCAAAGCATCCCATGTTCATACTCGTGGTGTACCCTAGTTATCTTAAAGATTCCCGTCCGGTGAGATTCTTGGTGACCTAGTTTCATCATTGACGTCTTTATAACTCTGAGATGGCATAGTTTCCTCAGTTCATGAAAACCTTGGAGTGTACATGTTTTGGGTTATTATTTTTCCCCATCCTCCTACTTAGAGTGTTTATGCCTTGACATGATCATGGAAACAAATTACTTTGAGAAGGCTAATATCAAATATCGGTTTATAAAACATTTACGCAGAGTGTATCATCCAAATTTATGCGGACTCATATCAAGAGAAGCATGCAGGTCGTGACACTTAAGCACAAGAAGGATTCATGGCCAGTGAAGTTAATCAAGTATCGAGGGGACCTTGGAAAGTTATCGCAAGGTTGGTTTGCGTTTGCAAGAGCAACTTCTCTGTGTGAAGGGGATGTTTGCGTGTTGGAACTAACTAAGCCAAGTCCCACCGTGCTTGAAGTGTCAATCTTCAGGAATTCTGATTACAATTAGGAGTGGTTTACTGCCACCATTATGCTTGGCATCATTTTAGAGAATGATATCAGTAGTGTTATCAGCTAGACATACAATGTTACTAAGTTTTTCTTTCTTGTTTTTAGTGTCCTTTTGATGACAGATGGATCTGTAAATTGAAATGTCCTGATAACTGAGCTTTAGCGATTGTGAATGAAAGTGATTGTAAAATTTTCTAGTTACTCTTATCTTCTTTAGTTGTTTCTTGTTTTTCTCCCAAGTTTGATCATACCTAAATACAAAAATACAATATAGCGCTTTAGGGATACAACCCTCATATCATATAAACCTTGTATTGGAAATTACAAACTTTTCTTGAACTTTAATATTTTGATCACGAACTTTTTTCAATTCATCAGTTTACAAATGCGATGATATGACTAACAGACCTATGACATCAATTAGCTAAGCATAATCTACACTAATCCTTTTCTCATTTTCTAGTAACTGAATCTGAAGGCCTTCATCAGGGCATACCGAAGAGGTTTTCTGCAAAAGCATGGTAATGACCTCTCGAGCTTAGTGTTTCTCAAGGTTCCAGATGGTGAAATCTGGCCAGTACGGTTAGAATTGAGCGAATGCAGGCTTTTGGTTGGGAAAGGATGTACAAAAGTTCGTAGATTATATTTCTGTTGTTCCTGGCCAATTGATGCTCTTCAGATGCGAACAGAACTCCACCTTCCAAGCTGTAATTTTTCATACGAGTTCATTAGAGATTGAATATCCCGGAAATCCCATCATGGGTGAAAAATCAAAAGCTGAATGCGAATTTCTACTGCCTAGGAAGGAAGAAACTGATGATATCTTGGTTAAAATCTTGGAAGATTGTTGGCCAAGCCGAGTCATAAGTGGAAAAACGAAATGGGCTTCTGAGAAGGCGAGTTCTGGTCTGGTTGGTGAAGATACTAACAATTCCCAAGAGCACATAATATTTACGCGCTCTCGATCAGGAGGCAGAGAGTTCTCAAGTTCAAAAAAGAACAAACCTCTGATTTGTTCTTCAAAAAAACTGCGAAGGTAGTGACGGTAGTCAAGAATTATCACGTTCACTTACGTCATTTTCTTCTCTCGAGCTCTATTTTTGCAACCTTCTGAAATTCTACTTCTTGCCTTGTTTGTTCTTTGGTCCTACTACAATGTGCTCAAGAAGAGATTTTGTAATTGAAAGGCGGATGTGCTGAGCTCTTATCGATCAATTCATGTGCTCATTCATCTGCGAATTGTGGTACTGGTATACAGTGTCATTTTAGGATACGATGGACGTTCACCTTTTCACATGACCCCGACGTGACCTAGCTTGGGGTCTCGCTACCCTGGCAACTGGCGGCCTAGGTTCACACAACCCTTTGTCTCACTTAGGCTAGATTCTCATTTGCACATTGTTGACCACTAGATGGACCTTATCAGTGCCGCCTTTCTTGTTGCCATCTCTCTCTCTCTCTAAAGTGTTTTCTTAATTTTCTAATGTTCCAATCCGATAAGTGCAAATGATCCAATTGGCAATGATGAAGTGTTATTGTGATCGTCCATTTCAGCATTTTCATTTGCAATTTGGGAAGTGTTTTAAAAGTTTTAAAACTTATTATAACAATGCAATTAAGTTCTAAAACTTCCAAAAATGCAATCAAGTTTGTGATATCCCAAATTTTGGCCTCGTTCAAAATATGTGAAATTGTTATTTCCTCAATACACTGATAGTTAATTTATTTTGAATTAATCACTCATAAGTTAATTAATCAATTGAGCGAGGCCGTAAAGAGTTAAAATGCGAAAGACCGGAGAATTCAATTAGGGATCGACCGGTCGACCATAAGTATCAACAAAGGTCAATGTTGCGCTATTATAAGTCAATTAGTGAATAGATATAAATCGATTGGATGGAAGCACGTAGTTGGTTAGCAGATGGTTCTGCATGGTTATAATACTTGCGTCAAACGACAATAAACCGATTTTTTTGTTTTTTTATTGATTTTGTACTCAAAGTATATGTTTGAACTCTTGTGATTACATGACAACCGAAAGTCATCTACAATTCGAAGAGGCACAAACGTGGATTGAAAATTATTAACCATGGGTCAACCGTGTGAAGCACCCTAAAAGTCACCTGATAGTTTAAATCATACTAAAGTCTTATTTGATCGATTCTAATCATGAAATTTAATTCGATTTCGGATATCAAACTTTCAGGATTTCAAGACTAACTTATTGGACATCACCTCATTATTTGTTGAATTATCGGCAACTTGCAAATTTTTTGGAAAAACGAATTATTGGATGAAAATTGGACGTCGGAAAGAGAAGCTAGGCCAAGCAAAGGCAATTGGGCCTCATGCCCATG
Organism: Eucalyptus virginea; assembly: GCA_014182375.1. Taxonomy (NCBI): domain Eukaryota; kingdom Viridiplantae; phylum Streptophyta; class Magnoliopsida; order Myrtales; family Myrtaceae; genus Eucalyptus; species Eucalyptus virginea. The sequence continues at coordinate 6,721,437 of CM024522.1, forward strand.
TGGGTTGGCCAAGGAGACCCAAATGGCCCACCAAGCCCGATTCTTCAAGTAGGCCCAAATGGCAAAGTTGTAAATTTTGGGCCAAAAAGCTTGTTGTTAAGAAATGGGAAATAAAAAGAAAATGAGTGCGTGGACAAAGAACTAGGCTAGGAGGGTTTTGAAGAAAGTGGGTGTGAGAAATGATGGGTTTTTGGGAAAAAAATCTAAGCAAAATCTCTCACTCTCTACCCCCTCCCCCTCACGCCTTCCCTTCTGCTAAACCCCCACCTAAATTTTCTCTTCCCTCACTCTCTCCCCCCCCCCCTTCCCCCCCAAAAAAAAAAAAAAAAAATCACCAAACCTCCTCAGCCTCTATCTCCCTTAATTCTTCATCTTTTCCTTCTTCATTTCTTCTTCATCCCACTCACTCATCACCACCATTTTCACCACCATTTACCACCACTCATCACCGCCATCTCCACCACCACTCATTGTCGTTCATCGCCTGTCCTCATTATCGCAAGCCATCACCCAAACCGAGCACCCACCTCACTGGAGCACAACATTGCTGCCCGCTCAACGCCATAAGCTTGAGCCGCCCACGCCATCCTTCGCCGTTGTCAACCACTACCACCGCACGCCCGTCTCTCTCCACCACCACAAACTACCATTACTAAGCTCTTAAAAGAGGCGACCATGAGCCTAAAAGCTCACCAAGCCATCATCGCTATGCCATTTGTGCCACCATCCTCGAGGACGTCGCACGGCCGTCGCCATTAGTCTGTCGCCACAAAAAAAACTTGTGAGTTAACTCGTACTACTTGATTAGGTAATTAATTGCATTTAGGGGTAGGTATAGTTTAGGCTAATGGTGGTTAGCGGCATATAATGATGGTTTTGTGCTAATCATGATTAAGGATGGGTAAGATTAAGGTTAATTGAGATTATTCTTAATTAAGGATGATTAGTTCAATTAATTGTAATTAGTTTAATTAATGATGATTAATCTTAATTAATTATCGGTAGATTAATTAATGATAGCTTGTCTTAATTAATCGTGATTAGCTTAATTAATCATGAATAGTGAAAATTAATGAGGGATCAATTGTTAAGTATAATTTTATGTTCGTTTTTTGGATGAGTTTGTGCATTATTCTGATTATTTGAACTTGTGATATTATTGATTGCTCAATTACAGGCTTTATTTACTATTTCCAAAGAGGGTTTTATGGGCAAGAAAATGGCAAATCTTTAGGTGTCGGGCTTGGATGCCGTGTTTTATGTGTTAAAATGGATAATAGGGTTTTAAAATTTAAGTGTACAAAATTTGACGGGTTGATTTTTAGTACATGACCATGTGCGAACATTTTATTGGAATTTTAAGTGTGAAAATTTGCCAAAGTTGGTTATTTAAACACGAACTCTTTTGTACTAGGCTAATTAAGGGCAAATAAAATTGGCTTAATTGTTGGTGTGCTTGAGTGGTCATTTAATTGAACCCATCACCCAACGGGAGTTTGGGGACAATACGCGATTTTTATTGGATGCTCGACGAGGGTTCGAATGTTGAGTCATAGTTGATGCCGAATTAATGCTCTTTTATAGAATGTCATCTAGGTGAGGGTTGTTGACACCTAATTTTTTGCCCAAATTATTGCATATAGATTATCTAGGTGTTTAGTATAGTTTTTTTTTTCAAATGGAAGATGTTTTTCCTAAAAAAAAAAATTTTAAAAAATTAATTAAATTAAAAAAAAAGATTAAAAAAATTAAAAAAAAAAAGATTAAAAAAGAGAGAAAAAAAAAGCTGGGGCCAATGATCTAAATGTGACTAGCCAAGCCCAGGAGGTCAAATTGGAATTAAAATGACAAATTGGGGCCAAAATGCAATTTCCAAAAGTTGAGGGACTAATTCGCAAATTTTACAAAATTTCATCCGAGCCCTTAAATCATCATCTTAGCCCCAAATTGAGTTGAAATTGAACTTGGGCCAGGTCTAATGAATGGAATTGAGCAAAAATGACCAAATTACATTGAATTGGGAATTTTCGGGCAAGAAAATGACCAACTTTGAGGGACTCTCTTGTGAAATTGGGTGGAGAAAATTGTGAAAAATTGTCAAGATATTAAACTACTATAAATGAGGTTGCTAATTGATCAAAAACCGGGGCCAAATTGATGGATTAAGGCACTCAAACCAGCTACCAAAACCCAGCCCACGGTTAGGTCTTAATTCGAAGCTGCTAAGTAGGCATATTGGTGGCCCTACCATATCCCACTCAGCCGCCCATTTGGCTCGATCTTTGCACTTGCTGAAATACCGTATATAGTAGTGCAAGTGGACGAAAATTTGCCAGGGATAAGCTGCTGAAAGTACCGGAAAATCGCAGAAAAATCCACGCACTCAACAGCTGCAGAAGTTTAAAAAATTGGCTAAGTCAGAGAGTGGGTGGAGTAGCTCAGTTGGCAGGCTTGGTAGGAGGGCAAAAAGCTGACCAAAAATCCCTCAATTCATGGGATAAGATCACTGAAGCAAGGTCTTTCAAGGGATGAGAGAGAGGAGACGAGAGGGAGAGGAGAGAGCTCGGAATCGATCTCCAAAGAAGCCCTCAGAAGCAACTCCAGAGAAAAGCAAATCCAGAAATTCCAGATCAACCTCCAGAGAGAAAAGGGAAATTTTCGCAAACTTGCAGCCAAATTTAGCCAAAACCTTAAACTAGAGAGTGAAACTTCACTCAGATATCTTTCCATCCATAGGTCGCACGTCCAAAATGGAGATTGGGAAGGCCTCCTAAAGCCCCCCGAAACAGTGCCCTCCTGGCGGGCCAAAGAAAGTCTGAATTTTTAAGTGTTGAGCCCGGTTGGTCACGAGTGAGAGAAATCGAGTTTTTTTGAGAAAGTTGAGAGACAAATGAGGAAAACCATGAGTTCAAAACCAAACTAGAATACATATCGTTTGGATTGGTGTCAATTTTTTCAAAAAAAGATGTCTTGAAGTCTACTTTTGGAGATGAGCTAAAACCTTCGTTGTCAGTTCTTTTTTTGCAGATCTCATTTCCAGTTGAAGAAGCCAACTTCCACGTGCTTCCAGAGGACAATTTCTCGGTTTCCTTGGCCAAGAACCACTTGAAAAAGATACTATGAAGCAAGGTAAGTATCCTAGATTTATTTTTGTTCGAGTTTGAACATGTTTTAATAGTGAAAAATTAAGAGGAAAACTAGTCCAAGGAACTGATTTTGAGGCTGGAATTTTTCTAAGTGTTGAGATCTCTTCAAGAGTTTTACATGTGTGCTTTTGAAGAGTTGTTTTGATGTGTTCGGTTGGTCATTTTCTATGATGTTTGTTGCATTTGAAAGCCCATGTTACCTACTTTCATTTGGATCAAGTAATGTTTCCTTAGATCTCGTATGTGATGGGTGTCGGGGCTTGAATATGAGCATGCAACCTGTTTGCTTGACTTGGGTTCAAACCCAGATTTGCAAAATCAGTTCAAACCCGTGCATTTGAGGACGATTTTAGCTTGGTTCTAGTGTGTTGTAAGCTGTGATTTCTATCTAATCTTACTCCTTACATGTGGTAGTTTAACCTTGATGTTTTAGTTCCACATAATATTACTCATGCGTTGAGATTGAAGGCCGCAAACATGGCCCGATAAAGCTGATTTGAGATGATTTGATGCACGCCAAGTGTTCGACAAAATGCGCAAACCAAGTTTGATCTCGAAACGATTGATTTGAGCTCGGTTATTGTGATATTCATGTGCTGTGTTGCTCCATATTAGCATAGATCGGTTTAAGGAATTATTATTAATTTTTTTTAAATAATTAAAAAAAATGGAAAAATATGAAAATTTCAAAAATATCAAAAAATGTTAGATAGCATCAAATTAGGATAGAAATGACATCTAGGAAATTTTCCTAATTTTAAAAGGTCATTTTCTTAATTTAATGATATTTTGGTATTTTATAACCATTTTTGTAAATAATCTATTTTGTGTAGATTAAAATTAATTAGAGTAATTTCATGCATATTTAACTTCTCATTTTGCTCACGGGGTCCTGTCCCGGGCGTGATAACAAGGCCATGTAATATTATTTGCCCGACTTGTATCGGGTCTTTCTTTTCCGCATTACTTTCAAGTCATTTCAATTTCTTGGATGTTATTTACCGCACCGCTTTTCAATAATTTGAGTGTAAATTTCTCTTCTAAATTATGTTAGGATTAGTCTAGAGATTAAAAAAAAAAACCTACAAAAACATTTGCATGGACACTTTAGTGGTTTCATAAAGATTATAATTGATAATCAAGAATGTGTGGCCATTTAGATAAATAACTTTCCAAGTTAGTGGTACCGCAAGGGCGCTAATAGAAACATTGGCGTAAACAAGTCCCCGTTCCTAGAAATCTCTGGTTGCGTAGGAATCGAGACACCACTCCCGTGTCTCGATTGGTTTCTAGCCGACCCCAATAGGCTAGTGGCGACTCCTAGAAATATTTTGGTTGTTAAGAATTGAAATATGAAATCCAATGTCGCGCGAGGTATGGGCTTGGGAGAGCCCGCGCTAATCTAGGGCCATTGGTCCGCCTCTTTAGGCAAATACCCCTAAACCTTTCTTTCTTTTCCCCGGACGGAAAAAAAGAGGTCGTGACAAGGGTTCTAAATGATTTTGTGCCTAATGGGGCGGGACAATGTCCGGTTATGTTAGAAGATCGCCAACTTGTGTGTTGGCCGTGGCCCGAAGGGTCATAATAATTGGAACATGTATTTTTCATAGTGCGCCTAATTATTGTGGATTATGTTATGATTATTGTTAATGTTTGTTGCATTGATATTGCCATAAGTAATTTACTAATAATATGCAAGGATGTGCAAGGTGAGGTAAGATTATATATCGTTGCATGTTTAGGTTGTCTCTGAGGCAAATTTACGTTCTAATCGAGGCTTAGCTATTGACTTGCTAAGATTTATATCTCAGCCCATTGTTGTTTAAATATTTTTAGGTTCATAGATTCGAGAATTATCACATGTGGTTCGGGATCCCTTTGGAGATGAAGGATTGACCTAGAGCTAGTAAAGTTTAGGTTAACCCCAACCCTTACTAGTTTTTGTAATGGTTTGTAAATATAAATTTTCTTGGGGTTAACAAGTTTATAAATAGAACTAATGTTTTTGGAAATGTTTGTTGTCATGGTTATACTATCCATCTTTGTTGATTGACTAGGAGTTATTATGTATGTTTCGCTTGCATTTAATTGAAAGATAAAAAGAATAGGTCGGTGAGACGTCCCGGGACATCACAAACTAATTGATCGTTGGGGGATGCTTGCACACTCGGGGGTTCGGAGTGTGACATCCTCGTCTAAGTGGTATTAGAGCCTGATTAGTACTTGGAGTGATAAGATGAGATGGGTCTTGGGATAGTCAGCTAGGAAAAACATTTTTCTTATACTTATGCTTGTGATTGCTTAATTGCTTTATGCGGGTTGCTTAGATTTCTAATTCCTTATCGAAATTGGAAAGCGGGTTTCTATAAAGATCCTACAAGATGAGTGATCTTGAGCAGAGGACCCTTTGGAGAAGGGCCATGGCGACTTTAATACGTGCTAGGGGAAGGGCACCAACTCAAGCCGATGCTAGAGGAAGGGCATAGAGATAGGATGGTGCTAGAGGTAGAGCACTAACGTAGGCTGGTGCTAGATGAAGGGCACTAGGTAATCCCAGAGTTGACGGGATTGTGCAAGCCTTGAAAATCTTGGGGAACGTGATTAGGCAATAAGCTCAAAACCAAGCTACTGTTGTCACTGTTGCTACCATTGTTGCACCTATGGAACTCCTACATGGGACGGGAATGGTGAGCAGCCTATGCATAAATTAGTGGAGCAATTCCTAAAGCTAAAGTTGCCAAAGTTCACCGGAGCGGGTGACCCTAAGGCTGCAACCCTCTGGGTCCGAGAACTAGAGAAGGCGCTTGCATTGTTGAGGTGCTCTGAGGAAGACAAAGTGACCCTAGCTATATATCAATTACAGGGTAATGCAATTACGTGGTGGGAAGTCACAAAAGGAATAATGTTTCCCGAAGGTACGATCCCAAAGTGAGATGCCTTGATTAAAGCTTTCTATGAAAAGTATTTCTCGGACTACGCATGGGAGCAGAAGATGGTGGAGTTCTAGCACCTTCGTTAGAACTAGATGATTGTGGATCAATACGAGGCGAAGTTCACTAAGTTGTTGAAGTATATGCCGAAATTGATCAAGGACCCAGTGGACAAAGCGAGAAGGTTTAGAGACGGTTTGAAACTAGAGATTAAAGACCCGTTGGTGCTATTAAACCTTAAAGATTATGATGACCTCTATCAAAGGCCCAGCTGATTGAGAGGAACCTGAATGAGTAGGCGGCCATATCTAGGTCGCGGCTTATACCAAGTAGAGATAATAATCAGTTTGTGAAGAGGCCGATGACTACAGGAAAGTATCTCATCCTCCCTAATCAAAAAGGCGGTATTGGAAATGCAGCAACCAACTCGAATCACGCATGTCATTTTTGCAAGAGAAATCATGGATCAGCCTTATGTCCTGCTAGAACAAGAGCTTGTTATGGATGTGGCTAGCACAGCCACCAGGTGAAGAACTGCTCCAAGTCCACAAGAACGTAGGCTCCACTGCCGTAGATAGGGCAGTCGGTAGGGAGTGCGTCGTAGAATACACAATAAGGTATTCTGAACAGACCTTCAATGTAAGGAAGGTTGTATGTTGTCACTAGAAAGGAGGTGGGGAACTCATAGAACGTGGTTATAGATATGCTCTTGTTGAATGACCATGCTGCTTATACTTTGTTTGATCCTAGAGTCATGCACTCTTTTGTTGTTGAGCAGTTTGTTAAGTTAATGGGTTTAAGTTTGAAACCGTTGGAAGTGGTTCTTAGTATATCTACCCTATTAAAGGATAAAGTGTTGTTTGTGGTAGGATGTTCAAGTTGCAAATTAGTCATTGGTGATTGAGAGGAGAGTATAGATTTAATTATGCCAGCGATCTTTGATTTTAATGTGACCATTGATACGAATTGGCTCACCAAGTAACAAGCTACAATGGACTGTTATCATAAAGCGATTCAATTTAACTCATTAGCATGTGGTAATTTCAAGTTTGTTGGGAATCGATGAGGACCCTCCTTTTACTTTAATTACTTCACTTGAGGAGACCTGGCTGTTGGATGTGGGCTGACAATGTTATTTGACAATCGTGTTTGATACGTCAATTAAGGAATTAAGGATGGAGTACATCACCGTAGTGTGGGAGTTTTCTAATGTCTATCTTGAGGAGTTGCCTAGATTATCTCTAGAAAGGGAGATAGAGTTCGTGATTGAGTTGGCCCTTGGAAGGGAGCCAATTTCTAAGGTACCGTACCATATGGCATCGTCGAAGTTAGGAATTAAACATTCAAATGTAGGAGTTATTGGACAAGGGAGTCATCCACCCTAGTGCATCATCACCTTGGAGAGCGCCAATTTTGTCCGTGAGGAAGAAGGATGGTTCGTTGCGTCTTTGCGTCGACTATTGTCAACTCAATCATGTGATGATTGAGAACAAGTAGCTGTTGTTGAGTATAGATGACTTGTTTGACCAGCTGTAGGAAGCTTCAATATTTTCTAAGATCGACCTAAGGACAGGTTACCACCAATTGAGGATTAAGAAGGAGCATCTATTGAAGACGAACATTTTTTCATGCCAACTTAGGGTTAGATGATTATCCAATTTATTTGTCGCATCTGATTCTAAGTCTTATGTGATTTGTTCATGCCATTTGTGCATTACTTGATTAACTTTGAGGTTCTTTAATGCATGTTTGTATTCTGATTTTTAGTTACTAACATGCGCACATTTATAGATCTTGATCTTAGGGTACCAAATTCACCTAATTTTGACTCAAGTCATTCTAGGAAGTTTTAAGGCACACTTAGAGGTTTCCAATTCTATTAATTTCATGTTGATTGCTCATTGTTAGGGGTACTTTCCATTTTTTTTTCAAAACTAGACTATAATTTGGACATGTGATCAAATTCAGACCCCTGTTCTTACCCCTGTCTAGACAGACTTTTGATATTTTTGTTCCATTTTGTTTTTTGTAAGGATACTACATTTGGCCCTTTAACAAAACTTGTTTGTTATCATGTTGGCTATATTATGTATAATTTGGTGATTTTCAGATTTGTTTTGATAGGACAAATCCTTATAATATTGGCTGAATGTCCTGCTATTATGACAATTTTCTAACATGCTATTGCTTGTTGTCTAATTTTTGTAAAATCATGTGTAGCTCATTTAGGAAAACTTTCTTCACAAAAGTTGTTCATTACCATGTCGTGCATGTTAGGGAATTTTGTCATTGCCAAACTATCATTAGGCATTATCCAATTTTGCTGTCTTTATATGTTTACTTTGAGATTTCTTGACATGATCTTGATTATGATTATTTAGATAAACTTCCTAAATTAGTTTGTGCATGAACCTAGGTCATTCCATCTTCATGAAGGTTGCTTTAAATACCTTGATATTTATTGTTAAATGATTTTTGACAAGTTTTCTTTTCAAATCAATTTTTAAAATATTTTAGTACATGTGATGTTTCTAAAAACAGTTTGACAATAAATTCTTTTCCAAAAGCTCGATTTGGCTTAAGGAAGAGTCATGGTTTAGACCATATTCAAAATGTCTATGACGCTTGTAAGTGCATTTATGCGAGCCCCGAGCTAGCGTTGGTAATTGAATGTGTTATATAGCCTAGATATTCCTTAATCCGAAATATTTTCAAACCCCTTTAAATCCTGATTTGACATTGTGAATATTCACGGTTTTAATTGTATTTAAAATGCATGCGATGCTTGTGAGTGCATTTATACAAGTCCCGAGCTAGCCTTGGCAATTAAATGCCTTTCATGGCTGAGACATTCACTTTATCTCAAAACTTTTCGTAGATGATTTCAAAAATGCCTTTGAAACATCACATGTACCCTCATGCATATAATCACATCATTCACTAGAGATGCTTGTATTTGTGATTGACGCATGCCATTGGTAATAAGTGACCCACTGGCGGTTCACTTTATTGTTTGATTGGTTAAAAAATAAGGTTCAAAAGATCTGCATGCATGTTTAATTCCCACAAATGCATGTGATTTCTAGATGAATAGTAGGGTCGATGCATGATATTGAGGAATCTTGGGATCACATAGAGCGCCTCATTAGGGACATACAAGTGTTATTGGCCACACAGGATCACAATTTGTCAATAATGGCTATAAGTCACAAAATATGGATTGGGTAGGTGTCTTAAAAGGACCTGCATATGAACTACAAAGGCCGACCCTGAGGCCCAAATCTTCTTTTTGAATTGAACTTCCTTTGAGAGATTGATTTTAGTATGATGTTGTGCTTTTGATTGTTTTGCTGTGTATGCCCGGTTCCTTTCATTATATGTACCTAGTTATAAATTTTCTAGACTAGATCTAGATTAGGACTCTGAAGATGGAGAGGGCATGAAGACAATGGAGGTTGATGTCTATTTCAACCATTATTTTGTATTATTCATCCTTGACATATGTCTCGAGTTCTCATCGTCTTTATAAATGCCCAACGATTTGCAGGTTTTTTTCTTTCTTGTTCTTTAGTTCTATTTTTCTCTTTATCTTTCTTAGGATTGCATGACAAATTTACTGTTTTCCTTATTTGTTTACTTACTACTTTGTAATTTTCAATTCAATTGAGTGCTTCCTTTTCATTTTCTTTAGAAATAGAATAGCATGAAAATGGCTAACCATGCATGATTGCCTAGTTTAGGATAAACAATCCTAAAAAAGTAAAGAAGAAATGCATGGACACGTTAGGTAAACATAACATACTATTTAAATACCAAAAGGGCACTAATAAAAATATTGACGTAACCCAAGTCCTCGGATCTAATTATATGATTGCGTAGGAATTGAAAAATACTCTCGACCTTCGATTGGATTTCTAGCCAACCCCCAAAAATAAGGCTAGTGGCGACTCACATCTTATTTTTAGGTTGTCCTAAATAACTAGACCATATAAATGAACCTGTCGCGTAGGGTACAGGTCTTGATAAGACTGACCATGATTTAGCATACCTGCATGTGAAAATTCCTAATGCAGAAGGAGTGCTAGAGGGAGGGCTACCATGATAAAGGTACCCTCAAATCCGATATTCACACTTGACTTCCTCTCTCGAGGTGTGTCGCTCGTGTGGATATGGGTTGTGACACTCTACTGTCATGCGAGGTACGAGTTTGAGAGAATTCACGACCTTGTAGAGAAAACTCACAAGAGGTTCGATCCAATAGATGAGGTGAGAATGTTTTTTGGAACGCGAACCATCAGAGAACTCTCATGATCAAATACCCCCAAATCCGACCTTTCTCCTTTCCTCTCCTCGTGAAAGGGATCAAGTGGCGAGATCGGGTCACGGCAACAAAATATACCTCATGATAACAGGTTGTTAATTTCTGTTTGAGACTATGTCCTTCAAATCCTTTGGGTGAAAGGACAGCCATGTCATCCCCATTCTTATTGATTTCGGACGCATTTCCTTGTCCCAGAATTATTTTGAGGAAATGAGTTTTATTTATGCTGTTATGGGAATAATGAGCCTAATTCATATCAATCCGTTCAATTATGTATTAGATAAGTTTGCGCATGTGCCTTTCACTATGCTGTGCAGTGTTTTTGCTTCGGAAAATAACTTAAATATCGTAAATTTAAGCAAAAATTGATTTGACTACTAACTAAGTTTGCTTTCTTTCTTTCTTTCTTTCTTTCTTTCTTTCTTTCTTTCTTTCTTTAAATAAGAGATGCCAAAGAGGTTTCTGTAGAGCCATGGGGGGACCTCCCAGGCTCAGTGCTTCTCAAGGTTTCAAGGGGTACAACGGTTTGGCTAGTGGAGTTGGAATAGAGTGACGGCATGGTTCTGCTTGGCCAAGGATGGCCGAAGTTCACGGACTATTACTTCATCAATTTCGGCCAATTCCTTGTTTTCATACAAAACTGAGCTCAGTCGTCCACGTTGTGATCTTTGATATGAGCGATTCAAAGGTTGAATATCCCCCAAGCCTAGTGATCATGGATAAATCAAACCCAGAACGTGAATTTCCTCTACTCAAGAAGGAAGAAACTGATGATATCTCTGCGGAAACCTCAGAGGATTGTCGGCCTAACCCCAGAATGAGGAAGAAGTCAATATCAGCATCAGCTTCGGCTACTCGAAAGGCAAAATCTAGAATGTTTGATGAAGATGACGATTATTCCCATGAACACCGATTTCTTGGTAACATTTGAGTCATTTTATTGGCTCATATATATTAGGCAGCATGGAGTGTTTTTTGCTGTTTGCCATAGAATTTCTTAATGGGTGATAATTCTTGTATGAAAATACTTGTATGTTAGTGTTGTGTGGAAGAACACCTAACTAAATGAGAAAAGTAAACAAGAATAATCAAGAACACGGAGATTTATGTGGTTCAGCAAAAAGATCTGCCTACATCCACGGGAGAGAGAGACGATTTCTTATTTGAGTGTATTACAAGAGTACAAGGTACAATGCTGAAATAAATAGATTTTTACATCCCCACTTTCCTAAACCTAGTTGGAAAGGAATTCCACCATAAAGATATTATCAAATTTGAAACCCAAATCTAGGAAATATATTAGGAAACAAATAGCCTGCAATCTTCAAGCCTTCCTAAATTTCTCGGTTGAATTTTGTAGAATTCAAGACAACATCAGCAAATCTCCACATTTGGCTTGAATAAACCACAAGCCTCCACTTGAACCAAGAAAATGAATATATCTCTCCCTCCACCGTACCTTCGCAAAGGTATGCCCGCACCTAGATCGGTGTGGCCTCCATCAACTTCAATGATGAGTGAGAGAAATCAAGTCCCTGCAGGACTTGAACTTCTCTATAGTAACTGTCTTCGTGAGCATATCTGTGGGATTATCTTTAGTATGGATTTTCTTCAGAGCAATGCTACCATTCTCCACAAATTCTCGAATTTTGTGGTACCGAACTTCAATGTGTTTCATCCTGGAATGGAACACTTGATTATTCACAAGACATATTGCGCTATGGCTATTGCAATATAATGTAGCACTTTCTTCCTTTATACCAAACTCTATGACCAAACCAGTCAACCATATTCCCTCCTTCGCAGCCTCAGTTACTGCCATATACTCAACTTTGGTTGTAGACAATGCTATAGTAGGTTGAAGCATTGCCTTCCACAAAATAGCTCCATCACCAAGAGTAAAGACATATCCTATGATGGACCTTCGCTTGTCCAGATCACCAACGAAGTCTGAATCAACATAACCTGCTAAATCGATCGATCCTCCCTTGGAACTAAACATTAAACCCATTCCGACAGTTCTAGCCAAATAATGAAAGATCCATTTAACAGCTTCTCAATGCTCCTTAACCGGATTGCTCATGTATCGGTTGATGAGACTCACCACATGAGCCAAATCCGGTTTGCTACAAACTATAGTATACATGAGGCTCCCTACTACGTTGCCATAGGGTACTCGAGACATCTTTATCCATGTTGAACCGCTCAAAGACCTTCTCAACATACTTCTTTTGATTTACCCAAAGCTTACTTGCATGTCTATCTCGAAAGATTTCCATGCCAAGGATCCTCTTTGCAGCACCAAGATCCTTCATATCAAACTCACTACTTAATTGAGACTTTAGGAAATTAATGTCTCATTTTTCTTGTAGCAATTAACATATCATCAACATAGAGCATCGACAGAATAAGCGACTTATCGTCCAAAACTTTGTAGTAGACACAAGAATCATGCACACTCCTCATGTAGCCTATACGAAGCATAAAAGAATCAAACCTTTTATTCCATTGCCTCGGAGATTGCTTCAAACCGTAAAGTGATCTCTTGACCAAACAAACATGATCCTCTTTCCCTTCTATCTTGAAGCCTTCGGGCCGCTCCATATAAATTTTCTCCTCCAAGTCATCATGAAGGAATGCCGTCTTCACATCTAGCTACTCAAGCTCCAAGTCATACATGGCTACCATAGCTAGTAAAACACGAATTGATGTGTGTTTTACAACCGGGGAAAATATCTCGTCATAATCAATCCCCTCCTTCTATGCATAGCCCTTAGCAACAAGTCGGGCCTTGTCTCTCTCTTGCTCTTTCTCTATTGCTGCTTCCTTTCTCCGAATAACCCATTTGCAACCAATGACATTCCGATCCTTAGGCTTCTTCACAAGTTCCCATGTCTCATTCTTTTGTAACGACTCCATCTCCTCCATCATTGCGGTCATCCACTTTTCTTTGTGATCACTTTTCAAAGCTTCATGGTAGGAGCTTGGATCGCCAGAGCCTACGATAAGAGCATAAGCAACCATATCCTCAAAACCGTACCTCTCCGGTGCTTTGGGAGTGCGCCTTCCTCGACTTGTCGCAATGGTATGAGGAACTTCTACTGTTTCTTTGACTTCCGGAGCCTCATCGGATGACTCACCATTCTCTGCAAATTCTCTGGTTTCAAGCGCCACCTTAACATTAGATTTATCACTCTCCTCTTTAGCAGTCGTGCGTGGCACGCAGCTTGACTTCAACATTGCAGATTCATTGAATATAACATCCCTGCTCATCAGAACTTTCTTCTCGCTTGGATCCCATAATTTGTAGCCTTTCACTCCTTTCTCGTAATCGAGAAATATGCATTGTTTTGATTTTGGATCGCTTCGAGCTTTGCACATGTACAAAAGCAGGACAACTGAATATTCTTAAATTAGATTAATTAACAATTTTACCAGTCCATACCTCTTCGGGAATTTTGCATTTAATTGCAGTTGATGGAGACCGATTCACAAGATAACATGCTATGTAGACAGCTTCTACCCAAAACTCCTTACTTAGTCCCACATGTAGCCTCATGCTTCAAGCTCTCTCTAATAAGGTCCGATTCATCCTTTCCATTACGTCATTCTATTGGGGCTTATCCGGAACTGTGAAGTGATGTTTAATCCCTTCATTCTTGCGAAGCTCCATGAATAGCGTCAATTTGTACTCTCCTCCATTGTCCAATCTCAAGCACTTAACCTTCTTCCCCGTTGAAGTCTCAGCTTCAGCTTTCCATTCTTTGAACTTTTCAAAGACTTCACTTTTGTGTCGCATGAAGTAGACCCACACTTTGTGAGAGAAATCGTCAATGAATGTCACAAAGTATTCCTTCCCTCCTTTTGACTTTACCGGTGAAGGACCCCATACATCCGTGTGTACATACTCGAGCACGCCCTTGCTTGTATGAGTTGTAGCATTGAACCGAACTCTGCATTGTTTTCGAAGCACACAAAATTTGCAGAAATCTAATTTGTATGTTTTTATACCTTGGAGTGCATTTCTCTTGTGAAGCTCCATCAATCCTCTTTCTCCCATATGTCCGAGACGCATATGCCATAGATAGGTGTTATCAATCTCCGTGCTAGCATCCATGGACACAGATGCTCCACCTTGCACTATGGTTCCTATAAGTCAATATAGGTTCCCGTGCCTCTGTCCCTTAAGAACAATTAGAGCTCCCTTAATCACCTTCAAGACTCCACCTTGAGCCGTGTACTTGCATCCATTAGATTCAAGTGCTCCCAATGAGATCAAATTCTTCCTTAGACTTGAACATGACGCACGTCTGCCAAGGTTCTAATCATGCCATCAAACATCTTGATTGTTGCGGTTCCAACACCCACAGTCTTGCACGAAGTATCATTCCCCATGAGAACTAAACCACCATCATATGTCTTGTACTCATCGAAGGCTTCTCAATGAGGACACATGTGAAAAGTGCATTCGGAGTCCATGATCGACGAATCTTCAAAGATGTCCTTCCCCAACGATATGGACAAGACGTCCCCATCATTGGTCTCAATGCTATCGGCTATACTTGCCTCATCCAAGCTCTCCTTCTTTTTCTCGTTCTTATTTGGACAGAATTTTTGGTATGCCCTTCCTAATTGCACCCGTAGCATCTTCCTTTGAACTTTCCCTTGGATTTTGATCGTCACCTACTGCTCGATACTCGATCCGTTGATCTTCCTCTTCCTTGATTGTTTTTCTCCTTTGCAAAGAGTCCCTCTCCCGAAGATTTTGAACTACTTGCCTTTTTCCTGGTGTCGTTTGAAATTAGAACAGCAGTCACCTCTCTGATCTACGGGGTTTCCTTGCCATAAAGGAGCGTAGTCACCAAGTGGTCAAATGAATCCGGCAACAATGCCAGTAGTAGAAGCGCTATGTATTCATCCTCAAACCTTACCTCCAAGCTTGTAAGTTCACTAATCATCTGATTGAACATGTTGAGGTGTTACAACAAATTACCTCCTTCACTCATCTGAAGTGAATACAATCTCTTCTTCAAGAACAACTTGTTCGTAAGAGATTTCGTCATGTAAATGCTTTCGAGTTTGACCTATACCTCTGAAGTAGATTCGATTTCCGCTACATATTGAAGGGCCTCATCCAATAGGTTCAATTGGATTGCGCTGCACGCCCTCTCCTCCATGTCGGCCCAATCATCATTAGTGATGGTGTCCGGCTTGTTCGATCTTCCTAGAAGAACCTTTGATAGACCTTGTTGAATCAACAGATTCTTCATCCTTCTCCGCCATAGTGTAAAAATATTCTTCCCAGTGAATCGTTCAATATCAAATCAAACGGTTGAACATTTTCCAGCCATCTAGTTAGAAGTCACAATACAGGAACAGAGAACCTGGATTGCTCTGATACCAATTGTTGTGCGGAAGAACATTCTAACTAAATGAGACAAGTAAACAAGAATAATCAAGAACACGGAGATTTATGTGGTTCGGCGAAAAAATCTGCCTACGTCCACGGGAGAGAGAGAGACGATTTCTTATTTGAGCGTATCACAAGAGTACAAGGTACAATGCTGAAATAAATAGATCTTTAGATCCCCAATTTCCTAAACTTAGTAGGAAAGGAATTCCACCATATAGATATCATCAAATTTGAAACCCAAATCTAGGAAATATATTAGGAAACAAATAGCCTGCAATCTTCAAGCCTTCCTAGATTTCCCGATTGAATTTTGTGGAATTCAAGACAATATCAGCAGTTAGTGTGTTAATTCTTCCCAAATCAAACAGAAATAAATTTCAAAGGTCGTATGGTTCAAACAGTGAGACTTAAGGACCAAAACTGTATGATCGGCATTCATCCATTAGTAAGTATCCGTGAGGAATGCATATTATTTTTTTTATGTAATCAATTTCACCTTTTCCTGTTCAGGCAAGTTCTGCTGATAAACCATAACAAGAGCGAAAGAAGAGAGAATGACTAGAAACTTTAGAACCACTTCTATTTGCCAAAAGCACGGTAGTTAACAACTACATTGGCTGATTCGACGTGAAAAAGGTGCAAAAAAAGAAAGAAAACTTCATAAGATTATATTTCTAGCTAATAATACATCTGTACTTCTGTCATTGCGAATCAGAGTACTCGTTGCACTTTTTTAAGTGTAATCAGAACCCCTGCATATGGAGACCTTGGGCACAGCAACGGTTTCTCTCAACCAGTTCAAACACGCGAATGTCTCCTTCTCCCAAAAAACTTTCCTTTGCAAACAAGGACCAACCTCAGGATAATTTCCCAGAGCAGCAGCTCCCCAAATGCTCGAATAACTTCACTGACCATGATCCCTCCATACACTAAAGCGTCACAAACTGTGAGCTTTTCTTGACATGACTCCACATAAATCTGGCAGGTACATTCTGTAGTATACATTTGATGAACCAAGATCAGCCTTAACAAAATGAATTCAGGCCATGGACTCGGAGCAGCAATTATTCTTAGGAGAGAGCATGGGGAAACAAGTCAAGCCTGAAAATATGTACTCTTCGCAGTTTTTGCATGTGCAGTTAGGTCGTGCAGAGTCTTACCACACTGGCGTATCTCAGACAACAAGAAGACATCAAGATTACAAATGCCGGGCACACTGATTCGAACTTCCTGGCCATTTTGAGAGCAGGCGGACTTAGCCCTTTCAATCTATAAGAAAGAGAGCTTGCACTCCCTTCATACTTGCTGATGACGCCTGTAAGTAGCCGTAACAGACATGGGGAACATCCATCATATTCTGAAACGACAGACCGTATGCCTGTACCGTAGTTCAGAGATGTATGAGCGCATGAACTGATTGACAAGAGGTCAACATATCCTCCTTTCACCTAAGGAATCTCCCCTTGGGGACATTGGAGTAGAACCAAAGAACAAACAAGGCAAGAAGTAGAGTTCCAAAAGGCTGCAAAACGAGAGCTTGAGAGAAGAAAATGACACCAATGAAACTGATGAATCTTGATTATAGTCAATACCATCTCTGTTTTTTGAAGAACAAATCAGAGTTCTGTTCTTCTTCGAACTTGAGAACTCGCTGCCTCCCGATCGAGAGTCTGTAGATTTTAGATGTTCCTGGGAATTGTTAGTACCTTCACCAACCAGACCAGATCTCACCTCCCCATAAGCCTATTTTGGTTTTTCACTCGTTATTCGGCTAGGCTAACAATCCTCCGACATTTTGACCGAGATATTTTCCGTTTCTTCCTTCTTGAGCTGGGGCAATTCGCATTCGGCTTTCGAATTTTCACCATGTACGGGATTGGTGGGATATTTGATCGCCGATGGAAGGCGAGTTTCGTTCACATCGAGAGTATCAATGGCCCGGAACAATAGAGTGGTAATCTAGGAACTTTTGTGGTGACGGAAGCACCTGTTGCTTGCCTCCCAGTGACAGCTCCGTCACCTTATCGTTGTTCTAGTTGTAATATGCATTTTACTATGAACAAAGTAGCTAAATGTTTGCGCATCCCATGAATAAATAATTATCCCAAACACCACGGGTCCCAACTTTTCACGAAGCACAACAAAAACAATGGTACATCCATCAGATAATTCCAGAAAAAAAACTGCATTCTGCATCACTGAACTCTGCTTTGGACCCTTACACAACAGAAAGTTTTCTACCTTTTGGAAGAAATAAAACGTGAAGATAGCATTTCAGGCCTCAGGAAAAATGACGTTATACGTATCATTTATAAGTTATCACCGCAACCATTATACATGTAACATGAATTCTTTTTTTATTTTAGAACCTTTCAAATGATATGTATTTGGACCCTTGTGTATATATTAATGCGTATCTTATATATATTATAGGGTATTTTTGTAATTATATTTCTGCTGATACCATTTCTATAATTAAACACTCCTACATCATTCAACCCTAATTGGGGTTGAGCCACCGCAAATACTTTGTCGTTGTTTTCTCTCTGACTCTAAACATTAACATGGTATCAAAGTTAGAAGTCTTGAGTTCAAATCTTTTCAGACCTCATTTGTCTCACTAATTAAATATGTTTTCGTTTGATACTAGACAAAAAGACCAGACTAAGCGTGAGGGGGAGTGTTGGAATAATAAAATATTAAAACACGCATTTATCGAATAATTTAAGTTTTTAGAACATAAGCTGTGATCTCACCAAATCTCACACTATAAGCCAAATCTACACAGACCAAACAAAAATCTTTTTTGTCTTCTACAAATACCAGATACAAACATAATCAGAGTAACAATTTTATTTAACAAGCAGTCTTGGAAATGAACTATTCATCTAGTGGTGAAATAAAAGCAAATAGCGTGAACAAAAGTTAAGTATATTTCATTATCTGAAGAAATCTGATTATCATTAAAAAAAAAAAAAATCATTTTCGTGCATTAATTAGGATACTTCGCGTGCAGTGGTTGCACATAATAAGAGAACAGCTATTGCATTGAAAATTGTAAAGTTTACTTAATTAATTATGTTAATAACCCGATGACCGATAATAAAACCATTTTATTAATTCCCATTCCATCTCTTCGATTTTTGATTGACCTTTCGCTATGGCCGATGAGCTCCGACTAAATCAAAAGCCACGTTCAATGAACTTTCTCTTGGCTCTTATCGATTAATGTTTGTTCCTTCTCACCCCAAATCATCACCACTTATTCACTACCGCAATCGAGTAAAATCAGCTACGCCAAGCTTTCAGCCAAACAAAGTTAGAAAAACTAGGGTCTGAAGCATCCGAATGCTTGACAACTGAAAGAAGCCGTTGAAGGGTGATGATGAATGTCTCGCGTCCCCGGCAGCGGTATGAGCCGCTGGAGACTCCTCATTTTTTCAAGATCATACTCTCCGACTCTCTCCAAAGTGGAAAGCTTGTATGCTCTCTGCACTCATATTTCAGTTCTTGCTATTATTTCTCTCTCTTTTTTACTGTTTCTATGCGTTGAAGTATGAGTATATATGTATTGGTAGTCTGTCCTGAAAATGGCGAATTTCGCCAACTTATCTATTAAGCGATGACTTTCAAATGGGCACCTGGTTCACACGAGCCTCGTGCATCTCTGTCTTTTATGGGAATGATATAATCTAATGATCTGGTTCTAACAGTTGTGATGCACTGGGTTCTCACGGAGTTGATACATCTAATATCTTGCGGTTCTACTTTTTTCTAATTACATAGACTTGAAATTTCATCGCAGATGATACCTAAGAGGTTCATAGCAAAATATGGAGACCGCCTGCCAAACCTCTTGCTTCTTAAAGTTGCAGGGGATGCAAATTGGCCAGTGGAACTAGAGAAGTGTGATGACAGGGTATGGATTAGCAAAGGATGGAAGAATTTCTTGGATTATTACTCCATCAATCATGGACATTTGATAGTCTTTAGATATGAATGGGGCTCAATCTTTCATGTCCTAATATTCGATAAAAGTGCGTCTGAGATAGAATAGCCCCGGAAACCCATAGCTCCTGAAAAATTAGCAGAGCCCGAGGTGGTCGAAATCGATGATGTCTCGACAGAATTGGGTGAGTACATTTCGCCTGGAGAAAGGAAGGAAATGAAGTCGCCATCGTGCTTGGCTTCTCCTGACAAGCTGATGACGAAATCCGATCCTGTTAGCCAAGATCGAAATAAGTCCTGTGCCCGTTTGCCAATGCCATATTATGAAGCTAAAGGGTCTTATTCAGGAGATAGAAGGACTTCGAAGCTCAAGGAGTACTTGCGCCCGTATCGTTCATCGCTAGACTACAGGGGTATGATTTATTTCCCTTAATTATAACTCCTATCCTCTTTCAATCGCTCAAATGATTGAACAGGTCTCTTGTTTCACATTTTTCAGGCAAGGTCAAAGAGTCTGAAAAAAGAGCTACCCCTTTTGAGCAGATTCATCTTAGATCTAGATGTACAAACCCTCCTGATGCTCTGAAAAAGGCCAGGAAATTCAAATCGGAACATCCTTCTTTCCTCATCCTTGTGCGGCACTACTACCTCGAGCACTCTAACGTGGTAAGAACTTATTCATTACATAAAACAGAGATTTCACAACGTTTTGATGTTGACCACACAGCAAGAATTTCTAACAATATTAGAATTTGGTGTTAGTTTTTGGTATAGTTTTAAATGTGAAAGTCCGTGCATGCGTCTATCGAGCTTCTGGGCAAAGGAACAACAACGGGACAAGATTGTGGTGTATCACAAGTGGTGATATGCATAAAATTTTCTAGTAGATCTATATACATCAAAAAGGGTACAGTGAGGCCTACTCATAGACTTTGCTCACCAACTTAAGACACATTTACAGCTACATGTCTTTCGTTTTTTCCGTGAGCTTTCATCCTTATCTTGATTTTTCTCTTTGCCCAAGCACTTCGTCAGAGGAGCAAGGGAAAAACAGCACTCCTTTATCATGTCCCTAAGATTAGTTTCATTGTGTTCAAAGTGGTTTTTACAAGCATGTACTTGATCAGCATGTACCTAATGGATTTATGAAGAGCCAGATAAGGAAAAGCCTGGTAGTCGAAGATGTGACACTCGAGTTTCGGGGCAGGTCATGGACCGTGAAGTTCTTCAACTATCCAAATTACTACTGTGGAAAGTTCTCGGCTGGTTGGGCCATCTTTGCGACCGATAATTCCTTGAGCACAGGAGACGTTTGTGTGTTCGAACTGATCAAGAAGACCCCGATGGTCTTCAAAGTCTCGATTTTCAGGCACGCTGGTTAGGCACGGAGCAGCGATTATGCATGCCGCTGAGGAGAGAACATTTTGGTAACATCCCTGTCTCGCTTTCCTCCTGGAACATTAGATCTAAAATTTGAAGATGCTGGTTGAATGTGGTCCTTTTGTTTTTGATTGGAACAAATGAAAGCGGAAGTCATGTATGACCAGACGCTTTACTTTGATGGACCATCAACTTGGGCGTGCATATTATTTTGATGAAACAATGAAATCTTGACAGCTTCCGTGTAGAAAATTTGTTGGAACTTTTCCTCACGAACACCCGTAAGAGCGGCTAAGACTAGGCCCAGGTGATCTCACCTTGCTATGTATACTGTGTTATAAAGTAACTTGCAAGGCCCCAAGAAGCCAAGAGGCTCAGCTCAAGAGCCCATAGTAGGTACTTTGCCAGTTATGCCTCTCCAGGAGGTGACCGTTAGCCAGGTTCAGACCTGCGGAAGATTAGGTCTAATGTATTTCCCAAGCCTACTGATAATAAACGGGAAAATTGTCCAAAAAGTTCTAAACCTATTGCACTTTTGTCAATTCAGTCATAAACCTTTTAACTTTACCAATTCAGTCCTAAACTCTTTCACTTTTTGCCAATTGAATCCATTTGGCCAATTTTGGTCGGAAAATGCTAACGTGAATACCGGCGATGTCACGTAGAACCATTGGCATTGAAGTAAACAATTTTTAATAATATTTTAAATTTTTTTGAATTTGTATTTGTATTTCATGTTTTTCCCTTTTTTTTTTTTTTCTTTTCTTTTTGGATTTCTCCTTTGCCTTTTCGATAGCCGGCCGGCTACAGGTGACAGCTGGCCACTGGCCACAACCAACTGGTTGGCCTCACCCGCCACAAGCGAGGCCCGCTAGGCAAGGGCTAGCCTTAGTGAAGGGAGCCCTCCCCTAGGTGCGGCTCGACAAAGGTCGCCTAAGTGAGGCCGACCCTCGTCCAGAGCCAGGTGAGGCCGACTTGCGCCTAGACTAGGGCAACCTCGCCAAGCAACGGTGACACCGGGCGAAGCTTACCTTGGCCTAGGTGAGGTTGGACTCACCCAAGCGACCCTTCCTGGGCCACGCTTGGGTGAGGGCTCCCCTCACCTAGCTAGGCCTCGCCCGTGGCGGGTGAGGCCAGCTAGTTGGCTATGGTTGGTGGCCAATTGTTGCCTATGGCCGGCCGGCCATTAGAAAAAAAAAAAGAAAAATAATAATAATTCAAAACATATATATTAAAATACTATTAGAAATTATCTACGTCAGCGTCGGTGGTCCTACATGGCACCACCAAAGTATACGTCAACATTGTCTAGCCAAAATTGGCCGAATAGACTATATTGGCAAGAAGTAAAAAGATTTATGACTAAATTGGTAAAATTAAAAAGTTTATAACTGAATTGACAAAAAAAAAAATTTATAACTGAATTGGTAAAAGTACTTTTGGATCATTTTTCCAGTAATAGACATGAAAATTTTGGGCCAGCTAGGGTCAAAGTTTGGTGGGCCGGGCTTCTCATGTAAAGATGTTGCTCAAACCCACCTTCGCTACTCTGGTTTTTCCTTTATTGTTTTAGGTGTGGAAAGGGTCTTCCCTACCCAAGAGGCGTCTTTACTTGTATTGTGCAGATCAATTGTGTGCTTTAAAAGTACATTCCAGTTCAATCGGTGCACCACCTCAGTTCGACCTCTTCCAAGCTAGTTGGTTTTGTGCATCATCAATTGCTTAGCTCATCAATTTGGAAAGAGTACTTGATCTTTAGAAGCGTGGAGTGAAGCAATGAATGACTATAGCTACTTCTGCACTCTCAGGCGAACTTGAAACGTGTTTTCTCTGTAGGAAGTGTATTATTAAAGGCCCCCAGAAGCTACTATCTTCTGTCCATAAAAGTAATTGTGATATCATTTAATGGAGTCTTATCAAGTATATTGTCAATGTCAAAAGGTAGTTCAATTAATTAATCAAAGACAATGTGTCGTCTCACTTTGAAGACTTTCTCTTAATGATGTTATGGTTCAGGTCTTTCGTATCATGTCAACACTGACCCAAGAGCACAAGCTAATTGTACTGATTACATAAGGAAGAGGTTGTTTGGTTTTCATATATTGATTACATTTGAAATTCAATAATTCAAAGATGGAGAAATTTCTTATATTTGAATCGATTGGCTAGTGCCGTTAAGGCAATTGTTATCCAAACCCTCTTAAGTCTTCTATGCACACCTGAAAATTATGATGCATGGCTCTTTCAAATCTGCACCAGCAACTCCTCATCTTTTCATTAGTCAACCATGATATGCACTCTCTTTTTATATTACTCCATGGACATGAGCATGGAGATCCGATTATCAAGAGCACTTAAAATACCCTGGAAGTCTCATAAACTGGCTAAATTTGGCCTGTCCAAGCTTTAACCTAAAACAATTTCCATCCAATTGGTAGGATTCAAATGGATGATAAAATGTTCCAATTAACAATGCCAACACTAAGTTGATGTGCAATCTCTCTATTATATACTTCGGAGAGTATACTCCTCTCAAATAAATGTAGGTCTCTTTAGACTCTCTTCCAAAATTCAACCTTAGCGTCATATTCTTCTTCCAGTAATTGGTGATCATGATCTCCACGCGTAATGCTATTTTGCAAGCTTGAAAATGGCAAACCCAACTTGAACCGGGATCTGCCCATACTAATCTTTGTCAAATTATCTTAAAGCATTCTTAACATTTCCAGCTTCTCATAAAGGACAAACACAAGAGAACCGCTAAGCTCACAATGCCAAGCAGCTTCAACAATCTTCAGAAAGTTGGGTTGCCCAAACCAGAAATTGAACATCTTTAAGTGTTTGTGGAGGAGAATGATCATTTAGCACTATTTAAAAGATTAGAAATTCCTGGAGCCTGAAAATTGACAGCAGCATAAGGAGACTACTAAAACAATTTGTATTATCGGGGGTTCTATCAAGCCGGCAACCCACAAATACTTCCAAACTTCTATTGGTCCCAATAAATAATCCACGGTTGATTGCATATCCTGGACTAGAAAAATATCCCATAGAATGTCTCGAAACCCACAAGATCAGCTTTGGTGATATTTTCAAAACTAGTAGTTTTAGAAAGGTTGTATAAAATGTTAAAATCCTCCATTAAAAACCGAGGAGAGGAGATTTCTCTTGAAATATCTTGTAGTTGAGACCATAAAATCTTGCCAATTGTATTAGCAACATTTACAATTGGAAGATGAACACATAATGGTACATTGGTTCCAACACTGCAAAACACTACTACTACTACTTTTTAACTTACACACTCAATTGAGAATCAAGAAAACC
Source organism: Eucalyptus virginea (assembly GCA_014182375.1). Classification (NCBI taxonomy): domain Eukaryota; kingdom Viridiplantae; phylum Streptophyta; class Magnoliopsida; order Myrtales; family Myrtaceae; genus Eucalyptus; species Eucalyptus virginea. The sequence goes on from CM024522.1 coordinate 6,745,902, forward strand.
CAAATTCTACCAGCACGACTATCACAATAATTATGAAGCCAATACCTGTTAGAAAGTCGATAATTTTCAACAGTTGAGGCATTAGACTCCTTAATTCTAGTTCTAGAAGACAACTAAAACATCATTCTTAGCAGCTATTTTTCTTTTGAACTTCTTGATGCTTATGTGGCTTATTAGCGCTCCTAGTGTTCCAGTGTTGCATATTCATAAAAGGAAGAATTGGATGAGTTGGGTTTACTAGTCAACCCTTTCAGCATTGCAGCTTCATTCTTCTTCCTTCCCCTCTACTTCTGCGCTATCTTCTAACTTCGATGGCGTTCTTGGCCACCAGAATTCTTGGAATTCCACGAGACAACCACAACGTCATCCTCATGGAGAAGAATGGAATTGTCCTTATCTGATACATATGGAGAATTTGAATCTGAGACCTCCTCATTCATTTCCAAACCACCAAATTTATATGTCAATTGCACATTGCTTGTTGGCGTCTGCTGAGAATGGGAAGGCAACAAAACCCACTGTCCATACAATCTGATCAACACAGGCTCTATCCCCTTTAGGAATCTTCTTCTTAAACCGGTATTTGCTTCAAAGTATGATGCAAAGAAACACTGTACCTAAATTATGAGCAATGCTTGAATTTTTTGAAGCCCAAGGGCTATGTGATTTAAACACATCGGCAGACCAGATGTCATAGTCTCTACGTTGAGGGGTTGAACCTCAATTTATTATTATCACTTTCTTAAGTTTGGGGGTATAACATATATTTAAAGAAACAATCAAATTGTGAAGAACACGAGTTATGCTAGGTCATAAAAATGGTCCCTTCGCTTAAAAAAAAGTTAATCAAAGGGTCGTTTTCAAAAGGTTAACACAACAAAATATTTCAGCAAGTACCCTCATAGAACATTTACTCCAAACTAATGTTGTCTCACAAAAAATCTCAAACTAACATATTTACCCAGAATTTATGTTCGTCTCACCAGAAATCCTAAATTGGTAATTTTGACCCAAATCTACCATTTATTAGCATTCCATTCAATACTCTATTAAAATGCACACATGTCAAGAAATATGTCAAACAACTGCAAGATGGACTTGGTGAAGAAAATGGCAGATCCACATGAGAATATGATGATTGATGTGATTGTATCCTCGATTTTATTTTATTTTTTACCGGGGGTGTAAATACAAGGTACAAAATTAAGAAAAATTAATGTCTTAAGTCTACAATGTCAATTTTATGACTAAGCAAAACATAAAATATTCTCTAGAAGGCTACAAGTAAAACGTAGTATTCAAACACTTCACTATGCCAACATTAACAAGCATATCAGCAGGCCAATTGCCTTCCCAAAAAAAAAATATATGATGAATTTTGAACTCAAAATGGGAGCTTAATAACCTTTTAATATCCTTAAGTAATGCTAGACCAGTGAATATATCCTCAATTTTAGAATATGATGGATTGAACTATCACCATTTGAGAATGACAAGAATGACAATTGAACAAACTTTTTCAAGGTACTTTGCTTTGGACCGAAGAACAACTAATAAATTACCAAAATTTTAAGGTATTATGCTTTGGTTACACAATAAAACTTTTCTACCTTTTCGAAGAAATAAAATGTGATGATTATATCTTAGTCCACAAAAAACTACACATCTCATATATTCACTCATACACATGCCTGATTCAAAATAATATAAATCAACAAATCTCAAAGGTTACTCGACTCTTAGAAGAAGGACACTAGAAATACAAAAAGTTGTGTACCTTACTCATTTTAGTGCCAAGAGTTCTTTTCGAATCACTTAAGTGCTATTTAAAAAAAAAAAATGATCACTTAAATACCAACTCTAATCTGGGTTATGTGAAATATGGCGTAGTTATATGTTATTGATTTCTCGGTCCTACGTGACTTGCCAGTGTGCCAAATCAATATATAATCTCTAAGCAATGCCATCTAAAAGTCATAAATAGTCATCATTCAAGTGCCAAATTTTATTTAAATTAATCACTTCAATGTTAGTCGTAGTTAAAAAAAAAAAGAGCACTTCACTACCAAGCACGCCACGTGGAAATGCTATGTAGGCAGGATTTTTTTAAATAATATGCCAAGTCATGAAAATTATTAATTATAAAAGTCATTATTATTTTTGGCTGAAATTTTCACTATTGACACTTAAGTAATCATTTTTTCTCCCATTTGGCATTTAACTGATCTGGTAAAAACTTTTGACATTTAAATAAGCTTTATACACAACTTTTGATACTATTGGTGTTTTTTTGCCCTCAACTCTTAGAATTGACAAGTCTTCTCCACCTTTCTCCCTCACATGTGAGTTTTGTCTTACTAACTCTCCAGATTTTATGTCTGGTTAATCAATAACAAAAAGAAAAAGAACTAGCATGTCTTATTGAGGCTATATAAAAACCTCATCAAAGCTATGTGCAATAAATTGATATGTCTAAATTTTATATATTTGATCTATGTAACATGCATTGTTTCTTCTTGTAGAGCCCTCCAAATGATATTTATTTGAAACCTTGTGTACTATAAGCCACATCTACAAAGACCACATACAAATTTTTTTAATCTTCTATTAAACCTTTCTTTCAACCTACAAAGATAAGATATAAACATAATCAAAGTGAGAACTTTTACCACAAGCAGTTTCGGAATGAAGCTCTTCATACAAATGAAATAAAAGCAAATGTAGTGAACAAAAGATAACTTTATTTCATTATCTCAAAACATGCTTATCATTAAAACATGTTTGTGCATTAATTGGAGTATTTTCAAAGTAATAATTGCACGTAACACAGATTGCTTAAAGCTTACTTAATTGGTTACTTTATTTTTTTGGTCGAGTAATTGGTTACTCCTTTTAAGAACGAGAAGACAATCAATAAAACTATTTTACTAAGCCCCATTCATTCTCTTTGATTTTTGCTTCACCCAACTTCACCTTTCACAATGGCTGATGAGCTCCACAAAGTTAAAGCTGTCACATCTCTCGAAAACAACAAAGAATGGGAGATGACAAATGATTGTCCTTCTACCCGAAAGATGCAGCCTCAAATAGAAACTAACAACTTGTTAACAAAATATAGATATCTCCAGACATATGTATATATGATAAATCAGCAAATTAGTTCAATTATTAGAGTTTCTGTAATTCATCAAAAAAGAACATGTATAACTCATTTAGACCACATCCAAAATTCAACTTCCAACAATCCTCGTCAATAACACTCTTGTACTATTGGCCACTATCTAAGGAACCTAAAAAGACATTAAAGATTTAAAGAATGAGCAACCATAACATAGTGAGTAGTGTATCACTTTTAATCATATCAAGCATCCACTATGCACATTTACAAAACCAAACCACAACTCATTTGGCTTGAATCTCGAATATAGTATACATGTAAGATCAAAACTTTCAACAAAGAATTATACAAATTAGAAATACTCTTTTGATCAATCATCATCAAACATCAATTGTCGAGTTCGTTGATTAATTTCTATTAAATCATATGCCAATTGTCCATTTCATTGACCAATTTCAAATCAAATATCAATGGTCCATTTTATTGATCAATCTTGTGCTCAAATATTTAATCATGATTACGGATAACACTCCATGATAAGATGACCAAGATTTGTCTCTTGGCTAAGTCTTCACCTATATTTCAATGGTTGGTTCACAGGGACATTATGAAATTAGTATGCATACCCAAAAGCTCTTCAATAGGCTCATAGAGACATTGAGAATCAACATCAACCCACACAAAGCCAATCAAGAATTAATATCACAAATTAATTTCACAAAACCAAACATCTCATTTTCCACGCACATCCACTAAGATACCTTTGGGAATTCATTTCATAAATACTCATTCAACCATTTCAAATACCATATAGAGTAGCAAAAGCTGGATCCCGAGTTATGCATCAAATATGCTATAAACATCACTTTTGCCTTTTAACCAAATCACCCTTTGCACATAATACGTCAATCCTTTTCATTTTCAAATACATTAGTTCACAAATTCAAAGAATAGATAGCACTATTCATTTAAGAATGCCCAAGACCAAACAACATACAAACTTTTTCGCATTAGATCTCTCTTCATGGAACTCTTTTTCAATCGAGCTTATAGTTAAAAAAACAAAAACAAAACCCTTTACCCATAGCTTGGCTTACCCAAAACCTAACTAGCAACCAACTACATTTGGCTTGAAAGCTGCTAATCCAATATTGTTCATCATGCGTGCCTTATTTTGAAAATTTGTTTCAAGCTCCGTAAATCTAAATAAGTTACGTAAAATCCTACAATTTCACAACATCTTAGACTATCCATCCTTATAAATTTTTTAAATTAAGAACTTCCACATTGGAATTCGCATTCAAATTTCAGTAAGAACTAAAAATTACTCCAATCAGGGGAATAAATTAGTTAAATTTAAAAATTACTCATAGAATTTAAAAAAAAAAATTTCAGAGTCCTAGAACACTCATAGCTTGGCCAACCTAAAACCTAAATAGCAACTGACTACATTTGGCTTGAAAGTTGCTAGTCCAATATTGTTCATTATACGTGCTGTATTTCAAAAATTCATTTCAAGCTCTGTAAGTCTAAGGGTGTATATGACAAAATTTCTAGAACAGAAATTGATTTCTGACCAGAAATTGAGAAGTTAAGGGGGTGCATGATAAACCAGAATTTCTGTTCCAAAAACAATTTTTTTATTCCAGACTTATTTCTGGAATAGAAATCCATTTGATAAACTTATTCTATTTTTCTATTTCTGAAATAGATTCTTGTTCCAGAAATAGGTTTGAAATAAAAATCAGAAGTAGAAACTTTCTACTTCTCTATTTCTAAAACAGAAATGAGAAATAAAAATTTTTCTCAACGTATGTCAACTGGTCCTTCATCTATCACCGTTGACCCACGTCTTGGTCGCCTATCGCCGACTACCGGCGCCGCCGCCGCCGCTGGTCGCCGCCCACCGCCGTCGGTCGCCGGTCGCCGCCGTCGCCTCCGCTCGCCGCTCGCCGCCGGTCGTATCAAACGAATTTCTATTTTTAGAATAGAAATTTTGTGTTATTATCAAACGGTTAGTTTTGCGGATAAACTCTTCTAGAAATAGAAATAAAAAAAAAATATATATTTCTCTTTCGAACCTATTTCTGGAACAGAATGGTTATCATTCACCCCCTAAAAATTTCAGTTTCTGATTTCTTCTCCAAATCTATTTCTGGAATAGATAATATAAATCTATTCTAAAAATAGAAAAATCAAATTGCGTTACCAAACGGATTTCTGTTCTAAACCTGTTCCAGAAAACAGAAAAACAAAGAAATAGAGAAGTAGAAATTTTATCATGCGATCACCACTTGCGGTGGCTTAGCTGGATAAGAGCTCCCATGAAGTCTACCCAGGACGGAGGGGTTCAAATCCCGCGGGACATACAAGATCTTAAGCGCGACGTCGGGGTGGTGGGTCCTCCGCTAGCGTCGCCCCAGGTTTTACCCGCCGACTGCCGGCTGTACAAGGTTCCCTGGGTATCAAAAAAAAAAAAAAATTATCATGCGCGCTCTAAAGAGCTATATGAAATCCTACAATTTCACAATATCTTAAACTATTATTCCCTGTATTTTTAAATTAATAACTTTTAAATTGGAATTAGTAACTCGAATTTTTCCTAATTCTGAATTTATGCCTTAATTCAAAAATTACTTTGATTAGGGGATTAAATTACTTGAATTCTTACCGTACGTTTTAAATCGAAATAAAATAGACTTGACGAGAGTTGTGACATGCACGCGTGAGCTTCTCCTTTCCCTTTTCTGCTTTTCCTTTTCTACTGTGCGAGCTCTTCTTTTCCCTTATAAAGCTGAATCCGCTTCTTCGTCTTTGTATTTTCAGCGGTCAACTTTTCTTTGACCGAGTCAAACTTCATATTTTACAAAAGCCATATTCAATGAGTGTTCTCTTGGCTCGTACAGATTCATGTTTGTTCCTTCTCACCCGAGATCATCATGACTTCAGATTAGTCCTTGAGATGTTTTAATTTATCGAGTCTCGATTATGAGTCCTCTGACCACTTATGTACTGCTACAGTTGAGTAAGCTCAGTGTGGGAAGCTGTCGGTAGAAGAAATAAAAAAAACAAAATAATAATAAAGATCAGGGCAAGCTGAAGCATGTGAATGAATGACTGCTGAGAGAAGCCGTCGAAGGATGATGAACGTCTCGCGTCGCCGGAAGGGGTATGAGCCCCGGGAGACTCCTCATTTCTTCAAGATTATACTCTCCGACACTCTCCAAAGTGGAAAGCTTGTATGTACTCTGCACTCGTATCTCAGTTCTTGTTTATTTTGGGGGGTGTCAATGGGTTGAAGTATGAGTATATATGCTTTGGCACTCTTTCCTGAAAATGGTAAATTTCGTCAGTGCAATTTTTTATAAAGGACTTTAATGTACACCTGGTTCACACAAGCTCAGTTCATCGACTGTCTCACGCGGAACTGGCGTGACCTAAGGGTTGGGTGTGGTGCATTTCCGAAGATCTAATTAAGGTGATGCATTGGGTTCACATATACTTGAAACTTCATCGCAGATGATCCCAAAGAGGTTCGTAGCAAAATATGGACACCGCCTGCCAAACCAGTTGCTTCTCAAAGTTGCAGGGGATGCAAATTGGCCAGTGGAACTAGAGAAGAGCGATGACAGGGTATGGATTTGCAAAGGATGGAGAAATTTCTTGGATTACTACTCCATCAATCTTGGAAATTTGATAGTCTTTAGACTTGAAGGGGCTTCTTTCTTTCATGTTCTAATATTCAATGAAAGTGCGTCTGAGATAGAGTATCCCCGGAAACCCATAGCTCCTGCAAAATTATTAGATCCTGAGACGGTCAAAATAGATGATGTCTCGATGGAGTTGGGGGAGCACATCGTTTTGCCTGGCGAAAGAAGGGAATTGAAGTCGCCATTGTGCTCGGCTTCACCTGATAAGCTGATGATGAAATCCAATCTTGTTAGCAAAGATCGGAGTAAGTCCTACGCCTCTTTGGTGACAGCACATTTTGAATCTAAAGGCTCTCATTCAGGAGATAGAAGGACTTCAAAGCTGAAGAAAAACGTGCATTCATATTGTTCGTCACGATACTGTGGTGCTATGATTTATTTCCCTTAAACATAACTTTCTTTCCTCTCTCAACTGTTCAAATGACTGAATAGGTCTCTTGTTTCACTTTTCCGCAGGCAGGATCAAAGAGTCCGAGAAAAGAGCAACCCCTTTTGAGCAGATTCGTCTTAGTTCTAGATGTCCAAACCCACCTGATGCTCTGAAAAAGGCCAGGAAATTCAAATCAGAACATCCTTCTTTCCTCATCGTTGTACGGTGCTGCTATCCTGAGCACTCTAACGTGGTAAGAACTTATTCATTACATAAAACAGAGATTTCAGGACATTTCATGTTGACTGCACAGCAAGACTTTCTAACAACATCATTAAAATTTGGTGATAGTATTTGGTATAGTTTTGAATGTGAAAGTGCGTGCATGCGTCTATCGAGCTTCGGGCAAAGGAGCAACAATGGGAAAAGATTATGTATTACGAGTGGTGATATGCATGGGATTTTCTAGTTGGTCTATGGAGATCAAAAACCGTACAATGAGGGCTATTAATAGACTTTGCTCACCAACTTAAGGCACATTTACAGCTACAAGTGTTTGGTTTTTCCCACAAAGCTTTTGTCCTTATCTTGGTTATTCTTGTTGCCCAAGTACTTTGTCAGAGAAGCGAGGGAAAAACAGTACTCCTTTATCATGTCCCTAAGATTTGTTTCATCACGATCAAATTGGTTTTTACAAACATGTACTTGATCAGAATGTACCTAGTGGATTTTTGAAGAGCCAGATAAGGAAAAGCCTGGTAGTCGAAGATGCAACACTCGAGTTTCGGGGCAGGTCATGGACTGTGAAGTTCTTCAACTATCCAAAACGCTACTGTGGAAAGTTCTCGGCTGGTTGGACCATGTTTGCGACTGATAATTCCTTGAGCACAGGAGACGTTTGCGTGTTCGAACTGATCAAGAAGACTCCAATGGTCTTCAGAGTCTCGATTTTCAGGCGTGCCGGTTAGGCACGAAGCCTCGATCATGCATGCTGCTGAGGAGGGAACATTTTGGGAACATTCTTGTCTCTCTCCTACCGGAGCATTAGGCATTAGTTATGAAGATGCTGGTTAAGTATGGTCCTTTTTGTTTTCTAATTGGCACAATGAAAATGGAATCATGAGTGTACCAGATGCTTTACTTTGATGAAACTCTAGTTGGGTGTGCATTTTATTTTGATGGAACAGTGGGAATCTTGGCAGCTTACGTTCTGAAATTTGTTGGAAGTTTTCCTTACACGCACTTGTCAGAGCGGCTTAGACTAGTAGGCCCAGTTGATCCCACCTTGCTATGTATATTGTGTTACAAACTAACCTTGCAAGGCCTCAAGAAGCCAAGAGGCCCAAGAGCCCATAGTAGGTATTTTACCAGTTATGCCTCTCCAGGAGGTGATGGTTGGACAGGTTTGGACCTATGGGTCGGAAGTGTTTCCCATACCCATTTGTAATAGACATGAAAATTTCGTGTCAGCTAGGGCCAAAGTTTGGCGGGCCGGGCTTCTCATGTAAGGATAATACTCGAACCCGCCCATTTACATCTAAGGTCTTGGCAAAAAAATACCCACTTAGGCCACAAACCTTCTTGTTTGGGGAAGAGTTTTTTTTTTTTTTTCTAGAAATAGTTCTTTTATATTTATGTTCTAATGAACAATTTTTGAGCAAAAGAACCTGTTTGATAAATGCACAAAATTTTTATTCCAAACTTTAATTTAAAAAAATAATAATAAATAAGAAAAAGGAATAGATTGGATATTACATGAAATTGACAAGATCAAAATATTATTAGATTAATATATTTTCTTTTTGCGAATTTTAATGTTTGGTATAGCAAATATTGCAAAAAAAGCACAAGGCATATTGAATTTGTAGTGATTTCCTTGGGACTAAGTTTTTACTCTTTAAAAAAAAAAAAAAATTGTAATTCTAGTGCATGCGTGGCTTGGGGATTTTAGTCTTCTAATCTTGACATGGATGTCGGGTTGGGGTTGGAAATTTCCAACTATTGAAATGGTACATGCATGGCGTGGCTTTGCTGTCATTATGCATTTAGTTCATAGTATGCTCCTAAAACACTTAGTAAAGACCTCGGTCTCTTGCATTTTGAGCCATCGATGCATCCCATCTTGATGCTACTTTTTACCTTGCTTCTTCCAAATTATAAACGATTTCATTTTCGTGTTTCACATAAGCTTATAAGGTTTTGGCTAATTTTGATGAAAGGAGGTATTTTTCCTCTCCTCTTTTGCCTTTTTTTTTTTTTAATTTCTTGACTAGGATGCAAGTTTCAGACGGCGGTTTGTAGGTCTTGAAGTGTCAACTATACAATAACTTACAATTTGCTTCTCTTCTATTTGTCCACATTTATGATACATTCAATGGCATTTGTGATCATGGAGATAGAATTGGATGACCTTTATACTATTAATAGAAATGTATTCGTAATAGTTTACAAACACATTGCAAAAATTTTCACCAAAAAACAAAAACACATTGCAAAAGTCGGAAATAAAAAGTCATGGAGTCTCTTGCATATTATGATCCATTGCCATCATATTTGCAATATTTTTCCTGATCATGTTTATCTCAGCCGCCTCATCATGTGATGTATCATCTACAACATCGTCTTGTGTAGGTCCAAATGGATATTCCGGATCTCCATACAGGGCAAAGTTCCTGTCCATCTTGTCTTGGTTGCGAATATAATTATGGAGAGTACAACATGCGATTACAATATATGCTTTGTTTTCGAATTGAAAATGGAGGCATGTGTCTCAAAATGGGAAAGCGATTTTTTAGTGCCCCAAATGACCTCTCGATAACATTTCTCAATGAAGAATGCTTATGGTTGAACAATTCTTTTGCTGATCTGGGCCGTCTCATTCTACCCTTATAATCATTCAAATGATATCGTTTACCTTTAAATGGAGTTAAAAATCCTGGAAGTGCTGCATAACTAGAATCTACTACACAGTATTTTCCTACAATAATATATACATAAATTTGTTATGATATGCAATAGCTATACAATCATAAAGAAAATCACTTGATATAACAAAGCAAATACCTGGTAGTGGTTGAGGAAATTGCAATCAAGGAGTCTCGAGTGCTGCCGAGAGAACCCGATAATCATTAGCAGATCCTTCACACCCAGCATATACGAAAGTAAATTTTATATCAAACGAACAAGCACACATCACATTTTGAGTGGTAGTTTATTTCCTGCCTTTAAATGGGATTTGTTTCGATATAGGGATTGATGCATTAATGTGGATGCCATCAATAGCACCAATGCAATCCTGTGATTTTATGAAAGTATAGCGTTATACAATATTATCGGCTATATATATATTTTAATAATGTAAAATTGATATAAAAATCATACCTTAAAGTAACGTCCATGGTTAGGATTAATAAGAATCTCCTCTTGAACAATATCAAAAGAAGGCGGCCTGATAATCTCTTTTGATAATTCGAGAAGTGCTTTTAATACTAGAGTAAAAAACTTACCGATTGTTTGTCCCGAACGTTGAAATCTCTTACATAAATTTCTATTGGAGTTTTTGTAACCAACCATAAATAAGAAAATCCCAACTTGTTCATCTACTCTTACATAACGAGTATCTTTCAGCCAGTCTCTTACATTCATTAGATCACATAGGTTAAGAAAAACATGTCTCTCTAACTTGAATGCTTCATATATCCTATCTGAATGTCCATAAACAATTTCCCTTACCCATTCGGCTCCTGATAATTTACTATCCCTAATACGCTCTCTTGTATGCAAAGACTTGTCAAAAGTAACAAGAGATAACCATGCTACTGCTATGTCAATATCATACTCATCCATATACCATTCAACTGCTGCTACTTCTTCATTAGACACACTATTTGATTCATCTTCCATAATACCTATGTCATCACACAAATACAAGAAAATCAATATAGATATATGTAAAAATAAAAATAAAAAACAATAGAAACAATAATGTAAGTAATAGAATGAAAGCAAACCAAATATAAAAATTCAACACAATCCATCATATCCAACCCACAACACAAATGCAAAAGTCTCAACATCAATATCTTCAAGAACAAAATAACAACCAACAACATAAAAAACATAGTCTAATAAAACTCCATACAATTCCTAATATCCACTAAAGACATTGGAGAAGTCTATATCTCATTTTAGCTGGGGTTTTGATAAAAACCTCCCTCCATGCGGCACTAACGTAGGCTCGTTCCACTGCTTTGTTGTAAAGATCCTACTTCAATGTAAGCATGGCAAGTAGGAGATCAATCACAATAGATACGGAGAATGGGTCTATAAGTGGTGATGTGACTTGTGAGTTGACGGAACCACTCACAGATTGACTAGACCTGCTCTTGATCATCTCTTGTAAGGCTTTACAGGTGCTAGCAATACCAAATGATTCACTCCTCCTTCTCCTCTTACTATTTGGAGTTTTATCCATCCTATATTTGTCATGAACTGGAGTAGGAGTTTTGTCAAACATAAAAACTTCCTCATCAAGATGGTGTTCACCAAAGTCCTCTGGTCTATCGTCTGCATCATCACCACCAATGCTAAGTTCATCCGACATCACCAAATCTTCAGCATTTCCTGCTGCATACTCTCCAGTAGCATATGTATCACCAAATATAATACACAAGTCGGGATATTGAGGAAACCCATCCTTCTTGAATTTTGCCCACTAAATATTATCTTGCAATTTTCACAATGATGACATATATCAGCAATACAATTAAACATCTTGCATGTGCATCTATAGTGATCTCAAAATGATCAAAGGTTAAAGCATACCTTGATGTGAGATTTCCATATATTTGGATCATCAACAACAACTGTTTTGTTCACATTATCCCAGCCAAATCCGGATTGTGAAAGAAGCTTCTTGAAACTAGCATACCGCTTTCTCAATTTGTTCACCTTGTTTTTCAACTGTACTTGAGTATATTGAAGTTTTGCTCATTTATTGAATTCTGTTCGTATGTTATTCCATCTTGTTTTGTTGAAAGTAGAGAGGTGCGATTTCTCTTTTTGACCTCTTCTACCAACAAACTGACATATAAATTGGTTAAAGGCTCAGTCCACTTTGCAGTAAATGAATGCCTCTTTTTGGAATGCCATGTAACTTTCACTAGTTGAGCATAATATGAGTTCAAGACAATTAAAAAGAGAGTGCAACATGATGCTTCCTTGGATAGCCATTCAGTGCATAAAAATGTCATTATAGCAGCTACAAGCATCAAACCAGAATCAATGGATCTAACTCTAAACCTTGGACAGCTACCCAATGCATAAAAGTTCCTAAAAATGTCAGTATCTTTGTCTTATCAGTTTGTTTTATGTCCCTTTGATAAAATTTCAGATGCTTGTTGTTTAAAGTCATATCATGGTGATCCTATTTTAAATCCATTTACACCTTGGGAGAGGCCACCTTTAAAGAACGTGTTTTGTATATATGGGATAGATCCCAAGACTGAGGCATAAAGCATTCGGATTTATGATGCATCAGAGAAAACAATGCTTATGAGTTGTCATAATGTCGACATTTTTTATTTGGTTAAGTGACTTCCTAATATAGTAACTTGCATTGGCTAAAACAGAGCCTTTATCATAGCCTATCGCTAAAATAGAGCATCAACAACTTCAACTACTCACGCACATGCACACACATACACAACTATCTCATTTCATTTCATACTCCCACCGGTTTTGAGAGATAAAGAAGCATAGAGAAAAGTGCACCGGAATTTTAGTGTTGTTCATCATATCAGCTCTGGTTTGTTTTAGTCAGCCTAATTGATACATGTGAGAACAAGGGCGACACAAGCATGAGGGAAGCAATGTGAGAGAGGTGTGCACAAACAGAAATAACGCGACGGAGGCAACATGATTCAACTTCAGAAAAAGTGAGAATCACCACTAGAAAAAGGCATAGCATTGTTACAGAGAGAGGAAGTAGCATTAGCCAGCATCACGAGTTAAGCAAATTAAGACCAAAAGAAATCCCAAAAGCTACCCACAAAAATCAACCCCCAAGAAAACCAAGCCAAATCTACAGCCAACACAATCAAACGCAAACAAGGCATCAGCAACAATGAGTCACACAGGGGAGACCAATCACGCCCCCACAACAAGAGCATGCATTCACGGATTCACCACACCCAAAGAACCGCATCTTACCCAAATCCCCCCAGAATCCCAGAATCCCGCACCAAAACACCCACGCGAAACCAACAAGAAATCAAACCCAAAAAAAAACTCAACCAATTCATTACCTCCAGGTACAATGAGAAGGAATCAAAGCAACACACCTGATTTAAGGCAAGACAACGACGATGCGATGCGACCAGAGGCAATGCGACCGAAGAAAGGTGACCAGAGGCGACGGGATTGGAAAGAGGTGATCGGAGATGATGGCACTGTAGGCGGCGAATTCAACTTCAGAAAAGTGAGAATCACCAAAAATGTAGCGGCTACAATGAGAAGGAATCAAAGCAACAAACCTGATTTAGGGCAAGATGGCCATGAGGCGATGCGACCAGAGGTGATGTGACTGGAGAAAGGTGACCGGAGGCGACGGGACTAGGCGCAACAGGATTGGAAAGAGGGGATCGGAGGCGACGGGACTACAGGCGACGAGATTGGAGAGAGGCGACCCAACCGGAGCGACGTGACCAAAGTGAAGCGACCAGAGACGACGGGATTAGAGATGATGGCACCGAAGAGAGGCGGAGGCAACGGGATTGGAGGCGACCGGCTTGGAGAGAGGCAACCCAACTGGAGACGATGCCACCAAAGAGAACTGCTACTGGAGACGACGGACCGAAGAGAGGCAGTGACTAGAGAGAGTCGACCGAAGACGACGGACCAAATGCCACGAGCACGAGACCAGAGAGAGTCAATCGAAGGCTATAGGACTGGAGGCCACGAGACCAGCGACGACGGGACCGGCGGCGACGGGACCGGAGAGAGGCGACCGGAGGTGATGAGATCGGAGAGAGGCAAGCGGATGAAGCGAGAGGTGAACTGAGAAGGGGCGTGAGTTGAGAAGGGAGCAAAAGAGAAGTTAGGGTTAGAGAAGTTGTTTCTTATTTTTGTTCTCGGGAACAAGAAGCAACTTTTTTTTGCTTTTCAAAACTGTTCCTGGGAATAAAAAATTAGAGAAATTGTTCCCGGGTACAAATATTTTACCAAATAGGTTTCTGTTCTTTTATTGTTCCATGGAACAAAAGAAGAGAAATTGGGAGAAACAGAAACATTACCATGCGCTGCCTTATTGATCACCTCTATTGTCTTTATATCAATTTTTGCCTCTTCGATTTTTTCTCTGTTATTTTAGGCGTGGAAAGAGTCTTGCCTACCCTCAAGTCTTCTTTATTTGTACTGTGAAGATCAATTGCGTGCTCTTAAAGTACAATTCAGTGCAATTAGTGCACCACCTCGGTTGGTTTTGTGCATCATCAAATAGTTAGCACGTCAATTTGGAAAGCGTACTTGATCTTTAGAACTGTGGAGTTGAAGTGATGAATCACTATAGCCACTTTACACTCTCAGGCGAACTCGAAACATGTTTTCTCTATAGGATGTGTATTAATAAAGGCCAATAAACGCCACTGTCTTCCATCCATAAAAGTAAGTGATATACATTTAATGGAGTCTTATCGAGTATATTGTCAATGGAAAAAGGTAGCTAAATTAATTAATCAAAGATGACATGTCGTTTCACTTTGAGGACTCCTCTCGATGATGATGATGATGATGTTGTGGTTCAAGTCTTATGTCAACAATGTCCCAAGAGGTGTTTCGGCTTTCAAACATTATTTACATTCGAAACTCAGTAATTCAAAGATAGAGAAATGTCTTTTGTTGAATTGCCTGACTAGTGCTGTCAAAGGCAATTGTTATCGAACCTTTTGAGTCTTCTATGCATTCCTGAAAAACATGAGGCACCGCCCTTTCAAATCTGCACTTGAGCTCCTCCATCCTTTCATTAGTCAACCATGATATGCATTCTCTTTTCCTTTTTTCATACTCCACAGACGCGAGCATCCCGGTTATTAAGAGTCAATGAAATACTTTGGAAACCCCATAAACTCAGGTTTTGGCCTGTACACGTAGGCTTAACTCAAAATAGTTTTCACTTAGTTGGTGGGATTTGAACAAGCGATCCTCAAACGTTCCAACTAATTGCGCCAACTTTAGAGTTAATATGTGTTCTCTTTATCATATACTTCGCAGAGTATACTCCTCTCAAATAAATGTAGGTATCTCATGCATAGGGTCAACGTTACATGCATTCTCTTTGTCAACGCTGGGGGTTGGTATGCATTCTCTTTAGACTCTTGCTCAAGAACTCAACCTTAGCATCATATTCCGCTTCCAGTAAGTGATGATCATGATCTCCTCGCATAATGTTGTTTTGCAAGCTAGAAAGTGGCAAACTCTAACTTGAGCAGAAATCTGCACATGCTGCTTCTTATCAAATTACCTCAAAGCATTTTTAACATTTCCACCTTCTCATGAAGGACAAACACGAGAAAGCCTCTATTCTCACAATGCCAAGCACCTTCAACAATCTACAGGAAGTCAGGTTACGTAAACCAGAAATTAAACACCTCAAGTAATTGCGGAGGAAAATGATCATTTAACACTATTTGGACAATATCAGAAATTCCTGGAGCCTGAAAATTGACAGCAGCATAAGGAGACTGTTGAAACCACATATCATTACCAAGGGTTCTATCAAGCTGGCGACCCACAAATCCTTTCAAACTTCTATTGGTTCTGGTAAAAAAAAATCCCCGCTTAACTTGAATATCCTAGACCAGAAACACGTCCCGTAGAATGTCTCAAAGCCCACAAGATGAGCTTCATCGATATTTTCAAAACTACTAATTTTAGAAAGATTGCATATAGTGTTAAAATCTTCCATTAAAAGCCAAGGAGTAGAGATCTCTCTTGAAACATCTTGTAATAAAATCTCCCCAATAGCATTAGCAACATAGACAATAGGGAGATGAAAAGATACATAGTTACATTGGTTCAAACGCTGCAAAACAGCTTGCGGGCTCAACTGAACTTCAAGAAAATCCAAATTCTACCAGCAGGGTTTATCACTATAACTATGAAGCCAATACTTGTTAGGAAGTTGAAATTTGGCAATAGTTGAGTCCTTAACTATAGTTCTAGAAGACAAAACAATTGAAACATCATTCTAAGCCACTTTTTTTTTTTTTTTTTTTAATTTCTTGATGCTTATGAAGCTTATGGTGCATTTGATAACCATTCTGTTCCTAAGAACAATTTCTACTCTGAAATAGTTTTTCTAATTCTATTCCCCAAACGAGTTTCCAAACCTTTGAAAACTTTTGATAATTATCCAAAATTCCTACTCTCATAATAAAAATGAATTTGGTATGCTTAATTTTTTTTTTTACTTATAAATTCTTTTAACTTCTTGTTATAATTCTATGACATTTTTCTTTTCCTTTCCTTTCTTTTCCTTCTCTTTTTCTTCCTCTAGCCGATTGCCAGCCATGACGACAACCAATGGCCAACAAGATGATAGTTAGGGAGGTCGCTGGCCTCAGGGGAGCCTTGTCAACCCCTTCGACAAGGTCAAGCCTTGTCATGGCTAGGTGAGGCTCGGCCTCGCCAGATCTGTCTAGGCTGAGCCTTGCCCGGCCATAGCGAGGCTCAACGAGGGTCGGTGACCAGGGAAAGGAAGAATAAGAGGAAGAGAAAATAAAGAAAAGAAAAGAGAAAAAAAAATGGTTCGGGAATAAAGAAGTAATTTTTTTTAACTTTTTGATTTTTTTCACATCTACTCCTAGAAATTTAAAAAAAAAAAAAGTTACTAAACGGATTTCTATTCTTTTTTTTTTCCGAGGAACAAAAAAATAGAATAAGACATTGTTTGGCACGTTATCAAACAGGCTCTTATTAGCGCTCCAAGTATTCAATGTTGCACGTTCATTTAGAAAGAATGGATGATTTGGGTTTTACCAGTCAACTTTTTCAGCATTGTAGTTTCAGCCTTCTTCATTCCCCTCTACTCCTGCACAATTTTCTAACTTCGATTGAATTCTTGGCTGCCATGTAGTTTCCCTAGGAGAAATTTTGGAAGTCTACGAGGTAACCGCCATGTCATCCTCATGGGGAAGAATGGAATTGTCCCCATTGGATACATTCGAGACTTTGAATCTAGGAACCCTACCTCATTCATTTCCAAACCACCAAATTTATTTGTCAATTGCATGTTGCTTGCCTGTCGATTGAGGATGCATTTGGTTCAACTTTCCCAAGAGGTTTCAGCCTCCAAAGCCCTTTGGGGAAATGTTGGGGTGTTTAGTAAGGCTGCCCAAGGAGCTTTTTGTCAAATGCTAACCTTAAAGAAAGCTGAAAGCTCAATGCCAATAGAGATTAACTTTGAGCTTTCAGTATTTTGCCAAATGCTAAATCTACTTTTTTTTTTTTGAGAATAAAATTTAACGAAAACTAACAAAACAAAAAAATAGTTTAGGGTAAATTTGTTACAAGTATCATAATTTTTTTAGTTTTTGGTTTTTATCTCTCATTGTTCCAAAACTACCTTTACCTTTACTAGAGTTGACAAAGAGTTTAATATTATTTAATAAAAAAGAAAAAGGTAATCAAAAAACTCTTTATAAAAAAAGATTTGCCAAACACTCTTTAAGTCAAAATAGCCTTGCAAAGAATTTTTAACCAAATGTAATTTGCACTTCCCCAAGCCCTTTAGGCCAAAAATATTTGCATTTCTCCAAAACCCATTTCCGAAACTGAACCAAATGTAGCCTGAGAATGGGGAGGCAACAAACCATCACTATCCATCACAATCTAATCAACACAGGCTGTACCCTTTTAGGAATCTACTTCTTAACTTCCTTTCTATGCTTCAAATCATGACAAAAAGGAACACTTTGCTTAAATTATGAGCAATGCTTGCATTTCCTAAATCCCTAGGGGATATGTGATTTAAACACAATGGCAGACTAAATAGTATAATCTTAATGTTTAGGGGTGAACCTCAATTTATTATCATCACTTTCACAAGTTTTTTGGATCACATCTATCTAAAAAAAACAATCAAATTGTAAAGAGCACAAGTGGTGATAGCTCACAAAAACTCTCTCCTTTGCTAAAGGAATCAAACTTTGAAGGGTCAAGCCCTTAAAAAAATGTAATCGAATGATCATTTACAAAAGGTTAATACTACAAAATAAGTCACACCAGTATCCATTGTACATTTACTCTAAACTAATGTTGTTTTACAAGAAATCTCGAACTAGCTTATTTACCCTAAATTAATTTTCGTATCATCAAAACTCTCAAACTAGTAACCCCGACCAAAATCTAATATCCATTAGCATTTTATTTTAATATCCTGTTAAAATGCATACATGTCAAGAGACATGTCAAACGAGTGCAAGACTAATGTAACTTGAAAAAGGACAGATCTATCGTGGAAAATTCACGTGTGTTAGCAGCATTTCATTTAATATCTCATTAAAATGTGTTGACACCAATATTTTAATGACTTATTTAGTCATTTACTACAAAGGAATATTAGAGATTTATCCCAATCCCTACATAGAAATATTAGTGAAATTGCATATGTGTGTGTGTGTGTGTGTGTGTGTGTGTGTGTGTGTGTGTGTGTGTGTATTATAAGAATTTTAATTAACCCCATATATTGCATTTTAAATTGGACTAGAGTGGGAGAATTACCAAAAAAGTCCTAAACTTATTGCAATTGTGCCAATTTAACCATAAACTTTTTTTTTTTTTGCCAATTCAGTCCTAAACCTTTTATAATTGTGCCAATTCAATCCATCCGGCCAAAATTGGCCGACCAACAAATGCTGATGTGGCAATTTTTTATATATTTTTTTTTAAATTTTTTCTAATTTTTAAATATTTTTTGAATTTTTTTATCTTTTTTTTTTTTTTCCCCACCTTCCTTCCTTTGGCGCCGATGCCGGCCAGGCGAGGGCGGCAAGGTTAGCCTTGCTAACCACTAGTGAGGCTCACCCCCGCCGGCCACTGGTGAAGGCAAGGCTGCCGTCGCCACATTTGGCGAGGCTCGGCCTCACCCGACCATGGCAAGGTCAAGCCTCACCATCCCTAGGTGAGGAGCCTTGCCGGCCACCAGTGAGGTCGACCCTCGCCTTGGCTTGGCGAGGCCCTACCGAATATGGCGAGGGCTGAGCTCGCCGAATCTAGTGGGGCCTCACCCTCGCCAATGGCTGGGCGAGGTTGACCTCACCGGCCCTCACCTTCGGCCAGCCAAGGGAAGGAGAAGATGGGGAAAAAAAAAAAAAAAAAGAATTCAAAAAAAAAAATATTTAAAAATTTGAAAAATAAAATAAAAATATATTTAAAAATGCCACGTCAACGTTCACCGAGATGGCCGACGTCCACGTCATTGTCGTGGTCGGATGGATTGAATTGACACAATTATAAAGGTTAAGGATTAAATTGGCCCAAAAAAAGTTTAGGACTGAATTGGCACAACTGTAATAAGTTTAGGACTTTTTTAGTAATTCTCCCGGACTAGAGCTAATGGACTCAAGCATGAAGGCCTAAATTTAATTACACGGACAATGCGCATTATAGTATAGATTAAGCCAAGCCCATTGAGAGCTTATATCACACAGGTTGCCACATGGGAAGCTGAAATAAGACATATTGCATTATAAAATGATGTTTGGAGAAGATAAAGGTATCATCTTTGAAAATTGCAATTATGGCAAAATAGAAGAAGCGAATAACCCAATTTCCTAATAAGAATAGTCATATAATCAATAATAGGAAATAAGGACATCACCTCATCTTGCAAGAGGTACCCTAAATCTGGACTATATAGACATGTTTCATCATAAAACCAAATAATCCTTAAATTTTGGCCCAGTGTACAATGTAATCATTGAACTTTTAATTTATTCAATATAATCCATAAACTTTAACCTTATGTGTCATGTGGTTTTGAACTTTTAATTTGTTAAACATAATCTCTAAACTTTTGGTACATGTTAAATTTAGTCCATAGATTTCATGAAAATATTTAATGTTATCTCTAATCCTAAATTAATGGAAAGACTAATTTACCAATGAGAGGAACTATGCTTAGAACTAGAGAAGACCAAGTTAGTTGCAACAGGTATGCTATCCCACAATAGGTGAACCCCTGTTCAAGCCTTCTAGAGACTATCTTTTAGCTATGAACTACTCAGAAATTTGGATCAAAGCATAAAGACGTTCAAAGATGCCAAAATAGTAACATCAATAACTTAATAAAGTT
This sequence comes from Eucalyptus virginea, assembly GCA_014182375.1. Taxonomy (NCBI): domain Eukaryota; kingdom Viridiplantae; phylum Streptophyta; class Magnoliopsida; order Myrtales; family Myrtaceae; genus Eucalyptus; species Eucalyptus virginea. The sequence continues at coordinate 6,766,451 of CM024522.1, forward strand.
GCACTTCTCAAAAAAATCTATCAGGCTGGAGAAGAAAAAGTGCATAATTCAGGGTCTATATTAAAACATTTGCTAAAAATTTAAGATCACATTGAAAAATAAGTTAAAAGTTTAAAGATTATATTGAATATTAAATTAAATGTACAGTGAACAAACCAAAATCTCAAGGGGTACATTGCACAGTACGCGTTAGGATAAAGTTCTGGACCATGTGTACCGAGAAAGGGGGACGTACGGCATACATTGAAAACTAGATACAAGAAAACGTAAGAGAAAACAGAGGGAGGACAAAAGGAGGGTCAGAAGGAAAAGGCCAAAAGAAAGCTAGAAAAAGAAAAGCACCAACAGAAAGAGTCAAAGAAGTGAGATGAGAGAGAGAAAGAGAAGCATGTCTTCTTCCTCGGGCGTGCGCTTCGTGTGCGGCCACTTGTGCAGCTGCCGAAATCCTTCCCGGCGCCCTCGCGCATGAACCGTCGCTGCAGCTTCTTCAGGGCACCGCTGCCCCGATCTGGCGGCGCTCTTACCGGTAGCGACGTCAGTTTTCTTGCAGGCTTTTCGGTGTTCTCCTGCGAGCACGAACCCACAGCCGGCTCTCAACGGCGACACATGGAGCTCCGGTAGCCTCAGCCCCGTGCCGCTCTCCAGATCCCCTCGTGGCCAAGTCAGTCCACGCCGGTTTCTTGACGAGCTCAGCCGCGTTGTCATCAACTTGCCAAAGCTCCGGTGGCAGCATCCCAGCTCCTCCCAACGCCGCCGCTTGCAGTCCTGTTTCCTCTGCTACGCTGGTTCTTCCGTTTGCAGGTTGCCCAGACCAGATCACCACCTACGCCGCATCAAGCCGGCCTCAGTCCAGCCCCCTCTCCTGCATTAACAGAAAGGTAAAAGAACATTTGGCTTGTCTTAATGGAGGCTATTAAAAACCTCATCAGAGCTCTGTGCAATCAACTGACGTGTCTAAATGATATTTATTTGATCTATATACCATGTGTCCTTTCTTCTTGTTGAGGCCTCCAAATGATATTTATTTGGACGCTTGTGTACCATAAAAACCAAATTTACAAAGACCACACACAAATCTTTTTGCCTTCTATTAAACCTTTCTGTTATTCTACAAAGATAAGATACAAACATAGTAAAAGTGAGAACTTTTTCCCCAAGCAGTTTTGGAACGAAACTCTTCATACAAATGAAATTGAAGCATATATCATGAACGAAAGATACATACATTTCATTATCTCAAACATGTTTATTAAAAAAAAAAAAAATGTTTTTGCATTAATTGGAGTATTTTCAAAATAATAATTGCACACAACACATGAATGATTAAAGTTTACTTAGGTTTTGTTTGTTTTTCAGAACATAAATGATTTGAAAAATATTTTTCTTAAAAATAATCACTTATATTACTTAAAATAATTAGTCAATGAAATATATTTTATGTCTGAATATTTTTATGAAAATATTTTTCGTTTATTCATTTTTATAAGTTTGATTTTTTTTTTTAAATATTTTTCAAATCATTTATTTTTTGCAAAATAATGCTTTGCAAAATAAACAGAGCATGCCTTTTAAGAATAAGATTGTTTTACTTACTCCCATTCATTCTCTTCGACTTCGCTTCACCTAATTTGATCTTTCGCGGATGAGCGCCGAAGGAGTCAAAGCCACGTTCAATGAGCGTTTGAATGTTTGTTCCTTCTCACCCGAGATCATCATGACCACTATAAGTCTCCATTACAAGTCCTCTGACCACTTATTTACTGCTACAGTTGAGTAAGTTCAGCTGTGGCAAGCTGCCGGCCGAAGAAATAAAAGGAACCAGGGCAAGCTGGTGCATGTGAATGCCTGATATCTGAACCAACCCGTTGAAGGATGACGAACGTCTCGTATCGCTGGAAGCGTTATGAGCCCCCGGAGAGTCCTCATTTCTTCAAGATCATACTCTCCGACACTCTCCAAAGTGGAAAGCTTGTTTATTCTGCACTCCTATCTCAGTTTTTTTTTTTTTTTTTTTTTGGGGGGGTGGGGGGGGAGGGGTTCAATGCATTGAAGAATGAGTATATATCTTTGGTACTCTGTCCCGTAAATGGCAAATTCCATCAGTGAAATTTTTCTCATCAACAAGGACCAGTGTGATCTAATGGTTTTGGATGCAGTGCATTTCTGAAGATCCATTGGTGATGCATTGGGTTTAAATTTCATCGCAGATAATACCAAAGAAGTTCGTAGCAAAATATGGAAACCGCCTGCCAAACCAGTTGCTTCTCAAAGTTGCAGGGGATGGAAATTGGCCAGTGGAACTAGAGAAGTGCGATGGCAGGGTATGGATCTGCAAAGGATGGAGGAATTTCATGGATTATTACTCCATAGATCACGGACATTTGATAGTCTTTAGACTTGAAGGGGCCTCTTTTCTTCGTGTTCTAATATTCGATAAAAGTGCGACTGAGATAGAGTATCCCCGGAAGCCCGTAGCTCCTGAAAAGTCATTAGACCCTGAGGTGGTTGAAATCGATGATGTCTCCACAGAATTGGGGGAGCACATCATTTCGCCTAGAGAAAGGAGGGAGTTGAAGTCGCCATTGTGGTCGGCTTCACCTGAAGGTAAAGGCTCTCATTCAGGAGATAGAAGGACGTTGAAGCTGAAGAAGAACGTGCGCACGTATTGTTCGTCACGAGACTATGGTGGTATGATTTATTTCCCTTAAATATAACTTCTTCCTTTCTCTCAATTGTTCAAATGACAGAGTAGGTCTCTTGTTTCACTTTTCTGCAGGCATAACCAAAGAGTCTGAAAAAAGAGCAACCCCTTTTGAGCAGATTCATCTTAGATCTAGATGTCCAAACCCACCTGATGCTCTGAAAAAGGCCAGGAAATTCAAATCGGAACATCCTTCTTTCCTTATTGTTGTGCAGCGCTACTATCTCAAGCACTCTAACGTGGTAAGAATTTATTAATTGACACAGAGATTTCACGACATTTCAAATTGACCTCACAGCAAGATTATCTAACGACATTATAAGAATTTGGTGTTAGTATCTGGTATAGTTTTGAATGTGACAGTGCGGGCATGCGTCTATCGGGCTTCTGGGCAAAGGAGCAACATTGGGATAAGATAGTGTTTTACAAGTGGTGATATGCATAGGATTTTCTAGTTGGGACTTTGCTCACTAACTTAAGACACACATTTACAGCAACATGTCTTTGGTTTTTTCCATGAAACTTTTATCCTTATCTTGATTTTTCTTGTTGCCCAAGTACTTTGTCAGAGGAGCGAGGGAAAAACAGTGCTCCTTTATCATGTGCCTACTAGTTTCATTGTGATCAAAGTGGTTTTTACAAACATGTACTTGATCAGCATGTACCTGGTGGATTTATGAAGAACCACATAAAGAAAAGCCTGGTAGTTGAAGACTCAACATTCGAGTTTCAGGGCAGGTCATGGACCGTGAAGTTCTTCAACTATCCAAATTATTACTGTGGAAAGTTCCAAGCTGGATGGGCCATGTTTGCGTCTGATAATTCCTTGAGTGCAGGAGATGTTTGCGTTTTCGAAATGATCAAGAAGACTCCAGTGGTCTTCAAAGTCTCGATTTTCAGGCACACCGGTTAGGCACGAAGTGGCGAATATGCGTGCCGCTGAGGAGGGAACATTTTGGTAACATCCCGGTCTCTCTTTCCTCCTGGAACATTAGATATTAGTTATGGAGATGCTGGCAGAATATGGTCTTTTGGTTTTCCGATTGAAACAAATGAAAGTGGAAGCCATGTATGTACCAGATGCTTTACTTTGATGAAACTTCAATTTGGGTGTGCATTTTATTTTGACGAAACAGTGAAATCTTGACGGCTTCCGTCTTGAAAATTTGTTGAAACTTTTCCTCGCACGCACTCGCAAGAGGGGCTTAGACTAGGCCCAGTTGATCCCAACCTTGCTACGTATATTGTGTTACCAACTAACCTTGCAAGGCCCCAAGAAGCCAAGAGGCCCAAGAGCCCATAGAAGGTATTTTACCAGTTACGCCTGTCTAGGAGATGATTGTCGGACAGGTTCGGACCCGCGCGGGACCGACGGTCAGGTCTAATGTGTTTTCCAAGCCCACCTATAACCGACACGTAAATTTCGTGCTGGATAAGGCCAAGGGTTTGGCAGGTTAGACTTCTCGTGTAACGATGTTTGTCCTAACCAGCATATTTACATCTAAGGCCTTGGCAGGTAAAACTGGCCCCCTGCTTGTTGATCACCTCTGTTGTCCTTAAAGGACAGGAGGCTTCTCTAATTTCTACTTGTATTGAGCAGATCAACTTAAGTGGGGAAGGGTCTTCCCTACCTAGGAAGCTTCTCTGCTTATATTGAGCAGATCAACTTTGTGCTCCCAAAGTCCAGCCCAGTTGATTTGGTTCATCACCTCAGTTTGAGCCATTCCAAGCCGGTTCGTTTTGCACATCATCAGTCGGTGAGCACACCATTTTGGAAAGTGTACTTGATCTTTAGAACAGCGGAAAATGAAGCAATAAATAACTATAGCTACCTCTGTACTCTCAGGCAAAGTTGAAACATGTTCCTCTGTGGGAAGTAATTAAAAAAGGCTGCCAAAGGCTACGATCATCCTTCCGTAAAAAATAACTGCAATATCCATTTTTTGGAGTGTTATCGAGTATATTATCGATTGCAAAAGGTAATTCGATTAATTGATGGCAGACAATGTGTTGTCTCACTTGGTTTCTTTATCTCAACAATGTTATGGTTGAAGTCTTTCGCATCATGTCAACATTGTCTCAAGAGCACAAGCTAATTGTACAAATTACTTGAGGGAGAGGGGATTCAGTTTTCAAATGACGATTGCATTTGAAACTCAATAATCTAAAGATAGAGTGTTTTTTTTTGTTTGAATTGCTTGACTAGTGCCGTAGCGTAGAGGCAATTCTCATCAAAACCTTTTAAATCTTTTATGCATACATGGAAATTAAGATGCACCACTCTTTCAAAACTGTATTAGTAGCTCCTCCATCTTTTTCATTAATCGACAATGATATGCGTCCTCCCCTCTCTAATTTTTATCTTCATAATCCATAGGCACAAGGATGGTGACCCAATTATATGAAGGCCTATGAAACATCGTGCAAGCTGTAACGACCCAATCCGATAAGGGCGGGGAGTGGTTGCCAAGGTCAAAGGATTTGGACAAAAAGCAGCTTCTAGCAAGTTTTTTTTATCATGGTGAAGGGAATAGGAATAAACTAAACCATGCACCAAATAGGAAGAGAATAATTCCATAATATATATGTGAAAAATTGAATTAACTCGCAGAGACACTTTTTGATGTAATTGTAAGTTTTGCTTTGGAACTCCAAAATTAAGCAAGCCCAGTCTAGAGCATTATTTGAATAGGTGGCCTCCTGGAAAAGTGTCTGTCTATATGCCAAAAAGATAAAACCGTGAGACCTGATAAGAAACGGGGCAAAGTGAATGATACCTTGAATGAGTTAATTTAGAAATGTTGAGCTAAAAATCCTCTAACAACCCAATTAACTAAGCCAAAGCTAGAGGGTCAACATGTGTTCTCTTTATTAAATACTTGGGAGAGCATGCTCCTCCCAAATAAATGTAGCTCTCATGTTTGTAGGATCAACATTACATGCATGTTTTTTGTCGACGCTAAGGATTGATATGTGATCTCCTTAGACTCTTGCTTCCATAACTCCATACTAGCAATCAAATTTCTCTTCCAGTAATTGATGATCTTGATCCCCTTGTAATGATGTTTTTCATGCTTGAAAGTGGCAAACTCAACTTGAGCAGAAATCTGCCCATCCTGCTCTCTACTAGGTTAACACGAATCATTCTTAATTTTTTTTTTTTTTTTTTTTTCTTTGGAGGAATCGAACTGGCATAGTGACAAAGGCGTCGTAAACCCCTGGGTGAAACTTAAGCGGGAGGACCCACCACCCCCGAGTCACACTTAATACACCTAAAGCCTCCCCCTGCCAACCATTTACCTTCTACTGGGTGAGGATCAACACTGGCGCTTTCCAATGGAGCCACCGCAGCCGGTGGTCATTCTTAACATTTTTCAGCTTCTCATAAAGGACAAAAACAAAGGAGAGCTTCCATTCTCACGGTGCTAAGCACCTTCAACAGTCTTTAAGGAAAGTCAAGTTGCTTACACCAGAAGTTGAAGAAATTAGATGGTTTCGTAGGAGAATAATCATTTAACAATAATAGGACAACAATCGAAAACTCCTGGAGCCCGAAAATTAATAGCAGCACGTGGAGACTGCTGAAACTTTAGTTCTTGACCGCCTTTTTAGTCTTCCTAGGAGAAATCTCGGAAGTACAAGAGATAACGACAAACATCGTCCTCGTGTGGATGAATAAAATCCTCCTCCTCGGCGGATACACGTGGAGACTTTGAATTTGAAAGACCCTCAAGCAGCCCTATCTTATCCTCCCCACTCATTTACAGAGCACCTAATTTATTTGTCAATTGTTCACTAAATGTTGGCGTCTATTAAGAATGGGAATGATAAATTGCTCAATAAGTTTTAAATTTATTTCATTTTTACTACTTTAATGTCAAATATTTTAATTTTACTAATTGAGTTTAAAACATTTTTCACATTTTACCAACTAAGTTCATCCAACTAATTCTGGCTGAAATTTACTGACGTGAATGTTAACTATTCTATATGATATGGTCAATTCTGACGTGAATAATTTTTAATAATAGTTCAATGTTTTTTTCAAATTTTTATTCAATTTAAAAAATTTTCTTTCCTTTTTTTTACTCCCTTCTTATTCCTCTAGTTAGCCATGGAGCTTGGGTGATGGCCGACCACCAGCCAAGGGAAACAACCGATGAGGGTCGTCATCACCTAAACTTGACGACCAACTAGAGGAAGAAGAAAAAAGGGAAAAAAAAAAAAAGAAAAGGAAGGGAAAAATTAATAAGTAAATAACTTGAAAATATATAAAAATATTATTAAAAATTATTTACATCAACACAATAACTATACTATATAGAATAACCAATATTCACATCAGCGATTTCCAACAAAAATTTATCAGATAAAATAAATTGATAAACTTGAAAATATTTAGGACCTAATTAATAAAATTAGATACTTATGATTGAAATGATAAAAATATGATAAATTAATGACTTTTAGATAATTTTTCTCAATGAAAAGGCACCAAATCCTCACTTCTATCAGTCTTATAAGCACAGGTCCCACCCTCCTTAAGAGCCTACCGCTTGACCTACTTTTTTCGGTTTAAAGTACACAGAAAGAATCTGCTATGCATCGAGCAACGCTCGCGTTCGTTGAAGTTCCAAGCAAAAGGTGATTCAAATTCAACGGCAGACCAAATAGGATAACCTTTTATTTTTACGGGCTGAACCTTAGTTTTGGGGGTCACATCCATAGAACCCAGAATCAACTTTTAAAGAGCACGAGTTGTGCTAGCTTATAAAACACCGTCCCCCTTCGCTTGAGAATCAAACTTTGTACCCCTTAAAAAGGCCAATTGAAAGATCATTTACCTAAGGTTTATACCACAAAAAAAAAAAAAAAAAAAAAAAAAAAAAAAAATCAAATGGATACTCTCATGATATATTTACCCCAAATTAATTATGTTTCATTAAAAATCTCAAATCGATAACCATGACTCAAATTTACCATCGAGTAGTGATCCTTTCAATATCCGGTTCAAATATATATGTGTCAATACATGTGGCAAACGACTACAAAAATGAATTTGACACAGAGAATGATGAATCTGACAAGAAAAATCCACTTGTGTTAATAGTATTCCATCAAATTCTGTATGTGTCAAAACAAGTGGGAGACAAGTGTAAGACAAATTTGATGTGGAGAATAACAAATCCAACGTAGAAGATCCATGTGTGCTAGTAGCATTCTATCCAATATTCTATTTAAATGCATACGTGTCAATACATGTGAAAAACAACAGATCTAATGTGAAGAATGATGAATTCAACATGGAAAATTAACGAGTGTTAATGACATTCCATTGAATATTCTGTTAAAATACAAACGAGTTGACAGACAATTGTAATGCAGATCTAATGTGGAGGATGACAAATCCTACTCGAAAAGCAATCATTTGTCACGTGTATTGACGTGTATGCATTTTGATGAGATGTTAGACAAAATGCTAAAATAGAAGGTTGATTTGGGTCAAATATATCAGTTTGAGATTTTTATTGAGAGGAAAAGTAATTTAGGATAGATAGGTCATGGATATCCATTTGATATATTTTTGGGAAATGCATGTTAATTTGGAGTAAATGTGTTAATTTGATAAGGGTTTGTGAGTTTTTGATCAAATTTAGCCTTTGCGTAGCAAAATAGGGACGCGGGGTAGAAAGGGTTCAAAGGAGGCTTGAAGGAGCTTTCCATCCCCATTAATCGAAAATGAATCTCTCGTGCAAATTCATCCATCAAACCGTCTTTTCCATCTAACTTAGGTCTGTCATGGCAAATTGGGGCGCGTTTGGTAACATTTCTGTTTAAAAATTGTTCCAGAAAACGGAAATAGAAAAAAGTGTTTCTGTTTCGGGGAACAATTTTTGAACAAAAACGCGTTTGTAAACTTGTTCCAGGGAATAAAAAATGAACAGAAATACGTTTGGTAAATTGTATAATTTTTTTTATTTCTTTTAATTTTTTGATATTTTTATTTTATTTTTTCTATTTTTTTCTTATTTTTCTTATTTTCTTATTTATTTTTCCTTTTTTTCTTTTTTCTTCTTTTGGCTGGTTGCTCTTCCTCCCCGACGTCTCCTCGCACGATCGTGCCAGCGCGCCCGCGCCGGCAGCCGAGCCGACCGTGACCCAAAGCCACACCGTCGTCTCCCTCCATCACATCGGCAACCGTGCTCGACACCTCCTTGCCGCCACCGTACCGGCCGTTCGTCGGAGCAGCCACCGCGCCCCCTGCACGCCGCGACGCCGGACCCGCGCCCGATGACGTCGCCGACCTCTGCGTCCCCAGATCCATCGCCTGCCGCTCCGTGTTCTCCCCTCGCGACACTAGACTTGCACTCGAAGCCTCCGGCGACGACTCAGCGACGCCGGAGCCCAAAAGACCGCCCCTCCGCCTCACGCCCAATCGACGCATCTGCAGGTCTCGAGCCTCCGTTCACCACCGCCGCATCAGATCTCACCACGCCGTGACCCACGATTTCGAGATCCGCTCGATCGTCGACGCCACGCCGGCCCACTACTCGACCGGTCGTCCTCGCCGCTCCGCTCCTCGACGTCCGCCGCTCAAGACCCCACGGCCGAGCCCCGCACCGCAGCCACCGCCGTCGCCCAGAGACCCGCGACCTAGCCTCGACTCCACCGCTACCCTGAGTTGGAGCCCGCCGCCGTTCACTTGCAGCCGCTCCCCCTAGCCATTGGGCGAGCTCGGCCTCGCCGGGGGCTGGTGACGCTCCAGCGAGGTCGCCGGCCCTCGCCGGCCCTCGACGACCGGTCACCGGCCCTGGCCGAGGTCGGCAACCGGCCAAAAAAAAAGAAAGAAAGAAAAAAGAAGAGGAAAAAAGAGAAAAGAAAATGAAAAAGGTTTCTGAATTTTGTTCCAGAAACAAGAAACAACTTTTTTTTGTTTTTATTTATGTTCCAAATGTGTTTAAAAACAAAAAAATAATTTTAACAAAAACGCAAAGAAACGCGTTTTGCTTCTTTTTTGTTCCTGCAAAAAAAAATAAAAAAAAAAGTGTCTAGAAAAAAAAAAAAAAAAAAACCCAGCCTTGATGGCCATGCCTAGAAAAGGAAAGGATAAGCTTTTAGGAAATTCTAAAGTAAAACAGCTAATCTTATAATTAGCCCAAGTTCCTTTTTCAAGTAGTTTCCTTTTTAGGATAAAATACTAACGTCCAAATTTTGCTACTCGATGGCCCCATTATTTGCCATTTTCCTTACCAAACTCATAATGGAGTGGCTTGATTGTATGAAAAAGCAAACTTAATTAAAAAAAGTCAAATGAGATGCAAAATGACAACATTGCATTTCGCAAGGAAAGACGGAAGTTGCGGTCCCACGACCCTTCATCTGCTAAGCACCACAAATCTGGATCACTTAAACAAGTCCAATTTTAATTTTTGTGACGATGATGGGACTGATAGATGCATCTGTACATTGTACAAACACGGAGAGATATGGAATCGCACTTCGTCATTTATAATGTAATTCATAAACTTTGGCCTGTTCAAAGCCGACAAATGTCCACATCCTGAAGGCACCATAAGTTTAGTAAAATCCAAAAAAATCCTGACCCAATCTTCCCGGGTGGCCTCGCTCTGGTTTGACTCTTTCTTCCCTCAATTTTATATTATTTTTAATAGGTCTCCTCTCCATTTTATATGGTTATTCGTGAAGATTACTTTTTAATAAAATGGCTTGACAATGTTTTAATTTATAATTATTGGAGGTGAAACCGAAATTATTAGAATACTTATGCCGGCTTCCACTATAAAACTGCTATAACCTATATGTCTGAATTAATATTATGAAAAATCTCAAATTGGCATATTTATGATAAATTTACCTTAAACTAATTTTATAATTACTAAAACCCTCGAATTGATATAACTGTGACAAATTTACCATTTTTTAATTTTCATTTAATTTATTCACATTGTTGAGTTGAATAACACGTGACAATTGACGAGTGTATCGGTTTAAGTTTCACCCTTCGTATTATAAATATATTAATTTGTGAGTTTTTATATTGTTAGTCCAATTTAATGGAAACTAATGAAAAGTAAAATTGTTAAAAATATATTATTTTTGGGTTTTTATGGTCGAAAAATTAGTTTAGGGTAAATTTATCATAAATATATTAGTTTAGAGTTTTTCATGATATTAACTGTATTTGTTTTGACTACATGCACCCAAATCATTCATGCTGATATCTCAACGGAGGTATTGATTGGGTTTTCATTTTTGTGGCTCTCCTTTCTCTCTTGAATGAAAGGAGGGAAAGTTTACCTAATGGATAGTTTAATCTCTATCTATTACATCTACATTATTAAGTTAAAAGGAAGTTTTCATTTTTCGAAAGGACCCTTGAAATTGCCATATATATGAAAAGAGAAAAAAAGGATTTTTTTTAGCATATCTCCATTTACTTTTGATTGCACCCACCTTCTTATATAACTACTCATTTTCTTACCATCACTTAATCATTCGACTGCACATGCTTGAATATTGGTGTGTTATTAAACTAAACCAAGTAGTGGTGGCACATACCCGACCAAAATAAAATAAAGTAATGGTGGCACATAAAAAAAAAAAAACATTTGAAATGAGTAATATGAACGTTTTGATTTGATGGTTAAGTGGTCTCCAATCGGTTTTCAAGCACCGTGACTGGTTCCCGAGTGTTTTTAAGGGCGCAATGCCCGGTGAACTCCATTTCCATCTAGTGAACAATCTATTGGTAAGTAAACAAAGAAACAACTAATTTTGGCCTGAATTTGACAGGGACATCGAATACAGGAGTAGTCGAATGCACAAGCTAGTTGATGCACTTAGCTGCGGGCCGACCTCGTAGCTCTGTTGAGAATGAACAACATGGCAGCAGTTGAGTGGCATCCGCAATGCGTGAACAAATTCACATGCATCTTGAGAATGATCCTACAGCAAGGAGCCCTCTTGAGCTCATAAGCAGGCCGGATTACTCGAGCTATTTCCGGTCCCAACACAACCAAGAGAGAGTGTTTCGAGGAACTACGTCTTACAATTACGTGCTTGCCTAACGGTTCTCTACCAACATTATGGAAATGGATCGGTATTCGAGGTGTGCAACGTTTTTTCTTGTTATCATACATTGCATGGATGAAATTTCTTATTTTTGGCAAAATTATCAAAAAAGATATAAATTTATTGTATTTATACTAATTCAGTCATAAACTTTTCAATTGTGTTAATTAAGTCTTAATATTTTCGATAATTTGTCAATGTAATCCATCTTATCAATTTTGATTAAAAAAAAAATCACTCTCATGGACCTCAATCGTCTTACATGGCATAGCCAGTGCAAACATGAACAATTTTTGCACTTTTCTAAATTAATTTTTTTTCCTTCTCAACTTTGGGCTAGCAAGGTTTGAAGAGGGCCTCCGCCCCTTGTCGGCCACAAGAGAGGGCCTAAGCGCCCTTGTTGGCCACAAGCAAGGCCATCTTGCCCTTCCCCATATTCAAGAGAGGGTGACAACTCTTGTATGTTGGTCGGCAAATAGGCCATTTCACTATCATGATCTTATAGCCCAAAATTTCAATATTTTGGTTGTGTAGCTCAATCAAAACTGTGACGACAGAATTAGCCATTAAGAGGTTTTGAAGCTTAGTTTGATGAGTATTATGCTAAGCTTCAAACTTTATAGCGGGCATTCTTGGACTTCTTGGTCTCCCTTCATATGAGAAGAAGAAAACCTAGCCAAATGCTTTTAACTACATGATAGCATAAAGTTGCAGGTAGAATTATCTAGTATCCGCAATAAGAAATTATTTGTATATATTTGGGCAGGGGGACCAGGTGAAGACTTGAGCCTGAGATGAGTTGGAAGAGTCTGGAATGTGGTAATTTTTGGATTGTGAGAGGGCAATATAACATATAACACATAGTGTATTACCTTAGCATGACTAGGTCTGAATCTCAATCGAGAATCATTGGTGATTTCTCCTTTGGAGGACAGCTCAATGGATTTGACGGTGACAAAGTATGCTGCTATTGGTGATTGGTTAATGGTGTTTAATAGTAGTAGTTTCCATGCGATCACCTAAGCCATCGCCTTCTCATTAAATTCTCCTCCAAAGCAAAAGTCACCCTCGACTTCTTATTCAAGAATTGAAGTAATTCAAGTTGAATCCTTAATGGTCCCTCTTCGTTTTTCGAGCGGGGGAAAGTGTCACAAGTCCTTTGATCCAGGCTTGTCTAGGGATGATTTCTAGACAATGCCATCTCAACTACCTGTATTGTCTGCTACTGCTTAACTAGATAACTTACAAAGTTCTTTAGCGAGATTCAACTACCCAGACCCTTCCATCTCGACAGTCCTTTGATGTTTGCTGTTTGTATCATTGTTGATCAATACACATCAGTAGAACACTTTTATCATGACCAGCTTTCTTTCTTACTTACAAATAATCACGCAAAAAGGGCTTGCGCGCTTCATAATCAGGACATTATGCGCTTAAGTCGGCTAGTGTGCTGCTCGTGGTCAAGGCTAGTACACTGCACACATGAATTGATCCGCGGTCTTAGACTGTGACAAAAGGGCCTTGTTAACTCGGGCAAATAAAAAGAGTTTGTCGATGTCAATACATTCTCTCTCTGTGTGTCGTTAGTGTAATCGGTGTATTAACCCTCGATGCATTTATCATCATTATTGGAAAGTTTGTATACCAAATCAATTGATAGACTCTTACTTAAACAACTATTTTCAATCTATCTTATTAGTTGATATACTAATTATGAAGACCGATATTAATATGATTAAGCAAGAAGTGACCAATTTCTACAAAAATGAAAGAGGTGGTCAATAAGAGGGCGAATGTTTAGCTTGAGAGGCAAATCGACGGGATCATGCAACGTCATTACACCAAAAAGTTGGCCTACCAAACCTTGGCTTAAACTTGATATGACTTGAACATTTCCGTCTTATGAGCAAGATTGGGCAATACGTTAGACCTATTGTTTGTCCAGCTCGAGCTCATCCAATGCTCCCTTCTCACCATTAACACTAGTCATAGGAGTGTGATCAATCGAGGAAGGGAAGACAAGGAGGCAGCTAAGGGCGGTGACCCTTGATCAACAACTAGGTATAGTGAGCCAGAACAATCGAGAAGATAAACATGGACTGAGTAAAGACAAGATCGAATTTTTGAAAAAAAAAAGAAAAAAGATGGGAGCAATATCAAAGGAAAAAGGTTCATTAACTTTACAAGTTTGTCATTCATAATTGCTCAAAGCCTGATAGGTAGACTTAAGGTGCGTTTGGGAAGGCTTTTGGGGAAAGCCTTTGGGAAAATGTAATGACCTTTGAGTTAAAAGGGTTTTTCAAAATGTAAACTGTGTTTGGTAAATTGTACTTTGAAAGTCCATTTTGAAGTACCTTTGAGTAAAATGGTATTTGAAAACATTATGTTTGCAAAAGGCTTTTGTTTTTCAAAAATTCAAAAAGAAAAAAGAAAAAAGAAAATGAGAGTTGGCTGGCCAAGAACTAGTCGCCGGCGAGGAGCAACTGGTCCGGCGAGGGCGGGCAGTCCGATGCAGGTCGTCCGGCAAAGGTAGGTAGTCCGGCGAGGGTTGCGCGACGCTTGCCGGAGGGTCGCAGGCGATCGGATCTAAGGTCGCGACCCATTTGGTTGCAAATCTGGTCGCCACTCGAGCCTCTGGCATCAGATCTGGTCGCGACCAAACCTGCGATCAGATGGGTTGAGCGGCCTCGGCGACCTCCGTGCAGAGGTCGAGGTGCGGCAGGCAACGGTCGCCGACGAAGATCTGCTACCAGATGGCTCGTTGAGGGTCGTGCAACCCAAATCGGTGAGGATCTGGGTCGCGGCGACTCAAATCTGAGCCACCGCGGCCTAGATCTAGGCCGCCGCAGCTCGCCGAGGGTTGGGCGACCTAGATCGGTGAGGATCTAGGTCGCGGCGACTCAGATCTGAGGTCACCGCCCAGATCTGAGTTGTGACATCCCAGATCTGGGCCGTCACGACTCGCCGGGGTGGCCCCTCGCCATGGTCGTTGAGTCGCCGCGACTCGCGAAGGGTCACGGCGAGCGCCGCGACTCGCAAAGGTCGCCTGACTCTCCGACGACGATCGCCTAGGTTGTCGCGACCACGCCGGTGTCCCTCTAGTAGTCGCCGGCCGCTCGCAGTTAGGTAGAACGCTCGGAGAAGATGAACAGTGCTCCTACAAAGGCAAAAAACGGAAAAACAAAAAATTTGTGAGGATAATTTCGGGGGGAAAAAAAAAAGAATGAACAGCGCGTGGGCATGCCGAGAAAGCTGAGAGCCCAAGGCAGGTCCTCACCTACCTTGGGCTTTCAGCTTACAAAATGCCAGCTTTGCCAACAAGGGACTTCTAAAGTTTTTCCCAAATACTTTTATTTTGGCCCGAGAGGCTTTTGATGCTCAAAGCCCCTTCGAAAACTTCTCCCAAATGCACCCTTAGTCTTGCCAAAGCCAACATTTCCCAAAATGACTGAAAAGAATTCGCCAAACACTTCAATTGTTTTCCCGAAAATGTTGGAAAGGCTAAAGCACTTTTGGAAACCTAAACCAAAGCAACGCGGACATTCTCGTACACACACGATACGGTAGGACCACTCGTCTCCTACCATTCCACGCTCAGTTAATTCTCTTCCAACAATTTTGTCCCAAAAAAAAAAAAAAAAAAAAAAAATTATCTTCCAACTGTTCCGATAGTGTCCTCAACTCTCCGCTGACCCCACGAACGCATCTCCATCTTCGAATCTCCTTCTCACATCGCTCGAATCATCGCTTCACGTCTCCTTCCACTCACTATTTCTAAGACCCATTTTGCAGTTCCACAGGCCGTTCCCAACAGCAGAGTCGCCACCGTCTTCTCATTCGTCTGTCTCTCGGCTCTGGGAATCCCTTTTGACCTTGTTCTTCGTCGTTTTTCAATGGCTGCGAAGGTCGGGTCCTTCAGGCACAGCTTCTTGGAGAGGAGCAAAGAGAGGCTCCTCTCCAGAAAAGAATACTCTGACTTCGGCCTGAACGACGCGGATGGGAGCGATTACGGCGTCAAATGCAGGTGCTTTAGGTCGATTTCGGATTGGATTGTGAACTGCTGGAATGGGTTGCAGGATGTCGTGGTTAAGCTGTATGAGATGGGCCGTTCCGATCCTCGGAAGTTCGTCTTCGCCGTGAAGATGGGCTTGTCTTTGGCCCTCGTTTCGCTGGTTATCTTCTTTAAAGAGCCGCTCGCGGATGTTAGCCAGTACTCCATATGGGCGATTCTTACTGTCGTTGTGGTTTTTGAGTTCAGCGTTGGTATTATCTTTGTTTGTTTCAGATTTTCCTTTTTTTTGTTTTGCCCTGTTTTTGAAGAATATAGTTTATTGTTCTTATGAATTAATCACGCTGTTTCATTTTCCAAGTGTGTTGTGTTCATTTTTTGCTGTTGAAGAACAAGGGAAGATAGTGAAGGTTGTTGTTTTGATTTCAATCCTCAGGTGCAACTCTGAACAAGGGATTTAATCGGGCTATTGGGACATTATCAGCTGGAAGTATTTCTCTCGGCATTGCAGAGTTATCGGCCAAGACTGGTGATTTGCAGGAGTCTATTCTTGTATTCAGTATCTTTATAGCAGGTTGGCATAGTTGGGTTCAAGTTACTCGATAGCTGATTTTAGATTCTTTTTCCGCAGTTGATGCCTTTGCGATATGTCTTATTCTGATCTTATGATGTTATTTGCCATATGGTATTCAGGATTTTGTGCCAGTTATGCTAAGCTTTACCCGACCATGAAGCCATACGAATATGGGTTTCGGGTGTTCTTGTTGACTTACTGCATTGTCATGGTATCTGGGACTTCTTCAACATTTTTCGAAACAGCTTTTTACCGGCTAATGCTCATTGCTGTTGGAGCTTTCATATGTTTGGTTGTTAATACGTGTATCTACCCAATCTGGGCTGGGGAGGACCTGCACAAATTGGTTGTCAAGAATTTCAAGGGTGTGGCTACTTCCTTGGAAGGTTTGATCAATTTCCCTGTTTCTAGTATGATGGGTCAATATTTTCTTTTTCTCATTCAATTACAGGTGATTTTCATTCTTATCAATGAGGATTGATTTGCATCACACAGCCATTCAAATTTAAAGTTTACCACTCTGTCAAATTACTGTTACATTCAAAAGCCAGACGAAGATATGCTTTTAGAGTTTGATTGCTAGCACTAAACTTTTGACATTGCTTCAGTTTTTTCGTCTGAATATATGATTGGTGGCAGTGATGGAAATCAAAGTTCAGTGGAAAAAATGGAAATAGCGCTAAAAGATTCAATGATCAACGTGGATATTTGCTCCTGATTTTGTATGATTACTAAACAAGAGAGTTCTGCGTGCTAATTTATATGGCTAATTTATTCAGGGTGTGTTACTGGATATTTGGAATGTGTGGAATATACGAGAGTTCCTTCGAAAATACTGACATACCAAGCTTCTGATGATCCCCTTTACAATGGTTACCGAACAGCTGTACAATCTGTCGGTCAAGAGGAATCACTGGTATGCTCTTTCCCCCTTCTTTTAATCAGTTGGGAATCATAACCGACCTTTTCGTAATATGGCAGTTAGATTTTGCGAGATGGGAGCCACCTCATGGCCCGTACAAGTCATTTAAATACCCTTGGAGAAACTATGTGGAAGTAAGTGGAGCTCTGAGGCATTGCGCTTTCATGGTGATGGCAATGCATGGCTGCATTCTCTCCGAAATACAGGTAATATTGTGCATTCTTGCTCGACCTCTTCTGATATTTTAATGATGATGCTGCTTCAGTGGTTGATTGCGTCTGACGTGGTTAACTGCATGAATTCTTTAGCCCGTGTTTGTGTGGTGTCTTTCTCCTTTGAGTTGCACTGTGTCTCCCATTTTGTGCTATGATGTCAAATGAGCAGCTTAATTCTGATGGGGTCTATGACTCTAGAGGGATGATTTCCATTTGCTGCTTAAGCATATCTGCATTTCAGTTTATTCTAATGCCATCTCTTTGGCAAGTTGATAATCATTAGGAAAAAATTCTATTGGGTCCTTAATTTTTGAAGGCTCCAGCAGAAAAGAGAAAGGTTTTCAGTGATGAGCTTCAAAGGATTGGCACTGAAGGAGCTAAGGTATTACGAGAGCTTGGAAGCAAGGTTGAACGGATGGAGAAATTAAGCCCTGAAGACATACTCTTACCAGTGCATGAAGCAGCCGAAGAACTGCAGATGAAGATAGATGAGAAGTCGTACCTCCTAGTTAATTCACAGAGCTGGGAATCCACATTGCCGCCCAAGGAACTCGAAGATTTGGAGAACTTCCAAGATTCTAAAGATGCTGAAAATAGACAGACAGTGATACATTCGTTGAGTGATATTTGTTGGGAACCACAGCTCTCGAATGCGGCTGTCAATTCACCGCTTCCTGAATTTGTTTCCTCAGACAGTACGATCAAGAGGGAGTCGTGGCCACGTCTCTCGTTTAATGCAAATCCTTCGCCTAACGAACTGGAGTCGAAAGTATTTGAGAGTGCTAGCTCCTTATCTCTAGCGACATTCGCTTCACTTCTCATTGAGTTTGTTGCGAGGCTTCAAAATCTCGTGGATGAATTCAAAGAGCTTAGTGAGAAGGCAAATTTCAGGGATCCAGAGCCGCAGCTGGTGCCCAATGAAGATGTCGGCTTCTGGAGTAGGCTTCTGAGGCATTTCAGGTCCAGAAACTGAGACAGGTCAATCTTACTTCCAGGTCGTATTTGATATGAATTTTGAATTTTGTGAGTGATCAGATAATACATGGCTTTGCCTGTGTTTCCATAAGAACGGAAACTAAGGTTGTGCCAAGAGGCCATCATGCGGGGGTCTCTTCCATGGTAACATAAGTTGGCTATTGGTAGGATTTTTTTTTGTCGCTCCCTGCAATCATATGGTAGGTTTTGTTGAACTTGAACTTATGAGCAGAGCACGTATGTCGTGAATATGGTTAATTTGCTTGACCAGATGATTGAATCGGCTTTGTCTTGTCAAGCTATCAAGGCGAACAGAAACTGAAGAATGAAAGGATGGTACCCAAAAAAAAAAAATTATGTTTCGGAGCTTGCTAAAGAAAATAGGGAAGAAGGGAAAGCATCTATTTCCTTTCGTTCTCATTAATTAGAAAGATTTCGTTGAAGGAGTGATCCTTTTCTATGGTAATCTCTGCTTCCTATGCTCTGGATATTTCACAAAAGTGGTTCCATAAACATGTGCTTTTGTACTTTTCTTGGACCAATTTTTGTCGCGGAACTAATTAGATGCATCGAGGAGAATGTCTATGTTCTCTCAGTGGAATTTGTTAGATGGGCTACTGAAAACCCGATGCATATTATTTTCGCACTCCCTGGATCTGAATTCAGTAGATCGAAAGTTATCATGTTAGTTCTCTCGCGTTCTTGCAGTGCCAGAAAGACATTGCATGTGGTTTGGTTTCTCCATGAGTGGCTAGTGAGCTCCAACATGAATTACTGCTCATGGTAGTCTACTACATCTGAAAACCCAAGTAGCACGGACACGTGACATTGACACGTGACACGACACGACATGACACGTCGACACGTCATTTCTAAAAAATAGAAAATTCCGACACGTTGGGACATGTTATTATTAAATAAATATTTTTATTTTAATTAATTTGATTTAAATTCACAAATAAATAAATAAATAAAGATTTTACAATCTATTCATAGAAAATTTGAAAAATATATTCATAGTTAATGCATAACCATATTTGGGAACATGTTTTTAACTTTAATAAAAATTATGGATAAGACTAATGACTAACAAAAAAAAAAAAAGAATCAACTTTATTTAAATAAATCTATGATATTCTATAATCATCAAAATTTAAAAATTCAATATTTTTATTTTTCGAAATAACTTTTTAACTCATTTATTTATTTTTATAACAAAAACAACTTTACTGCTCAAAATTATTTCCCCATCTTTTCTCTCTAAACTCTCATCCCAAAAAAATCATTTCCCCCTCTTTTCTCTCGGGCCAATTCCATAAAAAAGCACGAACTTTAGGGTTTGGGACAAATCTGGCCCGGACTTTATTTTGTCTCGAGAAAAAGCACCAACTTTTACTCGTGTCCCAAATCTGGCCTGCCGTTAACTCTCCTTCACGATCATCCGACCTGGCATTTCCACGTCAGATAATCTAACAAGGCAAAATTGTTCTGGTCTTTCTCTTCTTTCTCTTCTTCTCTGAACGCACAGCTCAAGAGTTTGGGAAAAAAATTTTCTAGGGTTTCATTTCGTCGGTGAGTTCGGGCGCGGGAGTCTTCAATCCTTTGGAAGATCTCGCGCACTAGCTTGCTCGCTCATTCTCTCACACGGAGACGCTTGCTCTTGTACATACACACGTTCGATCGCTCGAAGATGTCCTTTCCGTTGGAAGTTTTGGCCTCGAAGGATTTATGCTTCCTTAAGGTCGAAGGACAGAGCATCAAAAGGTATTCTTCTCCTCCTCCTCCTCCTTCTGTCTACGGTTTCCTTTCTTCAGCGAATAAGTGCGCGGGCAATCTTCAATCCGTTGGAAGATCTCGCGCCCTGACTTGCTCGCTCATTCTCTCACACGGAAACTGTCACTCTCGCACATATTCACACTCGTTCGCTCGGAGACATCGTTTCCCTCGAAAATTTTAGGCTCGAAGGATCTGTGCTTGCTTAAGGGTTGAAGTCGACAGAGCGTTGAGAGCGTTGAAGGCATTCAACTCTTTGCTATTGGACATATTAAATTACGGTCACCATGTGCTCGATGGTTTGTCTAGAAGTGATCTACCTCACAGGAACTGAAGTTGAAATTTTCTAGGCTTAATGAACTTGTGAATTTGCTAGGTCTTTAGAATCTTATGGCTTGGAATGAATTTGATCATGGCCATCGGTGGACATGTCATGACTTGGGAGTCTTGGACTTTGTTGATACTTTCACACCTATCGGGTAATTTGTCTTCTGTTGTCTACAGGGGCATATGAAGAATGGGTGATAAAATTTGGAAAAACAAGACTTGTCCATCCTAATGGAAGTGTAAAAGTGCAGCGTGCTAAGGTGAAGTGTCGTGTTTGTGGGGAAGAGAAACAGAGGAGGATTGATAATGCTTGTAGAGCTCTACGACTTCTTCGGACGGCTTGCGTAGTTTGGCCAAATTCAGCCACGGAGGTGCTTTTAGCTGGGTCATTTGATGGTTGAGCCACCCAGGTTAGTTCTCATCATTGGGTTCTATGTAGTTCATGGTAAACTTTGGAGTAGTTGTGATTTTCTGTTGTGAACTGTTTGGTTGCACCATATATTTGCTTTGAGCAGTTTAGCTAGTATGGACTGGTATTCAAATCATTGCAAATGTGATAGGCAGTCAAATTAGAATCTACCTGCAATAGCATGGTATAATGCCTGTGGAGCTCTAGTTGTGGCGTACATATGAGTTTTACATTTCAGTTTTGCTCGTGGAAGTTTGGTACCCTGACTATGAAAATGCCTCATGGCTTCATATCTTTTGTACCCAGATTGGATGATATCGAGTGAATCAGGCACATGAATCGATCTTTACTCATGATTTTCAAGTTTATTAAATTGTTGTTTCATCCATGCCGAGTAGGAGCGCAAAGCATTTTTGTAGGATGTTATTATATGTGCGGTCAATGCATGTCTAGTCCATCTTGCCTTCAAAAATCAGGCAATCAACCTTTTGTTTGAAGCATCGGTGATTCTCAAGCCTTTGGCGTCTTAACAAATTTAACTTAATAACGTTTCTTCTTTTTGTCTTTGTGAAAGTTTCATTTTTGTCTTAACACTGGGTCTAAACATATCAACTCGATTAATCCTCACCAATGCGCATATTATCCCATCATGTGCACTGGTTAAAAGAAAGGGGGTCGGGATCCGCTTTATATGAGTCGAGAAGTTCTTCAGACTTCATGCTTTTAGATTTATGTTCTGTGGTTCATACATACGAGTAGCTTTCTCTAAATGATGCTCAGTAGAGTAATGTGCTTCATTGCAGGGAAAGATGGAGAAGTCGAGCACCAGAGTTTTCTCCATGTGCCTCCAGTTGTATCCTGGAAGATATGAGGTAGGTCTTCTCTCAATTTAGTCTAAGGCAGTCTAAAATTACAAGCAGTTGTTGTCTCTGGATGAGCTTCATAACCTCCGTGGTCTTCCTGATGCAGATAAAGTTCATAGTCGATGGAACATGGAGGATCGATCCATTGCGGCCAATTGTTCATAACAATGGATATGAGAATAACTTGCTCATTATCACAAAGCCATCCAAAAGAGAGAGCTGACACAAACATTTACACGAGAAGATTCATTGTCTTATAACCGATGGAGGATGATTACATAGATCCTTCTGCCCTTTTCTTTTACACAATTGTAAACTTATGCCAGGCTTTTGATATGTATATACCACATTGATTGGCATCTTTTCAACAAATTTTAGGCCTTTGAATCAATGGGGGCACATTCACCAACAGCTACTGAAACTTAGACCATAACTAACAATGTCATGGATTCCATACAGCTTGCAAGTAAATTGGACATGTATTCTGTCATTTTTATGGGATGTGATAGTATATCAGGTGTTGCCATCAAAATTCCGCTGTCACTCAGGCATATGAAACTTCGGGGATCAATAGATGAATGTTAAGTACCCAACTTGCATATAATTGTCGCCATCTAAAGTGGACTTGCAAAGGTCTGAACTACTTTAATGCTAGACGATAATACTTCAAATCGTGGGGGGAAAGGACACTGGTTATTTGGGCGTTTTGCGGTGACGAGGGGCTTTATCTTCTTTATCCTCTTACATTCCTTCCGTGGAAGCCATTGAGATGTTCAATTTTGATAACAATCGACAAGTCCAAGATTCGCATTCCAGTCTTTTTCGGTTTTTGGTTGTACATTACTAGCCTCCACCTTTGAATCTTTCATTGACAGCCACGAAGGCGTGGACGTTGATCTATCTGGCATCCTTGTCTCGTTTACTCGATATTTGCTTGGTCCACCAGATTGCCTGTTGAGGTAATGTTATGTGTATATTAGAATCTTCAACCCTTATCGTGCCACATGAACTGACTAGGGGACACATTCACCTTCCTTTGCTCATCGCACGTTTTGCTCATTGCACGTTTTTGTTTCACTGTCATTCTCGGATTAGCAGACGAGAGAAAGAGCTTGAAAAAATTGGCTGCTTCCGATCACAGGCAAAATTAATTGGCTAAAACTAATTTCCTGATGACGCTTGAACCTTTATTCAGTAGGTTTGGTATTTCTGATAATTAATTTAATTTAAATGCACATCGGTTCGATACCAAGCAGTAATAAGGCAACTCAGAACAGAGATAGATGACCTCTCAATAAAAAGTCACTTCACCTAAGTAGGAACCCTAAATGACTGGGACTGAAAGCTGTAGCATGCATGAAGTGCTGCCTTTAAGCCAAAGAACAGAGAATAGCCTGGACAAGCTTGCTCCACAAAGAAGAATGAAGAAACCAAACCTTTTTATAATTATGAAATGAGCAACAATTTAATTACTATAATTTATATGATCAAGCAGGGAAAATTTTTGCAGCACAGCTAAACCTATTCAGCAAGATCTGTTCCCTTGGAGCGGCTTGGGGACAACAAAGAATAACTCAATGAGGAAAAACAATGGAGAAGAAAAGGAACACTGGTTTTCTAATCTCAGATGATAAGTTGGAATCAGCTATCTTGTATGTTCGCTTAGTGGCAATCACTAATATTCAAACTTTCCCATCTATTTCGGTGGACTCCGACAAACTACCGTGTTTATGTTGTCTGCTGGTAGGAAGTGAATGGCTTCGGCGCTCCTTCCCCCCAGGCTTAGATGATGCATTGCCATACCAGATCATTCCAACTACAGCTATGATCATGCCGATGACTACTTGGAGATTGAGACCCTCCTTCCCAAAGAAGAGGAAGCCCATGATCAAGACAAGGATAGTCTTCATATGGCCAATTACTTGGAAAGAAACAGCAGTAAATCTACCGATGCAGATGAACTGGCTGAGAGTAGTCCCCACAGCAATGGTGCAGGATAGAATAATAAACATCTGCAAAATCCAACAAGAAAAGCAAGAGTTGAGTAACTGCTCTTCGTGATTAGAACTAATTGAGAAGCTTTAATAGAGTAACTGCCCATTCTTATGGTATCATTCAACACAACCTCGAGTCTTTATGTTTCCCTCTTATGAAACATCAATTTTCTGTGGCTAGGAAACTCAAAGATGAAGCAAAATCAAAGAAGCAATATCAAAATCCCATATATTAAGTGTATGATATCCACGACATCCATACTGGTCATGAAAGTTATCTGGTCCCTGGTAAATAAAACTGTAAGGAGGCCAACATCAGTTTCTGAACTCCAACAAGAACAACAGTAGGAAGGTGCATGTGGTTCATCAACAGGTCAAATATAGGCAAGCACATTCCTAGAATGTCCAATAAATCAGGTTAAACACTGTCAGAATATACCTCAACAAAGTGCTAGCCTCATCTACGAATCTAACTGGAGCAAGGAAATTGTACATTACATATATTACTTGTAGCACAAGATTCAGAGAGCAGAGGCTCAGTCCATTGCAGTGCAGACAACTAAAATGTTACTTTAAAGACTATGAATATGTAGGCTTACCAAAGCAACTGGGGTGTAGTCATAAGCGTCAACTCTCTTGCTTGTCATCCAATAGTCCAGAAATGGGCCTACCAAGAGCAGCGAACCAGCCTGGGCAGGAGCGGTATGTCCCAGCAAGTTGAATCGAAGTTGGTTGATGATATTAATGAGTAAGTGTCAAAAAGTCAAGACTGAAATTAACAAGACTGATGCTAACATATGCAAATACAACTATCTGTACATGGTCAAGCCTGCACAAATTGTGTAAGGAAGAAAAATGCTAAAACCGAATCTGTTTCCCTTGTCTTATCAGTCAGAATTGCATTGTCGTTGTGGAAATTTCCCTCCTCATCCTGCCATAGTGCCTACATTTCCAGAATTCGAGACGCTTATCATTCCACACCATATGCACAATTATTCAAGCATGCCGAGATGTAAATTACAAATCACATCGCTCCTGATCAGCTCAACCAGTTTGCACTCGATGCGAAGAATATTCGTAAGCTAGAAACTGGTTCAACAAGATTCAAATCAACCTCTCCCTTGAAGATGTAAACTACAAAAACTAAGTTTGCAAAATCCAAATGTTCCAAACTCACTTTTGTCAAGCTTTCTGAACCAGCTGAAACACATAGTGCATAGCAAAAATATCGCAAATACAAAAGGACATTGCCAAATCCCCAAACACAATGCATAGCCAAATTAACCTATAGACAACATCAAACTAGCACTTTTTAGTCTACAACTCAACATCAAGTAGTAGGCACTACACAAGCATTTCAAGGTCCACAATTGCATCTTTAACCACCAATTCCAGATTCTTGAGTGCATGGAGGTTCCGAGACATCAATGGAAGATTGGCCTAGTGAAACTTCAACGACATTCCTTGCTCTTGTCTACCTCTTGGAAATAGATGGACCTCCAATGTCAATAACTCTATCACTACCAGGCATCTACAAGAAAAAAAAACAAATGAACTCACTTTTCTTTTCGATATATATATATACTTTAGATAGAGATTACCCTTAAATAAGAATTCCCAGTAGCTTCGGATATGAAAAGTCCATAACCTTGTCGAGCCTAAAGAAACAAAATGAGCATAAAACATTAATGACAATATACACATGATATGAAAGTAAAATTATGCTTGATAAAGCACTAGTCTGTGCTCTCTCCTTCCTGATGATAGTGGAGTCCCTATTAGATGGTCTATTGGCCTGTGAACTAGCCTGCGCACCACTAGCTTCATCAACTTTCTTTGGTCTTCCTCTTTTTGCCTACATGTGGAAAAACACAAGAAATAGGAATATTATCATTCATAACAACTCAACAAAAATCTTAATTAACAATTACAAAATTGTCCAATAAGACATACTTTGGGTGGCCTTGATGTCATAGGATTCTTGCATGTCTTCTTGTTATGCCCATATTGAAGGCAATTTGAACATTGCATTTGAATTCCAACTTTCGTCAACTTCTTACCATCACTACTTCGCTCATCCTTATCCTTGATTCTATTTTTCTTCTCTCTACCCCTTTTCCTTCTGTAAGGTGGGGGTTTGATTGGCTCACCACTAACTTTGGGCCACATTTTTTCCCCATTCATGACCGGGAAGGGAAATTTATAACAATTTTCATAAGCATCTTTCTTAAAGCAATCATCAACATAATCATTGATCTCTAACTTCATAAAAGCAATGCAACATATGGCATGTCTACATGGTATTCCGAGATATCCCATTCCCTACAAGCACAAGTCTTTCTAGCCAAGTCAACCACAAATCTATTGCCATCCCCTTCAACCTCAAATTTATTCCCCAAAGATGCTCTAGCAAAACAATACCTAGACTCCAGTTTAGTTTTCTCCAACTTCATTCTAATTATTGGGCAAATTGGATCCATTCGATCAACCATTAATTGGCTTCTCTCTGTCATCCTTTCCATCAACATGGCTCGTATTTCTTCAAGCATC
The DNA here is from genome assembly GCA_014182375.1 of Eucalyptus virginea. NCBI lineage: Eukaryota > Viridiplantae > Streptophyta > Magnoliopsida > Myrtales > Myrtaceae > Eucalyptus > Eucalyptus virginea. The sequence continues at coordinate 6,792,856 of CM024522.1, forward strand.
TCAAGAATGGGTTTTGCTCTCGGTATGCAAATGTATCCGTTAAAAGTTTCACTTAAATTATTTTCAACTGCATCACACTTAGTACCTGTCCTAATGAAAGCCCTGCAGAAGTGCTTAGGGTCTTGTCTCATGAAGTCTTCATAACCTTTAGGGCACTCCATCTTCAAATCTGCCATTACTAGGTCAAAATCAGCTTCAAAAGTACACCTCACAGCCCTCCAGAAGAGATTCTTCAAAGCATCCCCTTTATGCTGTTTTTTCCAATTAGCATATATATATATGTCTTGCACAATTTCGATGTTCTGCTTGTGGCGATAGCCATGAAACTGCATTCATTAATCCCTGCAACCAAAATCAACCAATGAAAAAGAAATATGTCACAGCAATGATTGTACTAGTGTAGTGTAATGGTAATAAAATAAAAAAGTGAGATATCACCTTTTGCTTATCACTGATAAAAGTCCAACCTTCACCTGTGCCCACATTCAAGTCAATAAATAACCGAGTGAGAAACCAAGTCCATGATGCCTCGGACTCAACTTCCACAACTGCCCAAGCTATTGGAAACATTTGATTGTTTCCATCTCGTCCAATAGCACATAATAACATACCTTTCAATCTAGTCTTAAGGAAGCACCCATCCAAGCATATGACACGCCTACATCCTGCTAAAAACCCATTTTTCAACTCATCAAAGCCTACATAAAACCTCTCAAATACTTTGGTTGCTGGGTTGACCTCCATCATGAATGTTCCATTTTTGCTAACTCTCTTGAGCTCCTCCAAATAAGATCTTAGCATATCATATTGCTTTCCTATAGGCCCTCTTATATGACCAAGGGCTGTCCATATGGCTCTATAGCATTTTTTTTTTTTTGTTAAGGATCAGGGCAAACCTTTCTCTTGCATCTGTTTGCATTTCAGTAGCTGAATAAGTGAGTCTGGCTCTAATCTTAGGCATGTACTCTCAAGCAAGCCATGTAGAAGTGGCTTGCCTGTTTGTGAGGCTTCTATTACAGCTATGCAGACTTCCAACTCTCTTTATTACAAAAGTTTTCTCAGCTTGAACCCAACTACCATACAACCTCCAACCACAACCACTTGCACACTTTGCTTCCATTCTTTTCTTTTGACTCCTTGGCCAAAAAATGTCAAATCCATTAATCACAGCATATTTTCGCACAAAGATTCTTGAACTGTTCATGAGATTCAAATCTCATGCCTAGACTAAACATATTCTCATTATGGTCACACATAGGATCATACCTATTAACCATTTGTCCAATTGTGCTATTAGTTTCTTCAAAATCATCAATATCGGGACCACTTAGAAGTTCATCATCCAATATTGCATCTTCATCATCATCCCCCCTATCGTGTGGAACAGCACCAACCTCCTCCTCCATTCTTATATCGATGGAACCTTCAGGTAAGTCTCTACTATCATCCACCTCCTCTATTATTGCTTCCCTAAATTCTTTCCTCATCTCCCTTGTATTGATCTCTTCATCATCGGATATATATAGTTCATTATCACATAAGTCTAATGAACCCTCGTCACTGTCACTTTCATTATGTGTAAAAAACACAAAGTCATACGCTGGAAACTAAAAACAATATTCAAACGTAAAGGGTGAACAATTGAATGAACTCACCATTACTTCTTATTCAACTTGCAACACTTCAATTCTCCACAAGTAAAACGACAATCAACCTAGAATCCCAACCGGCCCAATCCTATAAAACAGAGGTAGAGCAAAAAATTAGACATTTAAAGTTCAATGTCGGACTTATCATGCTAATCAAATTCCTAGTAAGACAGCAATAACTCTACTATTTGTAAGGCATAATAAAAAGTGACGACACACTTCACATTGTGAAGAAGCATTTCACACAACAATAGCTTATTGATCGAAAGCTCTAAAGAAAAGAATAAGTTCGCTCCCAATATCTAAACACATGACAACCCATTTGAAATACATAACTATTTGAACTAATCCAAAATGATAAAATAGGAGTAAGGGAATTTGAGCTTCCCAAAAAAATATGATCGTAGACATGACAATGAATGAAGAGTTGATTGCAGCCAGGCTACTCTGTTTACAAAGTGAATTGTATACTGTTTATGGGACATTTTGTGCTTAGGATTTGTACCACGAGCTCTTAGGCTTTCTGCTCCTTTTAAATCTTCCATAAGATGAATGTGGTGAAGTGCAAAAGGCCAGGTTTAAGCTGGACCAAGATCCTGTGGAATTAGCAAATAGACCAAAGAAAGTGGGCAAATCAAATTTTATACTATATTTATGGCTAAAAATATTAGCTGCAGCATTTCCTGTTTCTTTTTTTTCGCACATTGCAGATAACTATAAATAACCAGCATGATGTTAGGGGGAAAGTATACTATCATGTAACATGTAACTTATATTGGTGAAGCGATACTTGCAAAGTACCAAACTTCCCTCGTTTCGCAATCTACTCTGTAAGTCTCATTTTTGACAATTTACATGCATAGTTTGACAGTTCTAATAAAACACCCAAGCTGTCCAATTAAGCATAATAAATTCCCAGGTGGCTCAGATTGATTGTCTTGATCTACGAACTAATTAGAAAAATCATGATGTACTAAATGCCCAAGTGTCCTTCATGATACTTTTAAATGTTTACGAGGCAATTCTCTAGAAAACTTAAGTGTCTAGTGGTTTTGTTAATCGAGTCATTATCCTAACAAAATGTTCCACTTCTCTGGAAATGCCTCAGTAAAATATTTTTAAACATGACATAAAATTTGCATATAAGTTCAATAATTAGCTCATAGATGATGTTTGCCTACTCTGATTCAGTAACTTTCATTCATATCTTCATAAAGAATTTTCGATTTTTATAACTCCAGTAGCTAAACTGCTCAAAGCAAATATATGGTGCAACCAAACAGTTCACAACAGAAAATCACAACTACTCCAAAGTTTACCATGAACTACATAGAACCCAATGATGAGAACTAACCCGGGTGGCTCAACCATCAAATGACCCAGCTAAAAGCACCTCCGTGGCTGAATTTGGCCAAACTACGCAAGCCGTCCGAAGAAGTCGTAGAGCTCTACAAGCATTATCAATCCTCCTCTGTTTCTCTTCCCCACAAACACGACACTTCACCTTAGCACGCTGCACTTTTACACTTCCATTAGGATGGACAAGTCTTGTTTTTCCAAATTTTATCACCCATTCTTCATATGCCCCTATAGACAACGGAAGACAAATTACCCGATAGGTGTGAAAGTATCAACAAAGTCCAAGACTCCCAAGTCATGACATGTCCACCGATGGCCATGATCAAATTCATTCCAAGCCATAAGATTCTAAAGACCTAGCAAATTCACAAGTTCATTAAGCCTAGAAAATTTCAACTTCAGTTCCTATGAGGTAGATCACTTCTAGACAAACCATCGAGCACATGGTGATCGTAATTTAATATGTCCAATAGCAAAGAGTTGAATGCCTTCAACGCTCTCAACGCTCTGTCGACTTCAACCCTTAAGCAAGCACAGATCCTTCGAGCCTAAAATTTTCGAGGGAAACGATGTCTCCAAGCGAACGAGTGTGAATATGTGCGAGAGTGACAGTTTCCGTGTGAGAGAATGAGCGAGCAAGTCAGGGCGCGAGATCTTCCAACGGATTGAAGATTGCCCGCGCACTTATTCGCTGAAGAAAGGAAACCGTAGACAGAAGGAGGAGGAGGAGGAGGAGAAGAAGAAGAATACCTTTTGATGCTCTGTCCTTCGACCTTAAGGAAGCATAAATCCTTCGAGGCCAAAACTTCCGACGGAAAGGACGTCTTCGAGTGATCGAACGTGTGTATGTACAAGAGCGAGCGTCTCCGTGTGAGAGAAGGAGCGAGCAAGCTAGCGCGCGAGATCTTCCAACGGATTGAAGACTCCCGCGCCCGAACTCACCGACGAAATGAAACCCTAGAAAATTTTTTCGCCAAACTCATGAGCCGTGCGTTCAGAGAAGAAGAGAAAGAAGAGAAAGCCCAGAACAATTTTGCCTTGTTAGATATCTGACGTGGAAATGCCAGGTCGGATGATCGTGAAGGAGAGTTAACGGCAGGCCAGATTTGGGACACGAATAAAAGTTGGTGCTTTTTTTCGAGACAAAATAAAGTTCGGGCCAGATTTGTCCCAAACCCTAAAGTTCGTGCTTTTTTTTATGGAATTGGCCCCTTTTCTCTCTAAACTCTCGTCCCAAAAAAATTGTTTCCCTCCCCCGTTTCTCTCTCCCCTATCCCCCACGCCACCCCCAAAATCTTCCCTCGATTCCTTCTCTCCTCTCTCTCTTTCCTCCCCCACGACAGCCCCTGCTCCTCAAGCCACCCCCAAGATCTTCCCCTTGATTTCTTTTCTTTCCCCGCTCTCTCTCCCCCTTCCCTCCTCGACGTAACCTACTCCCCCTTCTCCCCGCCCCCATCAATCATCCCCAACCCCCGCCTCCCACCCCCATCAATCACCCCCATCCCCCACTCCGCCCCCTTCGGTTTCTTCCCCACCCCTCCCCCTCGATTTATCTTTTCCCCCACCCCACCCCACGCCACCTTCCCTCTCTGGCTTCGATTTTTTTTCTTTTTTTTTTTTGTTGGAAATTAATCCAAAGAAAACACACTATTTGCTGTAATCAGAACATCAATGTAAAGAAGGCGATAATAACTATATAATATCATTCTTTTTATGTAAACTTACAAATCTTAGAGAAGAACAAAATAAGATATTACTGAAAAAATAACATAAAGTTGGAGGTGAGGTACGGATATCCGAATCTCTTTAAGGCGATTAGTTTCTGCCAATAGTACTCTGTAGATTCACGAACTATGCCTCCCAAGATATAACACCTCGAACCTGTTTGGATTAGCATTATGCAAACAGGACTCAGTCGAACCGTTCAATTAAACCAGCACTCCCAGAAAAATCGGAAGAGTAGAAAAGTATATCAAAGCTCTTTTTTGAAATCGAGTAGGAAAAACCAAAAACTAAAACCAAAACCGTCATGAAGCTCTATGTTCCTATCTATTTATAGAGCTTTTTAGTTCATGTACAGAAGAGATACATGAATTAAATAAACACATGTATCCACGAAATTCATGAATCAAACATTGTCATGCCACCCCTCACTAGCCCCGATTTCTTTTCATCATCCCCACCACCCTCCCCCTCGCTAAAACCCTAACCACGGCCTCTTCTTCCTCCTTGCTCTCTCCCGGTCGCGGGTCGCCTCATTGCAGTCACTCGCCGGAAGGGACCTCTTTCGCAGCTGCAGCCTCATCGCCGGCCCTCCATCATAGCGTCGCAAACACGGCCCTCTGGATCGCCTACTCTTCTTCTGGCCCTCCCTCGCCGTCTCGGCCTCGCCTCCGCTCCCTCGGCCTCGCCTCCACCCTATCCTCTCTCTCGGATACGCGCGTCGGAACGTGTTGAGAAAGGTTGATCACATGTCGGAAAATTCAACACGTGTTGACCGTGTGTCCGAGCGTGTCCGAGCGTGTCAGACACGTCAACACGTGTTGGACACGACACGGAAGCTCCGGCAATGCGTCCGTGCTTCTTAGCTGAAAACTGCAAGAACAGTGGAATTTTTCAATTAAGTTAAACTGGTATCTAAATTATTTCAAAATGTCCAGGGTCATCATTACGTCAACATTGAAAAGAAGCCTCGCAATCAGAACGAAACCACTCACTTAACACGAGCGATGCTTCTTCTTTTCTGAGTTCTCAATTCAGACCCCATGAAAGTGACTGAGTGAATGATTGATAGTTCTGCCGCGAAAGAGGACGAGGATTAAGTTTTCCATGACAGTTATCTAGCAAAGTTTTCGGTGTCGCCTCTTCTCTTCTACTGGTCATTGTATCAATTTTTCCGGGGCGAGGAACCTGAAGATCGCCATTGGAGGAGGATCGAGTGGTTGAGAAGCATCATTTTCTGCGACTGAGCAGAGAGAAAACCATCCATCATTTTTGCTGGTCTGAAACGTACAGAACAGGACACATCAGACACCACAACATTTTTTCAGCTTTTCGCAGTATAGAACATCATAGAAAGAGACCACCCCATTCGGTGGCTGCGTTGGTATGCGCTCAGACTCTCTTTACGGTAGGGCGAGAATTCGAACCCTCAGGTTTGCATACTGCGCATTCATTAGCGGTCTTAAGTGTGGTGTCGTGATGGTAGGTCCTGCGCTAACGCCACTCCAGATTTACGTTGCCGGCTGCCGGCTGTACGACGGTTTCTGGGTATAAAAAAAAAAAAAAAATCATAGAAAGAGACAATCTTTGATTCACCGACGGTAAGCAGGCCCACTTAACCTCACGTCCTTCTGACCAAAAAAAAGAAACCTCGTGTCCTAACCCCTTTTTATTAATTACAATTATTTTTCAGCACGTTAACTAAAAAATTCCCTTGAAAAACTAATTGCTTCCTAAAAAAGGCGGACCATGGGGGATTGCTAACATTTCACATGAAAATTACTAAAAAATTATAAACTTATTATAATTATACCAATTTAGTTCTAACTCTAACTTTTTTTGTTATTTCAATCCTAAAAAGCTAGTCCATTAAGCCAATTATGACTGATCGACATTATATGTATATTTTTTAATAATATTTACTTTTTGGAATTTTTTTATTAATTTTTTTCCTCTTTTTCTTTCTTTTGCTTCTTTCACCACAGTGGGCGACGAGGCTTTGGCGAGGCTCGTCGGCCACTAGGCGAGGCCATGGCCCGCCCGCCGGAGCCTTGCCGGCTACTATGGGGAAAAGAAGCAAAACAAGGAAGAACAGAAAAAAGAAAAAGGAAAAACAAAAATAAAAAATAAAAAAATTCAAAAAAAATGAAATATTCTTAAAAATTGTCTACATTAGTGTCGGGTGGACGGCTAGTGTCAGTCAATGTTCATGTTAATGTCGGTTAGCCAAAATTGACTAGATAGACTAAATTGACACAAATAAAAATAATTTATGATTGAATTGACTAAAAAAATATTTATGACTAAACTAACATAATTGTAATACGTTTATGACTTTTTTTTGGTAATTTTCCCACATTTCACTACACAAAAATCATTCGGATCTCTTTATATGATCACATGTATCCATCTATTATAGTTAAATCAGTCTTTTTATGAATTTGAAGGCATAAAAGTTTTTTTTTTCCCTTACCTGCAATAGATACACTGGAGATTATGCTTATTTTGTGTCCTTTAATTGCCAAGTGCCGACACAAAGGTAATGGCTTGTATGAACAATTCATTCCTATTTGATTGGTACACAACTAATCTTCCGCTATGAATTTCTATCAAATTATTGTCATTTAATCCTATTTTATTTTCTTTAAATTTTTGTGAAATTTTATTTTCTAAATAAAAAAGAATACTCAAGAATTCAAGTTTCAAATGTATTTTGTGGTTTAAAATTGAGCTATTTGTGCAAGAAGACTTCAGGATTTTTTTTTTAATTATAAAGGTACGTGTATAATATTATGGCTGCAACATAAATTTAGAAAATGCAATAAGATCTTTTGATGTTAATACTCCATACTTAATATTTGGACTTCAAAATTTTCCTATTTTCGACTTTGTGAATGGTTAAATCTAATCTAAGATTATTACCAAAAATAAGACTTGTTCATCCATCAATTTTCATTTACCACCGGTACACCTATAGAATACGGTGCTCCACAGGTCCTTTCACTTTCAGATGACCTGCCAATCAGTTGCAAGATCTCTTTCGGACCAAAAAAGTTGCAACAAGGTCAACTTCCCTTCCCAGAAATGAGGTGCCCGAAGTGTCGATTCTCGACCATACGTTGATTGGTGGATCTGTCACTCACTACGGATGGAATTCAGCACTGTGAGGAGTATGTGCCGGTGTGCTGATAGTGACCTGCGTTCTATAACGAAAAGTTGGTCACTCGAGTGCTGGGGATTGGATTGACATTGAATCTAAAGGGTGCGCTGAATTTGGAGTTGGTGCAGATGTCCTAAGTAGAGAAGATGTAAATTCAGCGCGATATGTGACATAACACAACACGATATGATATGCTGACGTGTTATTTCTTAAAAAAATAGAGTATTCCGACACATGATGACACATTATATATTAAATATATATTTTTATATATAAATTATAAATTATCATTTTTATTATTAGTTTAATGAAATTAATTTGATTCAAATTCATAAATAAATAAATAACAAAAAGAATGTAGAATTAATTTACAATAAAAATCATAAGCCACGGTCCCACGGGAAGGTGAGAGTCAAAAGAAAATATAAGATTAGATTTTTCTTCTTTCCTCCTTTATTTTTTATTTATTTTTGTTTTTTACATATTTACATTTTGACCACTCATTTATCAAAAAATTTTAAAACCGATCTCGTTCGTGTTGAAATCGAGTGTCAAAATTTTGGACTTGTGTTTCGGGAGAGTTAACCATATGTCGGATTTTTCGACACTTGTTGATTGCGTGCTAAAGTGTTGGACACGATATAAAGGCTCCTAGAGAGTGTGTTGGTGCTTCTTGAGATATCAAGAAAATGGTAAGATAAGCTATGGGAGGCGACAAGGGAGAGGAAATGAGAAGAAGGGCAGGCAACAATGCGTGATGAAATCGCTAGGAAGGCTATTGGGGAAGGTGGATCTTCCAACTAAGTTCGACTTCATTGATCGAAGAACTCAGGCGACACAGAGCTGCTTGTGAATCGAAATAAAGCCTAGTCTAGTGTAGCATCATCTTCTATTCTTGAATATCTTCTCCATCCTTTCGTTGCATCGATGATCGACCAAGAACATGTTGAGGCATGATTTCATATTTAGGAGCTACTATCGTAATGTCTAGTGTAACATCCACGGTTTCGAGCTATGAAAAAGGGGCTATGGAATCGATGTGCTAATAAGAGGGATTGGCTTGGGACAAAGGCACCATGCCTTGTCTCGTGTCCATAAATGAAGGCATCGCGCCTTACACTGTGCCAATGCACTGGGCCATCAACTTAGTGGAGATAGGCAATTTTTGCCTATGACTAGCCATGATGATGGTGATTTGGCTACAAATCTTGGATGAATCGGGATGGTTGATCGTGGATGAATGTGAGGAGTCCTCACTTGATCTTGTTAGGGCTTCAAATGGCCTAATTCTCATGTTTACCATGTTCTTGAGAAGAAGACATGATATAAAATTCTAGAATACCTCATTGAATGCATGAGATGAATCACCTCTCTTAGGTGTCCACTTAAAGATTTGTGCTTTTGGAAAGAAGTAAAGGACTTATGGCCTAAGTGTATTAATTGGAAAGAAGGTTCTAGAATACCTCATTAAAAACAATGATGAGTCACCCCTCTTAAGTGTCCACTCTAAAATTGTGTAATGATAACTTAAGAGTCGCCTTAGGGAAGAAGTTAGTGACTTGTCTAATGGCCTCATTTCCACGTTGGCTATGTTCCTTAGAAGATGACATAAGAGAAGGTTCTAGAATGCTAGATCATTAAATGCAAAGGAATGATTCACCCCTTTAGGTGGCCATAGGAAGATTCTGTAATGATGGAAAAAGATTTGCCTTGAAGAAAAAGATAGTGATTCATGCTTAAGTGGACCAATAGAAGATAAACAAATAAACCTGCAATAATTCCCATAGGCCACCAAGACAACTAAGTAGTCGTGCCACTTCAAAAAAGGTGATTGGGCCACTTGGACAAGCAATGATAAAGGCTTTGTCTATAAATAAAGACACCACCCATTAATTTCTCACCCTTAAAGCTTTCCTCCCTCCTTGCCTTGCATATTTACCCTCTCCCTCTCTCAGCTTCAGGCATGCCCACCCTCACTAAACTGCCTCTAGCTCTTGAGATTTGTCAAGGTAAGTGGAATCTTTAATCTTTGGCTAGAGTGAGGTACTACATTATTGGCTTTGACTATGAACATGTTAGTCATGTCTTTGCGTGAGTAAGTGGATCTCCTAACCCTTGACTAAGGCGTTGTGATATGTTGTTTGGGTTAGTTGTATTCTTAACTGTGCTTGTGCATGTAGGTTGTTCTATGACTTGTTCTTATAATATTTACTATGGTTTGCTCATGATGATGGATTTGCGAGTTGGAGCACCTCTTAGGCTAAGGACAAGTCTTACTAGGCCTTAGGTCGGTGTTAAAGGCGTGAAGGACCAAACCTCACTGGGCCTTGTATTGATAGTGAGGCATGTTGATCCAAGCCTCGCTTGGTGGTGGGTCAGTGCTTAAATGGGTTGGTTTGAGCCACGAACCTTGTGCCTTGCCCAGCATATTATGTAGTTATGGTATTGTAGAAATGATACGCACACGCTTGTATGAGCACGCTCTTAGGCCTTGTATGTGTGGGCTAAGAGGAAAAAAATAATAAATTAGTTTGTGCGTTGTACAACATGTTCTTACTTAATTAAGATAAGATTAGTCGTTACGTAGCGTTAGCGGCCATACCTTGTTCATGAAAATGGGATGCCTAGTGGATTTCGAATGCTTGATGGATTTCGGATGTCCGGTGGATTTCAGATGCCCAAGGGAATTTGGATGTGTGGTGGATTCCAAACATCCGATGGATTCCAGATACTCGATGGATTGATGAATGAACTTGTTTGTGCATGCTTCTGTGAGTGTCGTTTAATGAGTTTGTTTAATAAGTTTGAGGTAGAGTAAACATTGACGATAAGTTGAAATAGCTCACATGTGTATGATGGTAGCCTTGAGGGTGAATTCCCTAGTTGATACCAAGAAGTCCTTGAAAGTATGGGATGCCTCGGTTGAGCTGAGAAGAATCATTTGAGACGGTTAATGAACCTTTTATACATATTTTCATTTGTTGTTTGATAAGTTTGCTTGGTAAGGTAGCTTGTCTATAAATTGAGGGTAACTTATTTAGTAAGGTAGCTTGTTAAGTAAGTTGAAAGTAACTTATTTGGTAAGTTAAGGGCGCGTTTGGTAATCAAAAATGATTTTTTTTTTCTATGCCTGGGAATAATTTCTAAGTATAAGAACGCGTTTGGTAATTGCACAAAATTTTTATTCTCAAGATAGAAATGTGTTTGGTAGAATTATATAATTTGTTGTTTCTTTTAATTTTTTTGATATTTTTATTACATTTTTCCTTTTTTTTTCTTCTTTCTTTTTTTCTTTTTTCTCCTTCTTCCTCCTTTGTGGCTGGTTGCCGGCCACGGCGGCGGTTGGTGATCGGTTGGGCGAGGTTCAGTGAGCTTGCCAAAGCCTCACCAGGCCAGGGCAAGGGCCGGCGAGCTCGTTGAAGGCTCGCCTAGCCATCGCGAGGCTCGACCTCACCCAGGCGGCATGAGGTTGGCCTCGCATTGGCCTAGCAAGGCCGAGCCTCGTGCTGGCGGATGAGGCTCGGCCTTGCCTTGGATAGGCGAGCTCAAGCTCACCTAGATTTGGTGAGGCCAAGCTCGCCCAGCCACAGTGAAGCTTGGGCCAATGAGCCTCGCCATGGCTCGGTGTCGCCAACCCTCATCGGCTGGTTGCCGGCCATGGTCGAGGTCGGCGACTGGCCAAAAGGAAGAAGAAGGAAAGAAAATAGAAGAAGAGAAAAGAGAAGAAAAAAGAAGAGAAAAGAAAATATCGTTCTCAAGAACAAGAAGTTACTTTTTTCTATTTCTTGTTTTTATTCCAAATCTATTCCTGGGAACAAAAAAAATAGAATTTTTGTTCTTAAGAACAAAAAATTTACTAAACACCCTAAGAGTAATTTGTTTGGTAAGCTGAAGTGGGTTATGCATTGAAGATAAGCCAGTACAAACATATGCATATAGTCAAGGAAAAGTAATGATTTGCTATTGGTTTACCATTGATATTATAGTGCGTGAGATGTTCGCATGCTTGATTTGATGACGAATCAACCTCCTAGATGAGGTTTAGTGATTTTACTTATGAAGTCCTTAACTCACCCTTTTATCTTTTAGACTTATAGGTATGGACGTCTCACATTAATTTTGGGAGCTATGGTCATGTTAGAAGAGATATGAATTCCCTTGGCCTATATATGAGGATGATGTAAAAAGAAAAAAGGGCTGTAGAGAAAGGACTTGTAAAATTTAATGATGTCATATAAAGTAGTATGTTTGTATGTGTATATCCCCATCTTCCCGTTGTTGTTTTGTCTAGGGTGTTTTATAAATGCATTTCTGCATATGCATATAAAAATAAAAAAAAAAAAAAATGGGACAACGAGATACCTAGAGCGCCGCAACGATAACTATCGACCGCTGCGACCTTAGGATGGGGTCGGGTCGTTACATCCAGTTCCTGCATTATTGCCTAACATCCTTGATGCGTGAGGCGATGCCTTCCCCGATAAAGGATTCGATGCTACTCGGGAGATAAAAGTCAGCACTCTCGGCTCTCTGCGCGATTGCATGTAAAAGCACAAATAAATTTATGCCCAAACAAATTTATTAAGTCTAGAACGGCTTAGGTATGCTTCAACTTCATTGACTATGTATTAATTATCCAAAGTGACTCTTCTGCACCAGAAAGAGTTCAAGATTTTAAATGTTCCTAGTCAATTCTGAGGGGGGCGCCATCTCGTGTACCACGCATCTATCTCTAGCTTTTAAGGTTGTCCATAAACCGAGGGATCTGTCGGAATATTGCAGGGTGCGGCAGGTAAACCGTTTACTCTTTCAATGATTAACCTATAACTTGCCCCCAGTTTTCAATATAATGGCGGGATTGGATTCAGTCTAGGTGTCACCTCAAAGTCTTCTCTACATGGCTAATCAATTCAAATCTAGACCCATTTTTTTTTCTCTTTTGCAATCCAAAAGTTCTTGCGAACACGGCATATTAACCCGAATTTTATAAGACATCCAAAGCATAGAAAAAATCAAACTTATCTTTCTCGCATCACCCTTTTCTTTATATACCAAAACACCTCCCTGAATACATTCCTGTAGCAGTAATTCCCCTGAGAGCCAAATGGGTAGCGCAAGCCATCAGCTTCACATTTTCTTCTTCCCTTTCATGGCTCCGGGCCACATGATCCCGATGATCGACATGGCCAAACTGTTTGCCATGAGAGGCTGCAAGTCCACCCTCATTGCCACCCCCTATGACAAGCTCACTTTCATGAAATCCATCGTGAAATTCAAGGATTTGGGCTTCAACATCGATGTCGTCACGGTGACATTGCCCCTAAAAGAGGTCGGCTTGCCAGAAGACCGTGACAATATGAACAGGGTCACTTCGATGGAAATGCGCAAGCAATTTATGAGAGCCATCACGATGCTGGACCAACAGCTCGAGCTGCTGATGGAGAAACTCGCCCCCGATTGTTTAATCTCCGACATGTTCCTCCCCTGGACAATTGAGGTCGCGGCCAAGTGCGGCATTCCTAGGCTCGTTTTCCACGGGACAAGTGCCTTCTCTGTAGTGGGCACAGAATGTGTAAGGCTCTATGAGCCTCACAAGAAGGTGTCGAGCGATTCGGAGCCCTTCGTCATCCCCAACTTCCCTGGAGAAATAACACTGTCCAGGATGCAGTTGCAGGACTTCGTCAAGGTAGAGACAGAGTTTACCAAGTTCATGGACGAGGTGGAGGAATCGGAGAAGAGGAGCTTTGGAGTCGTCATGAACAGCTTCTATGAGCTCGAGCCAGCTTACGCGGACCATTACAGGACATTCCTAGGGAGACGATCCTGGTTAATCGGCCCGCTCTCACTGTTAAATAAGGAGATTGAGGACAAAGCACACAGGGGCAAGCAAGCATCCATTGACCAACTTGAGTGCCTCCAGTGGCTTGACTCGAGGCAAACCAACTCAGTGATCTACATTTGCTTCGGTAGCATGGCGAATTTCAATGCTGCTCAGCTTCACGAGATCGCAGTCGGATTAGAAGCATCAGGGCAACAATTCATCTGGGTGGTAAAGAAAGACCCAAATGTGGAAGAAGGCAAAGAAGAGTGGTTGCCTGACGGGTACGAACCGAGAATCCGAAACAAGGGCCTCATCATCAGAGGCTGGGCTCCTCAGGTGCTGATTCTCGATCATGAGGCAGTTGGGGGGTTCGTGACACACTGTGGGTGGAACTCAACCTTGGAGGCGGTCACGGCTGGCGTGCCAGTGGTGACGTGGCCAGTCGCGGCAGAGCAATTCTACAACGAGAAGTTTGTGACCCAAGTGCTCAAGATCGGGTTCGACATCGGGGTGAAGAAGTGGGCGAGGTCGTTCGGCGACAGCGTGAAGAGCGATAGAGTGGAGGAGGCAGTGAAGAGGGTCCTGGTGGGTGAGGAAGCAGAGGAGATGAGAGGGAGGGCGAAAGCACTTGCAGAGATGGCAAGAGGGGCTGTGGAAGAAGGTGGGTCTTCGTGGTCTGACTTGGGCGCTCTGCTTCGAGAGCTCAGAATGCAGAGATCAGCTCACAACGAGGAGATCTGATTCATGACCTGAAGCAACCAATCTTGAGTTTTGCTTCTGGGGAATAAAACTAAAGAAATAGAAACCTTCCATTCTCACTTTCAGAGTCTGTTGTGATGCAAAACTGGAGAGAAATGCTGCTTGCTGTTTCTTTTCATGGGATATACCCTGGGGGTGTTGTGACTTCATTTCTTTTGAGTTGAAGGCAAAGTATACATGATCTTGAATTCTGTTGTGCCAAACAAATTAAAGTTCGTTTCCTGGTTGCTAGTTTCGATTGCACCTGTGTACTTTCCCATTTCTGAACTCTATTCTTGAGACAGAGCCGGCGGAGAGATCTATGCGACTTCATATTCCATAGAATTGTACTTACACACTAACAGACGAAAAGAACAGGACAGAAAGAGTCAAATGAAAAGAAGAGGATGACAAACTCAACCTCGTGACTGGTCACGTATGAAGGAAACATTTGGATGTTGCGCAACTCAGCATGTGATATGTAATCATAGTCGAGTTCGAAGGTACTTTCAGCCTAAACCGGATTGACAACTTCGGTTCGTCATCAACTCGAGTCAATTCCAAATTGTCGGCATGAAACTTTGACACCAATGTGAAACTCAAGATGTCATAATCATAGATTAGGTAACTTCCATCCTCAAGGTCTGGACTGGCATTGTGGTTTCAAAGCTGGGTTATGGTGGTTGGAGATAGAGTGAGAAGAGACGCTGCGGAGAAGGGCGGAGAGGCGGATGGTCAAATCTTTGATTTATTAGTAAGTTTCTAATTAATTAGAGGCTGGGCTCCACAGGTGCTGATTCTCGATCATGAGGCGGTCGGGGGCTTCGTGATGCACTGTGGGTGGAACTTGACTTTGGAGGCAGTCACAGTCGGTGTGCCAATGGTGACGGGGCCGGTCGCAGCAGAGCGATTCTACAACGAGAAGTTTATGACCCGAGTGCTCAGGAGCAGGGTCGACTTTGAAGAAGCTCACAATTTGTGGATGATTTTTCATATCACATAATTTACAGATTGTACACACTTATAAAGAGAAGGAAAAATACAATCTTTGACAGAGCAAGAATCATGGAATACCAACTCATCTACAGTTGGTATGCTAATATGAAAATCAAAAAGATATCAAAAAGATTTCATATTCAAAAAATAATATCAGAAAAAGATTTCATATCTTAACACGCCCCCGCAAGATGGACGTTCCATCGGAAACGCCCATCTTGTCTCGTAATTGTATTGTCTGCAGCCTTGATAACGGTTTCGTGAGAATGTCGGCAAGTTGATCATGGGTGGAAATATGAGAGACTCGCATCTTGCCGGCTTTAACAAGTTCCTGAACGAAATGGTAATCTATCTCAATGTGTTTCATGCGGGAATGGAAGACGGGATTTGCACAAACATAAGTAGCACCTATGTTGTCGCAATACAAGCTTGGTGCCGTGTCCATGTGAATGCCAAGTTCTTGAAGCAAAGATTTTACCCAAATGAGTTCCGCCGAGGCCGTGGCAATGGCTTGATATTCTGCTTCAGTAGACGACCGTGCAACCGATCGTTGCTTTCGAGAACTCCAAGAGATAGGATTGACCCCTATATAAATCACAAAACCCGAAGTAGATGTGCGATCATCAATGTTACCTGCCCAATCTGCATCGGTGTAGGCATGAAGTACAGGTTATGTGTCGCGTCGCAAGTGCAACCCATGGAATAATGTTCCCTTAAGATAGCGTAAAAGCCTTTTTGCAGCTGTCCAATGGGTTGTGGTCGGCTTATGCATGAATTGAGATAGCTTGTTTACTGCAAAACCAAGATCCGGGCGAGTGATGTTGAGGTATTGAAGTGCACCAATGAGGCTTCGAAATTCTGTAGCATTGGCTGGTGATTGTTTGTCATGAATCGAAAGAGATTAACCCGTGGCTAATGGTGTCGCTACCTCTTTTGCATCTCCCATTTTGAAGCGCTCAAGTAGCTCTCTTATGTATTTATGTTGAGAAAGAAGTAAACCAGTCTTTGTAGGAATGACTTCAATTCCCAAAAAGAAATGCAGTGGTCCCAAGTCTTTAATTGAGAACCGATTAGAGAGAGTGTTGATGAAGTCCGAAACAAACTTTTGGTTACTTCCTGTGATAATGAGATCATCCACGTACACTAAAAAATAGGCTTGAACACCACCATGAGAGTAAATGAACAGCGAACTATCATTCTTTGAATTGACAAATGAATTTGCGAGAAGGAATGAACTTAACTCATTATACCAAGCCTGCGGAGCCTGTTTTAACCCATATATGGCTTTGCGAAGTTTGCAAATATGTGTTGGCTTTTCTGGGTCTTTAAAGCCAGGCGGTTGCGACATGTAAACCTCATCCTGAAGAGTGCCTTGGAGGAAGGCATTGTTGACGTCCATTTGTCTCAATGTCCATCCACGCATTAAAGCCAATGATAAAACCACCCGAATAGTATTTGGTTTGATGACCGGGCTAAATGTATCGGTGTAATCAAGGCCCGATCGTTGGTGAAAACCTTTGGCCACAAGACGTGCCTTGTACCTCTCAATACTGCCGTCCACACGTCTTTTTATTCGATAAACCCATTTGCAACCTACAACATTCAAAGATGGATCAAAAGGTATTAGTTCCCAAGTCCCGTTACGAATAAGGGCA
This sequence comes from Eucalyptus virginea, assembly GCA_014182375.1. Taxonomy (NCBI): domain Eukaryota; kingdom Viridiplantae; phylum Streptophyta; class Magnoliopsida; order Myrtales; family Myrtaceae; genus Eucalyptus; species Eucalyptus virginea. The sequence goes on from CM024522.1 coordinate 6,809,956, forward strand.
TTGATCTCAGCCGACATTGCTTCACGCCATTGAGGATCGCACATAGCTTGTATAATTCCCATTGGTTCTATAGTCGGTGGAAGTGGATGTTTGGTGATGATGTTGTTGAGTTGTTTGGGCTTGAAAATATTATTTTGGGATCTAGTGGTCATGTTGTGAGTTCTTGGAGGTGGATTTTTGGGGGTTGATGTTTGGTCATTATTGATAGTGGCAATGGGGTTTTCAAGAGGTGGCATTTGTGGGGATTGATGTGAGGGTTGGAAAGTTGATGAGGATGCAGCACGTGATGGAATGTTGCTTCGAGGGGGCACCTGTGCAGATGGTCCAATGTTTGGCACTAAAATTGGAAGTGAAAAAGTAGGTTGAGGAGATGAACTTTGAGGAGTTGACAAGACACTTTTAGTATTGAGAAGTGTTTGGTATGGAAATGTGTTTTCTTCTAACACAACATGACGTGAGATATAAAGACGATTATTTTGTGGATCAAAACATTTATATGCACTTTGTGACAATGAATACCCTAAAAATGTACATTGTCGAGAGCGGGACATAAGTTTATTTGTGTTGTATGGACGTAACCACGGATAGCAAAGACAACCAAATGTGCGAAGTTTTTTATAATTGGGAGTCATTTGGAATAATGTTTGAAATGGTGAATGCATATTTAGAACGGGTGTTGGCAAACGATTAATGAGGTATGTAGCAGTTTGAAACGCATATGACCAAAAAGAATGTGGTAGATTTGCTTTGTGTAATAGGGCAAGTCCGGTTTCAACTATGTGTCAATGTTTTCTTTCTGCAGTTGCATTGTGTTCTGGTGTGTGTGGCGGTGTAGTTAGATGGGAAATTCCATGTTTTGCGAGAAAAGGTTTCAAGTTTTGAAATTCCCCACCACCATCCGAGTATAAATTTCGAATAGCGACAGAAAATTGTTTTTCAACCAAGCTTTTGAACTGTTAAAAAATTTGAGTAACATCTGATTTTTTTCTTATGGGATAAAGCCAAGTGTATTTCGTATAGTGTTTGACAAATATAAGATAGTAACGGAAACCATCAATTGAAGCAGTTGACACAGGACCCCAAACATCGGAAAAAATAATATCAAGTGGAAAATGACTTACAAGAGTTGATACCCCAAATGGAAGTTTGTGACTCTTATTGCACTGACACGCATCACAGGATAACTTAGAGCCTACGATTGATTCAGAAGACAAACGAGTTGGAAAATTGTTAAGAACATGACTTAGAATACGAAATGAAGGATGACCTAGTCGATTGTGCCAAACCATCGGTTTTGTCCGCTCACTGACAAAGGCTGTGAATTTTGGATGAGTGTTTGTGAGAGGCATCCGATACACACCATTGCTAAGCCCTCCTCGAAGTAACGTCGCTCCCGTGCGAAGATCCTTCACCAAAAAATAATTGGCAAAAAATTCGATAGATGAGTGGTTATTGCGACAAAATTGTGAGACGGAAATCAGGTCTTTTATACTATCAGGTGCACATAAAACATTGGTTAATTTAAAGGATTGGTTTGGATAGGATAAATTAGTATAACCAACATGACTAATACGCAAACCTGTGCCATCACCAATGACGATCTCGTCGGGGCCTTCGTACTCTGAGTGAGTGGTAAGGTTGTTGAGATTGCTTGTGACGTGATGTGATGCTCCTGAGTCTAGTAGCCAACCATTTTCTTGACGTGGAGCTGTTGCAACATGAGCAGTAGGTTCGCGGAGACTATTGCGAATGCGAAAACAAGATTTGGCCGAGTGTCCATATTGATCGCAAAACTGACATGTCGGACGAGGCTCTCTATTGTCCCGATCAGAATACCTCCTATGAGAAGGGCCACGATACTGGTTAGATCTGGAATAGTTTTGATGACGGCTGCGATTATTGGGCCAGCGAGAGTTGCTTCCTAAGCCACGGCTTCCGTTGTTGTAGTTGGCTGTGACTGGTGCTGCTTCAAGTCTAATTTCCTCCAGTTTTAGTTGGGTTTCATAGGCTACCAATTTGTCATGCATTTCTTCAAAGCTGATTGTGTTTTCACAAGCCCTAATCGCTGCTGCGATTTCTTTGTATTCAGTTCCAAGTCCTCGAAGTGCATGAATGACTAAATCATCATCAGAGATAGGAGTGTCAGTGATTGCCAATTCATCAGCAAGGGCTTTAAGTTCCTGCAAAAATTCTGAAACAGAACGTGAGTTTCGACGAGCGGTAGAGAGTTGATCCTTGAGATGCATAACTCTATTGTGGATGATTTTTCATATCACATAATTTACAGATTGTACACACTTATAAAGAGAAGGAAAAATACAATCTTTGACAGAGCAAGAATCATGGAATACCAACTCATCTACAGTTGGTATGCTAATATGAAAATCAAAAAGATATCAAGAAGATTTCATATTCAAAAAATAATATCAGAAAAAGATTTCATATCTTAACAGACTTCAGGGTGAAGAACTAGGTGAGGTCGTTCGGCGACAGCGTGAAGAGCGAGAGAGTGGAGGAGGCAGTGAAGAGAGTCCTCGTGGGTGAGGAAGCAGAGGAAATGAGAAGGAGAGCGAAAGCACTTGCCGAGATGGCAAGAGGTGCTGTGGAAGAAGGTGGGTCTTCTTGGTCTGATTTGGTGCTCTGCTTCAAGAGCTCAAGGGCAGCGATCAGCTCACAACGAGGAGATCTGATTCATGACCTGAAGCAACCAATCTTGAGTTTTTGGCCTGTGGAGAATAAAATTAAAGAAATAGAAGCCTTCCATTCTCACTTTCAGAGTCTCTGTTGGGGTGCAAAACTGGAGAGAAATGCTACTTGCTGTTTCTTTCCATGAAATATACCCTAGCAATGTTGTGACTTCATTTCTTATGAGTTGAAGGCAAAGTATGCATGAATCTTGAATTCTTTTTCTTGATAGAAGCATAGCACCAAAAAAGGTGGACCATGGGAGATTGATAACATTTCACGGGAGAATTACCAAAAAAGTCATTAACCCATTGTAATTGTGCCAGTTCAATTTTAAAATTTTTTTTCTTTTACTAATTAAATCCTAAAATTTTTGTAATTGTACCAATTCAATTTATCCAGTCAATAATGGCCGGCCGGCACTAATGTGGAATTTTTAGTAATATGTGATTTTTTCAGTTATTTTATTATTTCTCATTTTATTTTTTTTCTCTTCTTCCTTATTTTGCTTCTTTTTCCACAGCTCGCTGGCCATTAGACAAGGCTTAGGGGCTGTAGGCGAGGTCACCTATGGCTGGCAAGGCCATGGAGAGGCTGGCCTCACCCAATGGCCGGCAAGCCTTGTCGAAGCCTCGTTAGCTACTGTGGGGAAAAGAAGCAAAAGAAGGAATAAGAGAAAAAAGAAAAGAAAAAGGAAAAAGAAAAAATTGAAAAAAATAAAATATTATTATAAATTATTTATCTTAGTCATACAAGCGGCACTGACCGGTGTCCACATCTACATTGATCGGCCAAAATTGGCTAGATATACTAAATGGGCACAATTGCAAAAGATTTAGAGCTGAATTGGCCGATCGATGTAGATGCGAACACCAGTTAGCGGCACAATTGTAATAAGTTTATGATTTTTTTCTTTTGTGATTTTCCCACATTTCACTGCACCAAAATCATTTGGGTCTCTTTTTTTGATCACTTGTATTATTTTATTAATCATAGTAATATCAGTCTTTTTTTATGAATTTGAAAGCATAGCAGTTTTCGTTTTGTTTTTTCATTTTCAAAATTTTCTACCAGCGCTAGATACATTGGGGATTATGCTTATTTTGTGTTCCTTCATTGCCAAGTGCCCACACAAAGGTAATGGCTTCCATGAACAATTCATTCATATTTGGCTGGTAAACACCAATCTTCCGTTATGAATTTGTATCAAATTGTTGTCATTAAATCCTATTTTATTTTCTTTGGATTTTTGTGAAATTTTATTTTCTAAATAAAAGAGAATACTCGAGTATTCAAGTTTCAAATGTATTTTATGGTTTAAAATTGAGCTAATGTGCAAGAAGACTTCAGGATGTTTATTATATTTAAAAGTCGGAAGATGTCGGTTTTTTGTGATAAAACAATTTAATTATAAAGGTATGTGTATGTCCTCAAATATTACGGCAGCAACATAAATTTAGAAAATGCAATGAGATCTTTCGATTTTAATGCTCCATACTTAATATTTCAACTTCAAAATATTCTTACTTTTGACTGTGTGAATGTTAAATCTAATCTACGATTATTACCAAAAATAAGATTTATTCGTCCATCAAATTTCATATACCACCGATAGACCTATAGAATACGGTGCTCCAAAGGTCGTATCACTTTCAGATCACCCGCCGTGCAGCTGCAAGAGCTCTTTCGAGCCAAAAAGTTGCAACAAGGTCAACTTCCCCTCCCAGGAATGAGGTGCCTGAAGAGGTGCCTGAAGTGTCGATTCTCGATTACATGTTGGTCGGTGGATTTATTACTCACTGCGGATGGAACTTAGCACTATAAGGAGTATGCGTCGGTGTGCCGATAGTGAACTGCCTTCTATAATGAAAAGTTGGTCACTCGGGTACTAGGGATTGGGATTGACATTTAAAGGGGGCTTTGAGTTCGGAGTTGGTGCAGATGTCCTAAGTAGAGATGATATTGATTTTGGCAGATATGGCTTCAAATTGGATAGAGCAATCAAGTCGGACTTTGAGGAGTAATATCACTTCCTTTAAGAATTTATTTATCCCACAATATTACTAATAGTTACCGGTAAATATCCTCCATGATACAATAAAATCTCAATTGAAAGTACTAAATAGTAATTCTAGTATTTCTCTAAGATTTCTCTAGGAAATAATTGAATTGATGGCTGTAATTTTGGAAAAAAAGACTCGAAAAGGCCTTATTCTCATTCATGTAAACAATTCACATATATATAAATATCAATCTTATAAAACATAAGCAACTCTTCGGAAAAAGATTCTAAAGTGAAGAAATGTATCCCTTCAGAAAAAGTTGCAAAGCGAATAAAGATAACCATTCAGAAAAGATTGCAAAATGAACAAATGCAACCTTTAAGGAAATGTTATAAACTGAACAAGCATAATTTCAAAGGTTATCTTGAAAATGAATATAATATTTGGAATAATGAAAATATAAAAATATATCTTTTAAAATAAAATTCCGAATTTCATAATTTCCAAAAATACCTAATGAACAAAAAACAACCCTTTCAACTAACATAACCGTACTAAACTAAAAAAAAAAAAAAAAAGGGGGGGGTTAGTGCGCCAAATAATCGTGCACCCGCATATGGGTATTGTAGGGTCTAGCCCACACCTCAACTCTTTCTCTGAACGTATTAGAAAATGCTCACACTTATAAGGTGGCACATCTCCTTCTAACTTTCCTATATGAGATAAGAAAAAACACATTTTGTTTGTTTTACAAACAAACAACCAACAATTCACCACTTTGTTTGTAAAACAAAGATTTCAAAAATAAAATATTTAAAAACATAGTCAAAATTTCGGTGAGATTAATATACATACACAAATGTCTCTTTTTGAGTTAAACCTTTGCTTGGTGCAAATATCTCAAAACTCTATCAAAGTGATGGGTAGCCCGGCTTTAAATTTGTTTTTTTTTTTAAATAATAAATTTCGACGTACTATACATATACTAACATATTGTTTTGGCAAGAAGTTCTGTATTACTCTACACTATTATGGCCTTGTGCTTAATTCTATTTTATGAGCTCTCTATAAAACAACTCTAACTTTCATAAGAAGTGGCATCACTCTATGCTTATATAGGTGAACTATCTTCCACGTGTTTGTATTACTATTAACACGTTAAAAATTTATACCATCCTTCATTAAGAGTTCAATTTAACCTACAAAATGTAATAAACAATACTAACTTATTATATTAGGGCTACATTAATATGAAATAACCAATAGTCGAGAAAGTGGCGAGACGAGTCATGGGGGGCGACAATGGAGAGGAAATGAGAAGAAAGCAAGCGACGAAATAACCAGAAAGGCTGTTGAAGAAGGTGGATCTTCCAACTAAGTTCAACTTCATTAATGGAAGAACTCGGACAGCACAAAGCTGCTCGTAAATCGAAATGAAGCCTAGTCTACTGTACCATCATGTTCTATTCCTAAATGTCTTCTCCATCATTTTGTTGCATCGATGATCGATCAAGAACATGTTGCGCCATGCTTTCATATTTAGGAGCTACTGTTGTAATGTTCAGTTCCTGCATTATTTCCTAACATCCTCGATGCGTGAGGCAATGCCTTCACCGATAGAAGACTCGATGCTACTTGGGAGATAAAAGTCAGCGTTCTCGGCTATCGCGCGAATGAATGCAAAAGCGCAAACAATTTTATTAAGTCTAGAACGGCTTATGTATGCTTCAAGCTTCATTGAACATGTATTAGTTATTGGGAATGGCTAGGATAACGGTGCCCTTACATTGATTTACTGACCGTCTAATGTCAGCCACAATTTTGAATGGAGGAAAACGGGAGATTGCTTTGACCGGTTTCAGATTCTTTGAGTTTCCATCGTTTCTTTAGAATTCCAAACACCTACTCAAGCACCGGAATTAAAACTCGGCAAGATCTAACCAAGTCGGCAAGACCAATAAAAAATAAGAAAGAACCGAAATTCAAGAGCAGCCTAAAGAGTTCTGCAAGCTACGAAGGCAACAGTGGAGGAGAGGCGACCGAAATTCAAGAGCAGCCCAATGAGTTCTACAAGCTACGAAGGCAGCAGTGGAGGAGAGGCAATCGGGGATGGCTCGCCTTAGCGACTCGGACAGCTTCTTCACTAAGAACAATTTCAACCTCGAAACGCCAGAGTCAACGGCGCTGCTATCCCCACTGCCGAATTGGCGATGCCTCGAACGGTTTCTCTGAAAATGAAGGGCATGGATATGTTGTGCGGAATACTGTTCCTCCCCAAGCAGTCACAAGTGCAAAGTGAGAGTGAGTGTGTGCGTATGTGTTGAGTTTGTTCTTTGCCCCTACATTTGAACAACGATGAAAACTGTCATTGGTTGTGTGAGGGTGAAAATTGGGGTAAGTTTTGGTGCGTGTGTCTGTATGAATGAAAGAAGCGAATGAGTTTTTTGGACTTTCACATTTTCGGTTTGTCAAAAATTATCAATCAACGAAAAAATATTTATGGTCAAAGATAATGTACATTCTTAAAGTTAAGAAAATAAAATCTCTAAACCGAAAAGCGAAAATCAAAGCATTTTCTAGAAAATAATTTCTAGAAAAACGTTTTTCGAAAAATATTTTTTATCATTAACACTTTCGGAAAAAAAAAAATACACCTTCCAAATGTTGAAATCCCACCTAGTCAAAGACAATTTTGGCTCGACTCAGTTTTGTGCAAATTACCCTTTGTCCAAGGGAGGCGAACAAGCTAGCGGATTGGGTGGCTCAGGCACAATGGAAAAAAGAACTTCCCACCAATTGGCTGTCTTTTCCTCTGCAGATAATGTTGGATGTTTTAATTTGGGAAAATGTCACAATTAGTCCCTGAAGTTTTATGTAATGTTCAATTTCATCTATGTACTTTTGATTGGCTTAATTTGGTCCCTGAACTATTAAGAAAGGTTCAGTTTAGTCCTTCCGTTACTGTTTTTTTTTTTTTTTCTTCTTCTTTTTCTCTCTTCCCTCCGTTGGCCATGGCGGAGCCAGCAGAGGGAAGCCGGCGTCTAGTTGCCCGACGCCAACGAGGGCCGCCCTCACCTGCGTCCTCGCCTGACGCAGGCTAGGGCCACCCTCGCCGGCCCACGGGAGGGACCTCGACGCCTCCCCCTACCGTGGCTCACTGAGCCCCGCCGCACGAGGCCACGAGATGAGGACGCTGACCGCATGGCTCCTCCATCAAGTCTGTACTTCCTTAGCCTCCCTCTTCTCTTCTCACCGCAGCTCCAGTGACGCCAGCACCCAATCCCCCTACACCCGCTTCAAACCTCAGCCTCCCTCCATCGGCACAACCATGATCCCCTCTAGCCTCTGTGCCAAGCCTTGCGCTCCCCTGTGGCGCGACCTACGAACCCAACAACTCAGCAAGGGCGGCCCTCACCTAACGCCGGTAGGGGTGGCCTGACGCCGACGAGGGCCGCCCTCGTCTGCGTCGGGCGAGGGCCACCCTTGCCGGCATCAGGCGAGGGGTGCCCTAGCTAGATTTGGCAAGGGCGACCCTCGCCGGACGCCGGCTTCCCTCTACCAGCTCTGCCATGGCCGGCGGAGGGAAGAGAGAAGAAGAAGAAAAAAAAGAAAAAAAATATTAAAAAGATAAAAAGACCAAAATGCCCTCATTCTGTTAAGTTTAACTAACGGAAAGTTAACGGAAGGACGAAATTGATCAATTTTCAAATAGTCAGGGACTAGATTGGACATTTATCGATAATTCGTGGACCAAATTGAGCCAATCAAAAGTATAGGGACAAAATTGAACATTATATAAAACTTCAGGGACTAATTGTGTCATTTTCCCTTTTAATTTCTAATGTTAACAAACTTGTTTTAAGTTAATGAAGTTTCCACTTTTTCGACCAAAAAAAGGTCACAAAAACATAAAACTAGACCAGCCAGTGCCCAGTTTCCAACTTTAAGATTAGTGGCTGACAATGTATCGTCAATTTTGTGAAGTAACGAGACGGTTAGAGAATCATTTTCCTTTAATTATCCAAAGTGACTCTTCTGCACCGGAAACAGTTTAAGATTTCCGAATTGAATGTTCCTAGTCAATTCTGAGGGGGGCGCCATCTCGTGCATGACGCATCTTTCTTTAGCTTTTAAGGTTGTCGATGAACAGAGGATCTCTCGTAGTATTGCAGGGTGCATATAACTTGCCACAGTTTTGAAGACGATGGTGTGCATGGATTCGGTCTAGGTATCTTCTCAAAGTCTTCTCTGCATGGATAATAAATTCAAATCTAGACCTATTTTTTTTTTTTCCCTTTTGCAATCCAAAAATTTTTGGCGAACATGAATTTGGACACCATATGAACGGGAATTTTAATAGGATATCCAAAGCGTAGAAGGAATCAAACTTGTCATTCTCGCATCACTCACTTCTTCATATACCGAACCTTCCTCGTCCTTGACCACCATCATCCCTAAATACATTCCTGTAGCAGTAATTCCCCTAAGAGCCAAATGGATAGTGCAAGCCATCAGCTTCACCTTTTCTTCTTCCCTTTCATAGCTCCGGGCCACATGATCCCGATGATCGACATGGCCAAAGTGTTTGCCATGAGAGGCTGCAAGTCCACCCTCATTGCCACCCCCTATGACAAGCCCAGTTTCATGAAATCCATCGCAAAATTTAAGGATTTGGGCTTCAACATTGATGTCGTCACAGTGACGTTGCCCTTGAAAGAGGTCGGCTTGCCAGAAGACTGTGACAATCTGAACAGGGCCACCTCGATGGAAATACGCCAGCAACTTAGGAGAGGCACGACGATGCTGGACCAGCAGCTTGAGCTGCTGATAGAGAAACTCACCCCTGATTGTTTAATCTCGGACATGTTCCTTCCCTGGACAATCAAGGTCACGGCCAAGTGCAGCATTCCTAGGCTCGTTTTCCATGGGACAAGTGCCTTCTCCGTAGCAGGCACAGAATGTGTGAGGCTCTATGAGCCTCACAAGAAGGTGTCGAGCGATTCGGAGCCCTTCATCATCCCCAACTTCCCTGGAGAAATCACACTGTCCAGGATGCAGTTGCAGGACTACGTCAAGGAAGAGACAGAGTTCACCAAACTCATGGACGAGATGAAGGAATCGGAGAAGAGGAGCTTTGGAGTTGTCATGAACAGCTTCTATGAGCTTGAGACGGCTTACGCAGACCATTACAGGACATTCCTAGGGAGACAATCCTGGTTAATCGGCCCGCTCTCGCTGTGCAATAAGGAGATTGAGGACAAAGCGCACAGGGGCGAGCAAGCATCCATTGACCAGCTCGAGTGCCTCAAGTGGCTTGACTCGAGGCAAACCAACTCAGTGATCTATATTTGCTTTGGAAGCATGGCGAATTTCAATGCTGCTCAGCTCCATGAGATCGCAGTCGGACTAGAAGCATCAGGGCAACATTTCATCTGGGTGGTAAAGAAGGACCCAAATGTGGAAGAAGGCAAAGAAGAGTGGCTGCCTGACGGGTATGAATCAAGAATCCGAAACAAGGGCCTCATCATCAGAGGCTGGGCTCCTCAGGTACTGATTCTCGATCATGAGGCAGTTGGGGGGTTCGTGACGCACTGTGGGTGGAACTCGACCTTGGAGGCGGTCACAGCTGGCGTACCAATGGTGACATGGCCGGTTGCGGCGGAGCAATTCTACAATGAGAAGTTTGTGACCCAAGTGCTCAAGATCGGGGTTGATATCGGGGTGAAGAAGTGGGTGAGGTGGTTTGGCGACAGCGTGAAGAGAGATAGAGTGGAGGAGGCAGTGAAGAGAATCCTGGTGGGTGAGGAAGCAGAGGAAATGAGAAGGAGGGCGAAAGCACTTGCAGAGATGGCAAGAGGGGCTGTGGAAGAAGGTGGGTCTTCTTGGTCTGATTTGGGGGCTCTGCTTCAAGTTCTCAGACTGCAGCGATCGGCTCACGATGAGAAGACCTGATTCCTGACCTGAAGCAACCAATCTCGAGTTTTTGCTTCTGGAGAATAAAACTAAAGAAATAGAAACCTCTAGTTCTCAATTTCAGAGTCTCTGTTGTGGTGAAAAACTGGAGAGAAAGGCTGCTTGCTGTTTCTTTTCATGGGATATACCATTGAATTCGTTTCTTTTGAGGTGTTAAGCAATGTATACAGGATCTTGAATTCTGTTGTGCCAAAGAAATTAAAGTTAGGATGCCGGTTGCAAGTTTCAATTGCACATGTGTACTTTCCCATTTCTGAATTCTGTTCTTGAGACAGAACTGGCAGAAAGATCTTTGCAATTTCATATTCCATAGAATTGTATTTGCACATCAACAGACGAAAAAGACAGGACAGAAAGAGTCAAATGAAAAGAAGAGGATGACAAACTCATCCTTGCAATTTCATGTTAAGGAGACATTTGAATGTTGCACAACTCATATTGTGATATGAATTCATAGTTGAGTTTGAAGTTACTTTTGGCCCAAACATTTGAATGTTGCACAACTCATCTTGTGATATGAAATCATCATTGAGTTTGAAGTTACTTTCGTCCCAAAACAGATCGACGACTTCGGTTCATCATCAACTCGAGTCCATTCCGAATCGTGGGCATGAAACTTTCACACCAATATGATGCTCATGATGTCATATTCATAGATTAGGTGCCTTCAATCCTTAAGGTCGGGACTGGCTTTGTGGTTGCAAAGCTGGGTTATGGTGGTCGGAGGGAACGTGAGAAGAGACGCCGCGGAGAAGGCAGAGAGGCAGATGGTCAAATCTTTGATTTGTTAATAAGTTTCTAATGAAGTGACTAGGTTCACTGATTAGATGTTAAAATACTTTGGGATCTACAGCTACATGATGGTAAATATTTTATCGATAAGTTATAAACTGCTTGTCGGTCTAGTTGTCGAATATTATGGAAATATGTAATCTTCTTCTCATTATTAGATTTTAAGATGGTAAAATCGCGACTTTGTTGATAAAGTTACGGCTTAATCCATGGGTCCACTTGTTAATGATAAAGTTACGGCTTAATTGATGGGTCCACTTATTAAATTTAAAGCACCTAGGTAATCGACTGTTAGATGTGAGTGATAAATTCATTATCTTGTTGGTAAGTTATAAAATGTTTGACGAGTCAAGTTGTCAAATCTAAAAACACTATGTAATCTACTATTGGAAACTATATATAACAACAACAGCGCAAGTTTGTGTTGTGGTCTGTTTGCTGATTGTGGTGTCCTTTTACATTTCGGCATCCTTCCACTCATAATGATCTATTCATCTTGAGTGTGAGTTTTGATGCCATGATCGCTTTTGTATAGTTGGTCATTGCTCAATATATCTATTACTTTTACCAAAAAAAAAAAAAAAAAAAAACAACAACAACAATAACAATAATTAATTATTGTTTCATTACTTTATTAAAGGTTGAGGAGAAGGAAATTGCCAATGAAATTCTACTTATTTAATGATATTGAAGATTGGGAGAATGACACAAAAAGTCTCTAAATTTCGGCCTACTATGTAATGTCGTCATTAGGTTTTTAATTTGTTCAGTGTGGTCCTCGAAATATTCCTAAATGTTCAATCTAGTCATTAAACTTTCAATATGTTCATTTTAGTCCCTCGACTTTTCATTTGAAAGTCAAATTCATCCTTTAGTATTATTCACAAATTTTCATAATTGCACTATGTCCAAGATTTTAAAAGTCTTTTTCATTTCAATCCATTTCCTAAATCAACATAAAACAAAAAAAAACAAAAAATTTTGAGGAATTAGAACTTCCTAGCGATTTAGTAAATTACCAACGTAGATTCACTATTAATTTAGTAAGTTACCAACAAAATGAGGAATTTACCATTTAGCTGATGGACCCACTTGTAAAATTTTAAAGCACTTTGCAATCTACCATTGAATGTGAGATGACAATTGTTGTATATAATAATGGAACTTAGAGAGTAGTGAATAGGTCGATTTATAAAATCTTAACAGTTTGCAAATTAAAAGAAGTTAAGTTTGAGATGTGCAGGAAATATCATATCAAGTGCCCGATGCTTCAATCAATTTTAAAATAAGATAAATAAAGAGATAGAGGATGATGTACGCAAAACTTATGGTGGTTCAATTTGATCAAATTTACATCTACTCTATTACACTAACCTCCACCAATAAGTTGAAATCCACTTATAATACTTTGAGTGGCTACAACTTAGCATATGTCGCTTCTATCAGAAGTTGACAGATGATACTATCAACAACTAAACACTGCTCACACATTTGTATATCCATCAAGCTTCCCGTCAGTAGTTAACTTTACGGTCTGCTACTCATTTTGTCTTCCTTAGTACATTGGTGATCAAGACTATATTCATCTATTCACCTTGTTATGGTTCCTCCAAATCTTCACGAATTTCTCATTTTTCTCGACTTGCTCACTTTGTACCAAATTCCATCCAACATTAGTTAATCTTCTCACTTTGTACTTTGGGTTCCATCGATAGTGATAGAACATGCTTTTATATCAATATTACTTGAAACAAGATATGGTTTTACCAACTTCAAAATAGCATTTCCCAACAATAAAACATCATTACCTCATTCTTATAAGTTACAATTCACTTGATGGACGTACTTACAAAATTCTAAAGCACATGGCAATCAACTAAATGCTATACTTGAGGATGATAAAATTATTATTTCATTGGTAATTTACTAATTAATTTACATTCCACTTATTAAAAACTAAAGCACTTGACATTCTAGTACAAGAAAGGGGTTGTAGATTCATTATTTCACCGGCAAGCGGGCCTCCACGTAAAATATTAAAGTTGGAAATTTACTAACGGATGCTAGATTTTGGAGATGGTGAATTCGTTATTTTATGAAATAATTTTCTAATTAATTGACTGGGCCTATACAAAATTTTAAGATACTTGGTGATCTACAACTGGTGTGCGGGTGATAAAATCACCATCTCATCGGTAAGTTATCGAACTACTTTTTTTTGGTCGAAAAAGTAATTGTAAACTATAATGGCACTCTGTAATCTATTATTGGATACTAGATTTGAGGATGGTGAAACTATGACTATGTTGATAAGTTACTAATTAACTAATGGATCCACTTATTAAAAGCACTTGGCAATCGACTGCTAGATGTGAGTGCAAAGAATTTATCTTCTTGTTGGTAAGTTACAAACTAATTGACGGGCTCTAGTCGTTAAAAATTAAAAACGTTCGATAATCTGCCACCGGAAACTCTATATAAGAATAAGAAATCCCCTGAATCTTTTGCAAGTTACTAATAGTCAACCGGAAAAAAAAGAAATCGCCTACCAAATGTTACTTAAAACAACATTAAACATTCGACCAAAAAAAAAAAAACACCATTAAACATTTATTAGCGCTTCTTGAAATTTATTCTCACCGAACTCAGTTCTGCCTTTTGGCAAACGGAACCACGTCCAACTTTCAACGGCATATACAATTTCCAATCAGTAGTCATTTAACTTTTCTGTAGATTTTCTTCAATTCAAAGTAATGTTTCTCTTCACACTCCCCAAAAGAAAAAATTAATGATGTTTCTCCATAAGCGAGGAGGCGAAAACCCTAGGCAACAGCCTTAACCCTTTCTAAAAAGGTGGTAATCCCTCTGAGAAGGATATCCCCTTCCTCTTCATTGGGATCATCGTGGGTCAGGTCCGAGCATTACCCTTTTCTTCGCCATGAAGATTGGAATCAATTCGCCATCCAAGCCAAGAGTCGAGACCTTATCTCTTATTACTTGGCATGTCTTTCCTTCACAATGTTCATTTCTTCCAATAATCAATCATTGATTTGCTGCATGTTTTTTCATGACAGAGGGGAAAATATTCTCTCTCTCTCTCTCTCTCTCTCTCTCTCTCTCTCTCTCTCTCTCTGTGATATTCCAAACATCGCCCAAGGATGTATAGACTTGAACTACAAGAAAATCAATCTACCATCTGAAGAATTCTCTTCTTCTACTCGTACATTTCCTCTCTCTCTCTCTCTTCTTCTCGCAACATGACCGATATACAATGGTCATTAGCAACAGCTATTTAAGCTGAAATGATATGAGCGTAGCATGCAAATCACAAGGTTTATAGAAATATATTCACATGGAGGCCTCTACTTCCAGTCCATGCATCGATTATGCCACGACAGAGATCGTCTTCTTCGACCTCGAGACGACGGTGCCTAAGAAATCTGGACAAGGCTTCTCTGTGTTGGAGTTTGGTGCCATCGTTGTCTGCCCGCGGAAGCTCGTTGAGCTCGAGAGTTTCTGCACTCTCATCAGGCCCTGGGACATCACGGCCGTCGGGATTAGATCGAGTCGCCAGGGAGGGATCACCCGGGATGCGGTCTCGAGGGCACCCACATTCGAAGAAGTAGCCGATAAGATATTCGCCATTTTGAACGGCAGGATCTGGGCAGGCCACAACATCCAGCGCTTTGATTGTGTCCGGATCAAGGAGGCATTCGCTGAGATCGGTAGGGATGCGCCGGTTCCCGTTGGGATGATGGATTCTCTAGGAGTCTTGACTGAAAAGTTCGGGCGCCGAGCTGGTAATATGAAGGTAGGTCCATTGATCTTTGTCAAGTCAATACAGATACCTGACTATAAGCTTGGTCCTGACCAGCGCGCTTTCTGTTCCTATTTGTATCAGATGGAGACCTTGGCTTCTTATTTTGGGCTAGGACAACAAAAGCACAGGTAATCAAAATAAAAAACCAGCACATTTAATAAAAATTTACGATCAATTCGAGTCCATTCAAGTTATCATGTCAAACCCTAACCAAATCCAAGACATCTTTCCTTGATCAGGAGTCTCGATGACGTTCGCATGAATTTGGAGGTTGTCAAGCATTGTGCGACCGTGCTATTTCTGGTACTGGCATTTCTTTTGATCTTATCAAATGCTTCAATTTCAAGTCCACATGCCACGTTTAGTTGATAAAATCGGTTAATTGATGAGTGCTAGGTTTACTAAAACATTATTGCTTGTTACCAAATGCTGCACGCAACATTCTTGGAGACATTTTTGAAATCGTTAGTCCAAAAGTGGAGAAAAAGACATTGTTGCTACTTCTTTTAATCTGCAAAAAAATCATAAGATTGCAGGCTAAACTCTTTATATTTAACGGTGTATTTATGTTTATGTTTTTATATCGACACGTTCTATTATTGCTTAAAAAAGGAATCGAGCCTGCCTAGCTTACTGAGGGGGAAATGGCAACCATCTCCAAGCATTATTACAAGAAGCAGAAGTAACAACCAACATAAGATGACTTGCAGAGGCGAGAGCAACAACGTTATTAGCCGTAAATCTCCAACTTCTCTCGGATATCAAAGAGCTGTTCCTAACGGCAAGGCAAGCCTTGGAAAGGTTTGATAATCGTTAAAGTTCCTATTTTCCAAATTTCATCTTCTTGCTCGGAGATTAGTGCACAATATGGGTTGCATTTCTGCATCATGGAAATGCAATTCAATCTCATGTTCAGGGTGCCCACCAGGGCTTTGATTAGCTCGCATTCTTACTAGGGTAACAAATTACTGAGATATATAAGAAGACTAAAAATGCAAGACTATGCAGCGTGGAGAGAATCTTTTGAACGTGGATAGCAAGATTTGATTAAAATCGTGTCTTTGGATGTTTCAACAGATGACAGAGAAAATGAAAAGTCTCTTCCAGGGAAATCAACCTCTCAACCACTTACTCAAGCACTCTCTACTCAGATAGCAGTGTAACAAGTTAAGTTCTACAGCAATTCACACCGCGTCTTTGATATCAGAGAGGCGAGAAGACAGAACTATTTAGCTTGATTGATGGAGCAGGTTGCTGAAGATGGCAGCATCACCAGTCATTTCAAATTTAGATTGCTTGCTGTATAGAATTTGTGCCCTTTTTTCCGTCTGGAAAATAATCACAACAGTGCAGCATACAATGGCATGAGATCATCCTTATAGTTGCATTATCCATCAATTCTTTTGAATAGTGGCTTCCAAATTGCATGGCTAGTGCGGCGGAATCAATCAGTGACATGTACAATCATCCTTAAAAAAAAAAAATCTTGTGAATTGTGAGCGATTCTGCAAAGCCAAAACGATCTAAGCACATTAAATTTACCGAAGAATAACTCAGTAATCCAAAATTAAGGTTGAGCATTGGCTCCGGATACCCAGAACGGGCTTAGACCAGGATTTCAACAATAGTCTACCGCTGTATAAACATTTCATTAACCACTTGACCAAGACTTGTTCTTCATCGTGGGCTATGTACTATATAGCCATGCACGCAACAATATATGCTCGATGGCAAACAAACGAAACGACAGAGGAAACCTTAAGAGCGTAATCAGAAGCCATTACATCTGTCTAGGATCTCTACCTTGCTCCCATCTTTGCAAGAAAAATGTATGCGAAGGGCCTTGAGCATGGCGTGAGACTTCAAGTACTCGATTCAGGCAGCAATGAGAACGCCAAAGAGGATCTGAAAGCTCCTGGACAGACCCAGATGTAGTTAACAGCCCAGTTAGCCCAGATTTTCATTGCTTTTTTCCTTCATCTATCCCTCAGGCTGATTCGGCCTTGACTTACTGTCGGCTAAGGAAAGCCCGAATCCTCTCCTCACCTTGTTTCCTAGCGTTGAGGTCTCAGACGAAGACGCCAAACACAGTGACCCGAGTGTCTTGTCTCTCGCTCTCTGCGAATTCATCATTTCCTTTCTTTGTGTCTTTTCGTTTGCTGCTTCTGCTCCATTCACCAATCCCAACCAATAATGCATCCTGCTCTCCCTTTTTTCTCTTTGTTTTTCTCTTTTGCTCTCTAGTACGAGTTCGCATATACGTACCCTTTTCCAATGGCCGTGCATGTGTACACATGTACATAATCTCCCCCGCATCATGCAAAAACAAGAGGAGCATCTCAAGGAATTCACTGATCTCTCTTCATTCGGGTGAGGCTCCTCTGCAAATCTTGGTCCAATCTTCCGCTCGTCCTTGCATCAGACCTCGCTCCCTCTCTGTGTTTCTCTCCCTCTTTTGCAGTCCGCCACTTCCCATCTTTCGTTCTCTCTCAAACTCGGCAGCATTCCTTCCTGGATAGCTGAGATGTCTTCTCATCTTTGCCCTGCTCGGCATATAAGCTCGAGATGGCAAGGAATCGTATCAAGTGCACGGCAGGATTCCGTGCCATTCGAATGAAGAGATGGGCCGGGTTACGAAGCGGTCGTGCGGGCTTGGGCTTCGCTTGAAAAAGTTCTCAGAAATTCCTTGCTTTGCGGGAAGAAAGTTTTCAGATCCACTCTGCATATCGGTCGGATTACAAAAAAAAGTCGTAATAGTAAAGTTGGTAAATTAAAAAAAATAATGAAAAGTGAGCTGGTAATATCGAAACCCGTTTGTAATTTTGGGTATGTTTGTTTCATGAAAAGCTCAAGATTTGAAAATAATTAGACATAAATTGTTGTTGATATTGAAAACATTTTCCATTAAACAATTTTTTATATGATATATCTGATCATTTTTTGGAATTTTTTTTTCAAATCTTGACTTTTCCATGAAACAAACATACCCTTAGACAAAAGTTAATAAATTGCTCTAAATTTGGTTGGTATTTATACAATCCATACGTTTGTAAGGGATCCCAATACTTCTTCTTTTCCCAAATTGTCCTCAATAAGTCATTTTATAAATATCCTATCAATTAGACAATTGCTTAAATCAATAATTTCATTTTGTCTCTCATTTAAAATTTGAAGCTTCTCTATTCTCTGAACGAACATACGGGATAACGTGATCTTGGATTGTTATTCTCCTTCCTCTGCGCGTGTTCAATTATTTCGTGTTGTGTCCATTTCTTTCCACTATTTAAAAATTAGAAAAATTTGCAATCATATAATTTTTTAAAATTTCTTGAATGGCAACTTTATCGTACAAGAAACAACTGCGCACTTTCACTAGTAATTAATAAATCCGAATCGTTGGTATGTGTTTCTAAAAATAATGGTAATTTGCATGCGATTGGAAAAAAAAAATTGACATAAATTAGTAACCCAGTTAGTTTTTAACACTTACCAATATTTATTGAAATTTAGCACAAGAATAAGAAATCCTTATATTTGAGAGACGAAACAAAAGAATTTGTCATGATTATTTCACATCCTAACATCAGTCGAAAACATCTCAACTACAAGGCTTTGATTGGGAGATGCACTCTGAATATTCTCAAGGCAAAAAGCTAGTAATTAAGGTCTATTTCGAAGAGAAAAAAAAAAACAAATTCCCCGATTCACTCAATAAGCTGGTCTTTTACGTCTGTAAAGAAGAGAAATCACAGATTTGATCTATCTATAAGATTGTTTTGGAGGGAACATAGCAATTTGCATCAAGTCATCCTGATTTCTATCCAAGCCGACTACCAAAGGGTCTTGTGAGTTGTGATCAGTACTGCAGAGCCAATAAATCCGAGTGTGATGAATTTGGCGAAGTTTATCATAACTCATCCAAAAGTACAGTTAAGCATCGGGTCCAAAACCTGGAACTGGCTTAGATCCTTCAGTTCTTGATTCCAAGGCCCAAGACCTATTTTGTACTATTAATTGGGGAAAAATACAAAATAATAATAATAATAATAATTCATGAACTTATTTCATTTATACCAATTTAGCTATAAACTTTTTAATTATATCAATTGAGTGCTAAACCTTTTTCTCAATTCCTAATTCATTTGGCTGATATTGTTCATGAACGCATCTTGTTGTACTCCATGTGCTGATCCGAGACCTCGAAGAGCCTTGTCCTGGCACGATCTGCTCTTCTTCAGAGACGATCTTCACCATTGAAGCATCAAAGAAATCTATTCTTCAATCTGCTCATCCTTCAAAGCTGTAAAGCTCAAGGAACGTTGAACAGTGACTGAGTTTGCGAGAAACTTACCTACTATTGAAGTTCACTGGGTAATCTGAACCTGTAAAATTGTCGTTGTGATAGTTTGGTTGTGCTTTCCTATTTGGCCGTTGCATTTTGGACTCAGGGCCGAGATGCCTACCTTCTGCACGATGAAATGCTCAAGTTAGATCAGAGTTGGCTCTCGAGTGTGTCTTTTAACTGTTGATCGTTAGATGTAATTGATTCATGTCTGAAACTGAACCATTGATGACATAAGTTTTGCCATAGTTGAGGAGAGTCATATGGATCTTCATGTCTATTTGTTCGTCGACTGAACATGCTTTGTTACGTCCTGTTTTGATAAAGAAAGGTAATTAAAACAGCTTGTTCTAGATTAAATTAAAATCAGTCCTATTCAAGTTTTCATCAGTGATTGCAGACATTTTGAAACTCATTATGCCTTTGTTCCGCTCCTCAATCATATGCATGTGAGGTGTTTGTTGAAATGTTTCTGAGGCACGACTGAACAGAGATCCATGAAATTTTCAGATCCGAAAGCACGTCGACATGGATTACTTGTTTTCAATTGATTTGTTAAAAATTTAAATCCCATTCCAGTCACATCTTGCTGTACTCAGATTTGACCCCCGCATTTTCCTTGTGTTTTGTTCTATATGTTCATGTATATGTCCAGTGGTTTTCCATGGAGATTGGTGATGAGCATATGGTCTGGAATTATCATTCTCAACCTTCATTTCTAGCAACATCCATCGGTAAGTTTAGTTTTCTAAACTCAGTTTCTTTGCAATTCCACGTATGAGTCAAGCTAATCACACTCCCAAGTGTGAACTCATCGGGTCAATGCCATTTTTCTACATATCACAGAAAA
Source organism: Eucalyptus virginea (assembly GCA_014182375.1). Lineage (NCBI taxonomy): Eukaryota > Viridiplantae > Streptophyta > Magnoliopsida > Myrtales > Myrtaceae > Eucalyptus > Eucalyptus virginea. The sequence goes on from CM024522.1 coordinate 6,830,421, forward strand.
CCTTGATAGCTTCCTCACTCAGCCCATTCTGACCATACCCCAAAAGCATTGATGTCCATGATATAACGTCTTTAATGATTATTTTTCTAAATACTTTTTCAGCATATGTGATCTTTTCTCTCATGCATCGGCTGTGGTCTTTGAACTTTTTACCTAATTGGGTGGAATTCGATTATTTTATTTCTCATCAAGCGATTTGCCGTGGTGGGTCGTCATCCTTTCTATGTCTTGTTGTGCTCTTAGGATGTTTGTGCTGTGTGGTAACCATCTATACTAAGTGAGCAATGATTGCGTGTGATAGCCAAATGTTGGGTGGTTACGATGTTATAGCTATGTTATGATTTAATGTAGTATTGCATGTAATTCCTACATGATTATGTTATGATTTAATGTATGGCTCATATGCTACCCAATTAGTCAAGGTTAAATGGTATTCCAGAAAGAGGCATTTACCACAAAGTGGATCTAGCCTTTAACCAACTTGTATGTAAGTTTGTGATTCTAATTCTTAGGCCATGCTACTCTATAATAATTAGCCAATGATGGTATTTAAAAAAAAAAATTAAAAAGCACGAGTTTATGATTTCACTTCCACCTTCCTCTTTCAAAAACTTTATATAATCAACCATAATTGACATTTTATAAATTAAATGAAAAAATTAGGAATAATATTTTTTTTTGGGAAAAGGAATTTTTTTAGTCGTACCAAACACGTTTATATTCTTTTTCTGTTCCTAAAATAGAAATATTGTGCAATCATCAAATGCGTTTTTTTGCTCAGAAATTGTTCTCGGTAATAGAAATAAAAAAATGTATTTCTCAAAAGAAACTGTTCCTGGTAACAGAAATGTTACCATACACACATCCTAAGTTAATATACCTCAGTACGGAATATTCAAGTTGATCCAAGATTACTTGGTATCACCTACAACTAGAAGGTACAAGGTTAATGAGATCATTACCATAGCACCATCGAGATGTTAGCGGTTAATTTTTTTTTGTACCCAAGATATGCCGTAGTGGGCAGTACGGCACAAGTTGTTCAAATTTATCACCTCCTATATGATATCACTAACTTGAATTAAAGTGACCTAGTGAAGTTTTATCAAATTGTGGGTTATGAGCTTTCGTTTGTGTTATGTACCAACGGTTAATCACTTTTTTTTTATATTCTACCAACTTTTTTTTTTTATTGAATTGCAACTTTAATAAGTATTGGTCAGTAATTCTTTACATTTATCAACTTCTTTTAGATATTACCCTTCTAAATTAAAATGACTCACTATCATTTCTTGTATTTATTATTACTACTAAGTTAGCCTTGCAGGTAGAAAGAGCAAAGAAAGAATAAGTTGCGATTAGAGTAATGGAACAAGAAACCATGGAGAGCCATTTTGTCTATCTAGTAAAAATTAGGTGAACATAGTCATTTAAAGGATGGAAATAGCCCTACCCTAATTGATTTTTTTTTCTTTGAAACAATGCGATGTTTTTCTGGTATGATATTGTTTCATAGGCCTTTGCAAATATGTGTTGGGTACGCCACTATTTCTAATGCTATATATATATATGGCAACAAAATCCAATTATACCGATTTATTTTTTCTGTTAAAGACGTTCCTACCAATTAATTAGCACTAAGTTTTGTGTACTCAATCAACATCTGTAATGAATCTTTTTAAGTCTTCCTCACAAGAAAAAGAAGAAAGAAAAAAGAAGACGGTGCTTGCTTATTTATATGAAAACTCTTTGGTGTAAATGTGATTCGTATTTGTTTGGCATCAAAACAAATAGATGCATAGCTGACTTGTAATGAAAGGATGTCAATTCATGTTCGAAAAAGTACTATAAAAAGTCTTAAACCCATTATATTTGTGTGCCATTCAATAATAAACTTTTCAATTGTATCATTTAATTCCTAAATCTTTTGATAATTTGTCAATATAGTCTATTTTGTTAATTTTGGCCGAAAATCACTGATATTGACATTGATTGTAGCATGACCGATCTTGATGTAGACAAAATTTACAATTTTTTAATATTTTTTTAAATTTAATTTTTATTTTTTTATTGTAGCCAGTGAGGCCACTCTTGCTTGAGTGAGGGTTGCCCTACCTCACGGCCTCAGGTGGGGGCCATCCTTGCGGGATTTGGCAAAGGCCCCAATTTTTCATCCTCATCTCTCTTTTTTTTTTTTTTTTTTTATTTATTTGTTTTTTAATAAGCATGTGAGAACCATTTCATGATTTTTAAGTTAAATTAGGGCTTTTCCGAATGCATTTCTAACTTTTTAAATACATATAGAAACTCATCATTAATGAAATTTGAGCCTTCTAATAGAAATTATGATAATAATTGTAACGATGATGACGACAATAACAATAATGATAATTAAAATAATAATAGCGCATATATTATATGGATAGGTGCTGACTAGGTATTTTGCATTTTGTTGACTAGTTTATGTGGGATTCGTATCCGTTAGGATCATAAACATCATAATTTTACTAAAACAAAAGACTGGTCGACCTGTCACGAAAACATGTAAACTCTTGTTAGCATAAGAATAACGTAGAAGCAGTAAAATTTAGTATTCACTCACACATTAGAAAATTTAATAAATCTATGATCTATTATTAGAGACAACAATAGATTTTTGCATTCATTGATATTGTCTAAATCTAAGTTGGTAAAATCAATTAGTAAGTTGAATAACTATAATATCTTCATGAATAATGTCAGTAAATTGTCATGACTAACGGCAAAAAAAATTCTTCCATAAATACCCAGAAAAAAAAAAAAAGCTTGTATGGATTCACCAAGCTTTAGAAGAAGTTTAGAGTAAAAAGAACGGTGAGTTCGGGATATTGGAAGGGAGCAAAACCCATCGACATCAAAGATGGCCATGACAATGTCACTAGTCACAAGAAACACTTCAACTTTAAAGTGAAAGATGACTCCTCTTCTGACAACAAAAATGTCGAGAAAGGATCTTAGATTATGCCCGAGTACTCGATACTTAACCAAGAAGTGAGTCGAATTGTTTTATTCTAACTTTGTTAGTTTATCATCATGTGCGTCTGTATTCTAGTTAATTTTGAATGTAAGGGATAATGGTCTGTGCGCCGTGCGAGTGTTTCTAATAAACCCTGGAAAGTTGTTGGAATTTTTCCGATTATAACAAACTCGTTGTTTTACGTTATGTATTCTAGAACTCATTATGTTAATAAATCTGGAAAGCCAAATTATTTTCCTTTCCAAATTAATTTTGAAAGTTATGTGAACTGCAATATATTCCTATGATCAATATATTCTAGCGTTTGTCTTGCTGAAGTTTTTCTGATAAAATATGGCATCGAACCTGAGAGGCAACATTATATATGCAAAACGATCTCCTAGGTCGTGCAGTTCACATTTATGAAGCTGTTGATTTAATTGAAAATGTTAGAGATAACATAGGATATATTTTCCTATTATTAGAGATAATTAGAATATGTTCATTAATTTTTTATATCTAATAAGATTGCGCAAATATCTCCATTTAATTATGCATATCTTGAGAGATATAGAAAATTAACTAGAAATATTTAATTGTTTCTAATATAGAAAAACATTCTAACTATCTCTAACAGGAAACATGAAAATTTCAGCAGATCCTGGTTTACATGGGCGACATTTTTTTTTTTAACATTACTCGGCGCCTGTAAAGTCCATGGCTTAGTAGACCTAGGTGAAAAGACAGGGAGCAAACTTTTGAACTTGGATCTCACCCATGAGGGGCATTATGGGCAACTTCCAAACATATATGCCAAGGCAAGCAAATGGGCAGATGAAATTAGAGTCCGAAGACTAATGGCGGAGCGAAATGCCAATGAAGTTGCTGGTTGGACCTTGATTGAATCGCAGGGACTAAATAGTTTTGTTGCAGGTAGAGGTAATTGGTTCCCTATTTGTCGAAATTTGGTAATTGGGGATTAGATCAGTCCGGTCTAATGGAATCGGTCACTTTTTTTTCCCACTACTTGATGTCATATGTTATGAAAAAAAATGGCTACATTTATTTTTTTTTAAGAAATTAAGAAAAAAAAAGTATATGCAGTTGGTCAGATTTGTTTTCTCTTGAAATTGGGAACTTAACTTCTTGGACACCGATTTCACTTTGAGGAGCCAGGAACCGGACCAACGCTCCCGAGGACCAAATCCAACTTATTGGTCCGGTCCGGTCTAGTCTGGGTGCTCGGTTTAGGCGCTCTGTGTTACACATCCCTAATTGTTGGGATATATAACACGACCTTTCATTAGAGATTTACAAGATGCTTGAAATGATTGGAGCACGAATCACAGAAGCTGCTGGGTATGCACCTGACGTTTCATCAGTTTTGCATGACATGGGAGTGGAAGAGAAGAAGAACGCAAGGAAGGTGCATAGCGAGAGGTTGGCAATTCCTTTTGGATTTTTAATTGCAAAAGAGAGGGTTTCTGCGGATTTTCATGAGGTGACCAAGGTGATCTCGCAGGTCTTGCCTAGATTATTGGTGGACTTATTAATTTCACTTCTTGCTTCTTTAGGGACCATATTCTTCCGCCAAGTTTGTGATTTGAGCTTACATAGTGAAGCGATGTGGTTTGCACGCTACAATTTAAAAGCCTCATGGGTTCCCAAGCGATGGAACAAATCTAGGCACCCCTTCGGGGGGGTGTACAAGAAGTTGACACCAGCTCAGTTGAAAGCGGGCAGCCTAGTTCCACTAGAAAAGAAAGAAGTAGAGGGTGTACAAGAAGTTGTAAGCCCGCGAGTGCTTACAAAAGGCCTTGATATGGGAAGTTGAACAGTATTTTTGTCTATTGTATTTATTATTTATTAAGTCAAAACATTCAATTTACTCATTTTTTTTTCCTTTTTAAGTTATCATCCTTCAAAAGACAAAAAACAATTAACAATTGTTCCTCCCAAAATTACCCTTAACAATGAGACCAAATATTAAGAAGGTAAGTCTTGCCACGAAGGGAGTATGACACTCCATTCAGCGCTCACCACGTGTCTAGGTAGATCCACCGATCAATCTCTTTGTCTCTCTTATGCACTTGCATTTCTCTTCATCGTTGTTCCTTCCATGGCAAATACACTCGCAAAATACGCACAACTTCTTCGCTAGCATTCTCTCCCCCACCCACATCGTCGATGCCTTCAACTTCCTAGACTGCCTCTCCCTTGTCGGAGGTGAGGGTGGTCCTCACCAAATCCGGCCAGGGCAACCCTCACTCAGGCCACAAGGGTCGAGCCCTCGCTAGATTCGGCGAGGGTGATCCTTACTTGTGGCCAATGAGGACTGTGATACCATTACTGATGTTCAGTCCTTGGCATGGCTGAAAACCAGCCACAGGCCAAAGGGAAAGAATGGAAAAAGGAAAAGGTGAAGAAGATAAACAGAAGGTGCAAAAGAGAGATTTACCAGTGTGGCAAGCGCTGAATAGAGTGTCATATCGCCTATGTGACAAGACTGGCCTAACTAATCTTTTCTTGCATGGTTAACATAACTTACAAAATTGTTCGTCTCCACGGAAAGGCTAACAAAATAGCTAAACAATTTATTTATTTTTTATTGGGATGAATTAGTCTTTCACATAAACATCGACAGATTATCCACTGCATTGGAAAGAACATGTGCAGGTGCTCGAGTCCGTGCAGCGTCCGGTAGCTGGTTGTTCGTAAGAAGCACTGCACTTGAGTGCGCAACGGCCATCATTGCAGTTCGGAGTGGTTATGGGCAGAGTGCACGTTTGGGATACGTCTATCTCCGCAGAGACCATCTGATGCTCATTTGCCTAAACCATCGATAAGTAAAAAAGAATATTGAGGATGAGATAGCGTATAATTGTGAACACTTGGACATATTGATTATCTTAGCGAGCATAGTTTGACATTACCAGAATACACGACAGGATGAGGCCCAAAACAATCATGCCGAAGCAGTTCTTCATGATGCTTGGAGCCGGACACAATACACAAATTTGATCGGCTGAAGGTTCTCAGGTATTACCTGGGTATAAATAGTCATGCTAATTGAAATGAATAAAAGGAATTTTATTTATTAGGGATTCGGGTCGCTATTATTTGGTAACTGAATCAGACTTTTCCTACAATGTTAGGAAATCATGAAATCGATGTATATTATCTGCAACAAATTAATGTTGCGAAAGATTGTAGGACTTCCTCTACAGGAACGAAACGGTTTCCATTCACCCTGATCAACCAGATCCATGATTAGATGAGTCATTCCATACAAATGACAAGTAAGAAAGGCAAGACTGGATCCCCTTATCTTAGACCCCTTGTAGGCTTAAACACTTGAGTGACTTCTCCATTCCAAAGCAATTGCATACTGCTAGTTGTAACACACCGCATGATAAGATCCACCAGTGACTCAGGGATGCCGGCCAATTAAAGAGTCTCACAAATGAAATTTTAACTTAGTCGATCGGACGCCCTTCTTTCCCCTCATCTTGCGCATTGAGTGAATGATTTCCTGAGCAATGATGATATTATCTTGAATGTATCAACCTGGAACAAAGCTCACTCAGGCGGGTGAAGTGAGAAGATGCATAACTTCCTTGAGCCGGTTGATAATAATCTTGATGATTATTTTGAAGGAAACACTGCAGAGACTAATAGGCTTGAAATGCTTTTGTTCCGAACCATTAGTTGAATTCTTCATTCTTTTTCTTTATTTCATCTTTTTATTCATTCAATTCACAGTCATGGACAAAAGAAAGTCTTTCAGGAACTTCAACTTTGAGAATTAGATTATGTCATGCCTCGAATCCCGAGCGCACGAATATCCATCAATGATCGATTAAATTGCGACGTCTCAAGACGCGTCACTGACCCATTCTTTTCATCTTTCAATTAGACGCAAGCAGAATCATTTAATATAAACACCTAGTCAACCAATCTAAGAACAGGAATAGTAAACACATCAATCATTTCCAAAATAAAATTTAGAGAAGGTGTCTGAAGAAGTTTAATATAAACACCTAGTCAACCAATCCAAAATACTATTTTTATTATTTGTTGTTAATCTTAAGAAGTTTAATAAATACAAGCCTTTTTATGGCCACTTCCTATCGACCAACTCAAAAACCTTTAGTGGTCAGGGTTAACCTAAACTTCACTAACGATGAGGCCAACAAAAAGTGACGCCAGGCACGCTCGCGTCTTGGTCCATTGAGACCCCAAATCGCACTCAACGATTGTCTCTAATACGGACCTGAAAATATTTAACAACAATGAGGTGACATATAAATCTTAGCGAGTTAATGGCCTAAGCCTTAGTTAGGACGCAAATTCACCTCGGAGGTAGCCTAAACATATAATGGCATACAATCTTACCTCGCTTTGTCACACCCCTGCATATTAGTACATCGCATATATCATTATCAATGTAACAAGCATGATCAATAACCAGAACACATAACTTTCATGCACCAAACATCCACACGAGTCTTGATTATAAGGTAAAACCCATTTTGGCCTGTCTCATACCATGCTTCACAATTTTACCCCATAATTAGATGCAATGCATCACAATCGTCTACACATATTCCGATCATTATGACTCATTGGGCCACGATCAACACACGAGTTGGTAATCTTCTGGCATGACCGAACATCCCGCCCTATCGGGTACGATATAATCTAGACACTCCACCTATATGACATTCATAAAGGAGATCTCAACCCAAACTCAGCATCCAAACCCTCGTTGGGCATCCGATAAATATCGAGTATCATCCCTAAACTCCTGTTGAGTGACAGGTTCAATCAAATGACTACACAAGCACGCCAACACTCAAGCTAATTTTTATCCGTTGTTAATTAGCTCAGTGTAAAAGAGTGCATGCTTAAAAAAACAAATCTCGAAAAATCTCTACATTCAAAATTTCAATAAAATAATTGCACATGATCACATACTTAAAATCAACCCGCCAAAATTTGCACGCTTTCATTTTAAAACCACATTGCCCCATTTAGCATATAAAACACAGCGTCTAAACATGACACCTCAAAGTTTGTCATTTTCTTTTCAAATAAACCTTCTTTAAAAATAGCATTTAAACTCATGATTTGGGCAATCGATAACATGGCATTACAAGCTTAGAAATTCATAATTATGCATAATTTCACCCAATAAATCAAGCATAAAATCCTACTTAATAGCTAATTTATCCTTAATTTCCACTAATCACAATTAATTAGTGCTAACGTGATTAATTAAGCTAATAGTGATCATATGCCACCATGGCATCATTATCCGATGAGTTGTTTTATTCAATCTTTTTTTGTTGTGCTTACCATATCTACAGGAATAATTTAGGAAATATAATTGTATTAATAAAGGAAGACAGGGTGTGATTTTTGATATATTTAGAAAATAAATAAATTTTTGACAATGGGAGAGATATGATTTAATTTTGATTTTATGAGTGATTTAGGCATTTGTATGTTTTGTTTAGTGCAGAATTATCATTTTACCATTGTCTAAACATACGTGGTTATTATTCTTTAGTATGTAACTCTTTCTCTCTCTCGTTCACTTTTCACTTTCCCTCTCGCCCTTCTCACATGTAAGAAGGTCAACTCGCGACACGTTGCTTCTAGCAAGTCACCCCCAGTCGCATCCTGAGCTGCAGCCGTTGCATAGCGAGTTATGGCTATCGCAGCATCGTGAGTCGTAGCAGTAGCATGTCAACTCACAGAGGTCCCGTCCCCTCACTCATGGCCACCTTTCCCTCTCTAAATCTCAAAGATCCATAGGGCTAACGCGATGATCGTCTGCACATCCAAACACCCCGGTGGGGTGGTCACACGCGTCAGACAATGGATTACCACCATTGAGCTGCGACAGCCGTGTAGTGATGACCAACCACATTATGGTGATAGCTTATGAAACATTGACACCATATGAGGGCTTTTATGTCGTGTCGTGTCAAACACTTTGATATGTTTGACACTCTCTGACACTTGGCCAATACGTGTTGAAAAATCCGATATCTAGTTAACTCTCCCGACGCTCTCTAACACGCAAGTCGAAAATTTTGACATGATTTTGACACGTATGAGATCAGTTTTAAAAATTTTCAATAAATGAAAAGTTAAATTTTAAATATGTAAATAAATACAAATTAAAATAATAATTAGGAAAAGAAGAAAAGCCTAACATTTTCTTCTTTTCCGACTCTCACTTCCCATAACACATAATTCACCTCCGAAATTTATTTTTTTCTCCTCTTCCTGCATGCTTTTACACATGAGTCCAAAATATGAATTGTTTTTTTTTCTTTACTCCAGGTTTTATGGATTATTGTAGTGGAGTTTAATTTTTCAAATTGAAATAATAACGATATTAACAAATGGTGAATTGATGTTTTTAATGTAAATTTATTTTAGACTCTTTTTTTTAATTAATTATTTATTTATTTATTTATGAATTTGAATCAAATTAATTTGATTAGAATAATTGTAAAAATGATAATTTATCATTTATATATAAAAATATATATTTAATATACAATGTGTCCCAACGTATCAGAATTCTTTATTTTTTGAGAAACAATGTATCGGCATGGCAGCCTGGATGGTAGAGCCTCTGTGATCCTTTCACCCAAAGGGGAGGGGTTCGAAGCCCTTGCGAAGCAAATGGGCTGAAGGGCTGTTAGGTGACTTACCCGGTGGCATGGGATGGTGGTTTCACCTATGCTGCCCCCAGGTTCTACCCGCCGGCTGTTAGCTTACGGGGTTTCCTGGGACAAAAAAAAAAAAAAAAAAACGTATCGGCTTACTGTGTCGTGTCGTATTGTGTGTTGTGTGTCGATATCGATACTACTTAGGTGATAGCTCACCACCTCTCTCTAACTATTTTCCTTTTATTTGTTTCTTTATTTTACTGACTTGGTGCCACCAGATATAATTGAACAAATCCTAAAATTACATGTAGACTCCGACATCCAACTCAGCATGCCAGGTGTCCAGCTCATCTTTCTGACGAGGTATTTTAGCAGGGGATACAAAGACTTAACAAAAAGAGTCCTTCCAATCCTTTATGTTATTTCCAATATCTCCTGCGGCGTCACCGGTCTGATACAACTCGAATTTTGCAAGTTAGTTGTCACCAACTAATTGAGCCCGGTTGGTCGGCTTTTTTGAAATTTTAAGTTTGGGTAATATGGGTAATATAAGATATATAAATTTGATCATAAACTTAAAACACAGAATTAGAGTTACCACAAATTGATTTGGAAAACATAGGTTGATTGCAAATCCAAATGCATATGTCGACGAAGCAGGTGTACGAAAACCTAGAAATCTTAAATCTTATGGGTCTTAAACCATGTATAACTCTTTTTTTTTTTTTTTGGAATGGGCTACATATGAGCCACTTCAAATTTGAAGAGCTCACTCATAATGGATTTTAAAATTTAGAGCCTAAAATAAATTGATTCAATTTAGTGCCCATTTCCAACCCACTAGGCCTCAAACTCTTTGTTCTCTCCCTCTTTGCTCTCCTTACCATTCTCTCTTCCTCCAACCTAGCTTGAGATGCCTCTAGCTTGCACCTCAACCTCTTGGTTGACGCTTCCAATTCTTCGATCCGCTTCACCGACCTGGCAATCTCGGTGTACTTGGAGCAAATCACACCCTCCAGTAATAGGATAGGGACACCATCTCTCATACGAGCTTGTGCTCGAGGAGCAACTCATGCTCACGGAAGTCCTCGAAAAAGCAAAGGAGCCTGAAGATGTCTGGCGCGCGCGCCTAGACCTGCACGAAGGACCGTAGGTAGCAGGCATCGAAGGAGCAGCCGAATGCCGCCTTCTGGGAGGAGCTCTTGTCCAAGCTTAACGACGGCATTGATGGCTTTGACGGATCAATGGGGATCAAATTTTATTGTCATCTGTGGCCATCGTCTCCCTCGAGCATGCATTTGACCAGGAGTAAACCCTTCCAGATTTCGTATAAGTTCCAATTGGAACCTGAAACATAGAACACACCTATTGAAACACGTTCCTCATTTTCTAGAAGCTACATTCTACCATGCACACCCAAGAACTTGAAATCTATCCCGTTATATGTTCCAGTGTCGATTCTAAAGACTACCTAAGTTCCACCTTTATTATTAATTGAATGATTGTAATGAATTATCATATCTAATAATCACCACTTGTTGCTACAAAAAAAAATGAAATATTAATAAAGTAAAAAACTTAGTCATTAAATGTAAGCTGAAACTAATAGTTCTAGACTATATACTTATAATCGAACATCATAGAATACCATAGGATTGTGTATAGACATAAACCAAAAAAAAAAACTTATTGCATGTTTTAGGTTCCAAGTTTCAAGTTCCACAAATCTAGAACTTAGAACCTATCCATTGAAATAGGTTTTCCAATTTTTGGATCCTAGAACCTACCATACATACCTTAGAACCTAGTATTGGACAAATTCACATCAGTCTAGTTCTCAGATTCTAAATTCTATCGTGAAACCATACTCATCCCTACGTTTGTCATTAGTTACTTTTTATTGTTTGCTTGTGATTTCCATTACTCTCTCTCCCTCACCGTTGCTTTTTTGTTTTAATCATCTTTAGAAAGTTCCTCATCTTTGGTTCTCTTATGCGGAAAGTGGTACAGCTAGAATGAATTTATGGAGTTGATATTGTGTTTTAAACTTTCATAAGTACTAATAGTGTCTAAATGAACTCAATTATAGGTAAATTAGATGATTTGGAAGTTCCAAAAACCACAAGATCAAGCATTTGACCCTAAAGGAGCCACGCCTTCTTAGAATAAAAATTTCTCTGTTTTAAATGAAGTTATGGCCCTCAACTTGTGCTCTAAACTTTCTCAAGTACGAATAGCATTGAAATAAACACAATTATAAGCAAATTAGACAGTTTGTAAACTAAAAACACCACAAAATGAAGTATTTGACCGAAATGGAGCCAGTATTTCTTAGAATAGGAAGTTCTTCTTTTGAATGAAGTTATGGCCCTCAACTTGTGCTTTAAACTTTTTCAAATACTGATAACATATAAATAAACACAGCTATAATTAAATTAGATATCTAAATACCACAGGATCAAGCATTAGAGAGCCTGTGCTAATTCTAATAGACAGTGGGGATGAGTGCTATGACGGTGCTATGTGTTACCTAGCGCCTCATGCTTGAAGGTTTCAAAGTCTTCGATTGAGCAATGTGTGTGTGTTGCTGAGGCTGTTCACAATTTGCAATGGAGGGTCTCTTTGTGGTTTGAAATTGAAGCAAAGGGGGCGAGGTTTGTGGAGGACGGAGTGTTGGTCGTTCAAGTTGGAGCGTTGGCTGGGGGCTGCAGAGGACAGAGGTGAGAAGTGGGGGCTCGCTGGGAGGGACGCTTTCGTGTACTCAGTGTTCTAGGCAATGGCCGAGGTGTAGCGGTAGTTTAGGGTGGTGCCAACGGTGAAGGAAGGGGTGGAATGCGCGATGGAAATCTCTTGAGATGTTTTTTTTTTCTTTATTTTTAATATATTTTAAATGTGCTAAATGCATAATTGGTATAGCTAAAAAAAACTGAGTTATGTGGAAGGATTGGGTTTGTGTTAGATCTAAGCTGAGTTAAGTATGTATCATCTCAATTATATAGAAAATAAATGAGTTAATACGAGTTAAATTGATAAAATTGAATTGAACCCATTTATAACCCATCCAATTCACCTATTTGCCGCCTCTAATTATGGGCTTGTGCTGGCGTTCTTTCGATCACCACTAAAAAAAATATAAGGAAAAATTTAACTCAAAAAAAAAAAAAAAAAAAAAAAAAAAAAAGTAAAGAGGCATTTGAACATGATGTGATCTTTCCCCCTAGAAACCGACTTCAGCATCGAGAAAAGAACCGAACTTTTTATCGGTGAATGTGTCACGTTTTTCACACAGTAGTGGGCTAGTGAGTCACTTTTAATCTTTATTGGAAGGTGAAAAAAAGGAATGCAGTGGAAGCATGCTCAAGTCCAATTTTATTTAATTTTATTATTGTCACCATAATGGCAACTTTTGATGACACATACATTCCGCAGGCGAGCTCCGAAACCTTTTATTCTTAGTACTCAGGATGACATGACTCGCTTGATGAGCATGACGTACTACAGAACAGAATCAAGGTCCGATCTTTATGAGACCGTCTTCAATCATCTGTTCGAGACTCCAGGTATCGTCGTGGCACTTATAAGACCAATACGCCCACCCGAAAGTGGCCTGCCTGTACACGTCTTGCTGGGCCTTGGCGAATCTCCCCGAATCCTCCTTTGTTGCCCCATCGAAGGCCAATGTGGAGGTCCATTCCCCTGCAAAACCCATTTTAACTCACAAAGATCATAACATGTACGTGCTCTACCGTGCACGCGTCGTGTTTATCTGTGCGTTCTATATAAACATGCTCTTGTTGCTTTCCGAATACAGGCTAGGACTCACCAACAAAGCTCAAGGGCCCCCCTTTTTGGTTTATTTGGCTCAGCTCTTTCTCTCTATCGACATAGATGTAGCCAATGTTCTGCTGCAGATTCCAATGCTTAAACTTCGGATCGTAGAGGTTGTAGAAATGTACATCGATAACCACTCGGCTCAAGTTTCTCACAGATGGAAAGAGCTCTAGGGGGTTGGGTGCTCCCAACCGGTTGGACATGATCACATAAGCATCCGGAGTGTACCTCCTCACAGCCTCAAAACCTAACCGGTAGTAATCAGTAAGATCGTTCAACTTGACATCTGGGGCTTGAGGCTCGTTCATCAGCTCGATTGCGACCAATGCTGAATGGTTGCAATATCTACTTGACATTCACAAGTGAGCATGCTTTAGAAAACCAAATTAGATAAGATCTAGCATGTTTACATCAACAGCAATGAATCCAACTCATCGAAATACTAATGAGATATATGTCATGAGTGATATGTCTAAAGTGAGAATTCATTTCCCAGACCTTGCTGCTAGGAATTCTATAACTTTCACAGTCTCCTGAATGTAAGAGTCACCCCATTCCACAAATCCATCCCTTGTCGCGCTATGAGCTTCGCCATTTTGAGACCCTGGGGCAGCATGGAGATCAACTATTACCTTCATACGATAATTCCTGCGAAAGGAGTATTCAATTATTCAAGGTTAGACTCATAAGATTCTCTTATTTTCGATCACTACTGATCCAATTTTCTATCAGAGTTATTTGTATAAGATGTAAAGGATTGAAAAGTTGCTTACTCTGCCCATGTAAAGGCCCTATCCAGTGCATACAGCGAGCCTCCCACAAAAGGCTTCGGTGGTGTTGGATCATATGCAATCCACCATCCTACCGGAATCCTCACGGCAGTTACATTATTGGTCGCCATAAATTGGAAGTCCTGCTCGGTAATGTCATTTTTCCAATGATCCTGCAGAGCACATTTGAAAATAGATTACTGGTCTACTTTGTCTCTGTATCCTTATTACATGCTTTCTGTGCCACTAATCAATTAACAATTACCCGTAAGAGTTGTGGGGCAGTACTAGGGCCATAGCCATTTGTTATCTGGTATTCGCCTTGTAAGCCACCAACAGTGTTTATATCGAAGACGGACGGGTCATTATCATTCCAATTCGTATCTCCGTTATAATCTGCTGTCACTGATGTCAGTGTTTTTGCCTGATCATCCATACAACGTTAGAAATTTTTTTTTACATCAATCGATGTGACTGTATCCGTTTAACAATAGAGGAGTATGGCGATTTCTTCTATTATATTTAGTTGGGGATTTTGGATGACCGAATGGAAATGCTTTTGTAGTCCAAAAGTTCATTTTGATTAAAGAGTAAAGTAATTTTGTCGCTGAAATGACTGTTTTTTTGCTTTTCCATGACAGCTTTTCATTGCAAAAGGTGGATATACTATCTGCAGAAGATAGTATATTCGTCCTATTGCATGAAGTGCTGCTGCCGTTTATCAAACAAACCAGGGGTGTCCATCACGTACTCGTAGCGTCAACAAAATACAGAACGTGCCCATGTAACATGCTGGAAAGTCTTAGAATAGTATATGCCAACACGAGTGCCATGTGATAGTTTGGTAGAAACACCATGTACTGATGTTCATATGACATTGTTTCTTATGTTGGTCATGTTTGTCAAAGTTTATTCGGGTCTTTGTCTAACATTAGAGTAATAGGTGCAATAAATCAGCAACAGATAGCTTCATGTAATTTCTGCACCTTATGATGTACGTAAGGACTTCTACGTCTTGTGCTGTTCGGCACAACAACGTAGTCCTGCAAAATTTTACTGTCGGAGTGAAGATAGTGTCAACCACGGGATGAGAAATCACCCTCAACCGTCAAATCGAAAACCACGGGATGAGTACGATACTACAAAATAATGTAACTTACGTATAGCACTTACTTAAATCTCATAATTTTTTTTACTCACTTTAGTGCTACATCAATGTAAAAACGATCATTTGAGCATCATTTCCGACAAATCGTCCTATGTATATTTTGTTTTCAATTTGCCATTCAAATGTGGAATTTTAAAATAAATTGAAGTTCAACATGGAAATTTTTGTCTAGTATGACAAGAGTATCATAAAAGTCATCCTTTCTTAATTTTTCTTTCAAACTTCCTCTTCTTGTCAGTTAATCACTTTTAAAAAAATTAATGAATCTAAATGTTCACTTCAAAAAATTTATGGCACTCTACCTTCAGCTTTCCCACACATCATGTTGAATGATATATTATAAATTAATGTAAGGTCGACTTTTTTGGTGAAGCAAAATTGCTCATGATGCTCAAGTAATTGATTTTTCAAATTAGTCATACTTAAGTGAGCAAAAAAAAAAAAAAATTTATGTCAATCAAATAAGCGACATACAATATTTATGACATATCTAGTGAACTTACCCTTAAAAATCACTCATTGTTAATCGTTGTATGGGCCATGACGCAATGGTTGTGCAACCCTCGGCAACAAAGAATGAGCCATGTACGCCATAATACAATGGGGACTGTAGAAGTCATATAGAAGCTGGAATAGCGGGGATTACCTGGAGAAATAACCCATTAGATGCTCGGAGTCGCACTCGATTGGGATTGTTCGGGTTCCTTATAATTTCAAAAGTTTCCGAGGCACTCGGAGTACCAGAAACTTCTGCAATCACTATTTTTTGGCCTTTCAATCCAACGAATTTCTTGTTGAAAGCTCTGATGTTGAATTTAGTGTCGGAAATCCTCCACAGCTGCACCATAGAAAGGGCAAAAATTAAGGATGGCATGTGAATCTTTTCAGCTTGTCTATGTGGGGGTGATTCATATTCCTCATCGACAAGAAGGCAAGGAGTCCCACTCCCCGGTGAGTGGGCGGAGGTCCGAGGGCTGTTCCAAAGGGGGACATTGAGGGTAGTGGCCCCGCATTTAAAAGGCCTTTATAGTTTGAGCTTATATTTTGTTGGTAATTTAAGTTTGCACTCATTAATAGCTATTGTTTATATATATTATCTTTCTTTTATAATTGAGAGTTGTAACAAAAAGGTAAAAGGTCATGATGTAGCCCTACTTTAAGGATAAATTAAAATATATCTTATATCTTGATTCTCTTTCTTGCTTTTACTTTCTATTTCGTTGTATTTATGAACCCTAATAGTTTTATAAGTTGGATAGTTGATTATTGAAGATAGAAAGCCATACCCTGAAAGTTTCCCAGCTAGCGGCCCGGTCGCGATTGATGACTATGTTGGCGCCTTCAGCGCACAGGAATTTTTTCAGCGGCGTCGACTTGAACTGCACTTGAGTCCCATCCTACCATCCAATTGGTTGATCTCAGTGAAAGAGTGAAGTAGTATTTTGATAGACCAAACTAAAAATGGTATATGTCCTCATTTTGAGGGGGTTAATAGAGTTCATATTTACAGGTCAAACCAACATCAAGTCCATATTTATGTATGTCAGAGATCTAGCGATATGATGAAAAGCAATGTTCGATTAGAAACTAAGTTCTGGGACATTTGGGTATCTTAATTTAAGCAAATTGTACTACTAGTCTCGTGTTAGAATCATGTACTAAATTGTACTAGTCTCATGTTGGAATCATCTACTAACACACATAGACATGCCAAATGGAATCTGCATGTATAATTGCACCGTTGTTTTGTACTCTTATGGTTTTGAAACATCCTACACATTTAAGCAACAATCACAGTGCATTCAAATGTCATATTGGACCCGAGAAGAAACTTTGCGATCACCCAATAATACTAATTGTGAAACTGTAATAAAAGAGTGTGTTAGAGAAAGTGAAATGTACAATTTTATGTACATGACATAATAACAATTCAGAGGATTGCAGATACTTTATCTTTTTATTTTAAGTACCTACCAAGAGCTGTCCAATGAGCCCATCGAACCGAGAAGGCTTCATCCACCCCTCAGTGACGAGCCAATTTCCGAGGTTCACAGCCCTGAGAGGCAAGTTGAACTCGGTGGTCTGGGCGAGGATCGAGGGAAGGAACACAAAGAGAGAACAAAGCAGCACGAGTGGATGGTGACGACAGTGTGCCATTTCTGGCTCTCTTCGTTGCTGTCAGATTAAATGAGACACAGAGAGATAGAGAGAGAGCCAGCACATTTATAGACCAGCAGAGAAAAGTCTTAAGACTAAGAAGGCTTCGGTGGGATGTTGACTTGACGCATTTGAGAGGAGTCCAGGCTTTAGTGTTGTGTTGACATGATGCATTTGAAAGTAGTGCAGGTGGGGATAGCCTTTATGCCAAACGCACTCGAAACACCAAGTTGGATAAAGAATATTCGGGCCTATAGACTGTGTAGACCAAATCATATGGACCGTCAATCACATAGGCTCCAAGATGGGACTCATATGATTAATAATTCTGATGACGTATGTTCATATGATTTATAAATCATGTAATAACTTCTCTTTTTCTTGTCATATTATCTAGCGACACGAGCGTAAGACCCGGCTATCGTCATGAAACACCTTACTAGATCCATCAATCAGTTAAATCAAAACCTTCTATATATGCAAATGGCCTAGATTTGAAGTAGTTTGCATAGAGTTGATGAGATTCAAATAAATGATCTTTAGTTCTTCTAGCTGGAAGTCATCCAACACTTCAAGTCTAATTTGATTCCAATTAGTAAGAGGGATCTTGACCAGATCTACTAATTCTTTGATTCTAGTTAGTAAGAAGGATCTTGAACAAAAAAAATAAAAAAAGATTCTAGAAGCTAAAAAAGACCATCCTGAGCAATTGCTGTGTGGTTATTGTTGTTTAGTATGGGACATGGACACTTTTAAAAAGCTGAAGCCCAAAAGTTATTGCATAATCATACTACGTGGATTAATATCATTTGAATTGTCGCAAACACTATGACAAAAGGCGACTTTAGTCTCTTTGCTCAAAAAGCTACAGTACACTGTATATGGTAACAAAATTCAAATTCGGCTGCGCATCCAACCACTCTCGTGGGCTGGTCACATGCATCAGACTATAGATTGCCACCGTTGAGGCAGCGACTACCTTGAGGTGGTGACCAGCCTCAACTTGGTTGCCATGGATACGAAGACTTAACCAAAAGAGTAACCTCTTATGTTATTTCCAACATCTCTTGTGGAGTCGCTGGTCAGCAATACCTCAAACCTTGCAAGTTAGGGGTCACTAGCGAGTAGCGCCCGGTTTTTTATGGTTTTTCCAAATCTTAGGTTCGGATAATAAATAAAAAATAATTATAAAATTAATACACCAAATTAGTGTTACCACCAATCGATTCGGAAAATTTATGTCAGTTGGAAATCTAAATAAACGTGGGAAGGAAACTGGTGTACGAAAACTTAGAAGTCTTAAGTCAGGGACTCAGTTTTGTGTGGGATAGATTAGAATGCAAAACCTAAAAATCCTAAGTGGGGACTTAAACTACCCATGGAAGGATTAGCATTCCGCCAGGTTCTTTCGCTTTAAAAATATAAGGATCATCTAAAAAAAAAAAGTAAACTCGTGACTTTGATTTTTTTTAGATGGGGGGACTAATGGTTCTAATTTTCTAACTAACTATGATTTTGAACATGACATGGCCTTATCTTTCCCCCAAGAAAGGGACGTCAGCATTGAGAGAGAAAATTGAACTGTCAATAGGTTAATGTGCTCGTTTTCACCACAAAATAGGCTCATCAGTCACGTTAATCTCTTCTGGAAGGTAATAAAGTAGGAATGTAGTGGAAGTATGCTCAAGTTCAATTTTATTTGATTCTATTATTGTCACCATAATTTCAACTTTTGATGATACACACATTCCGTAAGCCCACTAGAAACCCTTTTATTCTTAGTATTCATGATGACATGACCCGCTTGATGAGCGCGAGGGCCTATAGAGTGGAGTGAAACTAAGTTTGTATAAGACCGCCTTGAATCGACACCGGAACCTCTGGAGTGCTAAAAATTGGCACAAAGGGACACTTAAGTACCAAAAGTTACGAAAGTGATATTTAAGTGCCAAAATTGGAGCAAAATGGATTACTTAAGTGCTAATTTGGCCAAAATGCTGACGTGACAATTTTCCGGCAAAGCAAGTGTAAAAACAGCATCGTTTTGGTGTTGACGTGGTAAAAAAATAATATAAAAAGTAATTAAATTTAAATTTAAATTTAAATTTATTTAACATATTTAAAATTAAAAATTTTAATATTAAAAAAATTTTATAAAAAAAGGAAAAGGGGGAGGCGACGAGGGCTGCCCGTCGTCACTTGGGAAGGGCCAGCGACAAAGGAGGAAGGGTCGGCCGAGGTCGCCGAGCCCTAGCCGGGGGTCGGCGACCCCGACCGACCGGCGGCGAGGGTCGTGAGCCATTGTTGGATCTCGGGCAAGGGTTGGCGGCCCTTGCCCAACTGAGCCAAGGGCCATTGCTCACTTGGTGGCTTGACCAAGCAAGGGCCGTCGACCCTCGCCGGATCTGGGCAAGGGCTCGCGAGCCCTCGCCACCGGGCCAGTCGAGGTCGCCGACCCTTAGCCGGGGCTCGGCAACCCCGGTCGACCCTCCCCCTCCGTTGTCGGCCCTTCCCGACAGTGGCGGGGAGGAGGCGGCGGCCCCTCGGCCGCCTCCCCCTCCTGTTTTTTTTTAAATTTTTAAATTTTAAATTTTTAAAAACTAAAATTTTTTATTTTTAAATATGTTAAATAAGTTTAATTTTAAATATAGTTTAATTAATTTTTGTATTATTTTTTTACCACGTTAACATCAAAGTGACGTCGTTTTTTTGCATTATTTAGCCACGTTAATGTGCAAAACGGTGTCATTTTGCACTTACTTCATCGGAAATTGCGCACGTCAGCATTTTAGCCGAATTTTGGCCAGAGTGGCACTTAAGTGATTTATTTCTCTTCGAATGTGGCACTTACTTTTGACACTTAAGTGTCTCTTTATGCCAAACTATGACACTTGAAGTGATTTTTTGCCACCTTGAATGATTTGTTTATGATTTCAGGTATCGTGCTGGCACCTATAAGACCAATACGCCCATCCAAAAGTGGCCCGCCCATACACATCTTTCTGAGCCATGGAAAATCTCCACGAATCCTCCTTTGTTGCCCAATTGAAGTCCAGTGCCGAGGTCCGATCCCTGCGAAACCCATTTTACTCATGACGGTCATGACATGGATCTGCTCTCGTGTGCCCATCGTGTGTACTTGTGTATTCTACGTAAGGATGTTCATGCTGCTTTCCGACCACATGTTGGAACTCACCAACAAAGCTCAAGGGGCCGTTTGCTGGGGTTACTTTGCTCAGATCGGAAGCTTTTGTTATCTACGTACATCTATATCAATCTATGTATGTGTTAACAAAAGTAGTTATTGCTCGCTTGAAATCCCATCCTGTGTTATGGCCTCGTACGGACTTTATCTATTGAGTCATTACACGGATAGGTGCGTGCATCAATTCCCTTCATTGAAATCAGGGGCCGCGCAGTGTGCAGTGCATACAAAGTATATCGAAAAATTTGTTGTATGGCACGTGAGATTGAGAAACGATAGCTTATTATTTGTCTTTAAAAAATGAGTAACTGGTAGAATTACTCAAAGGAGAGATGACAGACACATTCTAAAGACATATGAAGAGGCATCAAGAGCTCTTGATATGTCAATGCTAGCTGAGGATCGCGGCTAAGTGCACCGACCGTGGTGGAGTGCATCGATCCTAGCTGAGGCATCATGCCCGCTCTTTGGCTAGGATTAGGTGAGAAATGGATTTATGACATGTGACTAAAATTTTGATACTTCCGGAAAATGGCATTTTGCGGGGGCTTGCTAGCCCTCACACACCACGGGCAAGGTGGCTCTCACTGGCTGCAGGTGAGGGCTGCAACCCTTGCTAGCGGCCAGCAAGCTCCGAGAAGAATCTCAAAGATTTTGTAGTACCACAGCTTACTATTTTAAAGATTTGGAACTATGAAATTGCTCCCTTCATTGTGGGGTGATGGCGAAATCGTACCATTCAAGTCTTTTCCATGCTTTTCTTGGACGTCTAGAGAAAGCTACAATCATTAGAACCAAAAAAGAAAAAAAAGAAAAAGAAAGGATCTTGAAGGATTCCCAATAAATTCATTGATTTATTCCAAATGCAGGTGATTCTTCATCTCCTTTTTACATTATGTGAACAGCAGGCACATTGAGGAATCAACTAAATCATTAGATTATAGATAATAAGTTCATAACTCTAGCCCATTCCCATTTTGCATGGAACAGATTTATTAATGCTTTGTTTCAAGTTAGTAAGAGGGATATTGAACGAAGAAATAGATTCTAGAAACTAGAAAAATGTATATTAGGCATCTCTTAACTTCACCAAAAAAAAAAAAAAAGGTATATTAGGCAATTGTTACGTGGTTATTATCGTTTAGTACAGGACATGGACGCTATTAGAAAGCTAAAGGCCAAAAGTTGGGATCATGTTAGGAAGCTGAAGGCCAAAAGTTATGGCAAGGTCATACGAAGTGGATTAATATCATTTGAATTGTCACAGGCACTATGACAAAAGGCGATTTTAGTCTCTTTGCCCAAAAAGCTACAGCACACCGTGCATGGTGAAAAAAACCTAAAAAGGGAGGCCTATAAAAATAGGCCTTTGAACCTGTTATGTTATTTCCAACATCTCCCATGGAGTCGCTAGTCAGTAACAACTCGAAGTTTGGAAGTTAGGGGTCCCCAACTAATAGCGCCTGATTCTTAGGTCAATTGGAAATTAAAATACCAAATTAGAGTTACCACCAATCGATTTGGAAAACTTATGTCAATTGGAAATCTATGAAAAAAAAATGTGGGAAGGAAACTGTTGTATGAAAACTTTATCTTTATGTCGGGGACTCGATTGTGCACGAGACATTTATTATGCAAAACCTAAAAATCTTAAGTTGGGGACCTTGACTACTGATGGGATGGATTAGCATTTTGCAAGATTCCATCACTTAAAAAAAATAGGGTTAAAATCACAAAAACTCCAAACTGGTATATATATGATAAATTTACTTCAAACTAATTATTTGATAATAAAAAACTTCAAACTGGTACACTTTTTATAAATTTATCTCAAATCAGTATACTTATGATAATTTTTTTTTTTTTTATATCCAGGAACCGTCGTATAGCCGACAGCTAGCGATGTAAACCTGGGGGCCACTAGCGTGGGGACCCACCACCCACGGCACCCCACATAAGTCACACATTGTGACGAGTTGGGGAATCGAACCCCGGCCTTGCGTGTGGCCAATGTTCAATTCCACCAACTCGGCCACCACGAGGTGGGTCTTGTGACAAATTTGCCTCCCATTAATTTTTGTTAAATTTTACTATCAAATTGCCCAATTTGATGACATATGATAATTGACCGGTATACCGATTTGAGATTTTACTCTCCGTTTATCATAGTTGTACTAGTTTTGTGATTTTTTGTGATATTAATCCAATTTAATGGCGAGTATATTTGTTACAAATGTACTAATTTAGAGTTTTTTGTAGTCATTTATAGTGAATTTGTCACAAATATATCGGTTTAAATTTTTCATGGTCAAAAAATTAGTTTTTGGTAAATTTGTTATAAATATACTAGTTTAGACTTTTTCATGGTATTAAACCAATAAATATAAGGATCATTTTAACACAAAAAAAAAAAAAAAAACACACACACACACACACACACACTCACACACAAAAGCATACCGGTGACTTTGATTTTAAAAAAATTGGGGGACTAATGTTTCATTTTTTTCTAACTAACTATGATTTTGAACATGACATGGCCTTGTGTCTCTCCCGAGAAACGGACTTCAGCATTGACAGAAATAATTGAACTTTTTATCAATGAATGTGCTCATTTTCACCACGACAATAGGCTAATCAGTCACGTGAAGCTTTATTGGAAGGTAATAAAGTAGGAACGTAGTGGAAGCATGCCCACGTTCAATTCTATTTAATTCTATTATTGTCACCATAATGGCAACTTTTGATAATACATGAATTTTGTAAATAGATTACCAATCTGTTCTTAGTATTCATGATGACATGTGTTGATAGATGAAGCCAAATCTTTTTTAGGGGCTTTTTTTTTTCCATTAATTTTGCTTTTAGGTTAAAAGCTACATCTTTATATCAGCAATATTTAGACGCTAGCCAAAGAAAATAGAGAAGAAAGAAAAAGAGAAAAGAAAAAAGTGAGTTTTTTTCTTTATGAATGTTCTCAATCTCTTTGTGCCTTAATATTAAGAGAAGATCATCACTCTATTGCAACTTTCTTCAAAGTCTACTAAATTTGCAGAGTGACTTTGCGCAGAGACATTGCATAGGTTTAGGTGAATTTCGATAATGAATTTTCTAGCATATTCTTTGAATGACACATTTGGTAACCATTCTATTCTCAAGAATAATTTCTGCTTAGAAATGATTTTTTTTTATTTATGTTTTATGGGCAAGTTTCGAGTATTTGAAAACATTTAGTAACTACCCAAGATTTCTATTATTGGAATAAAAATGCGTTTAGTACGGCCCTTAAATTTTTTTGTGACTTAGAATTCTTTTAATTTTTAACTTTTATTATATTTTTCTCCTTCAATTTTTTATAATAAATTTATTTTTTTAAATGAATTTATCATATATTTTAAAATTTTATTATACAAATTTATCATATTTCTATATGATTTTATTATGTAATTTTATTATATAATTTTATCATATTTTTAGTATAATTTTATTATATATTTTCAATTTTTCTTTTAATTTTTTAATAATTTTACTATGCAATTTTATTATATATTTTTAATAATTTTATTGTATTTTTGCTTCTATCTAGAGAAAGATGTAAAGCATTGAAAAGTTTCTTACACTGCCCATGTAAAGCATTGAAAAGTTGTTTACACTGCCCATGTAAATACCTTGTCCAGAAAATTTAGCAAGCCTCCCACAAAAGGCTTTAGCGGTGTTGAATCATAAACAATCCACCATCCTACTAGATCCTCGGAGCAGTTTGATGTTTGTTTGCCATCAATTGGAAATCCTACTCGATAAAGTGTTCTAGTGATCCTACCAAACACATTTGCTAATAAAATATTGATCTATTTAGTCTTTGTATCATACTAAATATTTTCTTTGCCACTTAATAACTAAGGATTACCTATAAGAGTTTTGGGCAATACTTGGGCTATGGCCATTTGTTATTCGGTATTCACCTCATAAGCCACTAACTACAATCATTTCGAAGACAAACGAATCACTATCATCCCATCTCGTGCCTCCATTGTAATTGTTGGGAGTGTACAATAGAACTTCGAGACCTTGCCAAGAGTGACATCCTGAATTTCATGTTCTATTTTCAATTGAACAAGTTGGACTTTTCATCGTCTCGTCTATAATTCTTTTCCTTGAGTTGGCCACTCACGGAATAACTAGTCTATCAAGCGAAGCAATTAAAAAATCTAAACGCAATAGACTTAAGAATTTGACTACTCAACCGTACTAATTTACAAGGGTTATTACGGCACCGTCAAAATTGATCAGAGACCGGAGATAGGTCAATTCGATAGAGGTATGTGATTAATGTGTGGGTGATTCCACATAATTGCAATTTTTTGTCGAACAGCACTAGACCAAATTTTTCTGTCATTTCTATATCCTATGTCCGTATTTGAAATTTCGAGATTTTCACGACAACCGAGAGTCGCCAATGTGTCGAAGATATACAATGTGGCTTGAAAATAATTGACCATGGGTCAATTGCATCAAAAATTCTTAAAAGCTACCCGGTAGGTTAGGTCACGCTAAAATCACGCCAGATTGAAATTAACCGAGAATTTGAACCCGAATTTAAAAATTAGAAGTTTTGTCATGTCACGATTCATTTTAGGAACGTTGACATTCTAAAGATTTTTCTGCAAATTGAGATTTTTGGTGAAAATTCAAAATAGGGCCGTTTTGAACCGGAAAATTCAAAGTATCGTTGTTGGTCGCATTTTTAAGATTTAAGTTGGTTCAATTGACGAGGAAAAATCCTAAGAGGGACGATGGCATCTTAGTTGAATTTATGAGGACCGAATTGAGCTCAATTGGAGGAGGATTGAAAGGGAATCGAATCCAATTTGATGTCCAATGGTCCAAATTCGTAGGCCATGGGGGAGACTACATTTTGGACCATTTGGGAGACTTGTTTGGGAAGCCAAGGAGCTACAAATGGCTGAGGATAACAACCCGAGTGGTGGGGGCAAGCAATGATCAAGAAAGAGGATATTTGTGGTCAAAGGGGAGCCATAAAACTTCTATAGTCTTCTTCTCCCTCAACCAGCCTCCTTTATCCATTGTTGGTCAAAATTTGAGCTCCAAAAACCAAAGAAACCGAGTAGAGCAGCCTCTGCCCGTCGCACAGCCGCCAGAGCTCCTCTGCTCACCGCCTGAGCTTGTCGCTGCTACCCCTGCTCGCGCACTGCTCCGTGCGTCCCGCGCCTATTCATGCCCAGCAAGCCGTTGAGGCCACCTAGAAGCTTCGCCAGCTGCCGTACGTTGCCGTCCAAGCCGCCAGAAGTCCCACCATTGCCTGCCTAGGCCGCTGTAGCCATGGTCGTCCATCTTGATCTATTTCAACCCCTTCAACCGGTCCCTGCAGCCAAGATTAGAAGCGGAAGTCCCAGCAAGAGCTAAGACTTCTAGGCCCATTTTAGGTCCCTTCTGGGCCTTCGTTGGTGTTGCCATGGGGTTGTTTATCGCCCACCTTCATGTCGTCGTTATCATGAACTCATCGGAACGCTAAACCAGTGAGTTTACTTGCTAAACTCTGCTTATGGAGTTAATGATTCTTAAGGGATGATTAGCTTAGGTTAATTAGGGATTAGGTGGTTAGTTAGATTAGATTAATGATTTAATTATTCAATTTTGCATATCAGGTGGTTAGATTAGAAAAATTAAGGGCTAGATAAGTTGTAATATTTATCTAGATAAGTTCGAAAATTTTCTAGGCCCGTTTAGGTGGTTAGATTAGTGTTTCTGGCCTAAGTTGCTATTTATTGAATTTAAATTGAATTATTTAATTAATTTTGGTATTATTTAATTAATTAATATTTTTCGAAAATTATACTTTTGGATAGTCGGTGACCGAAATTTTGTGCTGATTGCAATGGTGTGCTTGGTTTATTTAATTGAGTGTTAATTTGTACAAATTGAGTGGCGATTGAAATTTCGAGTATTTAATTCAAAATTTGGAAATTTTGGTAATTATTTAGAAATTGTCGGGTGTTGGGTTTTGATACCGAAAATGGTTTTAAATACTATATCCAATAGTGTGATTTGAAAATAAAGGGTATCAGTTTTTCTGATTCAAATTGACCGTGTATCCATACACGATTATTTTACCGTATATTTTTAATACGAAGAAAATAGGCCAGGATCACTATTTTAATTTAGGCCATTTGAGTAAAATGCATGGTGTCCTAAGCTGAGATTGAATGGTTGTGTGTTGTTTAAGAGAACCCGTCCCGAGCTGTTGAGTTGGACGTGCCCTTATATGGGATGCCCTACCACTGGATGCTGGTCACAGTAGAGGCTAGACTGATACTCTTTTATGGAATGCCATCAACGTAGTGATGTTGCCGTGCTCGATGGGGTGAGACAATGCCTAGTTATGCTAGAAGACCGCCGAACTTCGAGTAGGCCGTGCCCGTGTGTGGCGTGATTAATAATTAGAATGCATGCTGAGTGAAATTGATGTGCCGGATTATAGGACAAAATTGTGTAGCATTGAATGGAACATATCATAACGATTTGACCCTATAATCGGGACCCCTTGTGTTGTTGAGATGAAAGTGTTGGCGTTCCAATTGTTTGAGCATGAATACTGTTTATGTCTGTGATAAGTACTATACTGACATGCAATAAGGATCTGAGACGAAGTAAGTTTCTGTGATTGTGTGATTGCGTGGTTAGGATGCCTAGGCGTATTTCCCTCCTAGTCGGAGTTTAGGAGGTGAACTTGTTAAGACATTGTCTCACCCCATTGTTGGCTCATCTCTTTTCAAGTCCTTAGATGGAACAGTGTCATGTACGCTATGGGCTTCCGAGGGAGGTAGATTTCCAACATTCCTATTTCCCAGTTTCCGAGACCAACCTGACCCATGAGCTTGTGAAGTCCACTGTTTGGGTCGATGAGGGTCTACCCCACTTGGTACCTCATCGTTTCAAAGCGTGATACCTTCATAAGTCCGATGGGAGTCGGGAAGGTCCTATATGTGGTTTTGACGGGCCTCCCGTCGGGACAGGGGAATGGGAGATAGGGCACCCTCTGGATCCTTATGGTGCCGTGGAGGATCCAGAGCCGAGGACTAGAGAGCCTGGAGTTTAGAATCTCCGTAGCCCCTTTTTGATCTAGACTTCTGTATATAGGTCTTTTGGTAGACTTTTGCATATAAACTTAGTTTGTTTATAAAGGTGTTTGGTTTGTTATGATTGTCTTGTTTTCATATCCCACGCTGTTTGTTGTTAGGGGTGTTTAATTTGCTTCTGCATGTGCAATAAAATGAATGGGTCGACGACGCGTCCTAGAATATCGCAAATTTTATCGACCATCGAGGGATGGGTACACACTCTAGGTTCGGGGCGTGACATAGAGGGTGCCCAAATCCAAGCTTGTCATATATCTAGTACGTCCATCTTCACTCAAAAACTTAAACTAATGAGTTTTTGAATCAACTATGATATATTAACTGTTTTACATCATACGAATTCTCCAATGTGCATCCTAACAATCCCCTCTTCATGTGTGAACTCAGTGTTAAGTCTACCCCCATAATCCAAGCATCATTTTACATCAGATATCTCACAACTTGAATCTCCATCAACACCCTACTTCATCTCAAAGTCTGTCAATTAGGCCCATGTTATTACACCACAACGCCAGAACACATTAGTGACTAGCTACCTTCATTGAAATATTCACTAAATACAATAGATTGGGGGCCCACCAATCAATTATCGACTTTGATACTATTTAATTAGGGGCACACAGCATAAGTTCAATATATTCACCATCGCCAAGAGGGAGCTCAAGTTCAAACCCCCATTAACATATATAGTTGAACTCACATTCACTCAAAAATCTAAGCCAATAAGTTATCGGTCAACTTGGATATATTAATTGCTATACACCACATCAATTTGATGTGAGATTTCTCTAACTCAACTCACATATGCATCCTAACATTTCTTCTCCCACTTGGTGAATTCTTTACATGCTTCTTTAGACCCAACGCAATTGTACACTATCAAACTTTTATGACCTTGATGCATTGGTAAAAAAATCTGCACTATTTACTTGTGTGTCAATTTTCTCCAGATTTATAACCTTCCATCTATATTTTCTCGGATGAAGTGATATTGTATGTTGATGTGCTTTGTTCTTACAAGAAATCCAATATTCACTCCTCCTTATATAAAATCAAGCTCTTTACACAATATACGTAGCCAGATCACCCCTTAGTAGCAAAAGTAGGGGTCATGAACTATGCCTCAATAGTAGATAAAGCAACCATGCCTTGCTTCTTACTCATCCAACTCATGACTCAGCCAAATAAGAAAACAACCTACCGATAGACCTCATGCTATCAATGTCATCACTCCAATTAGTATCCGCAAAGCATATCAATTCTCACACATGTTGTTCCTTTTAGTTTTTCATGCTTTCATAACATAACTCAAAGTTAGATGTATCATGAGGATAATGGAGTGTCCACTTTGTTGCCATCCAATGCTTTTTCCATGAATTGGACATATATTTTCTCAATACTTTCACTACTTGCATACTAAACTATTGCTATCTCTTCAACTTCCTCCTCAATCTTAGGACACTAGAGGCTAACAACTTGGAACTTGTGGGGTCCTCACTAACTTACATCATGCCATGTTGAACTTCTTGAACACATTTTCAATATATTTCTTTGAGATATATCCACCAAAAGTCTTAAGTTTTGTCATGAAAATGTAACTAAGTCTTAAAATTTACAAAAAGTGCAATCAAGTTCTAAAACTTATCAAATTTATGCAATTAAGTACTTTCTTAATACCATTGATTTGACTAATGGAAGATGCGAACGTGGTATTTTTAGAATTAATTTCTATTTCCTACATGGCATTTTTAATTATTTTTAT
The DNA here is from genome assembly GCA_014182375.1 of Eucalyptus virginea. NCBI lineage: Eukaryota > Viridiplantae > Streptophyta > Magnoliopsida > Myrtales > Myrtaceae > Eucalyptus > Eucalyptus virginea. Next base: position 6,860,155 of record CM024522.1, read on the forward strand.
CCAATTTATATTTAAATTAGATTAAAAAACTAAAAAAGAAAACCCAAAATTTTATTTTAGAAAACATAACTAAAAGAAAAAATAGAGAACAACAAGCTAGTGATCCCTTCCCCTGGAAGGGTCGGCGACCCTTGCCAAGCCAGAGCAAGGGTGCCCCAATCTAGGTGATGCTAACCTTCTCCTGGGGTTAGCAAGGCTTGCCAAGATCTAGGTGAAGGGGCAAAACCTCACCAGCCCCAAGCAAGCACTGGCGTCGCCCTCACCTAGGCCTAGCAAGGGACCCTTGCTTGGGCGCAGCAAGGCCTTGCCAAGGGTGGGCAATGGTCATCGGCCTTGGTCAATGTTGGCATTGCCCAGATTTGGGTGCCTAAGCCCAAGCTTGGTGAGGGTTGCTAGCTCTTGGTTAGGGCTGGCGAGGATGATCGACCACTACCAACCCCTCTAGCCATGGGGGGTGGCAATGAAAGTGCCCATCGACAAGCCCTGCCATTTTCCTTTTTTTTAATATTTTTTTTAAAATAAATTTTAGCTTTTCTCTTTGAGCTTTTTAATCTATTTTAAAAATTTTGGATAAAAATAATTTTAAAATGCCACATGGAAATATAAATTAATTAAAAAAATACCACATCAGCATCTTCCATTAGTCAAATTGACAGTGTTAACGAAATGACTTATTGCATCAATTTGACAAGTTTTAGAATTTGATTACACTTTTTAAAAATTTTAGAACCCAATTGCATCTTCATGATAAGTTTTAGAACTTTTAGTGAACATATCCCTATTTCTCCTAACTTAGCCACAACTTCTTATTCTCATGCTCCTTTTTTTTCTACATGCCCAAGATGAAGTTTGTTGGGCCTAGATCTTTCATCTCAAACTATTTTGCCAATAGTCCTTTTATAATATCGATCATTCTTAAACCGTTCCCAACTAGCAACATATCATCAACATATAAGGTTAAGATAACAAAATCATCCTATAACCTCATCATGTAGGCACAATGATTAGCATTACAATGAACAAAGCCAAACTTTAAGACATAGGAGTCGAAGTTCTAGTACCACATTCTTGGAGATTGCTTCAGGCCATATAAAAATTTGTTCAGTTTGAAACAAAATCTTTTTTTCCCTTTGACCATAAACCCTTATGATTGCTTCAAGTAAATATCCTCCTTTCAAGTCACCATAGAGGAATGTTGTTTTCACATCAAACCGCTCTACCTCAAGATTGTATGTAGTTGCTACATATAAGACATGTGGAGTTCAATTTACTAGCAGGTAAAAAGATCTCACCATAATCAACTCCGTCTATCTGTGAGTATTCCTTTGCAACCAAATGAGCTTGTATTATTTTATTTCTCCATCTACAAATATCATCTTCTTGAACATCCACTTGCAATCAATTGTCTTTTGACTGCAAGTAGTTTAACCAAACTCCACATTCTATTTGTATCCAGTGAGTTCATTTAATCTTTCATGAAATTTTCCCACTTTTTGGCATCCTTCACACTTCTTGCTTCCTTGGCGGTACTTAAATCATCATCCTTAATAGTCAAAGCACAATTCTCATTACTATTAAATAGGGTATACTTCTCAAGTGGTCTTCTTAGTCATCTAAACCTTTTTAAGACCGGTTTTGATGGTGCTTCAACTTGAAACTCAATTTTAGAATCTACGGTGTCATCCACCTCGTTAGGCTCATTAGCTTTGGAATCTAAAGTTTATGTTTTGGCTTGTATAGTCTTTGTCTCTTCCTTCAAACCTACATCTACTTTAACCATCAATAGTTTTTTAGGAGCTTGTGGAAAAATCTGATTTGTCATAAATTCTCTAAACACCACATCCCTATTGTATATGATATGTACAATATCAGGGTTCCACAAGTTATAATTCCATTTGGCATCATCCTTGTACCCAATGACTATGCATTTCTTTGACTTACTCTCGAACTTGTTACTCTTTTCCTTTGGTACATGTATATACACTTCATAGTCAAATACTCTAACATGGTATATGCATGGCTTCATCACGAACAATGCCTCAAACGGTGTCTGACTCGTCAAAGCTGATGTGGGAGACATGTTCTTTAGATAGCACACCATAGCCATTAGTCCCTGCCAATATTCAACTAATAAGCTTACACTACTTACCATACTGCTTGCCTTCTCCATGAGAAATCTATTAATCCTCTCTGCCACCCCCATTGTGCTGAGGTAAATAAGGCATTCTCTTTTGCCTTGCAATGCCACTAGTCACACAGAATTGATCAAATTTCACTAAATAGAATACCCCTCCATTGTCAATCCGCAAAACTTTGATTTTTCCTATCCAACTAATTTTCCACCAAAGATTTGAACTCTCAAAAGTTTTCAAACACATTATCTTTCCTCTACAAGAAATACATCCACACATATTTAGAAAAATCATCGATCAAACAAATATAATACATCGAATTTCCAAATGATGCAACAGGTGTAGAAGCAAATAAATCACTATGCATAAGATCCAAAATCCCTTTTGTTCCTCCTATGGATTTAAAAGATACTCGATTTTGTTTCCCATGTAAACAATCTTCACAAAATCCAAAACCTATTGAAGAACTTGAGATTCCATTTACCTTCTTCTTTGAGGAAAGAGTCATCGGTCCTTTCTCACCAATGTGACCCAATCTTGATGGCATAATATAGAAATATCTTCTTTCACCTCCTCTAAGATATAACTTGCACCATTGATCACTGTGCTTTCCAATAAATTCCACAATTTTCGATACCATTTGTCTTTGGCGATTACCATAGATCCACAGATTAGCTTGCATAAATATTTGTCACTAGTAAAAGTAATACCAACATCTTTCATAGTTCCCGTATAGGAATATGCATCACGTCCGGAAGATTCTTGATTGTCCCATCTTTCATCCTCAGCTTCACTTTTTCGTGATAAACAATATAAAACATCGTGTCATCTCCCATTTGCACTATACCTCCTTGATATGGCTCATAACAGTTGAACTAATCTCTTTTGAGGTATCATGTGGAAAGACACTCCAATGTCAATTATCCATGCACTACAGTCAACCTGAGATGAATTGTAGATGACATTCACGTCTCTCATGCTGTTGATATCATCCTTCTTTGTACTATAGCATGATGCCTCATCTCGCTACTCTAGACCCACACTTTTACTTCTACAATCCTTCTTCATGTGTCCAGGTTTTTTACACTTCTAACACATTATTTTTTTATAGATCTCTACTTTTAGATCTTCCTCCAAATATGTTCCTGCCACCAAGTCTAGATTTAGATCTTTTAGTGTTCATTTCTCTTAAGGAAAGATCCTCATTCATTGCATTGTCAGAAAAGCTAAAGCCCAAAAGTTGGGGTCATGTTAGAAAAGCTGAAGGCCAAAAGTTATTGCATGGTCATACTACGTGGAATAATATCATTGGAACTCTCACGGATACTATGACAAAAGGCAATTTTAGTCTCTTTGCTCAAAATGCTACAGGACATCATGCATGGTTAAAAAAACCCAAAAAAGGGTAATATCATAGGTAGCTTCTATAATCTTTTACAAGCATTCTCTGACGGAGACTTAGTTACAGAAACGTTTTGCCGAATTGGAAAAAAAAATTCTTCCAAACCAGCGTTGACCGTAACAATGGAGGCCTGTACACCCTTCTAATCTTTCTCTCTCGTTTAATTTTTAGTTTCCCTCTCGCCCTTCTCAGACTTAAAATGGGAACCTCGCGAGACGTTGCTTCTGGCAAGTCGCTGCAGTCACATCTAGATCCATGGCCGTTGGGTAGTGAGTCGTGGCTATCGCGTCATGAGTCATGGCTGTCACATCTAAACTCATAACAGCCCTGGCCCCTAAGTCATGGCCATCTCTCTCAGATCTCAGAGATTCACAGGGCCAACATGGAGGTCACATGCGTCATATCATAGACTGCCACCGGTGAGGCAATGACTGTCATTGAACTGGTGACACGAGGATTTTCAGTCCTCTGATCTACCAGCTGAGCTATCCCGACCATTCCTTACATATCATCCTCATTTTACTAGATCCGCCATTAGGTGGTGACTGACCTCAGCGTGGGTGCCATGGATATGAGACCCAACCAAAAGAGTCCACCAAACCTATTGTGTTATTTCCAACATCTGCCATGGAGTCGCCAGTCAATAATATTTCCAACTTTGCAATTCACCAGCTAATAGCGCCTAATTCTTAGGATTTTTCCAAATCATAGTTCAGATAATTTACCACATATAAATTTAGTCATAAAATTAAAACACCAAATTAGAGTTAACACCAATCATTCGGAAAACTTATTTCAATTGGAAATCTAAATAAACGTGAGAAGGAAACTGGTGTACAAAAACTTAGATATCTTAAGTTAGAAACCAAATTATGCGTGGGACACCTACAAATCTTAAGTGAGGGACTCAGACTACCTATGGGAAGGATTAGCATTCTGCAAGGTACTTTCACATAAAATATAAAAGGATCATTTCAACACAAAAAAAGATGTGGTAACTTTGATTGGGTGGACTGACGTTTCTATTTTTCTTCACTGACTATGATTTTGAACGTGACATGGCCTTATCTTTCCCCCGAGAAACCGACTTAGGCATTGAGAGAGATAATTAAACTTTTTTTTATCGGTGAATGTGCTCATTTCACCACAACGATAAGCTACTCAGTCATGTTAAGCTTTATTGGAAGGTAATAAAGTAGGATTGTAGTGGAAGCATGCTCACGTTCAATTCTATTTATTTCTTAGTACTCATGATGGCATGACCCGCTTGATGAGCATGAGGAACTATAGAATGGAAACAAGATGGATCTTTATGAGACCGTCTTGAATCATCTGTTTGAGATTCCGGGTATCGTACCGGCACTTACAAGACCAATACGCCCACCCAAAAGTGGCCCGCCCATACACATTCTGCTGAGCTTTGGCAAATCTCCCCGAATCCTCCTTTGTTGCCCCGTTGAAGTCCAATGCCAAGGTCCATTCCCCTGGGAAACCCATTTTAGCTCATGAAGGTCATGACATGAATCTGCTCTCGTGTGCGCATCATGTACACTTGTGTATTCTACATAAGCATGTTCATATTGCTTTCTGACCATGTGTTAGAACTCACCAACAAAGCACAAGGGGCCGCTTGCTGTGGTTAATTTGCTTAGAGCTGAAGCTCTATTGTTATAGATGTAGTCAATGTTCTGCCGTAGATTTCACTGCTTAAACTTTGGATCACAAAGGTTGCAGTAATGCATGTCGATAACCACTCCACTCAAGCCTCCCACAAACTGAAGAAGCTCTTGAGCTGGTCCCAACCGGTTGGACAGGATCAAATAAGCATTCGGAGCGTACCTCCTCACTGCCTCGTAACCTAACTAATAGTATTTAATAAGATCATCCAACTTGACATCCAGGGCTTGAGGCTCCTTCATCAGCTCGATCACGACCAATGCCAGATGGTTGCCGTATCTACTTGACAATCATAAGTGAGCATGTTACAGAAAATTAAATTAGATAAGATCTAGCATGTTTTATATCAATAATAAGGAATCCGATTTGTCAAAATACTAATGAGATATATGCCATGAGTGAATGTCCCAAGTGAGAATTCATTTCCTAAGCCTTTCTGCTAGGAAGTCTATAAATTTCAGAGTGTCCTGGAGCAGCATGGAGATCAACTATTACCTTCATACCATATTTCCTATAACAAGAACATTCAATTATTCAAGGTTAGACTCACAAGATTCTTTCTAATTCAACATGACTGATCAAATTTTCTATCTACGTTGCCCATGTAGAAGCCTTGTCCAAAACATTCAACGACCCCCCCCCCCCCCACAAAAGGCTTCGACAGTGTCTGATCATATGCAATCGACCATCCTACCAAAATCCTCACAGCAACAAGATGTTTGTTTCCCATGAGTTGGAAATCCTACTCGATAATGTAAGTGTTCCAGTGATCCTGCCAAGCATATTTGCTAATAGAATACCAATCTACTTAGTAGCTGCATCATATTACATATTCTCTTTTCCATTAATCAACTAAGGATTACTGGTAAGAGTTTAGGTCAGTACTTGGGCTATAACCATTTGTTAATTGGTAAGAGTTTAGGTTAGTATTCGGGACACGTAATTGAAACCTTGCAATTTTTACAACAACTAAGAGTAGCCTACAAGTCGGAGATGCACAAACGTAAATCGAAAATTATCGACCACGGGTCAAACATGCTAAAATCCCTAAAAGCTACCCGATAGGTTAGGTTGTACTAAAATCGTATCCAGTCGATTTTAACCACAAAATTGAATTCGGACGTTCGAGTGTATCACGATTCATTTTTAAGACGTCATCTCATCTTTTAAAGAATTTTCATCGAGTCCAGAATTTTGCGGAAAAATCAATTTCAGACAAAATGGAAAAGAAATGGAAATTCGGATGAGAGGGGAATTGAGTGATTTTGCTGCCCAAAAATGGTTGATTGTGGGAAATTAGATTCAAAAAAGTATTTGGGGACAAAAAATATGGCATGAAGACTTTTGTGGCTTTGCAATGAGTGAATTAGGATATTTCCCTTGACTTTCTTTCCCTTCCCTCTCTCTCTCTCTCTCATGCCCACCCCTGCTTCAGCCGCCCACTTCTTCTTCTTCTTCTTCTTCCCACGTCCCTTTTCCCCCAAGTTCTTCATCCCATTTCCTTGTTGCAGCCACCAGCCCATCTCTCCATCCTTCATGCATGTGTCACGGCTGAAAAAGAGTCGACCCAAGAGGTTCCTGGAGGATGACCGTGACTTATCCATGGAGGACCTCCTGCTTTCACTCTGATTCCCATCAAGTCTTCTCCCTAAAGTTTCCAAGGGCAGGCGACACCGTCATTACGCCTGATTCTAGAAATCTCCTTTCATTAATGTCCGTAGCTAGTAGTTGCCATTAAGTGTCGGTAGTTGAGACGGTGCGATCTCATCCACCGGTTAAATTCTAGATCAACGGATGTAATCCGAGAGCCTCAAGTATAAGAAGGGGTGCCCTCCCCCTCATTTGGAACCATCCAACATTTCAGCTAATACAAAGCTCCTTTCTTTCCAGAGTTCTTCTCTCTAAACTTTCTCTCTCAACGATCCAGGTATACGAGCAAGTGAGCGTTCGATCGAGCAAGGCTTGGCTTGGGTGATCCAAAATAGCCCAAGTCGTTGCGCGGTCATGATCCCAATCGATCGGCCCGTGACAAGTGGTATCAGAGCAAAAGAGAGATCTGTTTCGAGAGATCAAGGAGCACCAACTGTTCGAAGGAATGTCAAGCCAAGACGCTGTCATGGATGGAGAGGCCGTGCAAGTCAAGGAGACCCGCAGCTTAGCAAAGAAAAGAGATGCCTCAATGGATGTCGTAGCTGCGTTCGATGAGAAAATTGGGAAGGTCTGGAGTGCCGTGCTTGAACTTATGGAAGGTCTTGACGATGTGCGAGACTGGATCATGGAGGTTGAGGGCTCGCTCCGTAAAAACTTCACGACCGACATCAACCAAGCTACAGCTCCGTTGCACGACAAGGACGAAACTCTCGAAGCATCGATCGATAGTTTGAATGAGCGCGTCCAAGTGATCGAGGAAGTAAGCCCATGTAGGGTCGAGGTCGAAGCCATGAGGGCGGAGATCTAAGAGCTCAAGACCGAGCTCGCCCTATGCAAGTTAAGCATCACAAACGGTGCGGTGCATACTCAAGCGGTGCCCAAACTTGAGGTGCCAAAGCCAAAAGAGTTCAAAGGCGAACGATCCGCCAAGGAGGTGGACAACTTCGTCTGGAGCATGGAGCAATACTTTGGCGCCATCAACATACATGACGAGTCGATCAAGGTATGAACTGCTTCGATGTTCCTTTCGGATATGACAATGCTTTGGTGGCGCAATAGGTGTGACGAGACTAGGCGCGGTGCCAATCCCGTGGAGATATGGGATGACTTTGTAAGGGAGTTCCGAGACTATTTCTTCCCCGAGTTTGCTCAACAAGAAGCCCGTAGCAAGCTTCATCGCCTCGAGCAAAGATGTGCGATTCGAGAGTACATGAAGGAGTTCTCGGAGCTCAAACTCCAAATTTGCAACCTAAGCGAAGAGGAGGCTCTCAGAGCGTTCATGGATGGATTGAATCCGTGGGCGCTACTCGAGCTCTAACAAAGGGACGTGAGTAGTCTTGCGAGAGCATTAAGCGTGGCCGAGTCGCTCGTCGCCTCACCAATGTCGAACCAAGGAATAGGCCAAGAGATTGGAGGTCGGATCGATCCAACGACGAAGAAAGAAACACTCCTCGAGGCATGCATGAGCAAAGCGGCCGAGTCAAGACGTGGGGAGAAGGGTCTTCCAAACCGGCCTTCCAAAGGGGTCGACCAACGGACTGCTCGACGAGTAAGTTCGATCAACCCCCGCATTCTCCTTGTTTCATTTGCAAAGGCCCACATTGGACCCAAAAGTGCCCAAAGAAGGGTCGAATCAATGCCCTCCTAGCCATCGAAGAAGAGGAGGAGGAGCCCAAAAAAGAGAGACAGCAAGTCCAGCTTGCAGCTGTGAAGATGATCAACTCCATCCAAGCTCGATCGCTGTCCAAAGAAGAATGAATTATTCCAAACACGGACATGTTCTTCGTGGAGGTTGAAGTGTGCGGCTGAACGCTTTATGCTTTGGTCGACACTGGTGCGTCGAACATGTTCATGTCGACCGAGGTAGCCAAAGCCTTGGGACTTCGTGTGGAACCATCCGGGAAGTTGTACAAACCCATCAATTTGGGCGACTTCCATGGCGTAGGAGCAACTCCTGATGTGGATGTCAAGATCAATGGATGGAAAGGCAAGATGGCATTCGAGGTAATCCCTCTTGACAATTACGATCTCATTTTTGATATGCAACTCTTCCATAGTGTGGGAGCCATGATCGACATGAGGACCAAGTGCATCATGATCCTCAACTCAAAATGCCCGTCGATGATCTCCATGATCAAAGGGGTGGTCGACACCAAGACCATCGCGTCGATCCGATGCCTCGACAAGAGCTTGAAGGCCGTAATGCGCATAAACAAGCTGTCCGAGGTGAAGCCGAAGGTAGAGTTGGATCCTACTCCAACACACGCAATGCCGATTCAAGTGCTCTTCCCCGAGGTTGAGTACTCGCCACATGCCACATCCAAGCCAAAGATGGAGCCGCGTGCCAAGTCTGAGCTGATCATAGAAGGATGTGGTCCTGCGTTCGTGAGCGTCCGAGCGAAGCGCAACAAAAATAAGAAAGCTCATGCCAAAGCCCGTGCTAGTGCTAAGAAGGCTGCCCGTCAAGCTGTGAGCGACGAGGACGTCGCTCGATTGAGTGGGGGAGAATGTCATGGGTCGAAAGAGAGTCGACCCAAGAGGTTCCTAGAGGACGATCGTGACTTATCCGTGGAGGACCTCCTGCTTTCACTCGGATTCCCATCAAGTCTTCTCCCCAAAGTTTCCAAGGGTAGGCGACACCATCATTACGCTTGATTCTAAAAGTCTCCTTTCATTAATGTCGGTAGCTAGTAGTTGCCATTAAGTGTCGGTAGTTGAGGCGGTGCGATCTCGTTCGCCGGTTAAATTCTAGATCAGCAGATGTAATCCGAGGGCCTCAAGTATAAGAAGGGGTGCCCTCCCCCTCATTTGGAACCATCTAACATTTCAATAAATACAAAGCTCCTTTCTTTCTAGAGCTCCTCTCTCTAAACTTTCTCTCTCAACGATCCGGGTATACGAGCGAGTGAACGTTCGATCGAGCAAGGCTTGGCTTGGGTGATCCAAAATAGCCCGAGTTGCGCGGTCACGATCCTAATCAATCGGCTCGTGACACATGCCTAAACCCCCACAATCAGCAGCCCATCTCCCCTCTAGCTTTCTTTCTTCTTTGCTACCATCATCCAGCAGCCCACCAACACCACACAAATCCTTAACGTCTAGCAACCCCACCCACCGAACAACCACCATTCCCCTCACGCATCCACCATTTCATCTCCATCTCCACCCACATGCCCCCCATCCTATCTCTTCACACCAACAGCCAGCGACCCAACACCACCACTCCAAGCAACATCCAACTTCACTCCAGCACCATCTACGCTGACCAACAGCCACCGAAGCCTCCAAACAGAACCGTGCCCTTAGTCATGAGCTTGTAGGACCATTTCCGGCCGCCGCTTGAACTTCGTTCGAGTCACGATAGACTTAGGTTCTTGTCGCCGTTGCCGTGAGCCTGCCACCGTCATAATTCGATGATTTAATTCCCTAATCCTTGATTAGGTTGTTAATTGTGCTTAGGGGTTAGATTAGTGCTAATTAGCTTAGTTAAATTAGTATTAAGTTAGATTAGCCTTAAGATAGATTAGTGTTAATCTAGTTTTCTTATATTAGCCTTAAGATAGATTAATATTAATCTAATTGGTTGGATTAGTGCTAATGAGGGTGATTTAGCTTGATTTAATGGATTTCTCCTAGATTAGTTTGCTGAACGCTCGCTGCTTGCCATTTTTGTGAGGAAAAATGTGCTACGATTTTGAGGTTACCTTTTTCTTGAGAAATGTTTTAGACATCTTCAGCTATAACATATAGTTTACTTAAAATTTAAAGGATTTAAAAGAATGATATTTAAGTTTCGTTATTTGCAAAACAAAATATCAGATTGTTTTGGAAACAGTGACCTTTTGGTGTTCAAAAGATTTTTATAAACTTTTAGGGTTCTGTTTCCGAAAGAGTTTCTTCAAGAAAGTTATTCATCACATCTTGTAGTTTAACATAATCAAATTTTAGATCAAACGGACAATTTTTGAATCTCGAACTAAACTGATTTTGGAAAATAGCATTTCTGGACATAGATACAACTTTTGTAATGGTTTGAGCGATTTACTGCTTTTAATCTAGAAATATTTGGGTCACAATGTCTTCACAAAAAATTTTATTTTAAGTATCCTTTAGAACATATTAAAATTTGAGAATTTTCTGAGCTCTTTTAATTATGTTTATGGAATTAAACTTGGAGGCACGCGAGTGGCTTGGTTTCTATCGGTTAAGGTCGGTTGTGGTTTTGTAGTTGTTCTTGGTATATGGCTTTCTGAGAAATGAATATATTGTGATTTGGTTGATATTTGGCATGCTTAGAACTTATGCGTGATAATACTTGAATGGTTGTGCTATGGTAAATGTTTATTGGTAATGCAAAAGATGACCTTATGAGCTTTTAATTAGAAAAACAATTAGGTTTCGGGTTGGATACCAAAACTTATTTGCTCATCAAAACAATGAGGTTTTAAATTAGGTGCGTACAAAGTTTAACGGATTAATTTTAAGTACGTGAGTACTTACGAATTTATTTCTAAAATTTTTGAACAAAAAAAAAAAGGATTACTAAACATCGTCTTCAAAAAGGGGTGTTTGGAAAAGAAAATAGAAAATAAATGAAGTGTCAAGTTTGGACGTCATTTTATGTGTTCAATAAAACGATGAGGTTTTATACTAGATGCGTGCAAAGTTTGAGTTAATTTCAAATATTTGACCCCGTACGAATTTATTTCTAAAAGCTTTAAAAGAAAAAAAAGTTGTCAAGTTGATTTTAAAAAGGGATTTTTGGTATTCTTAGCTATATGATGGCATTATGCATGATTTTGATGGTTTCTATGTAATATGATATGCAATTGAGTGCTAGGTGGTGATTATTGGTTATTATTGCAAAACCCGATTTTATGGGTATTTAAATAGAAAAATATCGGGTGTCGATTTTTGACATCAAAAATATTTTATGTACTATATAAAATCATAGAATTTTGAAATGGGAGAGTATCATGTTTTATTGTTCGATTTGAATGTGTGACCACAAACAATTATTTTATTGGGAATTTTTAATATGAAGAAAATTGGCAAAGTCCATTTTTGAAATTAAAGCATTTGAGTGCAAAGCATGATATTCTTGGCCGAGTATGGATGTGCGTGTGGTCACTATCGAAACCCATCCTAATGCATTCACGAGGGACAATGCATGATTAAGTTCGAATGCCCCAAGTCAACGGATGCTGGTTGCAGTGGAGGCTGGGCCGATGCTCCTTTATGGAATGCCATCTAGATGTAGACATTGATATGCCCGACGGAGTGGAACGATGCCCGATTATGCCGGATGACTGCCGACTGTTGAGTTGGTCGTGGCCGTTGGGTCATAATAACTGGGACACACCTAAATGATTGAGATAACTACGCCTAATTATGAAACAAAATTGTGTGGCACGGAATGGGACATGTCATAACGATTTGGCCTTATAATCGAGACTTATGTGATTGTTTGAAAGATAAATTGAGGTGTTCCAGCTATTAAATACGTTTGCCGTATGCATATGATATATGTGATGAGCTAATGTGCAGGGAGATGCTAAGGTGAGGTAAGTTTGTGTGTGACGTCTGTTTAGGCTGCCTCTGAGTGAATTCTCGTCCTAATCGGGGTTTAGGGTTTTGACTCGCTAAGATTTTATTTCGCCCCGTCGTGGGCTAACCTTTTTCATGGCCGTAGCGTGGAGATCTGCTGAGTGTGGATGTGATGGGCGCGAAATACGACACCTTGTGGCTGGCCCTGCCCTTAGCGAAGTTTAGGGTGACCCTGATTCTTGAGGTCTTTTGAGAGGGTTGAAAGGAAGTGGCCGCTAAAGGGCTTGTAATTATTAGACTTCCTAGGGTCAATAGTTGGTAAGAAAATTGTTGTGTTTGGAAAATTGTTCCTTGTGTTTACTATCCCTAATTCGTTTCCGCATATGCTTAATCAAAAGATAAAAAAAAAAGGGTCGGCAACGTGTCTTGGGACATCGCATTTTTAATTGATCCCCGAGGGATGTGCGCATACCCGGGGTTCGGGGCGTGACAATGCACATGGATGACCACTTGGCTCAAGCCTCCCGCAAACTGAAGGAGCTCTTGCAGGTCGGCAGGTCCCAACCGATTGGACAGGATCACATGAGCACTTGAAGTGTGCCTCCTCACGGCCTCATAACGTAACCAATAGTATTGAATGAGATCCTCCAACTTGACATGCAGGGCTCGAGGCTCGTTCCTTAGCTCAATCGCGACCAATGCCAGATCTTTGCCATATCTACTTGACATTCACAAATGAGCATGCTTTAGAAAATCAAATTAGATAAGATCTAGCATATTTTATATCAATACCAAGGAATCCGATTCATTGAAATACTAATGTGATATATGTCATGAGTGACATATCCCAAGTGAGAATTTCCTAGACCTTGCCGCTAGAAAGTCTATACCTTTCAGAGTATCCTCAATGTAAGAGTCACCCCATTCCATATATCCATCTCTCGATGTGCTATGAGATTCCCCGTTTTGAGATCCCGGACAGCATGGAGATCAACTATTACCTTCATACCATATTTCCTGCAAAAAGAACATTCACTTATTCAAGGTTAGACTTATAGGATTCTCTGAATTTTGATCACTATTGATCCAATTTTCTATCAGAGTTATTTGGACAAGATGTAAAAGCCTTGTCCAGTACATTCAGTGAGCTTCCCAGAAAAGGCTTGAGCGGTGTTGGATCATATGCCATCCACCATGCTACTGGAATCCTCACAGCACTTAGATGTTTGTTTGCCATGAATTGGAAATCCTGCTCGGTAATGTAAGTGTTCCAATGATCCTGCCGAGCACAATTGTTAAAATATAACCAATCTACTTCGTCTCTGCATCATTACTACGTTCTTTCCTTGCCACCTAACTGAGGATTACCTGTAAGAGTTTTCCGGCAGTACTTGGGCCATAGCCAATTGTTATTTGGTATTCACCTTGCAAGCCTCCAACAGTGCTCATTTCGAAGACAGACGGGTCATTATCATCCCAACTCGTGTCTTCAGTATAATCTGCCGTCACTTCTGTCAGTGACTTTACCTGATAATTCATGCAACGTTAAAGAAAATTACATCAATCAATGCGATTGTATCTATTTAATAAATCGTGGAATATTGTGATTTCTTCTACTATATTTGGTTGGGGATTTTGCATGATTGAATGGAAATGCTTTTGTAGTCCAAAAGTTCATTTTGATTAAAGAGTAAAGTAACGTTGTCGTGGAAATGACTGCCCCTTTCTTTTTATGACGCATTTTTATTGCAACATGTGGATATATTATCTGTCGAGGATGTAGTATGTTCGTCTTATTGAATGGAGTGTCGCTGTTGTTTTTCAAACAAACTAAGGGTGTTCATCAAGTCCTCGCAAATTCTACAAAGTACAGAAGGTGTCCATGTAACATTCTGCAACGTCATAGAGAAGTATATGTTTGCGCGAGTACCATGTGACAGTTTCATAGAAACACCATTTACTGATGTTCATATGACATAGTTTCTTATGTTTGTCACAGTTTATACAGGTCTTCGTCTAATGTTAGGGTTATAGGTGCTTTAAATCAATAACAGATAGCTTCATGTAATTTCTGCAATGTACCTTATAATGTAAGCAAGGACTTCCAACGTGTTGTGCTGTTCTGCGAAACAACGGAGTCCTGCAAAATTTGAACTGTCGGAGTGAAGATATTTTGGTCAACCATGGGAGGACAAATCACCATCAAACAAGCCCTATTTGTCTTGGCTGTTGACTTTTCAATCCAAGACACTGTCTCGGACCAAAAAAAAAAAAAAAAAAAAAACCCAAGACACTGTCAAGATGTTGCATAGAGACTAGGAAATATGTCAAGGCATACATTCAGAGGGGGCAACGAAGCTGCAGACTAGTTTGCTAATGTCAGGATCTCGACGCGATTAAACGAAGGCAACAGCGACAGGGCGCAGGCTTTTAACGTCATGGACGCTTCAACGTCTCCTAGAATCTAGTCTCTGACACCACCTTCTTCGTCACACACACGCACACACACTGCCCAGTCTCTGTAGGTTTCACTGATATTTTCTTCATTTTTCCCCCTTTTGGCTTTCTAATCAGGATCAGAGCAAACTTAACGTCACCAACAACACCCCCCTAACAGCAAATCTGACCCCCATCCCTTTTGCCTTGTCTTAGAGGTCTTGTAGGTCTTGTCTCAATCACCACCATCTCCTTTTCAGTTTCGGTTCTCGCTTCGATTTGCGTGCTTATGTGGTCGTGAACTGGTGTGTATGATAAATTCCTTCAACCACCAAAGAGGGGAGAACAGAGAGAGGAGGGGAAGGAGATGGACGCGCGTTCGAGAGGAGGCAGGGAGATGAGCCCGGACAGAGACAGGGCTTCCGTGCATCCGGGAGATCAGAGACCGCAGCTCAGAAAAGTTCCGATTCATGTGCTACCTCACCCGAGAAGTTCACTTCACGGAGGTCTTTCTTCTTGCAGTCACCAGCTTCATCTGAGAGGTTTCAACAAGAAATTTGATGCAATTTTACACTGTTTGTATGTGGGGTTTTGCCAAAATAAACGGAGTGACGATCGTGGTAGAGCGGAATTCGTAGATACTTTACGGAGCAAGGATTCAAAACGAGCATGAGCGCGCCTATACTCTACATTAAGACCCGAAGTAAGTCCGGCACTCCTATTGTACAGTGAACAATGAGAAATGGATTCAAGAGTTCAAATAAGAAATAATGGCAACCTTCGATAGAATGGATTTGGGCTTGATGCGATGCTTCTTCAGCATCGAAATCGACCAAAATAAAGGAGTTTTTGTCTCCCAAAAGAACTATGTAGAGAACTTCGTCAAGAAAAATAAGATGAATTATTTCAAAATAGTTGCAACATAACTTGCGACAAACAAGAAGCTACGAAAAGAAAATGGGATAAAAAAGGCGAACGCTTCCCTCTAGGGAAGCCTTTATAGATAGTCTATCATATCTCACTACTGCACCATGAGATGTCTTGCGCGCAACAAGTCCACCATCACACTTCATGCAGTGCCTAAGCCAAATTCATTTTAGAGATGCTAAAAAAATTCGACTTATTTACGAGGAATAATGGACTATGGCATTTCATATCGGCCAAGCGCAAATGCTCACTAGGCAAATTCAGGTGACGATAGTAAGAGTACTACTATTTACACATTCTCACTCTACGACGTTCTCATAGACTATCGCGACCTAAATTTCGGGTGCATCATCTAAAATCAGGCTAATGGACTAGTAAGTCTAACTTAGTTCGGGCTCTCCCAAATCTATACCAATTCGCGACTTAGTTTAAGTTCTTGACATGTAATTGATTTTCAATTAGGAGTCGCCACTAATCTATTTTTAATGGGTCGATTAGAAACCCAAGTAAAATAATGAGAGAATTATTTTACTCCTACGAACCAGAGAATTTGGGTACGGAAACTTGATTACGCTAGATTTTTCTAACGCCCTTTCGGTACATTTTTCTTTTATTTTGAAAATTGTTTTGCAGGCAGCTTAAGTTGATTTTAATTTACTTCCCTAACATATGAAATAATCATGCGGGTGCGCAAATCACCAATTTAACACCCAAGAAAGCAAAAAAAAATAAAAATGCAAGACTTACCTTATAGCAACGAAAGCACCTGCATTATTAGATCAGAATTTATATCAACATACCTAAATATAATTTCTAATAAACACGCAATTTCTTTTTTGTTTTCACTTATTTAATAAGAGTCATGCAATGCATGCCGCTAATCTAACGTGAAATGATATGAAATGGCAATATGACCTAACTATATGACATAAATAAAATGCAGTCTATCCTAAAGAATGAAATTGACTTATTCTAAGGCAATTTTTTGGTATTTTTCATGAAATTCGAAATTATAAAAATGCGGAAATTATCTACCTAGTTTAAGATATATCTAATTTGTATTGGGAATGAGGTTAAGTCAAATCCTAATTTAAGCTAGAATGTTATCCTAACTTAGAAATCCTTGACTAAAAGGCAATCTATCTAAAAATAATATCTAAACTTATAATAAATTAAAAACTATTATCTAGAATGCAGCGACGTGCAAAGAATGCCCTAATTCTAGGTTTTCTTTTTGTTTTTTAAAGTAAAAATGAAATTAAAATTGGCAAATAATTAAACATGCAATTTAAATTAATGACACGAAAATCTAGCATCCTAAATTTATGTTTTTGGTATTCTTTTTATTTTTAAAAATTCGAAATAGTAAATTTCCTACCCTAAATATGCAAAAACCCTTAAACAAGAAATAAACCTAATCTAACTCACATTTTTTGGATTTTTTTTTACGAAAGCAAAATCAACTCAAACGACATTATGGTAAATCAGAGCAAGAAAAGATTGATATCCAAAAAATTGATGAATCATATCTCGTGTATGAGATCGGGTTGGTCAATTTTAAATAAATCATGAATTGAATCTCAAGCTTGAGATCGGATTGGCAATTTTTCAAGCGATTGCGAGTCGAATTTCGGGCGCAAAAATCGCAATATTCTCTTTTTGTATTTTTTCAAATATTTCATCCGAAACCTTCCTTTTCGCCCAAAAATATGTCCCCCGATGTACATTACCTGAATATGTGAAAAATCTTAGCTGAATATGTGAAAAATCTCACGTTGTATCAACGCTCACCATCGGTTCAATAAAATAAAATAAATGCTCCTAAACTGTATGTTATGCAATTTTATTTTTTATTTTTGGATAAAAATTAACCCATTTTTTATGCAAAAATTTAGGTGTCAACATAGACATCCAAAAAGCAATACTTAGTAGCGCAGTCTAGTGTGGAAGTGATCACCAAGCATTATGGCTTCAAAGAATACTAGAAGACATCAAAAAAGCACAAACATAAGTAAATTCGATGTTTTGTGGGAAGTTCAAGATCGCTACTCTAAAAATTCAGCCTTTCACAAAAGAACTAAACATATCTCTATCAAATATCAGTACATGCAAGAAGTACGAAAATCAAGTCATGATTAGAAAAAACCTTACCCAAAAAAAAAAATATATATATATATATAGTAAAATGCTGCCACAAGCCAAGTTCAAGACATTGAGACGTATGGTCAGAGCATCACAAAAATTGATCAATTGAGGAGTGTTAAATACTAGTCCAATTTAGAGTAGTCTAGATGTGCATGTGCATCAAGTTTACTTTCATATTTAAGAAATGTCTAGCTGTACGAAGCCGGCAGCAATTTTGGCTAAAGTAGGTGGAATCAAGTCTATAAACAGACTTCAGGGAAATGACTATTCTTGTGTATGAAAGGATCGCGCCTCAACTATCGAGGAATAATGACTATTCTCCTCGTTTTTTTCAAGATATAGTAACACTTAATATTTAATCCGGTTAACACGAGTAAAGTGTCCATCCACATCAATAAGAACTATAAATGGAAACTTAACCGCTCGATGATTGCATCGCATTTTCACTAATATGCAATGTAAAGAAATTTTTGGGAGCGAGAATTCCTTTTTATGAACCTGAAATAAATATTCGATAATCCCTATTGTTACTTGAAAGCGAGACAATTGGATTGCTCATTATGAAAATAACATGTGAGATTTCCAATTATGGGTCTAAATCAATGTCTCAGTACCGCCACATAATGAATATTGGTACATGTTAGAAGAAAGGCAAGTCTACAATGATCATGCGCAAGAATTTAGTACGCATACGTACACAAATGCGGTTGGCTTGGTCAATTTAGGGGAGATTATTATGTATTGTTGTCCCCCCGCATGCCTTGAGCCGAATATAATACGTGTGACCCACGTATAATAACCCACGTATGATGCAGGCCAACCACAAGAAAACCTCACCCAATCTTGTGATACACAAATATCTAATACAATTTTCCTTTTCTTGTCCCATCCTTGTTCCTCAAAGTCCACATGCATACACACTTGTGACATGATCCAAGGACGAGCATGATCCAAGACAGTCCAGATGATGGAGCCATATCCCATACACAAGCTAGCGCACGAACTGGCCTTTGAGTGACCCACGAGTGATCCGTGATCAACGCAAGAGTTGGCCCATGCACAATGTGGGACAAGCCCATGACCATTCAGTTCCTCGTGTTAGGCGATCCTTTGGGGTCCCCATGAACTAATCTTGCAGACCCATGGCAAGCATCCATTGGGCTTCCCTAAGCCCTAGGATCTCTTGAGCTGCATGTAGCCTTGTAATGATTGTACATATTTGAATACGACCATCGGATCGAAAGGGGATCAACGATTAGGATCAAGCCCTCTCATGTATAAATAAGGGACCCTCCCCCTTCAGATGTACAATTCAGTTCATAAGTGAATATATTCATGCTTCACTTGCATACTTGTTCTTGTGAGCTGAGGGTGCGTAAAGATGACTTGGGATTGAATCCTAATGCCGCACGATTATGTAATCGTTCGGAATCAATGGACTCATGACAAGTGGTATCAGAGCCTTTATTTCATGCACAATGGCTAATGCTCGTTTTGATGTTGCGATCGCTCATGCTGATGACTGCGAGGATTGTGAACAATCGCTCGAGAAGACCACCTGGTCAAAGAAAAACTATGTTGTCTCAAGCTCGAGGGATCCAAAGGATGACTTGGAGAATCGAATGATGGTCCTAGAGAGACAGTCACGGACATCCAAGCGATGGTGGACGAACTGAACTAGATCATCGAAGGACCAAAAGCTGGTATGGAGGAGTTCTTGCCTGAAATGCAAGAACTCAAGGCCGGTAGGGAGACCTCCGTGTCACCTCACTCACTAGCTACAGTAGCAAGATGAGACCTGGGAGGCAGCAATGGTAGCCAATACGCAGAGATTGCCAAGCTAAAAGGCAAGCTCGCCAAGGTTGAGGCGGCACATGTGAATGAGGTGGTCACCATGTAGGCAAACCCACATACCAAAGCCCCTAAGCCAAGGGAGTTCAAGGGCTCATAGGTGGCCAAAGACATGGATAATTTCCTATGGTACATGAAACGATACTTCCAGGTCATGGGAATCAATGACAACACATCTCAAGTAAATACCGCATCAATGTATTTAGTTGATAATGTGTTGCTGTGGTGGCATCGTTGATCGGATGATAGGTGTGGTGACCCTATCACAACATGGGCTTAGTTCGTCAAAGAGTTTCGATGGAACTACTATCCCACATACGCGGAAGAGGAAGCTCGCAATGAACTCAAGCACCTAGAGCAAAAAGGCGGAGTTCATGACTATGTGAAGCAATTCTCAAAGCTGTTGCTCCAAATCCCATCCATGAGTGAGACAGAGGTGTATCACCACTTCATGAGCGAACTCAAGTCATGGGTCAAGCAAGAACTCAAGCGGTGTCAGACGGCGGACCTTGCGACAGCCACATCCGTGGCTAAGTCTCTCATTGAGTACAAGTCATCATCCATGGTGAAGTATAATCCTCATCTAAAGGACAAGGCTAATGGTGGGGGAGATCGAGGAAGATTTAATCGCCCGAATGCAAGCAAACCACTGGCAGCAACCCCTAGGTCCCAACCAGAATCGAGCTCATATGGACAAAGAAAGGTACATACTTATAAGAGTTTCTTCTATGATGGTCATCACATGACTTGTGATTGTCCCAAAAGGGGTAAGCTAGCAACCCTATGCAAAGAGGACAAATTGCGAGAGGAAGCGCGATTGGGTTCACTACTCTTCCTTGGATCGATCAAAACCAAGAAGGCAAATGAGCCCAAGGGTATGATATTCGTGAACGTGAAGATTGGAGGTAACAAGATGAGTGTCCTCGTGGATACCTGGGCATATGACCTCTTCATATCCTAAGATGTCACAAAGAAATTGAATCTTCTAGTCGAAAAGGGGAGAGCTGGTTAGCTTAAAATGGTGAACTCCAAGGAAGTCCCGATTAGCAGCATGGCTAGAGATGTAGAGCTCCATCTTAGTCCATGGACCAACAAGGAAGATATCGAGGTTATCCCCCTTAATGATTATGACTTTGTGTTGGGATTGGGATTCCTTGATAGGATCAATGCGGACGTAATGCTGTTTGCGGATTGCATATACATCCTGGACAAGCGGTGCCAATGCATGGTCTCGATCTACCGTGAGTCGAGACGTGATAGAAAGATGCTATCGGCCATGCAACTCTTGAAGGGAGCAAAGAAGGGCGAGGTGACCTTCTTGGCAACTTTAAAGACTAAGGACGTGAAGGAAGGTGATCTACCAGAGAAGGTAATCCAAGTCCTTGAGGCATTCAAAGATGTGATGATGCCTAAGTTGCTCAAGAAACTTCCCCCTTAATGAGAGGTAGATCATTGGATTGAGCTCGTGCCCAATACTCGACCATCGGCCATGACTCTCTATTAGATGGCCTTGCCCAAGTTGAAACAATTGTGGAAACAACTCAAGGAGTTGCTCGACATAGGATACGTTCGACCCTCTAAGGCTCCATTCGGTGCCCGGGTCTTATTCCAAAAGAAGCATGATGGATCCCTTTGAATGTGCATTGATTATTAAGCATTGAACAAACTAACCATAAAAAATAAGTACCCAATACCTCTGTTGAGAAGCTCGGTGGTTCACCAAGCTCGATCTTCGATCGCGGTATTACCAAATTGCCAAAGGAGACAAGCCAAAGACTATGTGCATGACTTGATACAGATCGTACAAGTTCTTCGTCATGCATTTCAACTTGACCAACACACCGGCCAAATTTTGTATGTTGATGAACAAAGTACTACACCCATTCCTTGATCGATTTGTGGTAGTCTACCTTAATGATATTGTTGTGTACAACCGGACGCTTGAGGAACACGTCAAGCACTTGAGGCAAGTCTTCCAGGTCTTGTGGGAAAATGATCTGTACGTGAAGTGTAAAAATGCACTTTCACATAGAATGAAAGTCCTTTCCTTGGGCACACCGTCGAGGGTAGACAAATGCAGATGGATGCAACCAAGATCCATGCCATGGGAGTCGTTGACCAAGATGATGGAGCTGAGATCGTTCCTTTGTCTCACGAATTATTATCGGCACTTTATCTGGGGATATTTGAGCCTTACCGTATCACTCACACACATGTTAAAGGAGAGACCATGGGAGTAGACGGATTGGTGTCAAGAGGTGTTCGATTGGCCGAAACAAGCAATGATCGAAAAACCGATACTTGTGCTGCCAACTATGCCAAGCCATACGAGGTAGAAACCAATGTCTTTGATTTCGTTATTGGTGGTGTCCTTATGCAGGATGGGCACCCAATTGACTTGAATCTCGAAAATTGAACGATACCAAGCGGTGATACACGGTCCAAGAGAAAGAAATGATCACAGTGGTGTATTGCCTTCATACGTGGAGGCACTATCTCTCTGGATCCCAATTCATCATGAGGATAGATAATGTGGTCACAAGCTACTTCCAAACTCAAAAGAAGCTCGGCCCAAAACAAACTCAATGGCAAGACTTATTGACCGAGTTCGACTATGTGCTGGAATGTAAGCCCGAGAAGTCTAACTCCATGGCCGATGCCTTGAGTCAAAAGTTGGAGTTGGCCAACATGATGAGCTGACCCAATCACCCGTGGATCGATCACATCAAGGAAGGACTCAAGCACAACCAAACTACCTAAGCTCTCATTCGATATGCACAAAAAAGCAAGATGATACGATTTTGTTGTGAGGGCAACCTCCTCTACACCAAAAGATGGCAACTCTATACACCGCTCCATGGGAAACTAAGGAACATGAGTGCCATGATTCTAAGTGGGCAGGTCATCCGAGAATCCACTGCACTACGACACTCGTCAAGGATCAATATTATTGGCCTCACATGTGGGACAATGTTGAAGCTACGTGTGGATATGTTTTGTGTGCCAACAAGACAAGATCGAACAATGGTCGTCGGCGAGGCTCCTTGAGCCATTGCCTATCCTGGAAGGTCCACGGGAAAGTGTCCTCATGGACTTCATCATGAACTTGTGAAAGTCCGAATGATGTGGGACCCTCATGGTCATCGTGGATCGTTTCTCCAAGTATACGACGTTCGTGCCAGCCACCAAGGATTGTCTAGCCGAGGAAGTAGCCAAGTTATTCCTAAAGCACGTCGTCAAGTATTGAGGCATACCACGCATGATTGTGAGTGATCACAACTCTCGATTCACCGGGCAGTTTTGGACAGAGCTCTTCAAGTTGCTGGGGCTGAACCTCAACTTCTCCGGGAGTTTGCATCCCCAGACTGACGGTCAAATAGAGAGGGCGAATGCACTCTTAGAAATATACCTATGGCATTATGTGAGCAACATGCAAGTGAACTAGGTAT
Organism: Eucalyptus virginea; assembly: GCA_014182375.1. Lineage (NCBI taxonomy): Eukaryota > Viridiplantae > Streptophyta > Magnoliopsida > Myrtales > Myrtaceae > Eucalyptus > Eucalyptus virginea. Next base: position 6,883,371 of record CM024522.1, read on the forward strand.
GGCCGATCAAAGTGGCCTAATTCTCATACAACTTGTAGCAAAGTGAGTCACGAGCCAAAGCCCATTTGAGATCGTGACGGGGCAACAACCACTCACACCAAGTGTGATTGCCTTAGGCTATTGAGGAAGTAGCTTATATGCATACAAGTTCGTGAAAGAATGGGACAAACATGTATAATTGGCATGAGCGTGCCTACACAAGGCTGTGAAATGCATGAAGAAGTGGGTTGATGAGAAGCAATGACATGTGGAATTTCAAGTCAAGGATCTAGTGCTAGCCAAGCTACACTTGGTCCTTCAATACAAAGACGTACATAAAAGGCTGATCTATCGTTATGAAGGTCTCTTTCAAGTCTTGTAGTGGATTAAGAAGGTTGCATACAAGCTATGCTTGCTGGCCAAACTCAAGGTATATCCTGTGTTCCACGTAAGTATGCCAAAACCTTTCCATGTAGATGAGAAAGAACCAGACCGAGGTGAATCACAATGCATGCCCCTTGGAGAGAAACTCTCATATGATCAGGACGTCGAATGCATAATGGCAAACCAAGTCATATAGAAGAGGTATTGCACGCCATTGAAAGAGTACTTGGTCCAATGGAAGGGCCTTCCCGAGAGTGAAGCAAGCTTGGAACCATCCAAGGCTCTATGGCAGTTCAAGAAACACATGTTGTGAACGTGACGAGGGCGTCACCTAAATAGATGAGGAAGATTGACACGACCCAAGGATGAGCATAATCCAAGACCATCCAGATGGTCCACGAGTGATCCGTTATCAACGCAAGAGTCGGCCCATGTGCAATACGGGACAAGCCCGTGACCATTCAGTTCTTTGGGTCAAGCTATCCTTTCGAGTCCCCATGGACTGATCCTACAAATCCATGGCAAGCATTCCTTGGGCTTCCCCACACCCTAGGGCCTCTTGAGCTGCATATAGCATCATAATGATTGTACATATTTAAATACGACTTTTGGATCAAGCCCCTTCAAGTGTACACTTTAGTTCACAAATGATTATATTCATGCTTCACTCCCATACTCGATGTTGTGAGTTGAGGGCATCTAAGGCTGATTTGGGATTGAATCCTAAGACTGTTTGGGTGTATGATTGTTCGGAATCAACTGATACATGCCACTTGCATATTAACACAAAAAAACTAACACTCTCTAATCGTTTTCTTTTTATTTGTTCTTTATTTTGCTGATTTGGTGCCGTAAGAGAAAGTTGAGCAAATCCTAAAATAACACGTAAACTTCGATGTCAGCTCACCATGTCGTGTGTCCAGCTCATCTTCTGACATAAATTTTAATAAGAGGACGGTAAATTTAGATGCCAAGACTTAACCAAAAGAGTCATTCATGTTATTTATAACCTCTCCACTATAGTTGCTAGTCTATAACACCTCGAATTTTACAAATTAGGATCGCCGGTTGATAGCACCTTGAATCCTAGGGTTTTCCCAATCCTACGTTCAGATAATCTACAATATACAAACATGATCATAAACTTAAAACACCAAATTAGAGTTAGCACTAATCGATTTGGAGTCAATTGGACATCTAAATAGACGTGAAAAGGAAATTGGTGTACGAAAATCTATAAATATTAAGTCGGGGAGTTGATGATGCATCAGATGGGGTAGCATCGCGCTACAATCTTTTGATTTGGTTTAAAATATATAAGGACCGTAAAAAAGGTAAAATGACGATTTTGATTTTCTGTGAAAAAAGAAATAGAGGGACTATTGGATTTCTGTAGACAGATCACCAATCTGTTCTAAACATTCGTGATGACATGACCCGCTTGCCTTGATGAGGATGAGGAGTCAAGCTAGACCTGTATAAGGCCGTCTTGAATTAACTGTTGGAGATTCCACCCATCATACTGGCACTTATAAGACCAATACGACCACCCGAAAGTGGCCCGCCCATACACATCTTGCTGAGCCTTTGCAAAGCTCCCCGAATCCTCCATTGTTGCTCCTTTGAAGTCCAATACCGAGGTCCATTCTCCTGCGAAACCCAATTTAGATCAGGAAGGTCATGACATGAATCTGCTCTCCTGTGCGCGTGGTGTGTACTTGTGTATTCTGCACAAGCATGTTAATGTCGCTTTCCGACCACATGTTAGAACTCACCAACAAAGCTCAAGGGGCCGTTTGCCGGGGTTACTTTGCTTAGATCGGAAGCTCTATTGTTATAGATGTAGTCAATGTTCTGCTGCAGATTCCACTGTTGAAACATCGGATTATAGAGGTTGTAGTAATGCACGTCGATGACGACTCGGCTGAAGCCTTCCGCAAGCTGAAGGAGCTCTCGCGGGTCGGCTGGTCCCAACCGGTTGGACATGATGACATAAGCATTCAGAGTGTGACTTCTCACGGCATCATAACCTAACTGGTAGTATTTAGTAAGATCCTCCAACTTGACACCCGGAGCTAGAGGCTCGTTCATCAGCTCGATCGCAACCAATGCTGGGTGGTTGCCATATCTACTTGACAATCATAAGGGAGAATGCTATGAAACATCTAATTATAAGATCTAGCGTACTAAATATCATTACCAATGGTTGCGATTCATCAGCAATACTAAAGAGATATATGTCATGAGGGATTTGTTTAAATCGAGAACTCATATGCCAGACCTTGCTGCTAGGAAGTCTATAACTTTCACAGTGTCCTCAATGTAAGAGTCACCCCATTCCAGATATCCATCTCTCGATCCGCTATGAGATTCGCCGTTTTGAGATCCTGGAGCAGCATGGAGATTAACTATTACCTTCAAACCATGCTTCCTGCAAAAAGAAAAATTCAATTATTCAAGTTTAGACTTACAGGATTCTTGTAACTTTGATCATGACTGATCAAAATTTCTATTGGAATTATTCAACTAAGATGTAAAAGTATTGAAAGTTGCCTACGCTGCCCATGTAAATGCGTTGTCCAGTGCATTTAGGGAGCCTCCCACAAAAGGCATCGGCGGCACTGGATCATACGCGGTCCACCATCCTACCGGAATCCTCACGGCAGTTAGACCATTGGTCGCCATAAATTCAAAGTCCTGCTCGGTAATGTAACTGTTCCAATGATCCTGCAGAGCACGATTGTTCATATTTTTCTGATCTAATTAGTCACTGTATCACTATTTCATGCTTCCTTTGCCACTAATTAATTAAGGTTTACCTGTAGGAGTTTTGAGGCAGCACTGGGGCCATACCCATTTGTTATTTGGTATTCTCCTTGTAAACCGCCAACGATGTTCATTTTAAAGACCGACGGGTCATTATCATCCCAACTCGAGCCTCCAGTATAATTTGCCGTCACTTCCGTCAACGACGTTACCTGCTTATCCATACTATATTAGAGAAAATCACATCAATCATTGTGACTGTGTCCAATTAATAATCGGGGAATATGGGGACCCTTTCAATTATCTTTGGTCGGGGATTTCGGAAGATGGAATGGAAATGCTTTCGTAATCCACGATTAGGGAATAAATATATTGTTTCGTAATCAATATGACTGTATCCAATTAATAAGCAGGGAATTTGACTGTTTCTTTCATTTTATGAGGCCTCGTCATTGCAAAAATTGTGTATATTGTTTGTAGAGGACGTAAGTACACTCGTCGTATTGCGTGGAGTGTCGCTGTTGCTTTTCAAGCAAACTAGGGTTGCTCATCACGTCCTCTTGGCGTCAAGAAAGTACAGTGGCTTCGTATAATTTCTACTGTGCAACTTGTAATGTAAACAAGGACTTTCTATGGTGCTGCGCTATCCTGCACAACAATCTGCACAACAACGTGAGTCCTTAATTCCGACCGTCAGGTTGAAGAGATTATTGTCAACAATTGGCTGACAAATCACCATCCACTGTCAACTCGAATACGACTCACTGTCTACCATTGTATGGGTTATGACCAAATGGTTGTGAAATCCTCTACGACACCAAAGAATCAGCCATATACACCATAATACCATAGGAACTACTGAAGTCATATAGAAACTGGAACGGGGGAATTACCTGGAGAAACATCCCATTAGATGCTTGGAGTTGAACTCGATTGGGATTGTTTGGATTCCTTACGATGTCAAAAGTCTCTGAGATACTCGGAGTACTGGAAACTGCTACAACCGTTGTTCCTTGGCCTTGCAATCCAACAAATTGCTTGTTGAAAACTCTGAGGTTGAATTTTGTGTCAGAAATCCTCCACAGCTGCACCATAGAAAGAGAGCACAAGTCATGCGGACGACGTGTGAATCTTTTGAGCCTGTCTACAAGTCAATAGTGAATTTTGTAAGAGAGTCATACCCTGAAAGTTTCCCAGTCAGAGGCCTGGTCACGATTGGCAACGATGGCGGCTCCGCCACTATTCTCAGCTGAAAGGAATTTCATCAGCTTCGTTGACTGGAACTGCACTTGAGTCCCATCCTATCATGAAAACAAACGCAAAAAGTGGGATTTGGTTCATCTCATTGAAACAGCGAAGTGATATTTGAATAGCCAAATAAATAACAGTGTATATGCACATACTGAGTGTGGGTAATAGAGTTCACATATACAGATCAAACCAACACCTAGTTCATATTTGTATGTCAGAAATCTGGCTATATGATGGAAAGAAATGTTTGATTATAAACAAGTTCTGTGACATTCAGCATCTTAATTTGAGTAAACTGACCTAATGTCATGTTAAATCATGCACTAGTACATATAGACATGTGCCAAACTTCCTCGTTTTGTCACTGTATCATTCTCAAATATCCTAGACATTAAGCTATATCTAGTGCAGGCATATGTCATATTGGACCTGAGAAGAAACTTTGTGATCGCCCAGCAGTTAAGGGAAAGTGAAATAACAATCTATTGAGCATCACCTAATATGCTCTTTTTATATTTAAGAACTTACCAAGAGCTGTCCATTGAGTCCATCAAACAGAGAAGGCAGCATCCACCCCTCAGTCACGAGCCAGTTTCCAAGGTTCACAGCCTTGAGGGGCAACTCGAACTTGGCTGCCTGGGCAAGGATCAAGGGAAGAAACATGCAGAGAGAACAGAGCGTCCTGAATGGGTGGCAATAACAGTGCGCCATTTCTAGCTCGCTCCTTTGCTGTGACATTAAACGAGAGGGAGAACCAACGCATTTATAGACTTCCACCTAAAAGTCTTAAAGAGTAAGAAGACTGGTTTTATGTTGACATGACCCATTTGAGAGGAATCCTGTGATTGATGACTATTATGCGAGAACTCACTCTACACATTAAGGTTCCGTTTATTTCGCAGAAAATGTAGTGTTTCGGAAAATATTTTCCAGAAGTCATTTTTTAGGAAAATGTAATTATTTTCCGATGTTCGGAACCTGAAAATGAAGTAGAAAATATTTTTCTCTATTCGGTAAGAAAAATATTTTCTTTCATATACTCTTTTTCATTTTTTTTTTTTTTTTTAAAATGGTTTTTTCATATTTTTAAAATTTTGATTTTTAATTATTTTAATTTTTAAAATCTATTATTAATTTTTTCTTTCTTCTTTTTCTTTTCTTTTTCTTTGTTTTCCATCTCCTTCTTTCTTGGCTGGTCGCCGGCCACGACGATGGCCCGCGACCGGCCACCGGCAAGCCTCAAGCTCGCCGACGAGCACGAGGCTCGCCGCTCACTAGATTGGCGAGCACGAGCGTCGAGCTCGAGGCTTGCCAAATCAACGAACTCAAGGTTCGCATGGCGACTAGCCAATAAAGAAGATGGAAAACAGAGAAAAGAAAAAGAAAAGAAAAGAAAAAGGAAATTAAATTCGAATTAAAATAGAAAAAGAAAATTAAAAAATAATTCGAATAAAAAGAGAAAAGAAGAAGAAAAAAAGGAGAGAATGAAGTGGGGCTTTGTAGAAGTGTAAGACAAGAGAGATTAAATGAGGAAAATGTTTTTCATTTTTTAAAAGTGGAAAACATTTTCTCCTAATTTATAAAACTTTTTTCCTTTCATGAAAAACATTTTCCCCAAAAAATTCATTTTCCGTGAAACGAACGCCGAAAAATTCAGAAATTATTTTTTTAGAAATTATTTTCCGTGAAACGAATGAAACCTAAGATAAAGACTATTACATTTGGTCTTGAGACTATGGAGATTAAACAATCCGCTATCCTTTTAATATTGCAGCAGGACGCATTATATGGTTAAAGACAGAATATGCGTATTAAGATCAAAGAATATTGCATTTGGTCTTCTTTGCTGTGACATTAAACGGTCCACTGTCCTTTTAATATTGCATCAGGATGCATCATATGTTTAAGACAGAATATGCACTGTAGCCCTTCCCTCTTGTAAGGAACCAACGAAACTTGTTAAAAACGCTAATGCTCCGAGGCCGGCTGAATGGATCCATGGTAGTCGACCATGTCCCTTGGTCAAAGGCATCATTACGTGCGATGCTGATGCATGAAGCCAACCACCTTCCGTTTTGTTCTTGTCTTTGCTTGGAGGATCGTTTTGCGGTTAATGATTTCTTAAAAGAGAACAGAAAATCTGGGAAGGATTGCTTTTCCAAAGTCAAAAGTAGCGTGAGGACAAAAGGAACAGGCACCTACCCCAAGCGACCAGATTCCAAGGGTTTTGGGAAATAGGCGAGGATTTGACATAGCACTTGGAAGGAGAGAAAAGGAACAGGCACCCCCAACTCCGCTAGTGACGTGTGCCATGGGATACCAGGTCCCATTCCAATCAGGACCCACTATTCATGTTTTCGCCCTGCGCTCGCGTGGATTAAGATGTCATTACAAAGAATATTTTGGCACAACCGCAAGATGTTATTTTGGCGAACGTGTCAATTCGTTTGAGTTTCAAATTAGGTCTACCTTATCAAATTTTAATTTTACTCTATAAATTCATGCCATGTTCATATTGTGTTTTTGTGTCACATCGAGGATTATCACCTCAGGTGCACATCAGATTTTAACACATTAAATTTTGTTACAGAAGAATGCACCGAAAATCCTAAATCCAAATCATTCTAATTTAGGTCTAATATCACAAAAAATCCCAAAGTGACTTTACTATAAACTAATTTTTTGACAAATTAATACGCTTGAGACAAATTTACTCAAAACTAATTTTTTGAGCAATCGGTACAATTGTAATAAATTTACCCTTCATTTATTTCTATTAAATTAGATTAATACTACAGAAAACCAAAATTGATACAATTATGATAAATTGAGAGTAAAACCCAAAATTGGTATATTTGTGAAATGCCACGTGCCATTCAACTCGACATTTGACTTTAAAATTTAGCGAAAACTAACAAATGATAGTACCTGTTTAGGATTTTTTGTAATAAAAATAACTAATTTGGATTTAATTTATCATAGTTGTACAAATTTTGGGTTTTTTCATAGTTATAATCCTTTAATTTATTCAATTAAGTCTTGGATCTTTTTTTCCAAAAAAAAAAAACGATAAAAACCTTTTGATGAATTTTCATATGAAACTACCTATGTGTCACTAAGAAATAACAAGATAAGTGTATTAGAAGTCTTAAAAATATAAATATAATTGAATCATAAAAATTTTAAAAAAATGTAATTAAGTCTTAAAACTTGTCATCGAAATACAGTTAAGTTCTAAAATTTTTAAAAAGTGCAATCAAGTCCTAAAACTTGTTAAATTAGTCTAATCTAAGTTCTTCCATTAATTATATTTTTTTAAAAATTTCAGGCTTGATTGCACTTTCAAAATAAGTTTTGGGACTTGGTTACACTTTTTGAAAGTGTTAGAATTTAATCGCACTTTTGTGACAAGTTTTAAGATTTCTAATTGTCGCGAAGCCCAAACCAATTTGCGACTTAGGTTCAAGTTTTTTAACATGCAAAATATTTTTCAATTAGGAGTTATCACTAATCTATTTTTTGTGGGTCGATTAAAAATCAAAGTAAATAACGGGAGATTTACTTTACTCCTGCGAACCATAGATTGTGAGTTCGGGGACTTGATTACGCTATATTTTTCTAATGCCCTTTCGGTATCTTTCTCTTTTATTTAAAAGAAAAATTATTTTACAGCAGCGTGAATTGATTTTAAATCTATTTTTCTAACATGTGAGGTGATCATACGGGTGTACAAACCACCAATTTAACACCCAGATAAAACATTAAATAAATTGCAAGACTTATCTTGTAACAACGAAAACATCTGCATTGTTAGATGAGAATTTATATCATCAACCCTAGATATGATTTCTAATTAACACGTAATTTCTTTTTATTTTCACTAATTTAATGAAATGCAATACTTTTAATCTAACATGAAATGATATGATATGGCAGTATAACCTAAATTATATGACATGAGTAGAAAATGCAATAATTAAATATGCAATCTAAATTAATCTAATGACTTAATTCTAATAACGAGCAATTTCTAATTAAACAGACCAAGCAATAATCACTAAATGACGTGCAATTTCATGAACCTAATTCTATATGACATGTGCATGATTTTATTTTCCTAAAAAATACAATCTATCTAGGAGAAATTATCTAAACTTATAAACATGCAATCCTAACATACAATGACATGTAAAGAATGTCTTAATTTTATATGACATACGCATGATAATTTTTTTTATGTTTTTTTAAATTCGAATTTAAAATTGAGACATAATTAAACACGCAATTTAGATCTTAAAAAAAAAAAAAAAAAAAAAAACTAACATCCTAAATGAACACATTTGTTTGGATTTTTAGTTAAAAATTCGAAATAAAATCCTTTTTTTTAAATATGCAAGATAACATTAAATATTCTAAAACAAACATAATCCTAACTTAAATAATTTTTTTTTTTTTTTTTTCCTTTTACAAAAATAAAATTAATTCAACTAACATGACGCAAATCAGATAAGATAAAATCGAATCGATATTCATAAATTGACGAAACATATCTCGCGCATAAGATCGGGTTGGCCAATTTGTAAATAGATTGCAAATCAAATCTCGGACATGAAATCAGATCAACAATTTTGCAAGCGATTGGGAGTCAAATTTCGGGTGCGAAAATCAGACTATCAATCCCTAATTTAAAAGGCTATTTCATGTCGGAATCTCAATCATAATTCTGCTAATAAAATAAAATAAAATAAAAAAGGGTAAATAGAAAAACTACCTAATTTGTTTTTCCTTTTTTTTTTCTTTTTTTCTTTTTTCCTTCCAAGCAAGGCTTGGGCTCGTGGTGGGTCACCGAGGGGGTTGGTCGACGGCGTTCCGGTGAGGGGCGGCGGCGTGCGTTGGAGCTTCAGCGAGAGGGGACCAGCAGCGAGCAGGGACGCTGGTCAGAGCGAGCGTTGCTCGGAGGGGAACAGCCGGCGGAAGCGAACAGTGGCCGGCAGTCGCGGGCCTGCTGGCGTCGGGGACAATGGTAGGGGCGGGACGTCGGATGGACGTACAGTGGCTCGGCGTCCAGATCTGGCGCGATGGAAGCAGCTCGGGTGGTCGCTCGGGTGAGGAGATGCAGCGACCGGCTTCGAGCCCGAGCAGAGGCGCGGAGCAGAGCTGGGCAGAGGGCTGCAGACGCGAACAAAGCAGGAACAGCAGCGGCGTCGTCGGAGCAGAGGGGCTGCGATCCGGCTCGGGTCAGGCTCTGGGCGTGAGCGACGGTGCTCCGGCGGCGACGGAGCTTGCGGCGGAGGCAGAACTCCGGTGTCGCAGATCGGGCAACAGCGGAGCGACGGTGACAGTTGCGGAGCTTCGGCTTGCAGCAGCAGACTGGGCAGTGGCGGAGCAAGAGGAGCGGCGATGAGACGGCGGCGTCCAGCGAACGAGCTGCGATCGGGGCCGTCGAGTCGTCGCAGGCGGAGGCGTCAGAGGTGGCTGGCGGAGGCGATTCCGGCGGTGGCTGGTGCCGACGCGGCGGGCCGGCGTGGAGAAGACGAACAGTGACTGCTTTGGCTGCGCATGATAAAATTTATGTTTCTTGATTTCTCTGTTTCTCTGTTCCCCGGAACAAGTTTGGAACAGAAATCTGTTTGGTAACGCAATTTGATTTCTCTATTTCTGAAATAGATTTCTATTCCAGAAATAGATTTGAAGAAGAAATCAGAAGTTAAAATTTTTAGCTTCTCAGTTTCTGAAATAGAAACTGAGAAATCAATTTCTGGCCAGAAATCAATTTCTATTCCAGAAATTTTGTCATGCGCACCCTTTGTTTTTTCATTTTTCTTTCTTTTCTCTCTGCTCTCACGTCACTTCTCTCTCTATCTCACCTGTCGCGCACTCTCCCTTTTCTTCTATGCACTGCACACTTTCAAAACCTCATTTTCTTTCTTTTTCTTTTTTGTCTTCTTCGAATGAAGAGAAGTCCCCAAAACCCTACAAACGAAGAAAGAAAACTTTTCTTTTGTCTTCAATTTTTTGACAAATAAAACCAAGAGAAGCCCCCTCCGACATGAAAACTAATTGGCCGTGTATTCCTATTGTGTGGCCCCCGCAAAATCATACACATTTTAACTTATTTATAGACTATGAATTAGAGTTTTAATTTTTCTAAATCGATAAAAATGCAATATTTGCTTTTCCAAACGTAATATTTATTTTTGAATTGAAATCTCACAAAAATAATCCGTAAAATTTTCTCGAGGATATGGGTTTGGGCCAATTTACTTTCATCATGGGCTCAGCCCAACTCATCAAATTAAAGTTCTAACCATCAATTCGAACTCATTTGTCATCGACCCAATGTAAATGCAAATTAAAAATAAATCACCTAAAACTATATGCTATACAATTAATCATTTTTTCAGGGATAAAATTAACTTCTAATTTTTAATGCGATAAATGACTAAACGGGTTGCCAAAATTTAGGTGTCAACACTAATATTCTTATAGATAAAAAAAATATATATCTATATAGGATCCTTAAATTGCACTTTTCAACATAAGTTTTAAAACATAATTGCATTTTTAATTGAACCAAATGAATATTTTAGGACTCAAATAGACTTTTTATTAAATGATAAGGACTTGATTGAACTGACAAAAAAATTTGAGACTTGATTGCAGTTTGTACGTAAGATTTAGGACTTGTTCACAACTGCATCGTTACGATCCTACCATTCAACTATGTTCTTATTTTTGTAAGCCATATCATAGTTTGCATATATGATCAATTTGATAGACCTACTCGATCTTGAGGGAATCTTCTACGGTTGCACACTCAAGTTATTATTATTATTTTTTTAGCTCATGTTGTTGTTGTTCATGGATAACTTGATTATTTTGATACACATATAGAAATATCACTCACAAGGAACTCATTTGAAAAACTATAAGGTAAAATATTTAAATAGTTAGTGAACATGTCATATCATGGAATCATCGTAGGCAGCTTGAATGTTACTAATTTTCATATTTTAAAAAAATACATTGTAGAATATCAGTATTATAACTTGATATTTAATATAGGACAAAATAGAGATTCACTCAAAATGCATCATGAGTTGTCTTCGACCTTTTTCCATTGCGGGAAACTCATCCATCTTCAACAATAATTTCTCGGCTAGTGAATCATTTTAATTCCTTTTTTTTTTTGGTAACCGAGGACTCTGCCACTTGCCTTCGTGCCCGAACGGCTCCTGAGGGTTGGGCCCCTATACCTTGGGGGAGACTAGCACAGTAACCCACCACCATGGCCCCCCACTTAAATCGCTAGCAACGTAGAGTTTCAAACTCTTGACCTCAGCGATGATGAAAGGACTCTTAACCAATTGCACTACCCACGGATGGGTTGAATCATTTTACTTTTGTGATTACTTTCTTCAAAAATAGCTAAATTAGTTATTACATTAATATTTATCTTTTACTTAATATTTATAAAACTTAATTTTGATCTTGAGCACTTCATGCAAATTATACATCATGCTATAATTTATCAACAAAAAAAAAAAGTTGCATTGTCTTTTCTTTTTAGCCACCAAGTTATCTTTTAGCAACCGATCACTTCAAACATACTTAAAATTATATTTGAGAGTATTTTACAAAAAGAAAATGAAGAGAGATAATTGCAACGGCATTAGCCATTGTTTATAAAAGTTGCTCGACGAGCACCATCATTTCCTTGAACCTGCCCCAGGATTGGTTACCTGGGGATCGGCTTCACGAGGATTAGGCGTGCTGGTCGTGTCCCTTAAAGGGATTGTGGCTAGTCCAGCAATGGGGTTGGGAATCTTTTTCAAGGCTCCAACATTACCTTTACAGGAGACAGCACGGGGACTCTCACTCTAGGGTAATTCTCCCGCCTGTTTCTCCTTTGAGCAGTTTAAGGACCTGCTCAGGTCCTACTCGGCCATTCAAGGAGCCCAAAATCCATCGAGGAAATTGGGCTTCCTTGTAGTACGAAGGATCTCTATTGAGTATTCCCATAAAGGACCAAATTTTGAAAAAGCCGTAACTTTAGGTCCAATCTCAATTGTTTCTCGAAAGTTTTTTCACAAAAAAGGAATTTCCAACTTTTACTCTAATTTCAAATTTGTCCAAAATTTCTTAATAGTGGGATGATAATGTAGATGCAAAGACTTAACCAAAAGAGTTGTTTGAACCCTTTATATTATTTCTAACTTCTCCAGTATAGTCACTACTCTATAACACCTCAAATTTTATGAACTACGATTTGCCAGCTGATAGCACCTTAAATCGTAGGGTTTTCCCAAATCCTAGGTTTAGGTAATCCACAATATACAAACAAGATCATAAACTTAAAACACCAAATTAGAGTTACTACTAATTGATTTGGATTAGGTCAATTGGACATCTAAATACATGTGAAAAGGAAATTGGTGTTTGAAAATCTACAAATCTTGAGTTGGGGGACTCGATGATACGTCGGATGGATTCACATCCCGCAATGATCTTTTAATTCAATTTAAAATATATTAGAACCATAAAAAAGATAAAAATGGCAATTATGATTTTCTGTTTAAAAAAATAGAGGGACTATTGTTTGATTATCCTAACTAACAAAATTGTGAAAAAAAAGAAAAAAAAAAAAAGAAAGTCATGGCCTTATCTTTCCTCCGACAAACCGGCATCACCATTAAGAGAGAAAATCGAAGTTTCTGTCGGTGAATATTCTTTTTTTTCACCAGAAAAGGACAATAGGGCTAATCAGTTACTTTCAATCTTTCTGGAATGCCAAAAAGAAGGATGTAGTGGAAGCATGCTCGAGCTCAATCTTATTTTATTCAAATAAAGTCACCGGAAAGGCAACTTTGATAATACATGATTCTGTAAACAGATTACCGATCTGTTCTTGGTATTCATGATGACATAATCCGCTTGATGAGGATGAGAAATCAAACTAGATCTTTATGAGACCGTCTCGAATCATCCGCTTGAGATTCCAGGTATCGTCCTTGCACCTATAAGACCAATACGCCCACCCAAAAGTGGCACGCCCATAAACATCTTACTGAGCCTTGGCAAACTTTCCCGAATCCTCCTTTGTTGCCCCGTCGAAGGCCAATGCTGAGGTCCATTCCCCTGCAAAAACCAATTTAGCTCGCAAATGTCATGACATGTATGTACTCTAGCGCACGCGTCATGTGTACCTGTATGCTCTATATTAAACATGCTCTTGTTGCTTTCTAACCACATGGTGGGACTCACCAACGAAGCTCAAGGGGCCCTCTTCCGGGGTTACTTTGCTCAGATCGGAAGTTCTATTGTTATAGATGTAGTCAATGTTCTGCTGCAGATTCCACTGTTGAAACATCTGATTAAAGAGGTTGTAGTAATGCACGTCGATGACGACTCGGCTGAAGCCTCTTGCGAACTGAAGGAGCTCTTGCGGGTCGACTTTTCCCAACCGGTTGGACATTATGACATAAGCATTCGGAGTGTGCCTCCTCACGGTCTCATAACCTAACTGGTAGTATTTAGTAAGATCCTCAAACTTGACACCCGGAGCTTGAGGCTCGTTCATCAGCTCGATCGCAACCAATACCGGGTGGTTCCCATATCTACTTGACAATCATAAGGGAGAATGCTATGAAACATCTGATTATAAGATCTAGCATACTAAATATCAATACCAATGGTTGCAATTCATCAGCAATACTAAAGAGATATATGTCATGAGGGATTTGTTTAAATTGAGAACTCATCTGCCAGACCTTGCTGCTAGGAAGTCTATAACTTTCACGGTCTCCTCAATGTGAAAGTCACCCCATTCCAGAAATCCATCTCTCGATGCGCTATGAAATTGGCCGTTTTGAGATCCCGGAGCAGCGTGGAGATCAACTATTACCTTCATACCATGCTTCCTGCAAAAAGAAAAATTCAATTGTTCAAGGTTAGACTCACAAGAATCTTGTAACTTCGATGGACCAACTTAAGCAAAGACTGGCTTCCTATAAAGATCCTCCACTGCAAACTTTTTGTTGGAGTTATTCAACTAAGATGTAAAAGTATCGAAAGTTGCTTACGCTGCCCATGTAAATGCGTTGTCCAGTGCATTCAGCGAGCCTCCCACAAAAGGCGCTGGCGGCGCCGGATCATACGCAATCCACCATCCTACTGGAATCCTCACTGCAGTTAGACTATTGGCCGCCATAAATTCAAAGTCTTGCTCGGTAATGTAATTGTTCCAATGATCCTGCAAAGCAAATTTGTTCGGAGATTACTGATCTACTTAGTCACTGTATTACCATTTCGTGCTTACTTTGCCACTAATTAATTAGGGATTACCCGTAGGTGTTTTGGGGCAGCACTGGGGCCATATCCATTTGTTATTTGGTATTCACCTTGTAAACCGCCGACAATGTTCATTTCAAAGATCGATGGGTCATTGTCATCCCAACTCGAGCCTCCAGTATAATCTGCCGTCACTTCAGTCAGCGACTTTGCCTGATCATCCATACTATATTAGAGAAAATCACATAAATCAATGTGATTGTATCCAATTAATAACCGGGGAATATGGGGACTCTATCGATTATCTTTGATCAGGAATTTTGGATGATGGAGTGGAAATGCTTTTGTAATCCAACAGTTCCTTTCGATTAAGAGTAAAGTAATGTCATTGCGGATATGACTGTTTCTTTCATTTTATGAGGCCTTGCCGTTGCAAAAAATGTGTTTATGGTTTATAGAGGACGTAAGTTTACTCGTCGTATTGCGTGGAGTGTCGCTGTTGTTTTTCAAGCAAACAAGGGGTGCTCATCACGTCCTCTCAGCGTCAAGAAAGTGCGGAAAGCGCCCATGTAAGACGTCGCAGAACAGCAGATCTCAACGCGAGTGCCATGCGACGTCACAGAATAGTAGATCTCAACACGAGTGCCATGCGGCGATTCATACAAACACCATTGGACTGATGCATGACAGTTTCTTATGTTTATCAAAGTCTACTTGGGTCTTGATCTTATATTAACGTGATGGGTGCAATAAATTAACAACAGATAGCTTCGTGAAATTTCTGCCGTGTAACTGGCAATGCAGACAAGAACTTTCTATGGTGCTGCGCTATTCTGCACAACAATCTGCACAACAACGTAGTCCTGCGAAATTTGGACGGTCAGAGTGAAGAGATTATTGTCAACGATTTGATGACAAATCACCACCGACCGACCGTCATATCGAAAACCACTCACTGTCAACCACTGTATGGGTTAGAACGAAATAGTCGTGAAACCCTCTATGACACCGAAGATCAGTCATGTAAACCATAATACCATAGTAACTGCAGAAGTCATAGAAGCCGGAACAGGGGAATTACCTGGAGAAACATCCCATTAGATGCTTGAAATCGAACTCGATTGGGATTGTCCGGCTTCCTGATAATGTCGAAAGTCTCTGAGGCGCTCGGGTTACCGGAAACAGCGACAACCGTTGTTCCTTGTCCTTGCAATCCGACAAATTGCTTGTTGAAAACTCTGAGGTTGAATTTTTTGTCGGAAATCCTCCACAGCTGCGCCATAGGAAGTGAGCGAAAATTATGTTGGATGGCATGTGAATCTTTTGAGCTTGTCTAAAGACGATTGTCAATTTTGTGAGACAGAAAACCACACCCTGAAAGTTTCCCAGTCATAGGGCTGATCGCGATTGGCAACAAGGGTGGCTCCGCCGCCGTTTTCAGCACACAGGAATTTCCCGAGCTTTGTCGACTTGAACTGCACTTGAGTCCCATCCTACCATTGAAACATAAGCAGGAAAATGGGATTTGGTTCATCTCATTGAAAGAGTGAAGTGATATTTTTATAGACCAAACAAATAACAGTGTAAATGCACACACTGGGTGGGGGGAACAGAGTTCATATCTACAGGTCGAACCAAGTTCATATTTGTATGTCAGAAATCTGGGAAAATGATGGAAAGAAATGTTTCATTAGAAACAAGTTCTGTTGACATTTGGCATCTTAATTTGACAAAAGTGTACACCTGTCATGTTAAAATCATGTGCTAGTACATATAGACATATGCCAAACATGATCGTTTTGTAACTGTATCATTCTCAAATATCTTAGACATTATACTGTATCTAGTGCAGGCATATGTCATATTGGACCTGAGAAGAAACTTTGCGATCATCCGACAATACTAATTACGAAACTATGATAAAAAAGCATGCTGGAGAAAGTATAATAACAATCTATGGAGCATTACCCGATACGCTCTTTTTATCTTTAAAAGCTTACCAAGAGCTGTCCATTGAGTCCATCAAACCGAGAAGGCATCATCCACCCCTCGGTGACAAGCCAATTTCCGAGGTTCACAGCCTTGAGGGGCAAGTTGAACTCCACAGTCTGGGTGAGGATCAAGGGACAGAACACCCAGAGAGAACAAAGCAGCAGGAATGAATGGTGATAACAGGGCGCCATTTCTGGCTCGCTTCTTTGCTGTGACATTAAACGAGAGGGAGGGCCAACACACTTATAGACTAAAAGTCTTAAGGGTTAGAATAATGGTTTTGTGTTGACTTGACCCATTTGAGTGGAGATCCGTGATTGATGTCTATTATGCAAAAACTCACTCTACACGCTAAGATAAAGAATATTGCATTTGGTCTTAAGACTATGGAGATTAGATCATTTGGACCGTTGATGACATGAGCTCCAAGATGGAACTCGCATGATTAATATTTCAGATGATATATAGCCAGATGTTTTGTAAATCATGGAATATCTTCTTTCTCTTTTTTAATTCAAAACACAAGTGTGACTCCCTACTACCTAGAACTCCATGCCTACAAGGCTCATCAAACTATTGACTCCAAACTTTGAACCTATGCAAGTACCTTGATTTAGAATAGTTTACGCACAGTTTAAGTTTCCTCCAATTCCTCCATCGAAAATCTCTCAACACCCCATTGGAAATCTCTCAAGAATCAAGTACCCAAGTGGTTTTCAAGTCTATAATTTAGAAAAATAGAAAAAGAAAGGAGAAAAAACTGCATATGAGGATAAAGGATGAGGATCATGGACTGTTATTGCATGAGCTCGGCATATATGACCTAGAGCACAAGGACTGTCAGATCATATGAGACTCATGCGCAATCCACCTCATCTAACGGTGCATTTGAATTGGGCTTGCATGTACCAGACCATGCCTGAACCTTTCATTCATCATACGTGGTGGTGGACCTCTTGCATTAAATGAGGCTAGCAAACCCTATAAAGCTATGCCATAAAGTATTCAATGCCTTTTTAGTATCGCAGAAGGATGCACCATATGGTTAAGACAGAATATGCACTACAGCTCACTTCTCTTGCAAGAAACCAATGAAACTTGTTGGATCCTCCATTGCTCCGAGGCCGGTTGAATGGGTCGAAGGCGTGTGGTCCTTCAAGAGCATCATCCGACCATTTCGCTTGATCAAAGGCATCATTACGTACCGTGGGGGATGGGAGGGTCGGTGCGTGAGTGCTGATGCAAGAAGTCCACAGCCATCCATTTTGTTCTAGTCTTTGCTTGGAGGATCGTTTTGTGGTTAGTGATTTCTTAGAAGAGAACAGGAAAAAAGAAAAAAGGAAAAAAACAAGGAAGAATTGCTATTCCAAAGTCAAAAGTGGGCCAAGGAGAAAAGGAACAGGCGCTCACCACATCGCGACGAGATTATGAGGGTTCTGGGAAGAAGGCAAGGATTTGATAGAGCACATGGAAGGAGAGAAAAGGAATAGGAACCCGCTACTCGCTAGCGACGTAGGCCCATACGGGATGCCAGTTCCCATTCCAATTAGGACCGGACAATGCTTGTTTTTGCATTGCAGTCGTATCGTATTGATTACAATGTCATCACAAGAATATTTCGATACAACTGCTTTGGCGAGCGAATCAATTCGTTTGAGTTTTAAGTTAAGTTTGCCTTATCGAGTTTCGATTTCACTTTCTAAATTTGTGCCCTGTTCATATTATTTTCTTGCGTCGTGTTAGGGATTGCCACCATGCCTGAATTTTGGATTTTGACCCTTTAGATTGTGTTGTGGGATAATGCACCAAAAGTCCTAAATCCGAAACATTTTAATTTAGAATTAATACAACGAAAAACCCCAAACTAGTATATATATGATAAATTCACCAAAAACTAATTTTTTTACCACAAAAAAATCCAAAACTAATGCACTTATGACAAATTTACTGCAAACCTACCAAAAACTTCATATTAATACATTTGTAATAAATTTATCCTCTATTTATTTCCGTTAAATTGGATTAATACCACGAAAACCACAACCAATAACATTGTGACAAACGAAAAATAAAACCCCAAAATAGTAAATCCATTAGTTGTCACGTGTCATCCAACTTAGCAATTTGATGACAAAACTTAACGGAAACTAACAAAGAATAAATTTGTCACAGATATACCAATTTGGAGATTTTTGTAATAAAAAGAATTAGTTTTAGGTAAAATTATCATAGGTGTGCTAATTTGGAGTTTTTTTTTTTTTTTTATAATACTAACTCTTTAATTTATTTAATTAAGTCTTGGACCTTTTTCTTTCAAAAGTACGATCAAAACCTTTTGATGAATTATCATATGAAATTGCCTACATGTCACTAAGAAATGATGGATAAGTATTGTCACGCCCCGATTCTCAAACTCGCCCACATCCATCGGTAGTCGACTAAATTGCGACATTCCTAGGACGCGTCGTCGATCCAATCGATTCATGCACAAGCAGAAGCAAAATAAATAATCCCCAGACAAGAACTAACTTGGGATAGAAAAGCAGGACAATCAGATCAACCAAACATACTTTTATAAACCAACTAGTTTATACACAAAAGCAAAAAAAAAAAAAAAAAAACAAGAAAACAAAAGAGTGGCCAAGCTAACCCTACCCCGGACCCTAACTACTTGGGATCCAAGTCTATCACGACACCGCCCGGGATATCGAGGTCTAGAGGGTCAGCTACCTCCTCTGCAGGCTCCTCACCCTCCGACAACTGGTCCAGCCCGATATCGGCTATGATATCGGCGTCCACGACCGGGTCGAGTACTTCTCCATCCTCACCCTCAATGGTGGGTCCATCGAAACCATGCACGGGACCTTCCCATTTCCCATTAGGCCCATGACGAAACCACGCCTTGAATCGATGAAGTACCCACTGAGGTAGGCCCTCATCGACCAAAATCGTAGTCACGACAAGCTCACAGGTCCAAGGACTCCCGGGGATAGGGAAGAAGGTACTCTGCTTGCTATACCCTCGCAGTTGCCCAAAACGCACTAGACAGACTTCCATCTAGGGACCTGTGAAAAGAAACCTACAATGATGTGAGACAATGTCTCAACGAGTTCATGCCCTAAACCCCGACTAGGAAGAAAATACGCCTAGAGGCGGTCTAACCACACAACCAATGAGACTCACCTCACCTTAGTTCCTTCCTGCATATCAGTACAATTCATATAACAAATATATGCAGTAAATGCACTCAAACAATTGGAACACCTCAACTTATATCTTAGACAATCATAAGAGTCTCAATTATAAGGTCAAATCGTTATGACAAGTCTCATTCATTGTCACACAATTTTGTCCCATAATCAGGCGCAGTTAAATCACTCATTCATGCGTTCCAATTGATTACGGGCCCACGGGCACGGCCTACTCAACGTTCGGCAGTCTTCTAGCATAACCAGGCATCATCTCGCCCCATTGAGCACGGCAACATCTACAGCTAGACGGCAATCCCGAAGGAGCATCGATCCAGCCTCTACTATGACCAACATCTGTTGTCAAGGGCATTCCATATAGGAGTATCGCCCAGCGTAAATGCTCGCAACGGGTTCTCATAACCATCACACGACCATCCAATCTCGGCTAAGGATATCGTGCATTGCACTCAAATACCTCAATTAAAATAATGAACTTGGCCTATTTTCTTTGTATTAAAAACACCCGATAAAATAATCGTGTGTGGGTACACGGTCAGATCGAACCATAAAAAGTGATATCCTTCCTTTTAAAAATCTCACTATATGATATAGTATTTAAAAAAAAAAAATTGGGTCAAAAATCGACACCCGGTATTTTCAAATTAAATACCAAAATTTCACAATTTTGAAATAATAACTCAAAATTCACAATCATCACTCAATTGCACAATCTAACAATAAATTGCACAAATTAATTACACCACGACAATTAGCATGAAATTCTGACGACCGGCTATCCTGATATAATTTTCGGAAAATAATAAATAATTAAATAAATTACAAAAATGATTAAATAAATGCAAAATAATTAGATAAATGTCTAATTAAGTCAAATACACTAACCTAACCACCTAATTGGACTTAAATAAATAATGCACTAAGCTAAATAAATAATACAATCTAATTAACCCTTAACTAATCTAATATAACCACCTAATTAGCTTAATTAACTAAATAAACTACTAATTACTCTAATCTAACCACCTAAACCAATCTTAGGCTAAGCTAATCCTCCTCTAAGCATAATTAACGTCCTAAGTAAGGTTTAGTAAGTAAGCTCACTGGATTTGCGAGCCGATGAGTTCACGGCAACGGCGACGCGGAGGTGAGCGAGATCGAGCCTACGGCGACACCCGAGGAGGTTCGGAAAGGGGCAGACTCGAGCCATGAAGTCTCAGCACCCAACTGGAACTTTGGTTCTAGATGGCTACTGGAAGGGGCTAGTCGAGCGGCTAGGATGGCGCAGAAATGGCACAGCGGGGCCAAGCGGGGCTACTAGCGACTCGGGGACCAGCGACGGCAACTAGGGCGCAAACGCTAGCCTGATCGATGGACGGCAAGGACGGTGCACAGACTGGGTTCGAGCGACTAGAGTCGCGGAGCAGGTGGGCGAACGCGCGACATCGGTGCTCGGGCGGCTCACGGGCAGCTTGGACGGCGGCAAAGGGGCTTGGCGGTGGCTGGCTAGTCTTGGCTTGATCTCTACTAGTTCACTGCTCTGGAAATGGAAGCTTGGGAGATGAAATGGAGGCTGAAGCAAAGAGGAAGAAGAAGATGTTCTACTGGTTGAAGGGGGCAAAAGAACGCTTCAAGTGCCATAACTTTGGCCAAAGGGACACTTAAGTGCCATAACTTATGAAAGGTACACTTAAGTGCCACATTCAAAGAAAAACAAATCACTTGAGTGCCACTCCGGTCAAAGTCCGGCCAAAACGCCGACGTGGCATTTTTCCGGCGAAGCGTGCCCAAAATGACGCTGTTTTGCACGCTGACATGGCGAAATAATGCAAAAACGACGTCGTTTTAGGCTGACGTGGTAAAAAAATAAATAAACAAATAATTAAATTAAATTTAAAATTAATTTTAGTTAAAATATTACAAAATAATAATTTTAAAATTAAATTTAGTTAAAATATTTAAATAATAATTTTAAAATTAAATTTAGTTAAAAAATTAAAAAAATTAAAAAAAACTCTAAAAAACTTTAAAAAATTTAAACAAAATTAAAAAAAAAAAAAGGGGAACAGGGGAGGCGGCCGAGGGATCGCCCTCGGCCCGCTGCCCGCGCCGCCGCCGCCGGGAAGGGTCGGTGACGGCGGGGGTAGGGTCAGCCGAGGTCGCCAGGCCCTAGCTAGGGGCCGGCGACCCCGGCCAATCGATGGTGAGGACCTACGAGCCCCCCAGATCTAGCGGCGAGGGTTCGCGGCCCGCCTAGATCCAGCGACGAGGGCTCGCGGCCCTCGCCCCGAGATCCGGCGAGGGCTCGCGAGCCCTCGCCGCCGGCTCGGCCGGGCGAGGGCCGCCGACCCTCGCCGGATCCGGGCGAGGGTCGCGAGCCCCCCGCATCCAGGCGGCGAGGGCTCGCGGCCCTCGCCCCGATCCGACGAGGGCTCGCGAGCCCTCGCCGCGCGGCGGGGTCACCGGCCCCGGCCGGGCCCGGCGATCTCGGCCGACCCTCCCCGGCGACGGCGGGGGCGACGGTGGCGGCGGCCGAGGGTTGATCCCTCGGCCCGGCTCCCCACGTTCCCTTTTAAAAAAAAAAAAAAGTTTTTAGAGTTTTTTTAAATTTTTTAATTATTATTTTTTAAATATTTTAACTAAATTTAATTTTAAAATTATTTTTTTAATATTTTAACTTAATTTAATTTAATTTAATTTAATTATTTATTTTTTTACCACGTGAGGCCAAAACGACGCCGTTTTTGCATTATTTCGCCACGTTGGCGTGCAAAACAAATACGTCATTTTGGGTGTGCTTCGCCGGAAAAATGCCACGTCGGCATTTTAGCCGGATTTTGGCCGAATTGGCACTCAAGTGATTCCTTTTACTCCGATTTTGGCACTTAAGTGTACCTTTCGTAAGTTATGGCACTTAAGTCATCCTTTTCTACTAAAGTTATACAGACTGGGAGGTCCGCACGTCGGTTGAAGGGGGACAAAGGCCACCAAAGTCTTAAACAAATATCCCAAATACTCAAGTAGAGGCCCCCACCATCTTCAACCATATCCACAATAGTCATTTCCCCTCAAATATTCCCCAACAATCCTAGGGATGCTATCCAAATGTTGCACCCCACCAAAGCTACAACTTTCACTCATTTCCTCTTCAATTCCATTCAATTCCACTCCAATTCAATCCAATTCAATGGCCAAAATGTCCACAAGGAAGTCCACACTCAATTCTACAATTTTCCTTACCAATCGATCCATCTTGGGCATAAAAAATCCACACAAAAATGGCCCTCCAAATTTCCTGGTCCAAAATTATCCAATTTTGATTTTTCGTCGAAAATCCGGGCTTGCCGAAAATTCTTCGAGGAATGAGTCGACGTTCCTAAAATAAATTGTGACATGACAGAACTTTCAATTTCTAAAATTGGGTTCAATTTCGTGATTAATTTTAACCAGACACGATTTTAGCGTCACCTAACCTACTAAGTAGCTTTTGGAAATTTTTAGCGCATTTAACCTGTGGTCGATTATTTTCGATCCACATTGTGCATCTTTGACTCATAGGTGGCTCTCGGTTGTTGTAAAAATCTCGAAATTTCAAATACGGACACATGGTACAGAAAAGACAGAAAAATCGGTTTAGTACCATTTGACAAAAATTTTCAATCAAGTGAAATCACCCACACTTTAATCACATGCTTCTGTCGAATCAACTTATCTTCGATCTCTAATCGATTTTGACGTTGTTGTATTGACCTTTGCAGATTAGCACGGCCGAGCAATCGATTTCTAATCGAATTCTCAAATCAATCGCGTTTAAAATCTTTAACGGTTTCACCTGATAGATTAGTTATCTTGTGAGTGATTAGCTCAGAGAAAAAGACTGTAGGCGCGTTGATGAAAAGCCCATTTCATTTAGTTGAAATCAGGGTTGAAATCAGGATGTCACAAGTATATTTGAAGCCCTAAAATTTGTCACAAAAATGCAATTGAATTCTAAAATTTTTAAAAAATACAATTAAATCCTAAATATTGTCAGAAGTGCAATTAAGTCCTAACATTTTTAAAAAGTATAATCAAATCCTCAAACTAATCAAATTGGTCCAATCAAAGTTATTTTGTTGATTGCACCTTTTAAAAGTTTAAAGACATGATCACACTTTCAAAATAAGTTTAGGACATGATTGCAAATTTTGAAAGTTTAGAACTCAATTACACTTCCGTGACAATTTTTAGGATTTCCAGTGCACTTATCCCAAAATAACCTATGTGACATCCTTAAATTTCACTTTTCGACGTAAGTTTTAGGATCTGATTACATTTTTAATAATTTTTTATGAATTATTTGAACCAAATGAATATTTTAAGACTTAGTACCTTTTTAGACTTGATTGAACCAACTAAAAAATTTGAGACTTGATTGCAATCCTAATATAAGATTTAGAACTTGTTGATAAATGTATTGTTAAGATTCGACCATTCAACTATGTTCCTAACAGTGTAAGCAATATCATATGTCACGCCTCGACCTGCTTCAAGCGCATGGCAACCCTCGCTTCCATACCTATGGTCATTCGATTGCGACGTCCAAAAGGTGTTGCTGACCCAATTTGCGATAACAATAAAACGCACAAATGAAAACGTAAAAAAATCTTCAGCCATCATTTAACAGGGATAATTAAAAACATAATCATATATATAGGCATCATGAGTCAACATCTCATACACAACAAGTTCAAAAGCTAAACAACCAACTTCATTACATCCGACACACCAACTGCGTTGCCATGACCTACTACAAAAGGGCCCGAGGTAAACGTACGCCTCTAATACTACGAGGGTGGTCTAAAAAGTGCTAGTAACCCACTACTACCTAAGCCTTAATGGCCTCCGGGATCCATGCCTCCGACTCGGCAATCAACTCAGGGTCAATCTCGAGGTCGGACACCTCCCCATTGGGAATGTCCCCATCCTTGACATCCTAGTTGATGCCTCCCTTGAGCCTCTAACACACAGCGGACCGTCGAAGCCACGGATAGGACCATGGCTCTCGTTGCCCACCCAAAAGTACCAAGCCATGATCGGTGTGGCACAAGGCTAGGACCCTCGTTGTCCCAGATGATCGTGATGTAACACATGCAGTGTGCGTCGACCCCTCCTGCTATAGGGTACTCGGTCACCTCCTGACTATACTCAACGGACAGGCCAAAACGTATTTAACGAAACAGCTCGGCCATTCTTAGGGAATATAAACATTTCAACAAACAAATATGAGATAAACTCAATGAGTGAACTTCCTAGACCTCGCATAGGGAAGTCGTTCACCTCGGAAGCGCCCTAAACAAGCAATTCTCTATTGATGGCAAAACATGGCAACGCTCTTCTCACTTTACTCTCACTATTCTCATAATAACAAATCTATTAGACAATGCCAAAAATATAGATGCATAGGCAATTCCATACATATATTCCATGCTCTCGAGCCAAACATACGAATGCGCATTATGGTTCAAGTCATGTGCTCATGCCATGCAATAATCCGGATCTAAATACATACAAATCTCATGCACTTTCCATACCAATATGTCCAAATTATTACGGTCACTCAAGACCTAAGACCAATCAAAAGGTTTGCAATCATCCGACGTAACTGGGCATTGTCCCGCCCCATCGAGCATGGCATCATCCCGCATAAAACGCATCAAGATGGTCATTCCTACAAGGAGTTTCATTCCGAAATCCATCCATGATCGAAATCCCATTGACTTGGGGGCATTCAAACTTAATTGAGTATCGTCCCGTGTGAAAGGCGTCAAAATGGGTTCACGCCCCACGTAAAATGTGTTAGGGTCTTAGGTGATCACACAGGCATACTATCACACAATTCATTTCTTATCTTTCTCATTTAAACTATGTAATACTCATGTGATATGCCATATCACTCGTCAAATGCCACTATATTACACACGTGCATCATATTACATCATATAATGCATCATTTAATTCATAAATCCATGGCATATAGACTACTTATCAACATAAGATAAAGTCGTCATAATCCACAATATGTTCACATCATTAGTACATGTCATCAAATTCATCATATAATCCTTCTTTTATTTATAAAACATATCATCCTACGATAACGTACCCTAATAATATGCCATAACACAATGTCACGTCATCTCGAACACACGTGACACATACAACAAATAATACGTAACTCATATAACACATATAACTCATAATTCATATGATACATACCCCAAATAAGACATCTAACATATAATCCATATAATACATAACACGCATAATACATCTAACCAATAATTCCTATATCACATAACCCATATCACACATTGAGTACATAACACATAATGCATATATAGCATCTAATCACATAGTATATACCCCACATAACATGTATAGTATATAATAGCCTATTATCCTATTATGGCACATACAACAACATATCCACTTTATATAACTCAATCCGATAACTCATCTAACCTAAATGTGAGAACTAATCGTCCTAGGCTCGATAACTTATCACTTCAAAACCCGATAACCTATCAGTAAATGTTCGGTAACCTATCTAAGTCCACTAATCGCTTAGCACACAGCATGTGCTTATCACATCAATAATTCATCATTTAACCATAAACAAGTCCTAAACTACTCCCTAAATACAACGAAAACCCTAATCAAAAGCTAGAAAGCCACTCACAAACTAATCCAAGCTTTGTAAAGTGACGAGAGAGGTGAGACAAAGCTGGACAGCGGCTGGTCGCACGTGTACAGTGCGCAGGTGAGCTAGGTTGTGGCTGGTCGCGGCTCCAATGGCGGTTCAAAGGCGGTCCAGCAATGGTTCAGCGTCGGCACAACCTCCAAGCTTCACGAAGGACTAAACCGAAGAAAAAACAAGCGAGATGGAGCTGCTGTGGGGGCTGAACAGCCCTTGAGAAGGCTAGTTGGTCAGCTTTGAATGGCGGTTCGGCGGTGCAAATGGCGGTCTGGTGTCGAGGTTCAAAGAATGGTCGCTAGTAATGGAAGAACAAGAAGAAAAAATGAAGAAACAAGCTTGAAATAGATATGAAATTAGAGGTGGTGGCTTCGGTGATGTCAAGGGAAGAGAGAGGGTGAGTTTGAGAGCATTCAAGTGAGAAAATGAAAGTGAGAGTGAGAGAGAGGGCAATAGGCCGACAGTGAAGGAGGAGAGGAAGGAGAGAGAGAAGTCTTGTCCAATTAATGCTTTGCATTCTAAGTCTTCCAAATCCCTCAAATCTAAGGTTCCATTTATTGAGGAAGTGACATCTTGAAAAAGAAAAAGGTGAGAGTGAGGGGGAGATGGGTGGTCGACAGCTTTAGGGGGAGACGGAGGAGAGAGAGACAAGAAGAAATCTTGCTCATAAATGCATATCAAATCCCTTGGGCTCATGTCAATTAAGGTAACTTAAGAAAGAAGCAAAATCCTTGCATTAATGGGAGATAAATTTGCACTCAAGTGACTAGGCTAGGTGGTTTCATCCCTCCAAATTGCCACCCAATG
The DNA here is from genome assembly GCA_014182375.1 of Eucalyptus virginea. Taxonomy (NCBI): domain Eukaryota; kingdom Viridiplantae; phylum Streptophyta; class Magnoliopsida; order Myrtales; family Myrtaceae; genus Eucalyptus; species Eucalyptus virginea. Next base: position 6,910,785 of record CM024522.1, read on the forward strand.
CATGCTTGTGCCGACCCTTCTTAGCCAATTTCTATCTTCGCCCTTTTGTCCTTAGATAAATGGAAGGGTATTTCGATCCTTTCACCAAGATCTCGCACACTATTCACGTTCTTTCATGCATTTAATGTCAAGATCTTGCCTAAAGAAAGCCTGATGGGCTTAAAGGACCTATGGGCCTCCCTTGGCCGCCCACCCCTTGGGCGTGTAGGCCTTGGGCCACCCATTTGGGCTCAGGTCCTCGTTCGTGGTCTGTTTCCTCCTTTCCAAACTTTTAAGTCTCGTCGATGAAAAATCCGGTTTTCGCCTCAAAGTGGCATTTCCAATGCCTTCATGGTTCATCAAACCTCAAGGTAATCCCATCCGATGATCGCTTGCCAAAATAATTTTATTCTGAAAATCGGGTCGTAATGAAGATGTCACATCACATCATGCATATATGATCAATTTCATAGAACTACTAAAGCTTAGAGGGTTTCAATGGTTTCATGCTTAAATTTTTTTTATTTATTTTAATCTCATGTAGTCATTACTCTTCAATAACTTGATTATTGTTATACACAAAAGGAAATATTACTCATAAGGAACCTCATTGAAAAACTATCGTGTGTGATATTTAAATAGTTAGTGAACGTGTCATAATACGGAATCACCGCAAGCAATGATAGATTTAGCCAATTGCCTTGAATGTTACTAATTTCATATTATTAGAAAATATATGTCGAAGAATATCAGTATAATAAATTGATATAAAATATAGGACAAAATAGAGATTCAATCAAAATGCATCATGAGTTGTCTTCAACTTTTTTCCATTGTGGGAAACTCATTCATCTTCAACAATCGCTTTTCAGCCGGTGAATTAATTCCTTTTATGATTATTTTTCTTCAAAAACAACTAAAACTAGTTACTATATCAATATTTATCTTTTACTTAATATATAAAAAACTTAATTTTGATTTTGACCAATCCATGCAAGTTATACCTCATGTGACAAAATAAAATAAAGAACTTGCATTGTCTTTTTTATTTCTTTTTAGCCACCAAGTTATCCTTTGGCAACTAATCAATTCAAACATACTTAAAATTATATTTGGGAGTATTTTACAAAAAAAAAAAAAAAATGAAGAGAGATAATTGCAATGGGATTGGCCATTGTTTATAAGAATAGCTTGGCCATTCAAGGAATCCAAAATCCATCGAGGAAATTGGGCTTCCCTGTATTATGAAGGATCTCTATTGAGTACTCCTACTGAAGGGCCTAATTTCCTAAAAAGCCCTAACTTTATGTCCAATCTAAATTTTACCCTAAATTTTTTTAACTAAAAAGAAACTCTCAACTTTCACTCTAATTCCAAATCTATCCACAAGTTTAAAAATCTTCACTAATTTCTTCAAAATTACCGACACTAGGAGTAATATCAAAACCCACATCTTCATTAATACCCTCATATTTGTATAAAACAAATAATAGTCTTTTGATATTGATAATCTTGAAGAAACTAGTGGCAATTTTGGGACGCATGGGCAAATTTGAGACTAAATTGAAAGTAGAATATTTTTTTAGACAAAAACGGTTCATTGCATAATTGAAATTAGACTAAAGTTTCTGGTTTTTAGGGAATTAGCCAATTTATAAAGTTTCTCAACTTTTGACCTCGCTATGCTAAATTATGACACTCATGAGATTATTAGAGTGAGAAGGAAATCAAAAATTAGAGAGTTAGAATTTAATATCATCATTCTAAGAATTTTTAGCATATATTCACATTTATTAGGAGATTTTTCATATGCTCTCAAATAGGGATGAGCATTGATCCAGGATTGATCCTAGACTAACCCTGGACCAACCCAATCTTACTAGTCCTAGTCTAGTTCCCAAGGGGACTGGGCTAGTCCTAAGGTCCTTAAAATCTATACTGTGCAAGTTGGTCCTTAATGTTTAGGCTTTAGGGTTGATCCAACCTGAATCACTCTTGTAATATAAAAAAAAATAAAAAAATGCTAGGTATAGAAACTAAAGTGCCCATCCCATCCTCTTCTTTTGTCCTTTACCTCTCCCTCTCTCGAAATATCACTCTCACTCTCTCCCTCAATCTCATGGTCTCTCCCTTATTCTCATATTCTTCTCAACCTCTCCATGGCTTGATCTCTTTCTCTCTCTCGCTTTAGCAATGACTCTCCCTACTCATTTATTCTTCGTTGATGTTGATTATCAGTGGTGAAGACTCCAGGATCTCAGCAATTTAGATTGATCATCATTTGCAGTCAACATCTACATCTCAAAAGTAAGTACCTCCATGCTTTGTTCTACGAGAAATAGAGGCCAAGAATCTCAACTTTAATGGCCGCATTCATCTTGCATCTTCTTCAACAATCGCAATAATAATTTCTTTTTGTTAATGTTTGATGCTTCAACATAAATACCATTAACTTGTACAAACATCTAACCATTTGAAAAAAAAAAAAAAAAAAAAAAAAAAAAGGGAACTTGTAACTAGGGTCCCTGTCAAAATCTGTAATATCATAATCTTCCTTCTCATGCCCGAAACAAAGATGATAAATTTGCGGATCTAATCATGTGGCATTGTGGATTCTTAATTCAACTCACACATATAATATAAGTAGTGAGATGTCCTATCAATTTCACTAATAGTAATTTCAACTTAAAACTATTTTAAAGTAATAATTATGTTTGTTGTTTGTTTTGTTTTTGTGTTAATAATTTGAAGTTATCTTTTAAGAATGAACAAGAAATGAAGTTATATAATTCATGATTTATATTACGCATTTTGAACTTTTAATTGTTTATTTTTTTTCGCGTGTTCTTCTTCTATGGTTTGTTACTTTTGATAAGTGGAAAATTTTGTTATTGCCTTATCTTAGACTTCTGTATGATTTATATCAGTGTTTGCAATTTGGTACTACTTGGTTACTTGAAGCTGATGCAAACTTGAAATAGGTTTTATGTTGAATCATTATTCTCTATCGATGAAAATCCATTTGAACAAGCCCTTTGTATTATTCCTTGTTACCAAACCCCTAGTAAAACCAACTCTGATTTGGATTCTGAAGATCTTTCCCACATATACCTCACCTCTGCAGAAACAAGACCCGAATATGTATTCCAGTCAAGTTCATTATCCTCATTTCCCTATAAAAATATTCACTTTAAAGTTTGTTAAACCAATCACAATCATTGCTCTTATAGACATTAGTGCAAGTTCTTCAATTTTAGACATTAAAGTTCTTCATGAAGAATACTAGATTTTTTGTGTTCGGTATTTCAACTCTACCTCAAGAGATACTTTTTTTTTTTTTTACAAATGTACGAACTATACCTGTAATTATCCAATTCTTTCCTTAGTATTCTATAACCACTAAAGCCTTTGGATCTAGTCTTCCCAACAAAGATTTAATCATTGATAAAGACACTATAACTCAAATATCTCAACTTCGAATCATTCTTGGAAAATGCCTTAAGTATAAAGACTAATTCTCTGAATTTGTCAATATCCAAAGGCTCTTCTCTATTCAAATGAGTCTATTAAATCCAATCATGCTGTTAGAATTTTGCTCAGAATCCATTCTGAATTCTCCCAAAAATGTTCCCATCCTTTGTGAAAAAATCAAAAGTTTTTTCTTCGCCTTCCTTTAAAAATAAAAAATAAATAAGACATAAATCCTACAAATGCGAGTCACATGGAAATGAATCCATGACATCTTGCTTTTGCCAAAAGGAATGCTCAAAGTTACTGCAGCAATGCCTTTTTGAAATCTTAGATTCTCAATGGACTTGCAAAACTTTCTACGTTAACAAATGAGCTGAGTAGAATAGAGAAAAAATTATTCTAGTAATAAATTATTAACCCCTCAATCTCTTCCTCCAATATGACAAGTGTCATTTACCCTCTAAGAATTCCCTTTTTACTAGGCTATCTAAAGTCTATATCTATTATATTTTAATCTCAAAGTCGGGCATTCATCTTGAAGACAAGCTCAAGATAGGGTTTTGTATTGCAAACTAGCATTTTCAATAGAAAGTCCTTCATTTTGGCCTCAAAATAGCCCCTTCCCTATTCCAAAAGACCATGTGTCGCATCTTCCAATCAATCTTGCTAAGTACAGTAGTCTATATTGATGACATATTACTTTACAGCCTTGATGAAGAATCTCATTGCTGACTTCTTGAGCAGTTTGCAAACATTGTAAAGAAATATGTAATCATACTCTCTCAAAGAAAGATGAATATTGTCTAAACAGAAATTGAATTTCTTGGCATACACCTCAATAAAGGTACATACTATCTAAGGTAATACATTGCTCAAGAATTGTTGAAATTTCTGGAAGAAAATTTCACAACAAAATAAGTTTAGCAATTTTTTGGGATAATTAATTGTCTCAAAGACTTTGTTCCCAATATTGCAAAGTTATTGCTTCAATTACAATTAACGCTGAAGAAGAACCCTCCACCTTGGAATAGAGCTCAAACCAAAGTAGTTGCAGAGCTAAAAGAAGTTGTGCAAACTTTTCCCCCGTTGTAAATACCATCTACTAAGAAAAGAGTCTTTTAGACTAATGTGAGTGATGAATACTGAGCAACCATACTATTTGAAGAAATAGATAGTAAACGACACATTTGCACTTACAAAAGTGGAAAGTTTTCCCAAACTGAAATGCATTATCATTCTACTTTCAATGAGATATTGGCAATAAAGAATGGAATGAAAAAGTTTGAGTTCCATCTTATTGGCCATCATTTTCTGTTAGAATTGGATATGACATATTTTCCCTAGATGACCAAATTTAAGTAGAAACAAATTTCTCATTCTCAACTACTTCGATAGGTTGAATGGTTTTCGAAATACTCTTTCAAGACCAAACATATTACAGGAAAGAAGAACGTGCTTGCTGATTTTCTCTCTAGACCAAAGGCACCAGCAGAGATTAATATGTACATTTTGAGACATGCTTTTTCCCAACAAGAAAAGTACAAGATTGAAAGAATGCGAAATTGGTCAAGTCTGTAATACCCCTAGGAGATCATTGAACAAATCTAGAATAACAGCCTCATTGAAAATATCGACAATCTAATGTGGCAATGTCACACAAATTTATTCAAACTTCATAGAGACTCAATTATTTATCCTTTTGGATTAAACTCCATGTATCCATTCATACATCCTTTAATTTGGAAGAAAGATGATTTCTCTTGACAAACTTCGATTGTTGTTATGGTACTTAACCAATAAGTATTTAATGGCTATTGAATTTCCCACCAGAAGGTTCATTACCAAGTTAACTAAGTGTTTGTGCTTGGTCGTAACATTGAAAACGAAAGCGATAGGAACTTCTAGCTGCACCCAACTGGTTCTATCTTCCTATTTATTGAAGCAGCTCTTCCAACAAGAACTAAACACTGCCCAAGCAGAACTAGAGACACACACCATTGTGTTTTTATATCGACCGTGGACTTTTGTGCGAGATAATGGTACCCTTATCAATGCACCAGAGGGAATAGGAACAACCTACAAATCTCAACCACATCTTAAGGTAACTCGTATTTACAAATCATTCCCTAATTGTGTCGGATCCATTGAATACAATTATAAAGAACTCCAAAGAGTTCTATGCCAAGAAAATAAAACTATCCCCGAAGAAGTATGGAACTATTTAACACATGTCCCGTGAGACCACTATGGACTTGCACTTGTAGCTAGACAAGCACTCTAGAAATTCAATCAAGCATAGAACCAAGCAAGGATAACTCCATCATAAGAGCAAGAAATTGCAGACACGGACGATCATACATAGTCCTATCAAGAATCTTATGTGCAAGCATCCTATGTCCAATGGGGAGACCCTTTCTCTCAAGACCCCTATGATCAAGGACCTTTGTCCTTATCCTTTGGATTGGACCCCAACACCAACTCCCATTATGCTCAAACATTAAACTGGCCCTAGCTAGTCACGTTTGCCGACACTTTAGGACCCTCTAGGACTCGTGAAGAAAGATCTTCCTCAAGTGGAATAAGTATGTGGAATGCCATGATATCATAAAGGGAATTCATCGACAGCACCGATAGTCCTTCTGACATTGAACTTGGAGATCTTGAGCAACGTCACATAGAAGAATAGCTTGCAATGCATAGCTTTGATTACTCAAACTACGACTACAACTCCCGAGATGATAGATAGGACTATAGTAAGGCTACTATAGTATCGTGACAGGATCTCGCCGCCCTTGAATCTCTCACCATCACATTGGGAGAAAAGGGGGAAAATCAAATTTAAGGGTACTTGATCACAAGAGTTCCCCCATGGTTCGTGTTCCAAATGACATCATCATCTCACCTTTCGGATCAAGACTCTCGTGAGTTCCCTCCACGAGATCTCGAGTTCTCCCAAACTCATACCTCGCATGACAGCGGAGTGTTACAACCCATACTTGCACAGGTTACACACCTCAAGAGAGGAGGTCGAACGTGAATATCGAATTTACGGGTATCTTTACCATGGTAGCTCTCTCGATAGTACCATTTGCTCATAAGGATGGCATTATTTCATCTTTTCGAGTATTGCCACATCAAGTATGCTAAATCATGCTGAGTTTCATTGAAACTCGTACCCCACGCGACGGGTTTGTTTATACGGTCTAATTATTTATGACAACCTAAAAATAAGACGAGAGTCGCCACTAGCCTCATTTTGGAGGTCAGCTAGAAAACTCAATCGATGGTCGGGAGTGTTCCCTCAATTCTTACGCAACCAAATATCTAGATTCGGGAACTTGGGTTACACTAATATTTATATTAGCGTCTTTTCATTACCTAACAGTATGTTGTGTTTTCTTAACATGTCCATGCGTTTTTTCTTACATTTTCGGGATCTTTAATCCTAAACTAAGCGATCATACATGGTTGGTCATTTTCATACTATTCTATTTCTAGAAAAACAAGAAAATAAAGCAATTAATGGAATTGAAATTACGAGACAATATGTAAACAATCAAGGAAATCAGTAAATCTACCATACAATCCTAGAAAATATAAAAGAGAAACACAGTTGAAAAGATGAGAGGAAAAAGAGAAGCCCATAACTCATTGGGTTTTATACAACAAATGAAACCCGAGACATATGTCGGGGGAATGAATAATACATGATAATAGTCGGAATGGACATCAACCTCTACCTTCTTCGCGCTTTCTCCATTTTCGAGGTCTTAATCTAAACTTAGTCTAAAAACCTATAACTAGGTGCATACAATGGAAAGAAACAAGCATACATATCAAAACAATCAAAAACAATACATGATGTCAAGATCAATCATTTAAAGAAAGTTCAATACGAAAGTCTAATTTTGGGGCCTCGGGGTCAGCCTTTGTCTTTCATGCGAGGGTCTCACTAAGACACTTACCCAATCCATCTTATGACTTATAACAATCGTTGACCAATTGTGTTCTCGCATGGCCAATAACGCTTATAAATCTCTTAACTAGGTGATATATGTGATCCTAGGGTTTTCTCTCGATATCATGCATCGATCTTACCATTTATCTAAAAGTCATGTGCATTGCAAAAATTTAAACATGCATGCAAGTCTTTTGGACCTTATTTCTCAACCAATCAAGCAAGAAAGTGAACCGTCGGCGGGTCACTTATTACCAAGAGCATGCGCCAATCACAAACATAGGCAATTTCTAATGCATAATGGGATTATATGTATGAGGAGTACATGTGATATTTCAAAAACATATTTCGAAATCATTCATGAAAAGTTTTGAAACAAAGTGAGGTCTCAGCTAAAAAAGGCATTTAATTGCCAAGGCTAGCCCAGAGTTTGCATAAATGCACTCACAAACATCGCAGTCATTTTAAATACAATTCAAACCATGACTTTCACGTTGTCAAATTAGGATTTTAAAAAGATTTGAAAATATTGAGGATTAAGAAAAATATAAGCTATGGAACACATTCAATAGCCAAGGCTAGCTCGGGACTCACAAAAATGCACTCATAGCATCATAAGTATTTTGAATATGGTCCAAATCACGATTTTTCCTTAAACCAAATCGAATTTTGGAGAATAACTTTTTTAGAAATTGTTTTTGAGAAACGTCACATGTACTAAAGTATTTTTTTTTTAAAGATGCAGTTTTGAAAAGGCTAATTGTTTAATAACAAAGATCAAAGCATTTAGAACAATTTCCATGAAGATGATATGGCCTAATTTCATGCACAAACTAGCCTAAAAAGTATAACTAAATAATCATAATCATGTTTATATTAGGAAATTTCAAAACAATCATGTAACGACAAGAAAATTGGATAATACTCATTGACAATCTAAGTATGAAAAAATTTCTTAACATATACGATATGAAAAGGAACAACTTTTACGAAGACAGTTTTCTTAAATGAGCTACACATGAATTTACAAAAATCAGACAATAAGCAACAGCACATCATAATTTCGCCAAAACAACAGGACATTCAGCTAATGTCACAAGAATTTGTCCTATCAAAATATGTCTAAAAATCATCAAATTTACACACAACATAACCAACATGATAAAAAGAAAGTTTCATTAAGAGGCTAAGTGCAGATTCCAAATAGAAAAAATGGAATAAAAATATCAAAGGTCTGTCCAAATAGGGGTTCGAATTTAATCCCCTATCCAGATTCTAATCTAGTTTTGAAAAAATAGAAAAGTGGTCTAAACGATGAGCGATCTATGTGAAATTAACGGCATTGGAAACTTCTAAGTGTGCCTTATGTCTTCCTAGAAAAGCTCGAGTCCAAACTAAGTTAATTCAGTATTCTAAGATCGAGATCTCTAAAAGTGTGCGCATCAGTAACTAAGAAAACAAAACACAAGCATTCATTATAAAACCTCAAAATCATTCAAAGAATGCACAAATGGCATGAAGAAATCACGTGAGACTTAGGATTGGATGTGAAGGAAATTTTGGATAGTCATCTAATCTTAAGTCGGCATGCAAAATGTCATACAATTTAAGTGACATTATGAAATGATTTGTGATTCCTAATGGTATACTTGGGAATCCTAAGTGTGATGAACACTTTTGTGAGACAAATTTAATGTGCAAGATGATACTCAAAGGAAATGACATAAACATGTATGCAAACCTTACAACACACGGTTCAATCATCAAGAAGGCATGATCGTAAGATTTGATCCCCAGATGACTCAAACAAGCATGGAAAAGTGCACATATGACAAGATTTCATTTCAGTATTTAATTTACAGAATGAGCATGATTTCAGCCATCCTCAAGATATGCATAACTCTTATTAAAAGTCTCACACATAGAGCATATGATAATGAAGATTTCTCGTTAAGAGTTTGAAACTCAATTAAGATCATATGAGTCATGGCAAAAATAGCAAAACCAACAAACTATATACACAGCTCATGTTGCTGCAGTGCTTTTTACTCTAATACATGCAATTGACTCACTTTGCCAATATAAAGGCCTTGGGAAACATGTATATGAAAGATTTGAGACCAAATAGGTGTATTTGTAGACTCAATTTCATCATTTTCGGACCAATGCAGGACAGATTGTCCTATGTTCATATTTAAGCAATTTTGACCTAGCTAAACATGTCTAAAAATTTCGAAAAAAATACACGACATTCACAACACTTATACGAAAAACTTTTATGGCGGAAAGTTATTCCAGAATGTTGACACCTAATATTTTAGAAAATAATAAATAAAATAAAAATTCGGTTTTGGAAATTTTTTGTTGAAAATATATTTTCATTTCAAAATTCAAAAAAAGATTCAGTTTTTATTTGATTTTGGAGCCTTTTTATTGTTGGAGTTGTTGAGTGAATATCTCACTCGCAACAACAACTTTGAGCCTTCTTCTATAAATAAAGGGTGAGGTTTCGGAACCAAAAGGGGGGGCTTCTTTTCGTCAAAAATTGAAAAGTGAAAAGAGAGAAAACAGAGGAGAGGGTTTCAGTTTTTGAGGGAAAAGAAGAAAAGTCAAAAGAGAAAGGGGATAAAGCGAGAAAGTGACCGGTCATTGGGAAGGAAAAGGGAAAGAAAAACAAAGAAAAAAGTTGACAAGACCCTTACTGTTCACCTTCTTCCCCCCATCCGCATCTGCTCGGCCAATCATCTGCTTCTACTCTACACAGCATCGCTGCTCGTCCGCCACCGCACCACCATCGTGCGAACACCGCCGTAGCAGCAAGCACGAGCCGATCGTCGCCAGCGACGCCTCCACAGTCACCGATTCCACGCCTGCCACCGCACCGGCGTTTCTTCTGCACCAACGCCCCCCAGTCGCCGGTTCCCTGCTCTGTCTCGCCGCATCAGCATTACCCAGCTTCACCGGAGATCTGCTCTCTGCTCCACCTGCAGCCGCACCACCGTTTGGACCCATGAAGCACTCCGCGGCCCACTACACCAGCATCGCCGCTCCTGTTCCGCCGTGCGACCTAACGCCAGCAGCTGCGACCCCGGCCCTCCACGTTCGCTGCCCGCGTCTGCAACCGACCGTTGGCTCCTCGCTGACCCAGCCAAGCGACACCTGCCGCCGCCGCTCCTAATCCGAGCTACTGCGCGCCCGACGCCCGCAGCACACCTCACCGCTCCACTCGCCGTCCACCGATGCTCACCTCGCCACTGCCTGCCTTCACCGGAGTCCCGACGCCGACCTGAAGCTCCGCCGAGCCGCAACCCGCTCCACTCGCGCCCGAGCCTGAGCACCTTTGCTGCTGTGACCGACGATCTGCTGCTGTCCTCGCTGCACCTTCATTCTGCCCAAGGTCCTCCCCTGTTTTGTTGCAGGTCTACCTCGCCGGACCTCCGACGAACAGCTCGACCCCTTAATGAACCACCATTGCAGGCTACCACTTGTGCCGGTGCCACCCCTCGAGAAAGCCATATCAGGAATAGGTAAAATTCTTGGGCTAAATTTAGTTCGAATATTCGAACCCATAGTTTTTTTATATATTCTAACTTGATTTTTTTGATTTATTTTTATCATTAGGAAATTTGTCATATTAAGTTATGATAATAAAAAATATTGACCCGCGAGACGTCGGGTTAGATTTTTGATTATTTCGACTTTTTATGGCAAAATTCATGAATTACTTTGCATCATTGATTCATATTAAAATAATATGCCATTGATTTACATGGATGGATTTTTATTTTGGCGTGTTATTATTATTTGCTCATCACATATCATGCATCATATTAGGTATTTAGGTCTATGCACATTTCACATTTGAAGCAACGCATTTTAGTTTTTTAAGATTCATGTAGAATTAGGATTATTTTCCTTTAATAAAACCAAAGCATAAAAAAAAAACAAAAACAAAAAATGTTATTTAGGTTATATAGATTTCATAATGTGCACACCATATGTTGCACTTTAGTTAGTGGGTCATAGGTTAATGTTTTAATATTCTCGTCGTGTAATTTTTTAATAAAAAAGCTGAAGATTAGTATTGCATCATTATCTCTTAATAAGAATTATTAAGTCATTTAAAAAAGAAAACACGAAAAGGTCATTTACTTGGTTAGTTAATAAATTAGTTTATAATTAATCCCATTTCATGTCATCATTGTTAGTGTAGGTTGCATACATTAAAAAAAAGAATCATAAAAAAAGAAATCATAAAAAGAACATGCATATAGAATTATTATGTCATTCATCCCATATCACGTAACACATGCATATTTAGGATTATATAAATTAGATTGCATACATATAATGATAAGTTTAAGTCATACCATATGAATTGCATCTCGCATGTCATTAAAGTAAAATTCATGCATATTAAGTTTAAATTAAGATTGCATATAATTAACATTTTTAAAAGAAAAAGAAAAATTATGTGTCATGTCATTTAGAAATCATGTTTAAGGCATGTATTTTTATTAACATTTTTATTGAATGTTATTTTATTGATTATGCACCCGCATGACCACCATTTGCATGTTAGTAGCTTAGGTTAAAATTAATCAACATTGCCTGCAAAATATTTTTAAAATTAAAATAAAAGGTACCGAAAGGGCGTTAGACTAATCTAGCGTAACTATGTCCCCGGACCTCTTTGAATCTACTGTTCGCAATAGTAAAGTATTCTCCCATACTTTACTTGGGTTTCTAACCAACCCTAATTGATTAGTGGCGGCTCCAAATTGAATATAATTACATGTTTAAATAGATTAATTTCTTAACATCAAGTCGCGATTAGTAGGACTTGGGAGGGTCCGTGCTAAGTCTTCGGACTTAGTAATCCATTAGCCTTCTTTAAGTAATTCACATTCAAAAAAATTCGGGAAGGTCGCGACAGCTTGGCGACTCCGCTGGGGACAGAGTTAAAACTCATAGTGGACATAGGCCTGTGTTTTTTAAAAATATTTTGTTTGGCAGCGAGGATACCAGGTACGTCCCTAATTTAAGTGTTAAATGTTCTTGCAGATGGGAGGTATAAGGGGAGTAGTCTTTGCTAACCCTTGTTTTGCAGGTTGGAGTTAAGGATGAATGGTTAAATTTAAACTATAGAAGTGTTGTTTGCAATTAAATTGTTGTGCATGTTTTATTTTTTTTAGCACTACACTATTGCACACACAACCTACTGCCGGACTTGAGTTGCGATAGGATTCTTAGGATGGTGTTGAGAAGGATACTTCCTCTAAAGCGAGACTGCTATATAGAGGTTGACCTTCTCTTCCCCGAAAGTTCTTCATGATGTCGAATGTGTTTGTCCATATCCGCGAGACTGCGTGATTATTAGACATTCCATTCGACTTAGCCGGGGTTAGGAGGACCTGACACGTTAATGCGAGATTGCAACGGTCAGATCATCCTCTTAGCTCCATTTTGTTAAGCCATCTAGATAGAAATCGAGCCCCACATTTCATGCGTGTGTCTATGTGATTGTCATCCCTTCCCAGTGAAAGTAAGTTGTTTAAATTCTCAAATATTGCAATTTACTTACTTGTAATTTCGTTGGTCCATGACATTAGGTTTCGTCGTCGGTCTTATTTTATATGCAATGGGGAGATCCGATGTTCAATTCATTCCAACTCCCAAGATCGAGCTTAGAGGGTGGTGGAACAAATTAAGTAAAGAAGGTCAAGATTATGTGGAGTCGATACTGGGACGGCTCATCCCCCTTTTGGATATCGGAGTCCATAATGGTGTTTTGCAAGCTATATCGCACTTTTGGTGTCCCGAGACGGCTACATTTATTTTTGGTAAGAATGAGCTAACTCCAACACTGGAAGAGTATAGCGTCATCATAGGAATGCCCCTTGAGACTGAATTTGTTAGGCCACCTCTTGGTATGGAACCCACATCAATTTTATCTCAATTTCTAATAATTAAAACTGATGAGGTTAAGAAAGTTTTGAAAGCTAATTGTAATGCATGCCCTTTCTCCTTTTTGGCTAAATCATTTCTTAAATCAATCTTCAATGCGCCAAAAGGGTAGGATATTCATCTTAGCATTCTTTGGACTTATAATATTTCCTCATTGAAGAAATGCTATTGATCCTTCGATTGCATGGGTGGTCAGACAAGCATGTGCTAGCATGAATTTTATAAACATGATCTTAGCTGAGACATTTTTGTCCCTCAACCGTTTTAAACAAAATGGAGAAAAAATCATGAATGCCTCTCCTGAGCTTTTACAGATTTGGTTTCTTTCTCACATGAAGGAGTTTGGTCATTTCATGCGTCGAGGTGAAATTGAACACCCAATAAAAAGATTTTCAATCTTAGAAAAAAAATATACCGGAAAATCATTTTCCGATTGGGTGACTTTTCTTAAAGATCCAGATCTCAAGGGCTTCCTATGGTATGCTAAATGGTTCCATGTTAACGTAGCTCGTTTCTCTCACAAGACAGATAATATAATTCCGTTGATGGGAATTACTGGTGCAACATCTTACTATCCTTATAGAGTGGCCCGCCAGTATCGAGTGCTCCAAGATATCCCACCTCCTCTCCGAGTAGATCTGTTTCAAGTCCACTTCGTGCGCAAGGATCACAAATACCTCGATGAGATCGAGCGTCTTGAAAATGCATGGAAGGAATGCCATCCGGAAAAGATTGTGGTGCCTAGAAGATTGAAAGGAAATGAGAGGATTTTTCATGCCTCGGATTATTATATCCACCATCACGAGATCCCTCAAGCTCTACTTCCCGTGATACCTGAAGTGACCATGAAGCCCACTCGTAAAGCACAAATTGAAAATCTTGAAGAAACGGTGGAAAGGAAAGAAGCTCGTATTTCGAGTTGGTTCGACGAACAAGAAGCTTCGAAAGACTGTGATTTCCCAATTGTATATAGAAAAGAGTCGCTAGATTTAGGAGTTTAATTATGGCTTTATGATGTTATTTCAATTTCTTAGATTGATGTTTTAGGAATTTAATTTCCTAGGGAGTTATTTTAACGCTTTAAGTTGATGTCTTTGGAATTTGATTTCACTTAATAAAATAAGCGATTGACCGTTGTCATGGACCAATCTCATTTGTTATGATACTTACTGTATTATTTTACATTGATAGGTGACAACACGGCTCACCCAAGATCGCCAATCCGTACCCATTCTAGAGCAACAATGGCTGATAACACCGAACAAACGCATGTTGCTGAACAAGCTCGTGTTGCTGCCCTCGAATCGGAGCTGAAGCAAGTCCTGAATGTTCTTGAGCAGCTCTCTAAGCAAATTGACTCTCTCCAAGCAAACACTGCCCCACAAGCTCCACAAGTTGAAGTGATGTTACCACAACATGCTCATGTGGCCGATTCGAGAGATAAAGAAGTGATGGACACCCTGGGGCAACCAAGTGGCAAATTCGATTACTATGTAAAGTATTCAGCTCCTCCCTAGCTCCTACATCTACCCACGGGATATCATCCCAAATGGATGGGGTGGCATAGATAATCCCGCACCTCCAAAGATTAAGAGCTCTGATGATGCACTCAAAGGAATGATTGAATTGTTTGAAGATAATTTAGTGTTTGCCATCGATAAAGCTCGAGAGTAGGAAAATTTTAATTATTTGCCCACTCCTCTGCGCATGAGTCTTTATCGCTTTCTATATTTGCATATCTGCATTTTCAATTCTAGGATTTCCCTCATTTCAATAATATAATTTGCTTTTCATCCAATAAAATACATGGAGATTTTTCATTTTTTTAAGGGCATGTTGAAGTACACCAAACTAGCCCTGTGATGAAATACTACCAAAAAGAAAACGGCAAGGAGCTAATTCTGAAGGTTGGGCTTCTTCATGTTCCCTTGAATTTTTTTTCAAAATAAAATAATTTTCCAGCATGCATCTAATTTACCCTGTTTGTTTCTTTTAATTATCTGCTTTATGTTTCAGGTGCAGCCATGCGCACATTTAAGGAACCTCTATGAGCTCCCTTGCAAAGAGGAGCAAGACACAGACATTTAACAGCTTTGACTTTATGATTTGATGTGCTAGAATAGAGCATGGCCTTTTTATCATTATAGAATGCTTTCACATGATATTGAGCAATTCACCAATTCCACTTGAAATTTATCAAAACGGATAATTCAGTGAAGGATGTTGAGTTACTTGAACATGTTAAATGATGCTAAATGAAGCGTGAAAGGCAAGCCTTATCCCATACACAGTCCCTTGTCTATACATTGTGAGGTGAGTATGGAAACGTCTTGTATTTCAAGGTGAAGAGTTTTCTTGCGAAAAGTATGACAGCTAAAATGACGAGGGGTAGTTCATTTCTCTACAGTGAACCCTTGTTTAACCCTTCTTTGAGCCAAAATAGTGAAGAATTTCTTTCATACTACCCCTGTCAAGGACCACCCCACATCGGGGCAAATGGAGGTAAGTTGACATTGAAGGAGAGTGAAATGGATAGAAATTTTCTTGCTCTCACTTGCATCAATTTTCAAGTTGTGCTATTACATTGAATTCATGTGATAATTTAAGTGCCTTAGGATGACGAAGAGCAGTTATTTCTTTATCCTACACACTTTTGACTATTGTATAGCCCACTTGAGCCTATGAATTCATTTCATGTCAAACCCAGTTGGTGATCATCCTCCACACTGGGGCAAGATGAAAGACAATCATTCGAATAGCATGGTCTAAAATGCTGATGAAAGAAGATTGTGTGAGTTCAAAGAAAATAAGTGCAAAAAAATAAGGGGCATGAAAAAGCAGTGTGCCTAGTAAAAGCAAGGCCAATGCCCGTGAAAAGAAGAGGGAAATGACTGATGAATTGGGTGGCATAAAAAAGGGCGGTGTGCCTGATCGATGCCCATCATTAAAGAAAATGATGTTGAGAAAAGATCTCTAGTTGAATAATTATTGGCATCTTGAGCCAATAAAGAAATCTGTCAAGAAGACAATTCGTGGCGAAGAAAACTGGTGGCAATGTCAAGATGATCACCAACTTTGACCCCTATACACATCTTTGAGCCTAACGATCCTTTCGTTTCTCAGCCCATGAACCCAGCCTATGTTACGTCCTTTACAAAGTCTCTTCAGATTATGGCACTTGAATTAACATGGGAGTTCGCATGTTTTAAGCATGGCTCGAAGAAGTACGAGCAAGATTATTTCTTTCTCATTTTGCAGGGTTCTTGACTTGTAAACCCGGAGATGATTACAGAATTGTTCTTTCAATTGCTTTGACTCAAATAATCCCTTTGTTAAGCCATTAACCAAGCCCACATTACAGTACCTGTTAAAGACCTCTCAGATTGGTAAGGTCGTACTGCTTGCAAGAAAAGATTCGAACTCTTGTCGACAAGATGATGATAAGATTGAGTGATATATTCCCGCATCAATGGTCGGGACAAATACCCACCCTAAATGAGAGCGAGTGAAAAGCCTTTTCATACTAAAAGTGTCTTATTTAGCATGTTCAAGAGATTCACAGCTTAGTGAAAATTATCTTGATAATTTTTCCTTGTGGAAGTTTGAAAAAGCCATCATGCATGGATCTTCATTGAATTTAAAAAAAAAAAATGAAATGAATTTTTCCTCAAAGACCAAAGGATTTGTCTTTGAAGCCCTGAATTTGTTCAGTTATCTTGGTGCTTGATGAGAATTCCAAGTACCCATTTATAAAATGTTTTCAAATGTCTAGTTTGAATTCCAGGTGTTTGAATCTGTAAACGCTTGATGTGATTTCCAAGTGTTTGTCTTTTCAAACATCTGATGTGATTTCCAGATGTTTAGTAAAATATTTTCAAATGTCTAGTGTGAACTCCAGATATTTGAACCCTTAAATGCTTGATGTGACTTCCAAGTGTTTGTCTTTCCAAACATCTGATGTGATTTCCAGATGTTTAGTAAAATATTTTCAAATGTCTAGTGTGAACTCCGGATATTTGAACCCTTAAATGCTTGATGTGACTTCCAAGTGTTTGTCTTTTCAAACATCTGATGTGATTTCCAGATGTTTAGTAAAATATTTTCAAATGTCTAGTGTGAACTTGAGATATTTGAACCTTTAAATGCTTCATGTGACTTCCAAGTATTTGTCTTTTCGAGCGTCTGATGTGATTTCCAAATGTTTAGAATTTTTAAGTACTTGATGCAATTTCCAGGTGCTTGGGATTTGATGAGAGTCCCAAATCCCCTGAAGACTTTAAGCCTTTCAATTATCTGAAGAGATTTCCAGATGTTTGTCAGGTCTCATAAGAATCATTTCACACCTTATAATACTTTTCTGAATCTCCAGATAAGTATGACAGGTACGTGTTCTTCTTTGCATTTGCATTTCATTGAGCATAGACACATTGAGATCTACGTTCTTGACCAAATCATTGCATTTACATTGCATTATTGCATGACCTTGCATTTCAAAAGAAATTAAATTTATTTGAAAAAGAGGTCATTAACATTTGCATATTCATTTCATATTCATTTTGCATGGTTTAAATTTAGGTGTCATTTATCTTTGAAGGAAACCTCTACGAGCTTCCCTTCAAAGAGGGGCAGCTGTTGACACCTAATATTTTAGAAAATAATAAATAAAATAAAAATTCGGTTTTGGAAATTTTTTGTTGAAAATATATTTTCTTTTCAAAATTCAAAAAAAGATTCAGTTTTTATTTGATTTTGGAGCCTTTTTATTGTTGGAGTTGTTGAGTGAATATCTCACTCGCAACAACAACTTTGAGCCTTCTTCTATAAATAAAGGGCAAGGTTTCGGAACCAAAAGGGGGGGCTTCTTTTCGTCAAAAATTGAAAAGTGAAAAGAGAGAAAACAGAGGAGAGGGTTTCAGTTTTTGAGGGAAAAGAAGAAAAGTCAAAAGAGAAAGGGGATAAAGCGAGAAAGTGACCGGTCATTGGGAAGGAAAAGGGAAAGAAAAACAAAGAAAAAAGTTGTCAAAGAATTGACCAAAAAGTCAACCCGAAAATTAACCGTTCGACTTTTCAAGTTTTTGTTGAAAATGAACTAGAAATTGCTTAAAAACGACAATACAAAATATAGAAATGAAAAACAACATTCTTTGGTTGAGAGATGGGGTTCCATCACGATCAGAAAACCAAATCTCGATTTTTTACCTTTCAATGATGCATCAACTAAAAATCAAATTTCAACATGTAGCACATGTCATTGTAGCAAAATATTATAGCAATAGGTTAGAAAAATCACTATTCACAATAACTATTCATATCACGTAGAATAATTCCCCGCCGGGATTCTCGTGTTGTTTCAAGACCCATGAGCATGGTCTTTGTTTTGTGTGACCTCTTGGAGCGTATACAAGGTAAAGATGATGTAATGTTTTGGGCAGAGTCCCTTGAGGTAAAGTGTGTACTTGTTTCTCTCCATGTTTTTCTAAAACATTTCTTCTTCTCCAGCCTTGTAGAATCCTCTAAGATACGCAGCTCAACTAAGCTAGAAATGGTACTATCCTGGCATCTTTGAGCGTTTCTATACTCTAAGCCAAATATATGGGTAATTCACAGCTAAAAAGCAGTCCCTGAAAGGCTTGAACAAAGATTTACTAATTATGGGATAGCATATTTACTACAATTGACCTAGTTATCCGTAGTTCTAAATATAGATCCCCTCATGGTAGCAGAGCTATGGTTTCATTTGTAATTTAGTCTGTTCCATGCACTTAGATGGCGAATCCAGTGCTAAGAAGATTTTCTCCCCATCGTGAATGATCGAGAAACTCTCAATATTCTTGTTACCGTAACTTCATCTCCATCCTCCTCTTCCCTTTTAGAATTTCATATGTCAAATGCCTCCAACATTGACTCTCTTTATAAAGTCTCTCTTAGTGATGATATAAAGGTTTCTGAAACCCATGAACCCCTACTCTGTTTTTGCTAAACCTTCATCATTTTCCCCCATCCATTCAATACGACATCTTATTCACCAAACTCCCAAAAAAGTAAAAGAGTATGTGCAGTCTTTCAAGTTTGACCAGCATCTTATTCTAGCCACTAAAAATGAGTACTTTATTACTTTTCATATTGCCCCATAATTTCCTAAAAAGTGGACCCAACAAGGATATTCGCATATCTATTATGGAGTTGTGTGTTTTGCACTCACCTTTCATGGCCGAAAAGGCTTACCTACTGTGGCTAGAATGGCCTTGTTGGAGAATCGGTTCTTAGAATACTAGCACGCTTACATTGGCATTGTCCAAACTATTTTGAATGCTGAGATAGTTTTTATAACCTTGTATCCAAAGTTCAATGTTGCCCTTTCAGATCCTCAATTTCTTTCTTTCTTGAAGGTCCAAATTCAGCTTACTAGAGTACTTCAGACTGTTGATTCCATTGCAGCAACTCTCCATTATCAAATGGTCTATCGAGTGCAGAATCATGTCTTTGATCTTAATTGACAAAATTGAAATGAAGATGCTTTGTTCATCTCCATGCAAAATGATCAGGCCTTCTGCATCCATGTCCCCAAACAAATCCCCAAGGAAAAGTTGGTCGAGCTTCTCCCAAAGACTTGGATCACCAACTATGAAAAGTTGCAAGTTAACAATAAGCCTCTCCAATCTTCAGATTCTAAGTTTGTAAGAAAAAAAGATGGCACTGTTGCAATCAAGTTTGGCAAAGGAAATGACGAAAGTTCTTTGATCTTCTAAACCCTGTTTATGATCCAACCCTGTGTTCACAATCCGATCTCGGAACCAAACCCAAAAGCTTGTCAAATACTTCTAGAGTAATGGAAATATTGTCCATCATTATGAAGACCCTTATGGTCATTGTTTTTGGGATCCCTTTTGCCAATGCTCTTCATGTACACATCCTCCCGATGAAGTAGATCCTGCTACAAAGCCCAAGAGAAAAGCCCGAAAGGCTAATGATGGCTTGTACTAAAAGTATTTGAACGTAGATCCCTCTGTTAGTACCCTTGGTAAATGCGATAAGTTCCAATTCGTGGTTTCTTATGCCCCATCTCCACCACCTGTATATGCATCATTACCTCCAACCTCATCACCCACACCTCCTTCTTCACCTTCTCATAAAAAACCAGTTGTTTCCCCATTTTATAAGACAATCCTTAAGTGGGCAAAAAAGAATTCATACTCATTTGAATTTCCAAGCGAAACATTACCAAGCCAAGAAACTTAGAAAAAGGCTAACCTTTCAATTTCCATGTTTTTCCTTCTCTTGTGCCAAAGAGCTATAAGCTTTCTTTTCAAGTTGTTAAAGAATTTATTGATCCTCAGGGGAGATATCATCATGTTCCAAAAATCCCTATTCTAACTGATGTAGACGACCATGGAAGGCAAAAGAAAAATCCTATTGCTGAAACTGTTTTGAATTGGCAATCAAAAACTCTTTTAACACACACTTTCAAAATGATTGACTCCAAAATCGCTAAAGTACAGAAAGATCTCAAGAGACACGATGAAATCACCAAGAAAATGCTTTCAGACTTCCAAAAAAGGCTTCACACCCTGGAATCTAGACAACATTTGGGATATCATCATATCAAAAGCCCAAAAACTAAAATAGAAAAACTCAAGAGGCAAATCCAACTCCTTGAAAAAGGAAGATTCAAACCTTTTGATCCATTCTATACTATGCCAAGAACTAACTATTCTCTTCCACCCCAAATACTTCAATCTTTGCTACGATTGTAGAAACCTCTTCTAGAAGAAATAGCATTGATGTGGTAGAAATGCAAAAGTGCCTCAAAGAAATAGATCGGCTAAAGAAAGAAAATGGGAAAGAAAAGATTCCTAAGGAATCCTTGACTTCTACAAAGGAGAAGTCAGACCAAATGATGCTGCTATCTAATAGCAATCAAGAGGACATGCAACTTGATTTTGTTGTCTTAAAAGACCATGATCAGCCTCCTCTAGATCCGATTGTTTTGATCTATTCAAACTCAAGATTAGGAAAAGATTCAATCTTTCTCTCATCCTTCTCCTCCTCCTTTTCAATTCCTGCTATTGAATCATTTCCTATTGTACCAGCTACTTTTTCGATATTCATGGCCAACCCACCTAATCAAGAAATGGAATCAAATCCTTCTGAACCAGAGGTTATT
This sequence comes from Eucalyptus virginea, assembly GCA_014182375.1. Classification (NCBI taxonomy): domain Eukaryota; kingdom Viridiplantae; phylum Streptophyta; class Magnoliopsida; order Myrtales; family Myrtaceae; genus Eucalyptus; species Eucalyptus virginea. Next base: position 6,932,324 of record CM024522.1, read on the forward strand.
CAACCAAATAATCCATCCCAGAATCCTACTTTCTCTAAACAGCTCTTTACTCTCAATGATATTACCTATTCTGAATGGCCATAAAGATTTGAAGAATTTAATTCTTGGCTAAACACTCGAGCTCTCACAAATCAAGACAAATATTATGTCATTTTTGAATTTGTCACGAGGTTTACAGGAAGCCTCAAACATTGGTGGCAATTAGTCTCAAAACAAGTTCAAGTGCAATTTCTACTTTTGATAGATTTTGGCCATGCTATTGTTTCTACCACTTATCAAAATGAGAGTATTTCAAAAGAAAATGATGCTCTCTCCAAAAGAGGCATCTCGACAACCATTATTGAGAAATAATCAAACTCTTATACAATCTTGAAGCTGATGCAAACTTGAAACACTTTTTAGCACTATTTAGCACTGTTCATGTACTACTTGATACTATTTGGCAATATTATTACAATATTGATGGATATATATGTCATTTCAAGGAATACAAAAAATGAAACAACAAAAAAATAATCGGCTAATCCTAGTTTAACCATGGAATCGAATCAGACCCATAGGATTGGTTCAGTCTTTGATCCTAGACTCAATAAGTTCGGTCCCCAATCCCAAAAATTATTGATCAACATTGTGTTGATTGGTCCATAGATTATTTGATGAGCAAATTCAATTCGATTCATACTAACCCTTACTCTTAAATTTGCACAAGGAAGATCGAGATGTGGACTCTTAGGGCCTATTTGGCAACTTGCCAAACAGTACTTGTTTCTATTCTTTTATTCTCAGGAGTAAACTTGGAACAGAATCGCGTTTGGTAAAAATTTTATTCTCGGGAACAAATTTCTATTTTTTTGTTCCCAAAAGTAGATATGAAACATAATTAAGAAGTAGAAAAAAGTTGATTCATTATTCCCGGGAACAATTCTAGAATCAAGTTTACCTATTTTTCTTCTTTTTCCTCCTCTTTCTTCTTATTCTTCTTCCCTCTCTCTTGTTCTTCAAGTGCTACCACCGCCACCATTACCGTCTGTCGCCGCCACTGCCAACCCCCCACCCACCACCGTCGTCTGCCGCCGATCGCCAGCGAGCCTCGCCTAGCCGAGTGAGGCTCAGCCCAGCCAGCGGCTAGGCGAGCTTGGCCGAGCCTCGCCCAGCTATCGACGAGGCATGGCCTCGTCGAGGGCCGACGACGCTCCGGTAGGGTCACCGGCCCTCATCTCGCCGATCACCAATCATCCTAAGGCCAACGACTAGCCACCTTGAAGAAGAAGAAGAAGAAGAAGAAGAAGAAGAAGAAGAAGAAGAAGAGGGCCGGCGACGCACCGGTGGGGTCGTCGGCCCTCATCTGGCCGATCACCGATCATCCCAAGTCCAACGACCGGCCACCTTGAAGAAAGAAAAAAAAATTTGAAGTAGGAATTGAAATTTTGCTATATATAATATACATATTTAATTTTGCATTTTAATTTAATATTTAGTATTTATATTTATAGTTTATATTATTGTTTATTATTTACTATTTAATAAAAATTTGATTAGTTAATATTTTTATTACTTAGTATAAATATAATTAATCAATAGAATTTCTATGATTTGATAGAATTTTAGAATGGAATAGAATTCTAAGTTCTAATTCTTTTGAAATTGAAAATATAATAAAATATAATATGATTTCTTCACTCATGAGAAGAAAATTATATTGATGAGTGGTCCACGAGAATTCGATATCAAATTTACAATAATCTAAAATGGTAATTCAAAAAGAATTGGAATAGAAATTTTATATAATTACCAAACGCATTTCTTCTTTTTCTATTTCGAACTGAAATTTTGTGTAGTTACAAAATGCATTATTTTATTTAGAAATTATTTCCAAAAATAAAATAAAAAAATTTTTTTAAAAAATTATTCTGAAAAACGGAATAATTATAAAACGCGCTTTAACACTCTAATACATTGTCAAGATGCTGCATAAAGACAAGGAAAATCAGAGAGGGCGACAGAGCTGCAGATCTGTCATGCTTAACGAAGGCAATAGCGACAGGGTGCAGGCACTTAACATCGCGGACGCTGCAATGCGTCGTAGAATCTATCGTCCCGAAGACCTGGCAAAAGGTACCTACACAGTCACACCACCTTCCTTCATCACATCACACACTCTGTAGATTTCTCTGCTCGGCTTTTCCCCGTTTTTCCCCCTTTCTGCTTTCGAATCGGGATCAGAGCGAAACCCAAAGTCAACGACATCACTCCCTCTAACAGCAAATCCGACCCCTACCCTCCTCCCCCTTTTTGCTCCCTGTCTTGCAGGTCTTGTCTCAATCACGGGCGTCTTATCTTTCTACCTTTTCAGTTTCGATTCTCGCTCCGGTTCGCATGTGTGAGTGTGTGGTTGTGCACCGGTGGGGTTGATAAATTCCCTTCAACAACCGGGGAGAGGAGGAGGAGGAGAGAGAGAGAGAGAGAGAGAGAGAGAGGAGGGGGAAGGAGATGGACGTGCGTTCGCGGAGAGGCAGAGAGATGAGCCCGAACAGAGCCAGGGCTTCCGTGCGTCCGAGAGAACAGCTACCGCAGCTCAGGAAAGTTCAAGTCGTGTACTACCTCACGCGGAATGGCCTCCTCGAGCACCCTCACTTCATGGAGGTCTCTCTTCTTGCCAATCACCAGCTTCGTCTGAGAGGTATCACCGCCAAGAAACCGCGATATCAACTTTTTCTCACTCTGTTTTCTTGGTGGGGTTTTTGCCTGATCAGTACTCCGCTTCTTGTTCATGCGTTGCTGTCGTCGTCCGCAGATGTGATGGAGCGGTTGACTGCACTTAGAGGCAAAGGAATGCCGTCGATGTATTCTTGGTCTTGCAAAAGGTATGGATGAACTAGGAGCTAGCGAATCTCGTTTCTTCTACAAAACCTCTCCAGCTTCTTGATCTCCCTACGTAGGACCTACAAGAACGGCTATGTCTGGAACGACCTGTCGGAGAATGAAGTCATCTACCCGGCGGAGGGAGCCGAGTACGTGCTCAAAGGGTCAGAGATCATCGACAGCGGCGGACTCGTCGGCAGAGAACCGGTTCTCGTCCATTCGAAGCGGTTCGCGGCGGCCAGGACGGGCCGGAACGAAGAACAGGAGCTGCGCTGCTCGCGGTACGACGAGACGGTCGGGTTCGAGGTCGACGCGGAGGAGGAGGAAGAGTGCGAGCTGGCCGACGAAGAGAAGGCGAGCTACACGAGCTCCACCACGCCGGGCTCTCGCTGCTCGCGAGGCGTCTCGACCGACGAGCTCGACGAAGAGGGCGGCGGCGACGGCGCCGACAAGCTCCCTCGCGACACAGACGACCCGGGCTGGCCTCCGGCTCCGACCCCCTCCGCCGTCGCTAAACCCGCCGGAAAGGGCGGCGAGGGGTGCGGCAACGGCAACGGCAACGCCGTGGCGATTCGTTTCGAGGACGGGGACCCGGGGGCGCCGAGTAGGAGCAACTCGGTGCTCCTCCAGCTCATCGCGTGCGGCGGCGGCGGCGGCAACTCGGCCGTTCCCAAGACGAAGGCCGCACCGCCTGGCGTCGCAAAAAGCGGCGGCAAGGACCTCCACAGGGGAGTGCTGCGCAAGACCGCCGCGAAGGCGACGGCGGAAGCCGAGGGGGACGACGACGAGGCGGCGGCGGCGGCCATGATACGGTGCATGTCGGAGAACCCGCGGTTCGGGAACGCGCAGAGCGAGGAGAAGGAGTACTTCAGCGGGAGCATCGTGGAGTCGATGAGCGGGGACCGAGTCGGGCCGGGTCGACTCAAGAAGTCCAGCTCATTTAATGAGGAAAGGTATGGGTTGACTCGGTCCGTCAATATCCGTATTCTCTTTTCCGCAGATGGTGATTGATTTATTGCATCTTTATTGGGTTATCAACGTTTCCTCACTTTCATTTTTGTTTTTATCGTCACTATCAATATTTTGATTTTATTTCGCAGTTGCTAAATACCCATTTGAAAAACACAAATTGTAGTTATCAATGCTATCGCATTCCTCCTGTCTCAGTTGTAATGAATACATTAAAAATGAATTTTTTTTATTAAATATGACCTTTTTTTTGGTGTTTGAATGATTTGATTGATTCAAACGATTTCTTACCTAGGCATGGGGCCTGTTGGCACATGATGTCATCTGTTGGCATTTCTAGGTACTAAAATGTTGCAATGTGATGGTGAAAATCTTTTGCCCTTCGTTTGAAGTTATACCAGTTTCCATTTCGTGGTAAACTCACATTTCACCCTTTTCACCCACGTATCATCATCATCATCCATCGGCCAATCACATCAGCACAGTAATATATAAAAATGGTACGTTGCAAGTTTAGTGTAATGGGTTCATAAAATAATTCCATAGATTTATATAAACCACTTGTTTAAAAATATTCATTTATGATCCATTAGATTGTTTATAGATGAGTTATTCTCTTTAATAGGTATTTAAAAATAGATCATTCACTATTTGGCTAATACCCCATTTTTCATGTGGCTATAAATTAGCTCCTCGTTCTCTACATTTGTCACATTTGTCTAATCGCGCAATTCATCTAAAATAAAGAACAAAACACAAATTTCACATTTGCAAAAGAGAGATTACACACTTCATCAGAAAGAGTAACGAGCTGAAAATTAAAATATGTTCTCGGTTTGTTTTTCGAAAAAAGTTCTGAAGCACGAAATTCACAATGTGGAGGATCATTTCGTGACCAAAATCTCTCCTCTATTTTCGTGCTAACAGGAGCTCCAAGACGGAGGTGGGAGATGCTGCGGTGGAGGTAGAGAAGAGGGAGAAGTCATCATCGGCAAAAGGCAAGTGCATTCCTCGGAAGATGTCGATGGCGGCGTCGAGGAGCAGTAGAAAACTGCTGTAGTTATTGCTGCTCTATTTACCATCTAATCACAGTTTTTTAATTGGAAGAGGTTGTCGGTAATTCAGTAATGATGTTAAGTGGTGCTTGATGGGTGAAGAACCCAATGCATATCTTTGGATGCTTGATGATAATGATTAAGCATGGTGGAAGGGACTTTACTTCATACAGATCTTCTGCTTTCGGTGCTGGTAAGTGAATCTTGAGCACTTTAATGATGTCGGTCACAGGCAGTTGACATTCGCATGTAGTCATCCGCTGCTTTAAATTTGACGGGCAAAGCTACAATTCACGACCGATTAGGATTTGATGAAAAGTAGGTCGAATTTAGAGCACAATGTTACGACCAGGGCAAGGAGTGGTTTCAACTGGATCTAGGTTGTTGGATCGCAATGCCTGGGTCTTCGATAGCATTGGCCCCATGTCTATGAACACGAGTTATGCAAAAGTTGAGAATAACGAATGAAGAAAAATTATATTCTGTTCATTAATGCATGAAAAATATACATGCCTATTTGTAGACTTTGCGTAAGTACTATCTAAAGTAACAAATCAGGATTAATTAAAGAGAACATACAGAATCACCTAATAATATACAAGATGATGGATTAGCTAAGAAAGGTGCCGTCTTATCGATTTTCATGGAATTTTTACTGCATTGTTTTGTCCTATAATTAATGGTACTTGCACTTAATAACACTTTTCAAAGCCTTTTTTACACGTTCAATTTATATACACACGCAGTTGATCCATGACCTTTGACATCGGTGGACAGATTTTAATGCTTCAAGAAGTTAATTTCCCAGTTTTTGGTGTGCACCCTGAAACTAGAGAAATCAAATTCATCATTACTTAAGTTAATCTAACGTGTTTTGAAGCAGAAACTTACATATTGTACCAATCAAGGTAACTTAAACTTTCCTGAGGTCTAGGTAAGATTTTTGACTCGGGAAAGCTCCATAATCTAGAAAAAAATTGCAAATACTTTAGGAATGGTTTTAAGTTTTGTAGCAGTAACTTGATCACTTAATTCACACACCGGATTGTGTCCTTTAGAAATTGTACAAGTCAAGGTAAATCTCAAGATTCGTAATGTTTACGTTATTTCTATATTAATATTGGGTTTGTTAGAAAACTTTGATCTCCAATTTCTAAACCACACAAAAATCACGCGTAGATCAAGGTATATTTGCATTTAAACTTAGTGTTAAGGTGAAAGGCATTACCCTACCTTGGGGCTCCCTTGCCTCTGTTCGGTGAGCACTCTCCTTCATAATTAGGTTTGTACTTGAATTTACCAGTAGTAAAACTTGACTGTACAACATTTTTCATCCTCAAACTATAGAACCCGAAGTAAATGACACTTATCAAAGCCTTTCTTTCGACACTCTCGACCTACAAGTCCATCGGTCAATTCGTGAACCTGATATCAACGAACATATTGTTATATTTGTTGGGAATAACGGATCCCCGAAAATGAGATTCGACACTAAATCGAACCCCTAAATCAATGCGGAAGACGAAGCCCGGGAAAACACGTATCACCGATCGTAAAGCACACCACGGATTCGAGCGTACCTTGTTAGCCACAGATTAAACACCAATGCCGAAGATCGAGGAAGAAATTCTGATCCGATGATGCCAATTTGCCTTGAAGGGAAGACGGGACGCCTTAAGCGTTTTTCTTCTTTTTGTTTTTGAGAGAGAATGCGCGGGAGAGAGGAAGCGTACGTTTGTTTTTCCAACCATTGTCTTCTCTCTCTCTCTCCTCCCTTTTATACCTTCCCCCATCCACGGGCCCTATTCCCATGGGCCGGGCCCTTTTTGGGCCCAACTTGAGCGGACGGGCTTTAAGCCCATCTCATAAATCCATCATCTCCCACTCGCACATGGTGGTACAAAACCAACATGGGCGGACAGGCCCTACGCAGCCCCATCGAGAATAATCCATCATAGACTCTCACTTAACATGGTGGGCCGAACAGAATCCTCTTTTCCTCTCTTCAACATTCATACCGGTGAATAATCCGTGCGACCAAAGATACTTCGAGAGCTCGTTGCCATACATCTCGTTAGGAATATATAGCAGCTCATAATGGGCATCACATCCTGAGTAGATTTAGTATGCAGTACCCTAGATCGATCGATCACATTTATATCTCTCTTGATCTCTTTTAAACAATGATATATATATTGTATTCACAATTATGATTATCACAAAGACAGTCATAATTGGTTAACCGGTGAATACAAAACTACAATGTGATTCTCCAAAATCGATCTTCCTCTTTCCTTCAAACTCTCAATTTCAGTTCAGCTTGCTTTTCTAGAAATGCCCCATTAGATCGAATCAAACTCATGACCATTGGCAACATCCTAAGATAGCAAACACTAAATAGAAATCTTGAGAATAAGTAAGAGTCATGAGGGGACTCAAAAATTGAGGAACTCTTTTCCTCAAGAGTCTCACACGACATAAAAGTTGAGATCAAACTTTTGCCACTCTTATTGGTAGTCTCATGCATACGTAGTATGAAATACGTATTACGGTATTAACTCCTTTCCCATGGAGCGTATGTCTACACCTTTCAATACCGTACAGATGATAGTTCAGACATACCCAATGTCTAACTTGAGTTCACGTATCTACTCATTCACAAAATTCATTAGAACTCACTTCTGGCATCTTAGACAGATAAAGTAAAATATGTGGGGTATTTTACTTTCGGACATCGTAAGTATTAAGTCCTCATCTTAACACCCGATTAAGGCGACATATGTGTTTTAAGCTTGAGCTCTCGATTATCACCTAGATAATAAGCTTAAAAACAGTCTCATCTCTATTTATCACACAAGAAACGGGCGATTACCCGTGTGAGTGGGATAATCTTATATCTGTCCGACATACTTCCTTAACTTAAAGTAATGCACTGAGCATTAAGATGCATAAAGATCAAACAAATATTCATAGGCATTAATGATGAAAACACAAATTCATCAAATTGTGAACACTTAGGGAAACTGCAATATTCGGTACATCGCCTCTACGCAATCCTAGAGATTTCATATAGCCACAAAACACATCTCTAGGTATTGGCTTTGTCATAGGATCTGCTACCATTCTATGCGTAGTATGTACTCTAAGTTCACATCTTTTCGTGCAATCATATCCTTGACAAAATTATACTTGGTATCTATATGTTTGGTCTTGCCATGATATTTTGGATCTTTGGTGTACACTTTTGCTGCTTGGCTATCATCGTTAACCAATAACGAATCTGCAGCACTTCTAATAACACCTAAATGATTCAATAATCTCTTAAGCCAAACACCTTCTTATACTGCTGCTGATAATGCCACGAACTCAACTTCCATCGTGGACAAGGCTATACATGTTTGTTTCTTACTGCTCCAACATATGGTGCCATTATTCGGTAAGAAAATAAACCCAGAGATAGATTTTCTTTCATCTAAATCTCATTCCCAATCAGTATCAAAATAGCCTTTGAGTTGCAGATCCTTTCCTTAATAACTCAACGTATAATCAGCAGCTCCCCTTAGATACCTCAGTATTCTCTTAACGGCTTTCCAACGTGCTTGACCTGGATTGGATTGGTAACTACTCACCATTCCAACTGCTAAAACATATGTCAGGTCTTGTACACATCATAGCATACATAAAGCTTCCAACAGCACTAGCATAAGGAACATGTTTCATTTGTTCCTTCTCTTGTGGAGTCCTTGGACACGCCTATGGCTCAATCCTTCACCTTTTGTAATAGGAGTATCTATGGGTTTACAATCTTGAAATCTTAACTCCAAGAATGTATGCAACATCACCCATGTTCTTCATCTCAAAGTTGGAAGATAACGAATTTTTCACAGTATTAACAAATTCCATATTACTTTCGACAATTAGTATATCATCAACATATAATGATATGATCACAAATTTATCCTTGGATCTTTTGATATATACACAATGATCCTCGTCAATCATTGTAAAATCATATGCCATTATGGCATTATGAAAACGTATATACCATTGTCTCGACGATCGTTAAGGCCATATATCGACCCCCAAAGTCGACATACATTTTCTTCTTGGCCTTTCACTATGAAACTAGCAGGTTGTTCCATATATATTTCTTCCTCTAATTCTCCATTGAGGAAAGCAGTCTTTACATCCATTTGATGTAACTCAAGATCCCTACTAACCACTATTGCCAGAATAATGCGAATCTAGGTAAATCTCACTACAGGAGAAAATAATCCTTCATAATCAATTCCTTCCTGTTGATTATACCCCTTCGCCACAAGGCGAGCCTTATGCCCTTTCTATCGAGCCATCAGCCTTTTGCTTTATTTTGAGAACCCATTTGTTTCCAATAGCTTTGTGTCCTTTTGGAAGATCAACCAGTTCCCAGACTTGGTTTAATTTCATTGACTCCATTTCCTCTTTCATTGCATTAATCCATTTTTCTTTACTAGGGCAATTTAGAGCCTCATTAATATTTCTTGGCTCATCCTCATCTTGTGGAGCAACCATAAAAGTTTCCCCTTCAATGTCAAAACGTTGACGGGGAATACTTTGGCAACTTGTTCGCCGTATGGGAGATTGTACACTTAGCACATCATTTCCCATAATACTCCCACTAGGATTAGATAATGATGATGTCATCTCATCAAGTGGTTGCAATTGAGAATGAGTTGAATTCAATTCATCACTTCTCATATTACTCCCACTTGGACGAACTCTACTAACATCATTATCCTGATCCAAGGTCTCAAATAGGAAGTAATCTTCTCCTATTTCGCCCTTCTTAGGAAATTCATCCACTAAGAATGTGACATCCCGTGATTCAAATTCAGTTATACTCCCACTTTCCTACTCACCTATGAACACATACCCTTTCGAGTGTTCGGAGTATCTCATTAAAATACTCTTCTTTCATTTTGGGACCTAATTTCCCAAACTTGTGAGAGGACTTATGAGTATAGGTAGCACATCCCCATGGCTTAAGAAAACTTAAGTCCGATTTTCTACCTGTCCATAACTCATATGGAGTGGAAGTAACTGATTTGGAAGGCACCGGTTAAGTACATAGGCGGCAGTTAACAATGCATCACTCCAAAGAGTAATAGGTAAGTTAGCATGCGCCATCATGGACCTAACCATTTCCAAGTAGGGTTCTCGTTTCTTCTCTCCGCAACACCATTTTGTTGAGGAGTATATGGAATAGACAACTGTCTTTCTATTCCTTTTTCATCACATAATTTTCTGAACTCATCAGATAAATATTCTCAACCTCGATCGGATCTCAATGCTTTTATTTTCTTGTCTAATTGATTTTCTACCAAGTTCATAAACCTTCAAACAACTTATGCTTCAGATTTATGAGAAATCAAATAGACATACATCCGAATCGAGTATAGTCATTTATTAAAAAAGTGATGAAATAAACAGCCCTATGCCTTCTACTCACATTCATTGAACCACATACGTCATAATGGATTAAATGCATAGGAAATTAAGCTCTTTTACCTTTCCCAAATGGTTTCCTTGTCATTTTTTCCCTACTAGGCAATGCTCACATATTGGCAAATCGACTTTTTCAATGTTGCCCAACAAGCCCTATTTGGCTAGTCTATTCATATGTTGTTGGCCAATATGACCAAGTCTAGCATGCCACACATTCACATCATTATCATATTAAGTAGAAGAGGTGAAACAAGGGAACAAATATTGACATCACCACGCTTAACATCTAGTACAATAAAACCATCCAGAAAGTGACCACAACTATAGTAGTTTGTATCCAAATACAAATCTACATTTCTATTACGGAAGTTCACACTAAAACCAAGCTTAACCAACACCAAAATGGACATTAAATTTCGACGAATCTCTGGAGCATATGGAACATCATGTAGGAACAAGGTGCGTCCACCACGCATGTTCAATTGGCAGGTGCCAATCCCTTTAACTTCATCTCTGGAGTTATATCCCACATATATCCACTTAATTCCAGTTGGTACTCGTCGGAATTCCACGAAGGATCCTCTATCCTTCGCTACATGGTCTGTCGCTCATAAATCTACAATCCACAAAGGATTGGATTCAGCCAATAATGCAGAACTTGACACATAAGCAAAGTTCTCAAATGTACAAGAGGTGTATACATTCTTTGGCTCACGACAGTAGCGAGCATAGTGACCTCTCTTGTCACAATTGTAACACCTCACCCTTGACATTTTCTTCACTTGAGGACGTTTTCCTCTCTTGTGTTGGTTGACTCTTGATTTCTTGCAATAAGGACTTGATCCTTTGCATTCACACATATTGAACGAATCAATACGCTTGCGCTCAGAGCACAAAACCCTTTCTGAGCTAGAACCAAAGATAGAAAATATCTATTTTCGGCTCAAATGCCGTTAGGCGGTCCTCAACTAGCTCAAGGTGGCGCACAACATTTATAAGATCTTCCATAATATGGTCAAGAGCTTCTAGTGCTTCTTGCTTTTCCAGCACATATTGAATCTTCATATTCAATATTTCACAATTGTTGCCGTTCATATCAGCAATCACATTCTTAGTTGCTTTGAAACCATCGGTCCCGAACACACGTACATACATGCACGAATAATTAATGCCTATCACTTATGCATCTACTTTTGCACGACCCATCATATCAATGAATAATTTTAAGTAAGGTTTCAGAATCAAAAGGTCACTACGTTTCCAATCATCCTCCAAAATCCTAACTCAAAATTATTATTAATATAATTGTCATATGCAAAATGAATTCTATGAAGTTACTAAAACTTCTATAACTACCCACAGCTAATTACCCACAGCAATCAGCACTAACAGAAAGCAAATAAAATCTAACATTCAACAGAATAATCATACTTGCAACATAATACAACTATACATTACACTAAGTAATATATACAAAGAAAAAATCAACATGGAAAGATATTTACATCCATAAAAATCTCATAATTAATCTAAGAAATAATTAGGGAATGTCCCTTCTAATCTATCAAAAACATCTCGAGAAAACCGAAGGCACATTTGCCAACCATAGAAAAACTTTTGGAGAGCTTTCATGTCGCCACCAAGGCGCATTCACTCGCGCCATGTGGCGCTCAATCTAAGGGTTGAAGTTTTGAAGTTTGTGATCTGATCCCATAGCCGACCTAACACCGCTTGCCATTCGGGTGGAAGAGTGTTCATCAAAGCCGGCACCTTCTCAATAGCTCTTAGGGTGCGTTTGTTAAAAAAAAAAAAAAAACATCAAAACAGGTCGGGAAAAACGTGAACTAGGGCTCTCAATGATAAATAAAAAATATTTCCTTGTTAAAGTGATGCCAATTTGTTTTCTAGAAATATGGTTATTTTTCTTTTGTTTTATGACATATGATCAAAAACGTTTTGTGATGTTTGAATTCATTTTAAAATGATTTCAACCTTATGACTTCATCTTAAGCAAAAAAAAAATTCAATTTTTTAAATAATGTTTATTTTTTATAAAAAATAGAATTTTTAATTATTTTTGTTTATCTTATTTCTCTTTTTATTATTTTTTTTTCTTAATCAAAATCTTAAATTTTCCCTTTTGTCTTTTGCTTTTCTTTCCTTTTCTTTTCCTCCTTCCTCTGTCGCAACTAGCTAGCAACAGCCACAAGCGAGATCACGCCTCACTGGCCGACGCCTATAGCCCGTTGCTAAAGACTGGCGAAGGAGGGAGAAGGAAAAAGAAAAGGAAAAAGAAGAAAAGAAATTAAATTAAAAGTTAAAAATTCAAGAGGAACAATCCTGAAAGTGTTTTCACATCTTTAGATTTAGGAATTTACTTTACTAAATTTACGCATAACTATTTTTGTTGACTGGAAAATGTTTTCGATTGATTAGTTATTTTCCACGAACCAAATAGGTGAAAGTCCGAAAATCAATTCACGAAAAATACTTTCCCCAAACAAACGCACTCTTAGTGTGCATCGCAAAACTAGACATCAAGTGCATTAACCCAAGGGCACAAATACCTTAGGCATATCTTTAAATGCTTTTAATGTCATTAAGCATGATAATGCAATCACTTATAAGTAAATATGGTTTTAGGGTAGAATTTGGTATTTGAAAATCGGATTAGTGAAAACCTATCCAATTCCGGGTTCTAAAATACACATGGTAGGTTTCGGATTCTAAAAATTAGGAAACTTGTTTCGACTAGTAGATTCCAAATTCTAGGTTGGTGGAACTTAGAACCTATAACATAAAACCTGGAACAAGTTTTTGTATTTTTCTCGGTCTATGTCTTTACGCGATCCCACATTATTCCATGGCGTTGGATAATGAATATATAATTCAGAACCATTAATCTAAGCTTCCATTTTATGACTTAAACTTAAGTTTTTTCCATTGAATGTTTCATATATTTTGTATGTTTAAATATAAGTTATGATTAATGAATTGTAGCAACAAATGATGGTTATTAAAGGTAATAATTCATTATAATCTTTCAATTAATGATATAAGTGAAACTCGAGTAGACCTTGAAGATAAGTTCTAATTTCCAAATTCCAAAAAATGAAGAACATATTTAAACGAATAGGTTTCAGGTTCTAGATGGAACCTGTATGGAACCTGAAACTACTCGCCCCTAATTACTTACACCCCTGCTTGCTTTCGATGCTAGTAGGTTACTAGAACACTTTGCTATGTCGGTCATAGGTAGTTCACTTTCATATATAGTAGTATTTCCATCCGATGAGTAATATAACAAGTTTTGCTTACTAGATGTCATTCATTACCTTATCACAGTTCACAACTTCCTAGGATTTTTTGACGAAAAATAGGTATTATTTGGAGCATACGGTCACAACGGCAAGTAGCAAAAAGCTTGCCTGAATCTAAATCTATCAAATCAGTCCATCTTGATCATTGATCATGTGGGTTTCACATATATGGATCTTGTATGGAGACGAGTCTCTTCTTTGCTACGAAGAAGTTTTATTGAGGATGATGTCATATTAAGCAGACAAATGAGAAAGAACAGGCAACATCTTACTGAATACCATGGAATTCTTTCTATATATATTGGAAATTTTAATTCTAAAATTAACAATACTTGAATTTAATGACTTTAGGCATTTTGGTGTATTATCCTAAAACTAGTAGCACTCCTCATAGTCTTTCTTTTTATATTTTTTTTTGGGTAAAGGTCTTTCTTTCTTTTTATATTCATAATACCTATAATTGAACTATTGATTAATGATCCCTAATATCAGTATGACTGATTTTTACACTCTCAAGAAGTTTGTGATTTCCTAGTTCCGTATTTAGAAACTAGACATGAATTGAATTGATCGAGTTGATCTAACACAAAATCCTCTACCAAAGTTTGAGTTAAGACTTTTGACGAGTGGGAAGCTCTGCATTAAAACTTCACAAATGCCTTACGCATGATTTATTTTTTCCTAACAATAAGCTCAAATCAAACTCGTGTTGCATTATCTAGACAAATCACGGATCTAGGTAAACCTCAAGACGTACGATCTTTACATAATTTTCCTTCTGATTTTGAAGTTGTCGGAAAGCATTGATCTCAAGTTTCGAACACACGAAGATCATGCAAATCAAATGTAAATATAAGAGATAAGGTGCATTTAAAGTTAGTGTTTCAAGAGGAAGAGTGTGTACGGTAGTTTGGCCTCCATTTGCCTCTGGGGAATTATTATTATTGCTTAATCTCTGTTGTTTGATGTTTTTAGGTGTATTAGCCAAGAGCTTATAGAGTCTTCCAAAAGAGCCAAACTTAGGAATTGTGGAATTAGGTTATAAGCCGCTCTCATTTCGTGTGCCCCAATTAGCTTCTGTCAATAAGTTTACTTACACTCTGTCTTCTTCCATCTTGACTTTACTTATATGAAGGCGTATGGATACCCACGGCCTTTGGTTACGACCCCAACCTCCATTGTTTAAAACGAATGTCTACTCGTTGTTATACTAGTTCTATCTTAAATGTCCAATGCATCACAACTAAAATGTTTAATTCATTCTAAATTATTCGCGCTTAGTGGTTAATAATGCCGTAATCGGATGTCGAAATGCATGTTTTATGAGACCATTGCCCTGTTGTTTCATTCCTAAAAAAATCATGATATTGTCAAGTCGTTGTTAAGCATTCTCAAAAATGGATTTTACATTTTCATGTTTGCCCAATTTAACTCAAAATAAGAGTTGGCTAAATGACACATATGGTCTCTGAACTTTGAATTGGCTCTTGAATTTAAAATTGTTTCATGTGATCCCTAAACTTAAACTAATGTGCAATGTCATTCATGAATTTTAATTTGTTCAATGTGGTTCATATACCTTTAGTATATATTCAATTTAGTCATTGAACTGTAGGAAACTATTCAATGTTATTCTTGAATTTGAATTTAGACCAAAAAAAACAAAATTCTTGAACTTGAAGTAATGAAAGGACAACCTTGAACATTTTTGTATAGTCCAAGAATTAAATTGAATATGTGCTAAAAGTTCAAGGACCAACGATAATATTACATATTAGGTTAAAGTTCATTGACCATATTAAACAATTTTTAAGTTCAGGAGCTACATCACACATTAAATCAAAGTTCATAAACCATTTATGCCACCATCCCATAAAATCGACCACTCAAATATGAACTTTGTGTAAAAGAATTGGCGGACTCGGTTGGCTTATCCGCTCTGGCTTTCCACCTTCGTATGTTATCCGAAAGCGTTGGCGCCAATATCTGATCCTCCCACAACAAACTATACAATCGTTGCAACGATTAACAAATTTAATTTTTTTTTAATGAATTAACACATAGTAATCAGAAAGAAAAAATTATTACTAAAAAAAATTAATAATGAAAATCCTACACCAACCCCAATTCGATAACTCCACACAAAAGGAACAAAAAGAGATCGACGGCCGGAGGCCTAATTTCGAGTCTGGAAAAGAAATAAACCATCGAAATCTCTAATCTCGAAATTTCAATTTCTGTCTCATTTTCGTGAGAAATTATGCAGCATTCTCTCCGATCGATCCAGCCAAGCCCGTAGGCGAATGTCGCCAGGATCGGGGAGCTCTCAACCGGATGTAAACGCGGAGATGACCAAGGCCAAGGCCGCCAGCCCCGCCGCCACGACCTCGCCGGAAGGTTCTGTCAAGAACGATAAGAAGAAGAAAGTAATCAACTCTTCCCCCTCCCCTTCCTTCTTTCTTTCCATTAATGTTCCTTCAATTGATTCTCGTTCTATTCTTCGCATTTCATTTTTGGAATTATTTATTGCACTTGAATCGGTTTGATTTTGTTATTTCCCCCGTCATTGTTTCGCAAGTCTATCATGCCGAAGATTTTTGGCACCAAGCGAGGCGGCAAGGGCAACTTCGACGACGGCGACACCTCGAGACCGGATGCGGACGCAGACGTTCTCGGTCTCTTTCTTCCCCCCCTTTCATCCTTCTTGGGAAAATTAATTGTTCGAAAGCTACATCGGATTACCCGATAGATTTCACTGATTTCTTTAATCTATTTTGGTGGTCGGCAGATACGGAGAATATGTCAAAGATACGGGCGTTCACGGAGGCGTCCCCTGCCATCAGGAAAAGCTTCTCAGGTGCATCTCCGCCTCAAAATTCATTAATCCCGGAAATTTGTCATGTGGGGTTGATCAATCGAATAGGCTACGAATAATTCAAAGAATAAACTTATTAAATTAGGCTAAAGATAATATAAAGTACGAGGATACGATTAGATTAGTGCTCTATGGTGATATCATGTTTGTCAGAAATCTTCCATGCATGAACCTTGTACGCTGCTATAATAGTGGGCCGAAAATTCGAGACTAACGTGTCATCAATGAGGGAAAACCACGTAACCTTATCCAACGGAGGCTATGGTCTCCGTAGCATCTCTTGCATGATTTTGGTAGCTCACCTAACATGAGAAATCTTGGGTTGAGTGGCCTCAATTTCACATTGAAGAAAATCTAATGGAGGAGGAAATAATCAAAGATCAGGTGAGAGTGAAAACTATCCATGCTTTTCGACCTAATTTGATTCGATTATTAAAGGGTAGAATTTATATGTGTGTATGGATTAGATGTACTGACACATGTTCGATGAAGATGTTCTGTTCCCTGATTAAGTATTTGAATTTAGGCTCAAGTCGTTGTAATATCCCTTGACAGATTAAGAATTTATTTAGAGTTTGTTTCCTTGTGAGTAGAAAAAAAAAAAGAAGAAACCTTCATGTCACATCTTGACCTTTATGCACTGAACATAATAAAAATGTGATGAATGGATTCCTACTACCTCTTATATAAACTTGTCGGATTTGCTTGTCTACTTCTAGAGAGACAGACCAGCCCAAGAATCGAAGGCCTGAACCTATCTAGCTTTGAAGCATCCATGGCACCAGAAACCGAAGCTAGAGAACTCCGGTACCATTATTGTCATCAGCCCTTCTTTATTACAAGCGCGTTTTAAGTGATGAACGAATGCTCCATCTGCTGCTGCGCTCATTAGGGTTTTGAAATTGCAGAATATTTGTAGGGACTTGGAACGTGGGAGGGAGGACACCCAACAACACTCTCAACTTGCAAGATTTTCTGCAGGTGGAGGGATCTTCGGACATATACGTCCTAGGGTACGATGAATTGTCATGTTAAGTGCTTGCCAAACATTCGATTTGCCAGCATTTCTTATGATTCTTATGAAATGCAATGGTTAGGTTCTTTCGTTTGCTGTGATGGGTCGCGCGTTTTGTTGTGATTTTCACACAAGTGCTTTACTATAGAAAAAAATATGAAGAAAAGAGTTGCTGTGTTAGGAAATAGGTTTATCTTGTTGTATACGAGTGCCAAAAATGGCCTTTACATGGTGACATTCTATAAGTATCTTACTCTCTTTGGATAGGATCTACTGGATAAATAATGAGAGATTGAAATGATTTAGCTATCGTTTTTATTCTATTTTAGCATATCTGTTCACGATACTATGATTGAATATAAAATTGATTCAGTAGTTTATGTCTTGAATTTACTCATTTGAAGTAACTTATAACAATGTCAACCCTATCAACCGAAATAATATCATTGATGATTTGGGGGGTAATCTTACCTCAATTCCTGTCCACCACAGTATTTTCAAAATGAGTCCATCACCGTTTGAATAAATATCTTTGTGCAAGCTAAAGGTACATGAAAATGATGATTGTGATGATGATGTTCTACTAAGAGCTCCTTTTTATATCTAGGTTTCAGGAAATCGTTCCCCTGAGTGCCGGTAACGTGCTGGTGGTTGAGGACAATGAACCCGCCGCGAAGTGGCTGGTCCTTATAAACCAAGCCCTAAACCGACCGTACGACAACGACTCGTCTGGCCATGGCTCGAAACCACCGAACAAATCCTCCAAGGACTTGGCAACGAGAACCCCAAACGCCGTCAACTTCCTCCAGAAGCCGTCCCTGAAAGTCCTGCGCAAGAAATTAAAGGCGAACAAGGCTCTCCTCAAATCCTGCAACTGCAGCACGGAGTCGTCGCCAATAGCCAGAGAGAGGCGGAGGCAGAGGAAGCTCAGTGACGCCATGGACCGGCCGGAGTTCATGTCTTTCCAGTACCGCCGCGAGAGCTGCGTCGACGACCTCTTCGTAGGTGCGGAGCTCGACCCATCTTACTATCCGTCGTCCCCAGTGCTGAGCGCAAATGATCCGCGGTACAAGCTCGTGGCCTGCAAGCAGATGGTCGGGATTTTCCTGACCGTGTGGGCTCGGACCGAGCTGGTGCAACACGTCGGCCACCTCAGGGTGTCGTCCGTGGGAAGAGGGATCATGGGTTACCTCGGAAACAAGGTGAGTTTCAATGGCAATTATTGTGGAGATTGGTACATGCTTGTTCTCTCCTTTTGCTTCATTTTGAAAAGAATAAAGATGCTAAGGCTAAGGCTAAAGGCTAAGGCACATTAAACGATTAATTTACTAAATATGTGGCTGACTCTTATTGTGTGCTGAAGGTGACCTGCTTGCAGTTTGCCTCATTAGCATCCTCATTCCATAGACCAATTTTTATAAGATTAGCATCAATCATCATCAAGAACCTATAAGTTTAGCGAGCGGCTTTGTTCCTACACCAAACTCTTTTTTTTTTTTTTTTGCATAGATGCATCCAACCCAAATTTAAGAGGTTTCACATGAGATTCACACAATCAAAAAACTAACAAGGATCCAATGTGACACTAATCGAGTACATGCAAGAGTTATTCTTTTTTCGATATGCTTTCTTGGTTTCTTGGTAACGAGATCAGTATTGCTCGTGCGAATTGGTTTATTTAAGGTTTCTTTGGACAAGTGTGCTTATGTTACCTGTGGTCAGTGTTTCATATAAGATTCAATCTTTGCCAGACATATCATAAGACCGCTTAACATATGGAATTAATTCTTTACAGATGCTATGGTGTAAATAAAAACTCGGTTTTAGAATTCAAACATGACATAAATAACAGGTCTCTTATAAATAGGCTCTTTTGATCAGTCAAAACGTGAAAGTCTTACGAAAAAAATATCAAATAAATGCATTTTAATGGATGACGCAGTGGACCGAATCAAATGGGGTTTGGAATGTACTTTGCAATTGAACTAATAGTATCGTTCCCATGCTTTCGACTCATGAACCGATGGCTGTGAATTCTAATACTACCCTAATAAAAAGTTGAGGGCCGTGACAGTAGGATGCTGTACAAGTCTCCCCGTCAAGTTGTGCCGATTCAAAAAAACAAAATTTAAGTTGAAAAGTAGAGATTTCCTATGGAATCAGTACGAGCCCTATTTCTAATTTTCTTTGATACGTTATTGGCACGTCTATTGAAGTAAATAGACCCAATAATTTTTCGTACTTTTATGGGACATAAAAAATGACAGGGACTAGTTTGGGTACTATATATGAGAGATGATAGTAATTGATGTTCTCTTCAGGGATGCATATCCGTAAGCCTGTCGTTGCACCAAACCAGCTTCTGCTTCGTGTGCAGTCACTTGGCCTCTGGCGAGAAGGAAGGCGACGAACTCAAGCGGAACGCTGACGTCTGTGAGATTTTAAAGAGCACCCAGTTCCCTAAAATCTGCAAGAAACCTGACCGGCGAGACCCCGAAAGGATACTGGAGCATGAGTACGTTGTTGTTTACTTTGAAATAATGCTGATCATGACACAAATGTAAAATAAGTCTGCACTCCAAAAGAAAAGGGACACTTGCACAACCAAATACATGTTTTATTCATATATATTACACTCACATGCATACTTAGTCATCATCGAGTTACCTTCCACATAAAATTATAGTAACTATTACGTCTTGTTCAATCCAATTTCGCTTCTTTGAAAAAAACAAAAACGATTGAGTCAACAATCATATCAATTTAGTTCTGGCGAAGAGATTACTTAATCGACAAATTCTAGGTATTTCTTCATTAACATCTGGAGAATCGAATTGTCAATGGAAAAGCAGATGCTTTTGACTGTTTCATACTGCATGCTCACCGGAGTCTCTCCTTGTCGTCCATCGCATTGATTAATATGTTTATCGTGTGAACTGATCTAAGCATACTTAACAGCTGTCGATGAATATGAAGTTGAACTGATGTGAGTCCGAAAATTGATTGTCTTGTGGCCTTTTTGTGACGACACAGCCGGGTTATCTGGATGGGAGATCTGAACTACCGACTTTCGTTGAGTTACGAGGAGACGAGGTGTTTGTTGGAGGGTAATGACTGGGACGCTCTCCTCGAAAAGGATCAGGTTTGTTTCTACGCATGTAATATAAAATACGGCATCATATACCAAACACCGAACGTGTTTCGCTGCTCGAACTGCACGTGTATCTGCTCTTGGTTTTCTGGATGACGTATTCTGCTTCTAGAACTGCATGTGTATCTGCCATGGTTTTTTACTACTGAATGACGTATTTCTCAAGATATGTTTTGAATGCCGAACTTCTGAAAGATACTTGATAAAGTATAATTTACTTTTTTGACCAAAAAAAAAAGTATAATTTATTTTCATGTTTTTCAACCACGGCCGTTCATGACGTTCATTGAAGATATAGATTTTACTTTAGTATGTTAAATTAGAGTGTTTAAAATTTTTGGATGTATGAATGTGGAAGCATGGTTTTAGTATTAGTTATAGTTTTTGGTTAGTGATATGTGCAAGTGTATGGTATAGTTTGTAGATAGGAGAGATAAGGAATGAGATAGGATAGTTCAAGAGATAAACACAAATTTTTATGGGACAAAGATAGTTTCGCTAATTTATGAAAATAATTTTACAATGGGTGAAGGAAGTGTTGGTGGAGGAGATATGGAGTATATTCTCATGCTCCTCTCACTTTCTTACATTTGTTGGTTTGCTACGGTCCTCCCTCTTTCCTATTTATAGGGACTAAATACAACATTCTAGATTTATGTGAAATGTTGTCCACTTAGGCTTCTCTAGCTTGTTCTAAAAAAATTTCTTCATCTTGGTTTCTGCTTGCTTGCATTTCCACGTGAATCTTCTAGATTCATTTAGCAACCTCCATTCTCAACAATTCTAAACAATATCAATCTTGAAGTTTTTAAAAAGTTTTAGAGAAAATAGATCACAATTTCCAACATAGAGTAATTCTTCATGATAATTTCTACGGAAATATGGTAGCTCTCTTGAAGGCATCGAGTCTGTGCAACATGTCAAACATTGTGTCCGCGTTCTGGTTTGTCTGCTCAATATTCCTCTTTCTTTCTAGATCTCCAGTTATGCTCATATGCTAAGCTGAATTCTGAAAATTTAGTACAGTTGAACATCGAAAGAGAAGCTGGAAGAGTGTTCAATGGGTTCAAGGAAGGACGGATCCTCTTCGCCCCGACCTATAAATACTCGCACAATTCGGATTCCTACGCTGGCGAAACTGTCAAGTCCAAGAAGAAACGCCGGACTCCCGCATGGTCTCTCCCCAGAATTCCACCTTTTTCCTCCTTTTTTATTATCCAAGGAAATCTTGAAATTATTCAAGTCGTTACTCAGTATTGACATGCATGCCAGGTGCGATAGGATACTATGGAGCGGAAACGGGATCGACCAGCTGTCTTACATTCGAGGGGAGTCGCGATTCTCCGATCACAGGCCGGTATGCTCGGTGTTCGCGGTGGTGGTGGAAGCGAGGAGGAAACCGATAGCACGGTACAGGAAGGGGAATTCGTGTGCCGGCTCTAGAGTAGTAGTAGATTATGGTGAGTGCATACCCCAAAGGCATAAGCTTGAATGAACTCTGAAGCCTAACTGATAATCAATGCTTGTGCTTCAAATCTCTCTCTCTCTCTCTCTCTCTCTCTCTCTCTCTCTCTCAAAAATGCTTCCTGTACAAAATGCTGGGGAAGGGATTTTCCCATTTTCCCCACTCCAAACTGAAAAGGGCTTTTCCCCAAGGGATTTTCATCTCCACAAAAGTTTTCCCCACTCGAGCGTGCATGACAAACTGACAGGGAAGGGATTTTCACAGCAAATACCCTAAATGCTGGGGAAGCTAAAAGAGTAGCATGAATTTCTCTTGCATTTTTTACTGGTGATATACATGAAAATGTTTATTGCAAAGATCTTGCACAAGGGAACTATTGTCATTGCCACAGAATATCATTTCTGTAAACTTTGAAATTACACTGGCCGTGCCAATTCCGATCATCTCCAAAATCCCCAACGTTGGAACGGTTTGATCACCTTTTCGTACACAGAATTCAGAGATCAAAATAGAAACGTGAAGATGCTGAAAATAGACATTTTGGCTGCGACAAACTCTCAATCCCAATCAACTTATAACTTTCTTATTAGTGCCTCACCAGATACATATTCGAATCAAGTGAAAGAAGAGAGAAGGCAATAGGACTGTCACAAGAGAACAATTCCTGAATATTTATATTTCAGTCGCTGTCTACTTCCACGTACTTAAGATCCCAAATAGAAGCTTGCTCATCTGCATGATCATCTAGAGCCACTGCTGCCACCATTGCCATCTCTTTCAGAGAGGGGTTCCAATTCAAGTTCAGATCTTCTTGTTGCATCTCGAACGCATTGCCCAGCATCAGATCCTCTAACCCGCCTGTGCTCCTCCAATAGCTCATGGGGTCATGGTGATAGTCACCCTTTGCAGCACCACCTCTCTGTCCTTCGTCACTTGAATGGGAACCGCCGCCACCAACGCCTCCTTCCTTATCAGCCTTGTGTGACCCCAAACTCATCCAATCATCCAGATTCAGCATTGCACTTTGCATCAACGTGTGATGAGGACTGTGTGGCCCGCTCTCGTGCTCAGCCAGTTCAGTTCCACTCTCGTCCTCAGCCAATCCAAAATGATTCACAGCAGCATTACCCACTTTAATGCTACCACCGTCGCTGGTGTAATCCTCGCTTTTCTCAGCTCGATAGACGCACTGTGACTCATGATCAGTTCTCGAATTTCTGTCGATGAGCCCCGAGCTCAGCTGGCTCTGTGGGCACTCATCATTTTGGCAAGCATACAGCGTGGACTCATCGACCTCCCTGTGAAACACGCACTTCCTCTTCTCGGAGCTGCTTGACGTCGTCTCCCTGTTCTCTTCCTCACTCTCTTCTTCGGAAGGCGAAATCTTGAGGCACCGCTCTGTCTGGAGCAAGAGGGCCTCCTCTTGGTCGACCACCTTCGACCAGATGGCGGTCTCCTTCGCTGACATCTTGTCCTGCAGGCTCTTGGAATGCCTCACAAGCCGCCGCATCCGGTCCAAATTCGGCGACATGTGCTTGATGACGCTGGCCAGGACGCTCACTTTCCAGGCCTTTTTCAGATCGTGGGGCTTCTTGTATGGCGGCAGCCCTTGTTCATGGCGATGCCTTGGTTGCCCCACCAGAGCTCGGTTCCGGTGGGCCACCACGGAGGAGCCAAGCCTTTCTCCATCGGGAATTTCCTCTGCGGAGGAGCACAGTGCTGGATGAGAGCCGATAGGATCGACCCAAGCGTGGTGTCCTGCGATGAGGGCTGTCAATTGTCGACGCAATTCGACACAGACTGTATTTCTGCTAGAAGTGTACGAGAAAAATTCAAAAGTTTCCTGAGACAGCCAATCTCCCCCTTGGAGTTACGAAAGCAGACACCGACACCATCGACTATCGACCAGATTTTTTGGAAAGCAGACATTGACAACGGACTCAACGAGTGGAGACGAAGCCTACCGGCAAGTCATAGAGGAGGTGCATGTAAGAACTGGGGTCAGCCTCCCCGGATGCGTCGAGGACTTGGGACATGTACTCGGCGATGGCAAGGGGGGCGTTCTGGTCGAACTTCACCGTTTCCTTCCACCACTCGCGGAGGCTCTCAGAGGAGCCGGTGATCGGCTTGCCGTGCTTGGGGACGATCCCGTACACGAACCCCTGCGCGTTGCACACCTCCATGATCTTGACCATGTACTTGAGGATCGAGTCCTGCGCCCGCGCCATCTTCTTCCTCCGGGACGCCTCCTCCTTGGCCAGGGGCTCGTGCCGGCCTCCTCCGGCGGCGCCGTCGTCCCGCTTCTCCTTCAGCCTCTGGAGGCTAATGCGGTCCTTCCACATGCGCTTCTGCAGGTCGTCGTAGCTGATCTCTTCCTCCTCCGGCTCGTCATCCTCGTCCCCATCGGGGTCCCCGCCCGGGCTCCACGGCTCCATCACTTCGCCGATGATCTCGACCATGTCTGCGTTTCCTTCGAAAAGCTCAAAACCCTGAAACTTCTCGAGGGCTTCTTCTCGTGCGGCGGCTTTTATATACGCGGAAGGGTAGAGATCAAAGGCGGTTCTGGCGACGGTGGCGAGAAGTGGATTGTGTGACGTTCGAAGGGTTTATGCGAAGGTGGCGACGGGGGAGGTGATGCAATCGAGGGCGTGAGTACAAGTGAACGCCGCCGGAGCGATGCATGCAGGCCACCTCCCGCATGTGGCTTCTCTCTCTCTTGCAAGCAATGTTGTGAACACTGAATTCCAGGCATCATATTATATGGGGCAACCGCGCGAGAGGCTGACGTCATAAAAGAGGACTCACATAGTCGGAATGGATATAAGAATTTCTTCCTCGACTGTACAGTCTCTCTCTATAAATAAGCTTAGCAGTATAGCAGGGATATATCTCTTCTTTTTCGAGATAAGAATTCTATTTTTCTAAGTTAATGCTGAGAGTGATAGGCTCATTATTTACGGCACGTCAGAGGATCTATTGGATTTTCTTGGGACATCATAGAGAAATGGAATTCTATTTATAGGGGGGTCTGGCACTAATTTATATTTGTGTTTCCGTGCAGCAATAAATGAGATTCATGCACCACGAGTAACATCCTTTTATGACATTAATCGCTCTATTGATGGCACAATGACAATCATTTTCAATCCACTCAAATTTGACATTGGGATCCTCACCTTGGATGTCGAGGGCTAAATATGACAAAAGGTTGCGTAAGATGTGTACTTAATCAATTTCAAATAGGCTGAGCATTGAACTGGAAGGGAGATTTTACAAAGTGGTCTTATTCCTTCTTGATTTGACAATTATAACTTTCCGCTCTATCCAATCAATTGAGAGTTGGGGTTGTAAATTTAAAATAAAGGAATGGCCAACTTAGCCCAAATAAACTTTAAAGTCTTGTTCTTCCTCTTACAGCAATAATCAAAGGGTAGATGAGAGAGAGAGGAAACAAAGAAAAAGAGAAGTAAACGCAAGAAAGAGAAAGACGAAGAGGGTTCATCCATGCATGCTCGAGAGGCCACAACGAGCCGGATCAACTTCCTTTTGTAGGGCCCGTAAAGATTCAAACGCCTTATCCGTTTAAACGAAGGAATTCTCGTAATTAAGCTGTAAAATTTGGATCTATTTGAATTCTGAGTTGAGTTGAATTTAGGAGTTATTTAATTGCAAAATTATGTGGTAATAGAAGTTTAAAGTGTTGTGGAACTATCAACTTTGATGGGAATAGATTTAAAATTATGGTTTGGTCAAAATGAAAATTTAAATTCTGTATGTTGCTAATCAATTAAAAATTTCTTATTTTGGCGATGCCTATCACTTGTTTCCGACCATCTTTTGAGTTGGGAAGTGTAGGATCTTTTTGTAATTCAAAAGAGGTTTCTTTTGATGGTAAGCTCACTTGTATAGGTTTAATGAAGATAGTTGCAGCATGACCAAATTTTACGTGCCAGCTACGTATAGTGAACTACAATGAGTGTCTACTATAGATGAACTTTCCATTGGTGTGTAGGAATCTTTTCATCACCCAATAAGTATAGTTTAGTTGAGTATTGACTAATGAATTATTTGCTTAATTTATTATATTTGTGTCTCACTTAATTGACAGGAGTTCGAGTTCATCGGCTCAAGTGGCTTTCATGGTTTTTTTTTTTTTTTTTTCTAGGTGAGGTGCTCATTTTTTTTCTTTGAATTTATAATATCATACTTGGAAAGTGATAAGGATTAGGTATTATAATGTGCAATGTATGATTTGATTAAAAGGAAGAATGATGTTTAAAGCATATTTATTTCATAATAACTATATAGGGTGGTCACTACCCTTTTTGGTTTTTAAAATAATGAAATATCCTCTGAAATAATTTGAGTTGATTGATTGTGAATGGTTGAGAAATGTTTTGTAAAAGGAATTGCGAGAGGTTATAAGTATTGATTTGTTAATCCGGTTGTAAAATGATTTCTAGTTGAGTTGAATTTCCAAAGGATACATGTTTGGAATCAATCTGGAAAAAAACTTTGATACATAAGATTTCAAATCTGCGCAAGCCTTTCTTTTTGCTTTTGTCAATTGGATTTTGTTGACAAGTGTCAACTAGTTAATTTGATAAAGCTTGCAATTTCGATGCTTTACTTTTCTCGTGTTGTGTGCGACCATATTCTAATTATCGAAATATTTCTAACCAAGTTCACTTGTCCTGTACTCTGGGCAGCCGTCGGAAAATACATTTTCTTAATTATGATTGGTAAAAAATTAGCCAAATCTTTCATTTGGATCCGTTCATTAAACTCAAATAAAGTCAAACTAGGTTTTCCCTCTCTTTTGTTTTTCTTTATTTTCTTAGGGATAATAATATAAACGATTCCTGAAAATTGATCAATCCAATATGGTCTTTAAATTTTTAATTGGTTCAATATAATCATGTATTTTAACGCAATGTACAATAATTTATTTAATGTGGTATCTCGAACTTATAATACATGTTCAATTTAATCCATAAATTATATAAAATGGCAAATGTTATCTTTTTATTAATTCAAGTTTGGAGACAATTTTGAACTACTTCATATTGTTTAAGGACTAAAATAAACATTTACTAAAAGTTTATGAACCATGTTCCAATGACTCAATTGAATTAAAATTCAGACGTCACATTGAATAAATTAAAAGTTCAAGAACTATATTGCATGGGATCATTAGTGTCATCCCTTTTTCTTTTTCTTTTTTGCATTTGCTTAATAGATAAATCTTTTATTTCCCAAGATGGCACTAAAAAGATAACAAAACCCATGACCGATCGACCAGACGCTTTAGCAAGTTCCTACGTCCATGTCCACTCATCTTTTATTACACAACTTAGAAGCAGTTGCCATTGGGGGCCATTGCCTAAGTACGGATGTTGCTGGCTTTTCCACTACCTCGACTCGAATAATAAAATCAATCTGCAAACGCATTAAACAAATTATGTCTGAAAACATCACCATTTACGAAAAAGGGAAAAGTGTAAGAGAACATTCCAGCTGCTCCCCCATAACTTTCATCTTCATATAAAAAAAAAAATGTAATATTAATAGCACTACCGTGAGAATATACAAGAATATCCAGCTTACCAGCTTTCGAGAAGGGGAAAAAAATCATGTACGTAAATATTTCAATAAACAAAAGTAGATCCTAGACATGCCACTAAGCCTAAAATATGGTAAGTCAGCTGCCAAAAGTAATCGCATTATCTATGACAACTTTATTTTAAAAAGGGGGAAGCTACGACGCAATTCAAAGTACTCCATGCTTTCCGACCAAAAAAAAAAAAAGTACTCCATGCTACGTAGCTATAAATCAAAATTAATTTGAAACTGGTGTATTAAAGGATCAGCACATTGCAAGTAAACTTTTAGCCAATGATCTATATACGACAACTAATAAATTACCCATGAGTTGTCAAATATTTGAAAGACCCCAATTTGATTTGTATCTTTGTTTGGCCAAGATAGTTCTCCAACCAAATACCTTTCACCGAAGAAAATGTTTATTATATTTATTGCTTGTATCGAGTCTTGTGTCATTTCAGAAAAGAAGTTGTGGATTCTAATGCAATTATGATAAAAAATAAAGAATAAATCTAAAGTCATTGAAAGTAAATGCGAAATGGGGATAAGTGAAAATAGCTAAAAGTGAGTATATTTGGGTTTGTTGTGCAAAAGTGCATTCCCTTACAATAATGTTTTTCCGCTATTTATAATCTAATGTTGTGAATAACCGTTTTTTGGCAGTTATCACTTCAATATTGAATATTCTGGAATCTTTGGTATTGCGTTGATAACTGTATCATCTTTTTTGCTATGTCTTCGGTACCAAGCTCTTTAGAAACTATTTTCATATTTATCATTTTCTTTGTGGGCGACACTTGATACCGATCCATCGATATCTTTGATAGCAAGTCTCACCCAAACTATTGTAGACCTTTTTTTTTTCATATATATATTGGGCTTAGTGGACTTCATTATCTACCCATGGCCCATTAGGCCAATTTTTGGTGATAACAATCTTTACATTGGCCATATGTTTATTGGATTTATATCACGAAAAATCTCAAATTGATACTTATGTGACAAATTTATCATATATTAATTTTTGGGTCATTAAAACACACAAATTGATATACTTGTAATATATTTACTCTCATCAAATTTTACCACGAAATTGTTGAGTTGGACATGACTAATCTATAAGGAAATCCATAACAATTTTGGTTAAATTTGTCACAAGTGTATCGGTTTGAAATTTTTGGTGATCCAAAAAATTAATTTGAGGTAAATTTATCATGAGTATATTGATTTGAGGTTTTCGATAATCTAAAAATTAGATTAAAGTAAATTTGTCACAAATGTATTATTTTAGTATTTGATCTTTATCTATTTAAATGGAATTATGGAAATTGTAGGAGTGAATAATTGGGTCGGTCCAACCTAGGACGAAATTGTACCGGACTTACTTGACTTATTCTAGTCCGGTCCCCATGGGGACCAAGTAGGCTCTCAGGCGGAAAATAATGAAATTGGCTTTGACCGGCTTGAGCTTGACTCCCAATAATTTGGTCACTTTTTCTACAAAAAGAAGAAGATAAATACCCTAAAAATGAATTTCGAGCCTAGGAAGGAGAGGAAATCATCAAGGCCTTGACCCCAATGTCACAAATTGTTCACACAGCACGTTCTCACACGATGATAGTTGTACCACTTGAAACTAAACCTAGTCACGGGTCGACTTAGTGCACATTCCTAAGCAAATCGATTCAGAATCAACACGGTAGGTTCTCGAATATACACATACATATAAATAAATGTTGTGCAAACTTCTCTTTCCGCCGCTTTTCCTTTTTTTCATGGAAAAAGAGGTAGAAAAGAAAAAGGCACAACCTTCTCCCCTCTCCCAACCTAAAAAAAAAAAAAAAAACCGGATTTCTAGGAGCCGTTGGAAACCTAGGGGCATTCTCGTCTTTTCACTTGACTTTTCCCGATGAAAACCTGCCATATGAGTCCTCGGGCTGACACATTCACTCTGTTTTTTCCCCCTCTGCGCCGAGGAAAAAAGTTGTCTTGGTTTCGTCTCCCATGGCTGGATTTAGAGAGAGACAGAGACTGGTCTTGGTCCTGGTCTAGAGAGAGACAGAGAGGGGATGGTCCTTTGCATTTCCCTTGCTTGCTGGGGTCCTTTCGCTTTGCATCCCTTTCGATCTGATTTGACCGAATGAAACTGGAACGAATGCTCTAATCCGACGCGCTAAACGAGGCCGCTTTCTGTCAAAAATGCATTAAGACTGTAGCAGATTCCCTCCGTCTCTCTCTCTCTCTCTAACCCCGCTTTTCAACGCTCGTTTCTCTCTCTCGTCTGCGCCGCGTACCTTTGTCTCTTTTTTCACCCATCAGTCCATTTTGCATTCATCATCATCCCCTGCAGAGCTTACTCTGCTTCGGGGGAGAGAGAGAGAGAGGGGGAGACTTTACCGGAAAAGGGGAGTGCTTTTTTTGCTCGTCCCGTTCATCGCTTTCACTCTGTTTCAGGTTTCCGTTTAGGAGGTCTATGATTTATGAGTCGCCAACTACTCTCTTGTTGCTTGCGAATGCTGCTCTGTCTTCTGCTCAGAGGCTTGAAAGCTACTGGTCCTCTGCTTTTCTCGTTGCTCGGGTAAAGCGTGAAGCCGAAAGAGAAACCCTTGGGACTGAAAGCAGGTTGAACCATTTATTTTCTTCCAACATTTAATATTACCATCTGGGTCTTTTTTTAAAAGTAAAATGAGGAAGCAAGTTTTCATTTTTTTGGGGGGCCTAGTACAAGGAATGAGCTACATTATGTTTTCTGGTGCGAGTGTGTTGAGGTTGTTCTATTCTGTGTTTGCCTCAGGACTTTGAAGAATGGTTTTTCTGGGTTCTCCTCTTGTTGGGTTCTTTCGCTTGAGGTGGTGTTGAAGCGTACTGCTTGGTGGGTGTTTGTTTACTTGCGATTTGAGGTTGAATTTGGATTTTGCAAATTTCAAAAAAGGTGGGTTATATGCATGTGCTGAGTTTGAGCTGAGTTCTTGCCGCTTTTGACCGGTTGAAGAAAAAATGGGCTCTGCGAACACAAAACTTGATAGAAATGACGCCCTCCGTTTGTGTAAGGCCAGAAAGAAATTCATTAAGGAAGGCATAAACTCCAGATATGCACTAGCTGCGGCTCATGTGTCTTACGTTCAGTCTCTTAAAAACATCGGTGTAGCTCTGCGGCGATACGCGGAAGCTGAGATGTTGATAGAGTCATCTCTCTCCACTTCCGCCACTGAGATTGAGAAAACTCCTTCACATTCCTCTTACCCATCCCCATCTCCTTCGCACATCGTGGATGTATCGGATTCGCCACTGAACAATGGAAGCCCACTTTCACCACTGACGGCTAGAATGAGTTTTATGAAATCCGGAGGCTCAACTTCCGTGACCGTCTGTTTGAATCCTCTTGCTAGTACGAGATTTTTGGATGATGATACGATGGCATTTGGGATCCCACCGCCGCCCCCTCTGCCACCTGAATCTAGTGGCACTTGGGACTTCTTCGATCCTGTTGATGAGAATGAGAGCTTCAGGTTTGATGGCCACTGTGGAGTTGATATGAATTTCGAGAGTTTCGGAGACTGGTCGCAGTTTAAGGGTGAAAAGCTTGACCATTTAAAGGTAAATTCAAGTGAAGCTGATGTATTTCATGATGCAGAATCAGTTGTCAAATCAGAAACGAAAGATTGTGTGAAATCAGGTGATATATCCACTACAAGTAACAGCCATAGTTTAGCGGTGGAGAACACTAGTAAATCGATCATTCTAGGAGGTCTGCAAGGTGGTTCGAAGCAGGGATCAGCTACTGAGGCAAGGCTGGTGGGGACAGAACATAGTGCCAATGATCCGGGCCAAAGTTCACAGGACAAAGGTGGTATTGGACATTCGAGTTCTGTGGTAGAAATGACTGCAGCAAGCAAAGATTTAGGCGCTGAAAGAGAGGACCCTTCCGAGTATATTACCCACAGGGCAAAAGATTTCCTTTCAAGCATAAAGGACATTGAGCACAAATTCTTCAGGGCTTCTGAGTCTGGTAAGGAGGTCTCCAGAATGCTCGAGGGAAACAAAATCAGGGTGCGATATGCAGAGGATAAAGGTATACCAATGATTGCTTTGCTTGATAATCTCTTTGTATTCCTTGTTTGATAAAATCATCGGAATCGTCTTCTTGCACACTATCCATGAATCCAGTTGTGTGACTTTCTTAAAATAACTAAATTCTTGTAGGTCAGTCATCCTCGTCGGCTTTGTTGGGAGCTTTTCAGCATGTATGCTGCCACCAGAAGCCTCCACTCATATCTCATGGTAACTTCAATACTTCTTAAAACTGGCCGCAATGGACATCAGATGTACCTGCTTTTATATTGATGCTTTTGACTAGTTTGTCATTTAGTCTCTTTTCAAGCGTTTCCTGGTCTTGCCTTCCGATGAATATTGTGATTTAAGATAAGCAATTTGTCATGGTTTAATGCTGCTGACGATTGATGAAAAATATTTGTCAGTGATGGTGCAACAGATTTTGTTGCATATTTTTTGCAGTACCCTTACTTTCCTTGGGTTTATGGTACTATAATAAACAACTTTCAAAACTTGTGAACACAAATTTATTGTGTCATGCGCCACTATTTTCAATAGACGCCAAGAATTCCCATCTCATATAATACAGTCTGCTTCAGAGTCTGCTTCAGGTTGATTCTTTTTTCTCTATTTAATAGATGCAAGTTCTTATAAATTTTGATAGAACATGGACAACATGGAAAAAGGATGATTATATGGAAAAGGACAACATCTTCTCGGTCATCTTCATCAAGAAATCCCCTAAACGGAGCACCGAAAGATGATGTCAGTGACAGTGGAAGTGATTTCATTGAAGAGTTCTGTATGATTTCAGGAAGCCATTCATCTACTTTGGACAGGTTATTTGCTTGGGAAAGAAAGCTTTACGATGAAGTCAAGGTACTACTTTTTTGGTAAATCTGAATTTTATCTTGTTTATTCTTTATGGATATTGAAGTTATATTTGTTGGCCAAGTTTCATTTTCGTATAGATCTAATAGACAATTTGATAGCAGAAAGTGCAATAAGCCCTAAACTAATGTATGGAACGCAATTGGTTCTAAATCTTTTTCAATTGATGCAATAAAGTTTTTAACATTAAAAAAGAAAAATGCAATGAAGTCTGATTGAAAACTTATTAATAGCCACCAAAAATTGACTATATGGCAACTTGAGAGGGTTGCCATATAGAAAAAATCTGTGAAGATTTGACTGGAGCGACTTGATCGCACTTTTTTGGGAAGATTTACAGTACGATCCCATCAAATGAAAGTTTTAGGACTTGATTTAATTCTTTACACAAGGTTTAGGACTTGATTTAAACTTTACAACTTGAGAGGTTTATACATTCTAGCTGTGGGGGTTGTCATAATTAAACATGTGGGGAACGTTAAAAAGTTGGAGGGGGATAAAAGTGGAGAAAGGAATTGAATGCAATGTCACGAGCAGTTTACTTCTTACTTTGATCATCGCCTAAAAGAAGTGCGCTAAGAAAGATGTTGCAGTCTGAAACGGAACTCATATCATGTCTTGTGCCTGTAGAAAGGAACGTTCAATCCTCCTACAAATGAGATGGGCATTCCTCAAGGGCTTGTCCTGTCCTATTCGCAGGTTCGCACCAGAAACAAGAAACAGAATGGATTTGGAATGAGGATCTCATTCCAGTTCCCATTCTTTCTACTGAACACACCCTCGAAAACAAATAAAAATTTCCTTCATATGGAAAGCAGGGATATCAACCTTTGGACCTATGGGGTTTGATGTAAATCCTCTATAGATCTATTATCCATACCTATTAACTTCAAGAAGGGACTGCTATATCTATCTGTATGTTTAAGTCAAGAGTGGCATCTATCTCACTTTTTTGCTTTCCAAAATATTCCTGCAATGTATATACACATTAATTGAGTAACCACCCTTTGTCTCACTCTTCATTAGTGCCAATATTATATGAACACTACGGCACTACAATGGAAAATCAGTGACGCTGTTGTGATTATATGAGTTTTTAACCTGTGCTTTTACATACAGCGGTTCTTATCCTATCCCTAGTATGAGACCACTAAATAAATTTAGCAAAAAATTTATATTATTATGTCCAAAGTAGTTGTGCACACACTTGAGTACTAGTAAACATACATATAAAGAGTTTACCTTACTTCCTGGATTTTGAACTTGCATTGTGAACAGAATTCTAGATTCATGAAATTAAATTTGTAGTGAAAGAGTAATTTAACAAAGTTTCTCTTGCAGCA
Source organism: Eucalyptus virginea (assembly GCA_014182375.1). NCBI lineage: Eukaryota > Viridiplantae > Streptophyta > Magnoliopsida > Myrtales > Myrtaceae > Eucalyptus > Eucalyptus virginea. The sequence goes on from CM024522.1 coordinate 6,966,411, forward strand.
AGACATATATAGGTTCTCTAGCAGCAAACCAATTCTTGCAGTTTGACAAAGTTTGTAAAAAACTGAATGCATGTCTTTTCTGTGTCCTTTGTGTGTTTCCCCTTGGTGACAAAGCATTCGCAGGGTTATTGCTGGTGCAGCCAATTTTTGCAATGCGACAGTTTGTAAAAACTGAATGCATGTCTTTTCAGTCTCCTTTGTGTTTTTCCCCTTGGTGGCTGAAAGGTTTGGATTATGCTCTATCTCATTGTACAATAATGTGCCTGAAACAATAATTAGATGTTGTGGCATGAACTTTTTAGTTTTTCTCAACAATTGACCATTGGCTACTTATGCCAACTAGAAAAGCTACTTTGTGTAGCCAAAAAATTAAGAGAAATAGTTGAAGATGTTTGTTTCTACTGTTTCTCTGTAAGGATTATATATGACATTTGTTTTCTGGTACTGATTCACCAAATAGGCCGTGAGGACTTTCTAGTCCCTGGTTCTAATATTTGGATGGTGACGTCTCCTGAATTTCTGTAGGCCAGTGAATCTATTAGAAAGGAGTATGACAAAAAGTGTGACCAGCTTAGAAACCAATTTGCAAAGGATTGCAGTACCCATGCGATTGACAAAACACGGGCTGTTGTTAAGGATCTACATTCTCGGATACAAGTCGCCCTACACTCTGTTGATTCAATTTCAAAGCGCATCGAGAAGATGAGAGATGATGAGCTGCTGCCACAACTTGTCGAACTGGTTCAAGGGTGAGTAATGGATAGTCTGTTTCTTCTCTTTAGGGTAAAACTTGTGTATCACATACTTACCACCATAATGTCAATATGATAAAAAAATGTTGCGTTTAAACTATATGCCTTTCATTTCTGTGCTGGCTAGTATTGGCTGATTGCCATTTTGCTCAAGCTTGAGGTTATGTGTTTGGCAGAGTATTTGTTTCAGCATGGTACTTATCTAGGATCCATGGACTCTCAAATATCAAAATTTTTTACATTGCCATTTGAACATTTCAGACCTCTGATTCTTTTTCTTCCACTTGTTTTTTATTTGATCTTGTTGTGTTCAAGCAGTCATATGATATATCATGATATGTCAATATATGCAAATGGTGAAGATGTTGTATGTATTACAGATATAAGGAAACGTTAGATTGATGTCAGGTGTGGGCTTTTTATTGCAGATTTATCAGAATGTGGAAGGCTATGCTTGCATGCCATCACGCACAATACATAACGATCTCCTTAGCGTACCATTCCAAAGGCTGCTTGGGAATGTCACAAGGTGATGCATGGCGGCTGATCATGGATCAGCTCCAGCAAGAGATTGAATGCTTTGGCTTGAGCTTTGCAAATTGGATGAACAGCCTCATGTCCTACGTCGAGGCCCTTAATGGTTGGCTCCAACATTGCATCATCCAGCCACCGGAGCGCTCCAAGCACCGACGATCGTGGTCCCCACGGCGAGCGCTTGCTCCACCCATATTCTCCTTGCTCCGCGAATGGGCTACAGGGATCAAGGAACTGCCCTCTAGTGAGCTCAATGATGCGATTAGGAGCTTTTTGTCAGATCTGTACGATCTGACGGAGCACCATGCAGAATCACAGTGGAAGCAGAGGCCCTGCGACGGAAACAGCGGAGGATCGGAGGGACCAGATGAGGAGAAGACTGAATGCGCCCCATCCAACTTGAGCTGCATACAGACAAGCCTGACCAAAGTACTTGAGCGGTTGACGAAATTTTCCGAGGCGTCATTGAAGATGTACGAAGACATTAGACAGAAAACCGAGACAGCCAGAGTTGCATATTCAAACTGCAAGCCTGCAAGATCAAAGAGCGTGTAAAAGCGGGTTTGGATTTCCTCTCTATTTCATGCAGTAGATTTATCTTTTGTAAATTCGAAGCACCTATACCATGTCACTTCTCTTTAGTAAATAGTTTAGGAACTAGTTTTCTTGTGCAAGAGCCACCTGACACTAATGCCGCGAATTTCTCAAGACTAGATCGATCATTATGAGATGCGATTGGGCGCATCAAAGTTTGAAGCTTTGGGTGGATGCTATTGTGTACTGTGCTGCAGTCTGCCGTGACTATTAAGTATAATTGGCGGCGTACTTTTGCGATTACTAGCGGAGTCGAAGTTGAGTGATCGGAAGAAGGGAAGGGAAAGGCTTCATGTATGTGACCATTTCAGAAGAAACAAGAAATGAACAATGGGGTGTGAAGAGATAAACTGGGCATGCAGTGGTTTTCATGACTGTTTTGTATCTTATATTTGGGTAAATTGCTCAGAAGTTAGCTAAATTATGAAATAGATATGTTATGTTCTCATATGGAGCATGGTCTATCCATTAATATTATGAAATAGATATGTTATGTTCTCAGCAGTTGATGAGATTGAGCTTGTTTAATAAACTTAATTAGCATTGACTTAAATGATTCAATTAAGCTAAAATTCCAGTGGCAAGTAAAAGAGGAATTGCTTAATTCATTCAATAGCAAAAATCATTGATGGCAACTAAAATCAAGTCATTTTTAATGCTAAAAGTCACCATATCTGGTAAGAAATTAAAAAAAAAATAAAATTACCTATTAATTTTCAGTTATCATCAAACAACACTGTATCCTATTTTTAGTACTTAATATTATCAACACTTGAATTAGCACTTATTTTTTGGTTTAATTAAACAGGCCCGAGTTTCTTTCGAACTGCATTACTTATTGTGATTTTATAATTTATATAGTGCGCATTAATTTAATTTGAATGTTTGATGGGTCAACCATCCACTTCGAGGAGATAGGATGCCACAATCGTGATTTCGTTTGGTCATAGTCAACGTATATTCGTTATGGTGGACAGGATAGCAAGAAATATATTCGAAATTCATAACTACATTTCTTATTCCACTTATTTTGCCGCCCTTCATGTTTTCTTTATTTTGATTATGCTGAATTAAATTAGTGTGCCGTGTGTACTACTCGAAGCTTGATTCAAGCAAGGAATTCGGGAAATTAGGGGTATGACATTGATAGCGTTGAGACCTCAAGTTTGCAAAATGAGGGGCAGTAGGGGCTTGCAAAAGGAGGAGCCTTTACCCCAATTGACAATTTCAAAAATTAAGATAACTATTCAAAAATCTTAAATTTGGTGGCCAATTTAGCCATAATTTTTCAATTTGACAAAAATAGTGATCGAAATAACTTGGTGTGGCAGTTCATTCAATGTCGATTGTATACATGGCCACAAGCAGGGGCATTCTCATGGGCAATCAAAATTTACATGCCTATGCTTTATAAGTTTGTCATTGAAATTTGAATATTGATTCCTTGATTGCCAACAAGCGAGGGCATTCTGATAGACAATCAAATTGTACAAGCCTACACTTCATAAGTTTTGTCATGACGACTTTAATATCCATACCCTTTTGGAACTTTCATAAAAACTCTTCATATGATACAGACTATTGGTGGGAATGTTACTCAATTGCCATTATTTTTCCAAGCAAGTCCTTCAACTGCTCAATGGAGGTAAAGGCGGGAGAACCGCTCGGGGTGGAAGACCCCATACTTGCCTCCCCATCCCTTGGTCGGGTGGATAGACATAGGCCGAGGATTTGGGGTCCATAGGCAGTGAAGATGGGTAACCAATCCGGGCAACTCTAGCTACGACTCGGTTGGCATGGGGTAACCAATCCCTGTCCCTCACCCGGCGTGATATGGAGTGGGTGAAAATCCCATGGCTGTTTGACCATGCCATTCAGCACAGTTCCTTAACCAATTGGGTTACCCCATGCCAGCCCAGTCGTAGCCAGAGTTGCCCGTGACGCAGTGTTTTTGGGATTGGTTACCCACCTTCACTGCCGATGGACCCCCAATCCTCAGCCTATGTCTATCCACCCGATTGATGGGATGGGGAGGCAACTATGGGGTTTCCCACCCCAGGGCGATTCTCCCACCTTTACCTCCACAAGTTTTGTCATGACGACTTTAATATCCATACCCTTCTTGGAACTTTCGTAAAACTCTTCATATGATACGGACTATTGGTGGGGATGTTACTCAATTGCCATTATTTTTCAGAATCTACATAATATCTCATGTGATTTCATAAACTCCACAACATCATTTTGTCGTAACAACACATCTGGGCCCCTCAACAGCCTAAGGTTTATTCCGTGCACGCACACATGGCCTAGGTTTATTCTATGTATTTCCATTCTCATGTCAGCGTGAAGAGGCAATGATCTAAAATGAATCTCGTACGTCTGGTGCAAGCGGCCATCGATGTGAGTCAAGAAAAGATCAGATGCTTATCTTTGCAATCTGTTTTCTGAGTCACAGGACTGACCAAGCCACGTCAGTAAAACCTGTAAAGTACAAGAACCCTCGTGGTGCCCCTGGCAGCTTTTTCCATTCTTGAAGGAATCCTCCTTTGACTTTTAGGGCTTCCGAGTCTCGCCCGCATTCACATTAGCTTTTGGCATCCGATGGCACCACTTTCTCCACCACTCCCTCTCTCTCTCTCTCTCTCTCTTTATAAAGACAAAAGTTGAAGAGAAATGAGGAGATGATGATGATGCTAGGGAGGAATCATGAGAGGATGAAGGAAAGAGTGGTGCAGGAGAACTTTGAGCTTTTTGGGAAAGGATTCTTCTGTTGGTGATGGAACCTGGAGGGGGGGTCTCTTTCCCGATGTGCATGAGTTTTCCTTCTTGGCTGTGTGAACCTGTCTTTACATGTTGAGGAGAAAGAATAAGAATATATTTGTCTTTGATTTTGATATCTGAGGTGGTGCAAACAGTCCCAGATTCCTTATCTCATGCGACCAGGGATAACATTATCATAAATTATCTAGGGTTCTTTCATTCCCCCTCTCCCCAATTTAGAGTGGTCCAATCCATGGCACTTGTATGGGCTCTCTTTAATGTGATTATAGAACTGATAAAATTATCAATCTAACAAAGAAAATGATCCGGTGATTATCCACCTATATATAAGGACCGCCATTGAAAATTTGCATGAATTTGCGATTGGGTTTCGCATGTGAAGTTTTAGGAATTTAGTGCATGATTAAACAAACAATTAGGCATGCGTTGGATTCTGATCGGACGTTCTTATCAATATCTTCGCTTCATATACATTCCATTATGCTTTGATTTGTTTTAATCACCACTTTATCTCTTTTTCGTACCGTCACTTTCTCTCTTTCTTGACATTGTTTGATATTGCTATTACCCCCGTACCATAATAATGAACGATTTTGGACGCTCCTTCTAGAGATTTAATACCACTTTAGATCAATGATTATAAGAAAATATAGGAAAAGCACATTAAAACCCTTCCGAGTTTTTGCAACTTTACCACTTTTTTTTATCATAGACATGGCTTTGCAACTTTGCAAAGATCGTCTTGTCTCGATTGAAAAAGACCAAATTGCTTTTGCTTGAAAAATTTTTTTTTTTAAAAAAAAATTTTCCAAATCCTTAGTAATGCCAACCCTAATCTCGTCGTCGCCCACGGCTGTCAAATGCCACTCAACAATCTCCAAGAACCATCCTCGTCTTTAGTGTCGCCGTCGCCACCCACGTTGTGCTTGACTATGATCTCAAATTGAGGTCTTTAGATACTATCAAATTTAAATCGGCAAATTTTATCTCATTATGTGTTCTTCGTAGGGTTAAAAAGTCACATTTTTCATTCTACAAATTGAATAATTGTTAGCATAAAGTTAGCAATTTTTTTTCCATACTATCAAATTTAAATCGGCTAATAATCAGTTAGTTAAAAAAGGAGTGACAAAAGCGGACATAGTTGGTAAAATTGATTGTTGTCAAGGAATTTCTAGCCTAGAAAACTAGAGATTACCCATTTAATTCTTAGCAACGGCGTGCATATTACTCAAATCAGTGCCATCTTATAGGGTGTTTGAAGAAGAAGAAGAAGCTTTCATAATAACAAGAATAATAAGACACAAGCTTTCATATAAGCTCTTGGTAGGGTTTATGTTGATAAACTTTTAAGTTGTTTACCCTAAAGAATGCCACTTTATCTAAAGTTCATATAATATGCAGTCCATTAATTAGAACCTTTGGCTCATGTTAAATACCTTCTTCACAAGTCAATTAGCGGTCAAAACTACCGTGGCGCGCTTCCGAAGTATTGTAAACATCCACCCTCTCCTTCACACTTTGATGCTGAATTAAGGGTTATCCATCCTTTACATAAGAAAAATATTGTGATTATATAATGTCATAACTTTTAAATATATTTCCCGCATCTTACCTTCCATATTAGAGACGTAATCGTGTTTCCGTGAAGGGGAAGAGGATCACAAGAAAGGAATAGATGCTACTTATCTCGTTATTTTATATTTACATGAGTAAATAAACCGATATTTATGTCATAATGCATTCTTTTCCTTTATTTTTCCCTTGCTAGCACCCAAACAACACCATAAGTCAATCCGTTCCAATCAAAATTCACTTCTTTGTCATAATTTTCAACTTTTCTTTCTTCAGTAAAGCTTATGTCGATGTTGTAGATTTTTCTTTTGAACTTCAAGAAAAATTGAGTTCAGACGCTCTCACTTTTCCTATACATTCTATTTCTCTCCCTTAGTTTCAAAACTAAGGCCTCGTCCTTGTTTACCTACGCAAATAGCTTCAGAATTGCCATCTGAATTTCATGAAACCCCCCACAAATTCAGATTGATAAAAGCACAAGACTAAACGCTCGGTGACATATAAGTGAACAAAGCTTCAAGTACAATAAACCAGAGAACCTACAAAGACAGGCTGAAATTCCTCCATAGTTCTATGCCAGTGAGGGGAAAAAATTAACCAGCAGAACAGATGGAGAAATTCTCATAAGCTACCTGATGTAAATGTAAACCCCCCACCACTAAATGGCTCACTCAACAGGGCTCCAACAGATGTCAAAAAATACCATCGTTGAAGCCTCTGGAGACGCCATTCCTAGAAACTAAAGACAAGACTACTGAAAGACCAACTTATAGACATGGAAGGACCTGAACAAAAGGAAAACTAGAGCATAGCAGAAACGTTAACGCGTGCAGGCTCAAATAGCTGCCCAATCGATCTCGGCTGAAGGATACTTCTCCAGGTAGAAATTCTCGATCTCGAGCTGCGAGGGCGGGAAATCAAGCAACGCCAGGTTGGATTCCGGTGAAGAAGACCCCGCCACCGAGGACTCGTCGGAAAAGGCTGGCGAAGACACCGAATTTTCCACCTTGTAATCCTGCTCCGGGTACGCGAGATCGGCGTCATATTCGTTCTTCAGTGCGACCTTGAAGACCATTTCTTCGTCGGCTTCAGCGGCTGCATCGAAAGTCTCCATCGCCCTGTCTGGGAAAAAACAGGGCTCCCCTGTTTTCCCCTGCTTCTGTGAATTAGCTGCCAAGCTCTGACAAATCGCTTGGAGCTTTGCACAGACAGAGGAATGCAGGGGATTATAATCGCAGAGATATGAACCACCGTGCCTTGAGTGAGGGAAATTGAGCCGAGCGAAGTCTCCTCTGAGCTTGTACGCGGCTTCATCATAAGCCAGAGCAGCCTCCTCGGCGGTGTCGAAAGTGCCGAGCCAGAGGCGTGTCCTGTTCTTGGGAAGTCTGATCTCAGCCACCCATTTCCCCCAGTGCCTCTGCCTCACTCCCCTGTAAAGCTTGTTGGGTTTCGGAGGGACTCTCACCTGCTTCATTGGGAGGGCTTTCGGCCTGAGGAGATGGGGAGAGCCGCGGTGGTTTTGGTGCCGACACTGGTTGAATTTTTCGTGCTGGAGAGGAGATTTCGTAGCGGAATCTAACCAAAGTTCTTGATTTTGACGTCGGAGTAGCATTTCGTCCTGGATATGTTGGATTTGAGAATGGGAGAGTCGGTTGAGCCCAATCGAGCCGGATTGCTCGAGACCCATCGGGTTTAGTATCCAAGAGGAGCAAAGGTCAGGATTCAAATTGGGCTGTTGTTGTGGAAAGACCGAGTCACAAGATGATGATGATAATGGAGAAGAAACAGGGGAAACACTTTTCATAAAAGGCTCTAGTGCTTTCATGAATTCCTCTCTAATGGGATCTGAGTTGCTATTGTAGAATTCGACGGCTGCTGCCATTTCTTTCTGAACCAAAAAACACAAGCAGCCAAAATTCAAGAAAATTCTTGTTAGATCTAATAAGAAGGATCACCTGTTTCTTACCAAAACCAAAGGAACAGGCACGAACTGTAAACGCAGAACGAGAAAACCAATTCGATGGAAGAGGTTTTCTTCACAAAGCAAAAGAAAGAGCGCACGCACAAGCCGAGGGTACAAGAAAAATAAACCCTCCCGGTCGAAAACAAAGCAAGAAAGAGCAAAACTCAAAACCAGGACAGCAGAATCCGTGAGACAGACGGCGACAGAAAGGGATCGGAGAAGCGGGGGAAGTTCAGACAGGGGGCTGAAGAAGAAGAACAAGAAGAAGAAAAATGATCACAGAGCGACTGAAAAGAAAGAGGAAGCTCTCTCTCTCTCTCTCTCTCTCTCTCTCTGTTTTTCTCACACCCTGCAATTTCTTCCCCTGCTTTGTGTCCTTATATAACGAGTAAGCTAGGAACCCGCCTTATCTTAGATTCCTCGGTTTCTCTCTCTAACCACGATATTCGCAGACGTTCTAAATCCACAGGATGCGCCACATTTGTGTGATCCTGGGGCACCACGAAAATTGTTCGGATGGTCCGATTTATTTGATCTAACGATGATAGTGCGCTGAGGTCATGTGGACTCGTTGCGTGAATAATGTGGAAAATGAGACATATAGTCTCTAAATTTTGATTTGACATGTGATGTTATTCTTGAATTTTCAATTCATTCAACTTGCTTCTTGAACTATTCCTAAATTTTTAATCTAATCCATGAACTTTCAATTTGTTCATTTTGTAATTATATTATTGCTTGGATTTTAGAATGTCTTTCAATTTCAATCCAATTCATAACTCAACAAAACATATACAAGTCTTTTATTAATTTTTAACCTTTTTGGTCTTTATAAATACTACAATAATTCCATTTAAATATTTTTTATCTTATGATCTTTATAACAGTAAAAAATATAACTCATCTAGAGTTGAATCAAATTGATATTTTTGCTATTTTCATATCCTAAATTACATATTAGACTAAACTAAATTATGAGAACACGAAACACAAAAAGTTTGAAAATTTTATTCTATCTAAAAAGTTAGGATCAAGATGAAAATTAATGGAAGTATGACAAATCTATTATTAATTATTCTTATGATAGTACTTATTTGTAAAATAAAAGGAAGATGAATCTAATATAACTCAAAATGAGGTTTATTTTATTTTATTTTATTTTTTTTATTTTTACTCTTATAGAGATCATAAATGAAAATATACTTAAAAGGAACTATAGTAATATTTATAAAGACCAAAAGGTAAAATAGTTAATAAAAAGATCTTTTTTTTTTTTTTTGATTTAGGAAATGAATTAAAATGAAAAGATATTCTAAAATATAAGTAAAAACATAAACATGAAAATTTGTTAATAGTTCCAAAGATTTGATTTGACTTTGTTATCGAAAGTTAGGAGAACTAGATTGAACAAATTAAAAATTTAAAAGGCTATATTTGACATTTAGAAATAGTTCAAGAATCCCATTGAATGAATTAAAAATCCAAAGATGATATTACACATTGAACCACAATTTATGAACTATCCGTGTCATTCGCTCTAAATAATAACTTTAAATTACTTTATTAGATCAATCTAATTACAACTTTTGGAGATTTAAATCAAGTTCCACTAAGAATGGGTTTCATCCATCCGATTAGTCTATTAGTTGAGAAGGAAATCCATATAGCAATCATGTCACGTAACAACAATATTTTGAGAACATGGTTAATAAACAACTCCACAATTCAAATGCAAAAGTTGATAGACATGCATCTCAAGAGAATAATGAAATCGATTGGTTAGGGGATGCCGAGCATGTAATCGATTCCCAAACAAATCCACGCAACCCCCAAAGTCAACGTTTGAGTAGAGCCACTATGGGATTTCCACCTCAAAGAACCTAAAAGGTTTGGTTCTAATTGTTTCATGATAGATTTCATATTGCCCGTGGCAGCTCATTGATCCACCTAGGCCTGCCTAAGTAAAATAGGCCAGAATGGTGCTTTTAGATGAGATTTTTTTTTTGGTCAGTACTTTTAGATGAGATTAGGCCACACTTTTTGTACATACTTATTTCTATCTAGTCATCACATTGAGTTCATTGGATCTGTGACATTTCCATACTCAAATATCAAAGATCGACTCCTTCCAACGAGGGCTTGGGAATGAGGACACCACGCATGCTCTTACCACATACGCTTCCGCTACTGGCCAGGAGCAAGCCGGGGTCGTACACGTGTCGCCGTCTCATTAGCCGAAACGGAGTGCTCCCGTGGACTTCACCTTTTAGGAATCGAATGCTTGGTTTTGGGACTATCCTTCCTTCCTTCGCCGCTGTTTCCATCGGCACGCCACGCCACGCGGGCCCCGCCGCCGCGCTCGATCGATCGCTCCCTCCCCCCACCCTGTTTTTTTGCTTCGCAAGTGGAAAAGGCATCCCGCGCTGAATCGGATGCTGACGTGTGAAGAACACGCCAAGAGGTGGGGCCCACCGAGAACAACCTTGCTTTTCAAGCTCGATCTTTGTCCTGAGTCAGTCCGAAGCTTTACATCCTCAGATCTTGAAATTGTGCATTTGAAATTGCGGGCTGCTGGCCTGTTGAGACTTGAAAATGCTTTTGAAAAATGTCTGCCTGCGTCTAGAGTTAATTTGACCCTTCACTTTTCCTCCTCCTCCTCTTCTATTCCTCCGCTCGGCCTCTCGTGACCATGCCGCCGGCACTCACCTTCTTTGTCAGCTAAAAATCATCTAACGGAACTTTGATGTATGGTAAATTTATGTCACAAGAAAAAAGCTGAAGGTAAATGTGTTACAATATATATAATTTCGGATTTTTTTATGACTTTTTTCCCACATTATTGCCGATCAAAGTAATTTAGGCTAGATTATGATATTGTCTTTTTCTGCAAATATATATATTAGCTGCATTTACCCAAAAAAAAGTCACAAACTTTCGTTATTTAGACCCACTTTTGTTAATTTCTTATAAACCGGATGAGAAAGTCATCCAATTTGGTTTGAAACAAATTAGCGAGGTCTACAATGTTTTGTCAAGTTGGCGAAAGCGACATAATCATTACCTTATCTTTAACCATTTTCACTGAAGCATGCAATATCTTGATTATAAAGAAGTAATTATGACAGGAGATTGATCTCTCGAAATACCCATAGAGACCGTGGCAGTGAAGAGTTGCTTTTGGTGACGGTTTAACAAACACGGGACTTTTTGTATGTGTAGAACTTAAGTACATATGAATGCACGAACCGTATCAATTACCATGATTAGCAAATCTAAATGAGTGGCTCACAATAACTAGCAACCATAATCGTTTGTGAATGGTTTAACAGACCCGTGGATGGTTTAGTGAAATTACTGTTAATTTTTCCTATGGACAATAGTCAAATGATAATTGATTGAAATCAATCAAGAATAACGAGACAACAACTTGATTAGATGAGACAAGGCAAGTGGAGTCGTGAGAAAGATGAGGGTTTCTGACGTGGAAAGGCCTGTTTGGGAGAGGAGATCTGACCGTGGTTGGGTTAGTTTCAAACCATGGTTAAAGGCGTCGCAATCATGCGACCATCGTCGACATGTGCGATAAAGTCGCATCTTATCGTATTCATTGCGGCGCGACCTCACGTTGGCTCCTTTTTTCTTAGTGAGGACAAAAGGGTATTCAAGATTTTTCTCTTTTTTTCTATGGAGGGGGATTCTAGAGGCAGCGACTGGGCAATTTGGCCTCTCGTGAGGATTAGGACTCCTCTTTTTTTCTGGTGTAGAATAAAGGGTCTCCGATTACCATTACTTTCGAAATAAGATATTGTGCGAAAAATTATAGATTCATCACATTTTGGCATAAGTTGATTGACTTGAATAAATAGAAACGTCATGAGAAATCGTGTTTTCGTAATAGCTAATTTTTCTCTAAGCACTTGAACGAAAAGTTATTTTGAATTAAGATAATGGCTGAACATTGTTGCGAATGGTGCACTCAAATTATGTACTTAACTTTAACAATGGTGATGTGATATCCATCATCGACTAGGCCATAACTAGTATATATTTGGTTCTTTAACGTAAAAATTTCCATCTGATATACTCTTAAGTGAAAAGGATCACATGACCAATGACATGTTGAGGGTCACATCATTCTTTTCCAATTCATACATAGACAAATCCCGCATGATATTTTGTTCTTATTCATAAGTTTCTCTACATTAGATTTGAGTAGTGTTGATACTAAAAGATGTCCAAATGTTGTAGTTGATAGTTTGGTTGACAGAAACCTGTTAAAGATATAAAAAGAGCGGAAAATAGTAGAGTTGAGAGCAATAAGTCGATGTAGTTCAGCTGGTCAACAATATGACTTAGTTTAGCCAACAGAGATTTCAACTAGAAATAGTCAAGTGTTGCATCTCACTAATGAGTAGTTGAGGGAGGTCACACCAAATCCCAATACGGTGTCAACCTAGAGAAGAATATTCAAAGAGGAGCACAATGATATGACCTACTACATTGCGAGTCACGTGTTAGATATGATCAAGTCAATCGCTATCAATGTTGCCAATGATGTTTTGTCAAGGTTAGGATTGTTCAATCAACCACTACACGCAAATCCCATGGTAACACAATACTTTCCTAGTCCTTCTCCATTTATTGATGCTAATAATTTTGGTCAAAGTAACCCCTTATAAAAATAATGTAAAGGCCCGAATCATCCAATCAAGGATAAATTAATGGAAATAATCAGATTAATGCTGATCAAAATAATAAAACCTGGGGCCAACAACTTGGCAAATTAACCTGGTCGAGAGGTTGGATAAATACCAAATACTGAAAATAGAAGGCAATCGATGTAATTGTGCCATCGAATGTGAGAAATATCTCTTACAAGCCTAACATACCAAGTAATATAGATAATCCGGCAAGACTAGCATCTCTGCGGGGATTAATAGGATGGACAAACAATCCACAAATGAACCCCGAACCGTTCGCTAAAGTTATTTGACAACACCTGGGAATAGTCAAGGGTGTCGTTAGGGCCATTCACGTGAAGCTTCATCCTGAATGGGTCAATAATCAACCTTTTCCTAAAGATTTCAAAGTTTTATTTGCCATTTTCACTGGTGAAGATAAATAATCAACTATTGAACACATAGGTCAATTTGTGGCCTAACTTGGTGAAGTATGAAGAAATAAGATTTTAATACTTGGGTTATTTCTTTTGCCTTTGTTGAAAACTGCTTTCAGTCGATACACTAACTAATCACTCATTTCTATTGATAATTGATACACTAATTAACCACTCAATGAAAAGACAATTCCACTCTCAATTTATAAAATGATATGTGAGGTATCAGTTGCTGATTTAGCTAATCTTTATTAATATAACAGTGAATTGGTTGTTTAGTGTATTGCTCAATTCAAGAAAATTAGAAATTGATGCCTTACGTCAATCCTATAGAAGAATTTACAAATTTGGCTTTCAGTGGATGTAAATTCAGTATAAGAGAGAGATTCAAAGGCCATGATTTAGTCGATTTATTCCATATTGGCAACGGGAGGATCCAAGTATGAACAACTGCTTAAAGAAAGAGATAAGGGCCCCATACATACCATGAACATAACGTGATTTAAATGGAAAGATATGAATTAAAGGATTAATTTGACCAAGATGAAAATATTGAAATAGTTGTAGCATAAATGGTGCTCGAAAATCTTATGTTTGTCCATCCTTAAAGCTTCCCAAAATAAAAGGAACAACAATGGCTTGGGTTAAAGACACTCAAGTTTACTTGTTTGATATTAATAGATTGCGAAATCTTTAACTTAATTTTGAAAGTGGCCTAATTAAATTAATTGAAGACCAAATGATACTATGTGAAGAAGATTTAATAAACAAAAATATTGCAAGTCGCACTATTATTGGAGCCATAACACAACTAGCTATATTGTTTTTCAGAAAACACTTTAGGAGGCAATTTGAAAAGGAAAAATAAAGAAATTTGGTGATGATAAAGGGACACATGATGGCTCTTGATTATCTTTGATTCTTTCAAAAGATACTATATGTTGATAAAAAAAAAAAAAAGGTCCAAAAGAATTGTAGTTGACAGTTTGATCGACAAAAACCTGTTAGAAGTATAAAAGTGGAAAATTCAAATTGGCTGCATTTAGAACAATTAGTCGATATGTATAGGCAGATGTTTCAACTAGAAATAGTCAAAGCGTTGGAGCAAAATTCTGTAAATGAGGAAGATTAATTCAACCAATGGGGAAGTATAAGATATAATCATTAAAGTAGTGGAGATAATGTAACTGTCAAGATAGTTTTTTTTTTTTAATGATTTTTTCTTTGTTTGATACATGTTGATCGAGTTGAGGTGCAATTCAAAGTTTGTGTCAGAGTTTCCTATTTCAGTGGCCGAAGAATCCAACACACATCCCGACTTCAAGAGGGAAATATCAACCCAACAACATATAAAACATAACCTCTAGTTTTCCTCTGATTTTCTTCACCAATTTCAATCCGGAAGTTGATTTTTGTATACTTTGCTTTCCTCGATTTTGGACTTTCCTTTAATAAATCCGGCTTCCTTGCAATTCATCTTGGATTGGTTTCGTTCACTAGTTTAAAATCGAGATATATTTAACAATCTGAGAAATGTGCGCCATTATATATATCACTCAACAACCCCTCTCTCATATCACCTGGTGCGTGGGGTGTTAAAAACACCTACACTTAAATAGCTTTAGTATCCTTGCTATTACTGTTTGCTCATATCGGTCCATCATAATCTCCCAGCAACGTGCGATTCCATCCATTATCAACCCCTTTTCCAATCCTTAGAAGCCTTCATGGAGTCGAACTTTGTCTTAGAGCCTTCCTGGCCCTTCTGCCGGCGACCATCCTCGCCTACAAAAATGATCTTGGAACCTAGTTCATCAATCACGTACTTATTTAAGCGTCTTGCCCTAATACCTCATATAAAGGTTGGACTGAGTTTAGTGGGCCAAGCTTCGAAAATAAGTACTCGGGTAGTAATAATTTAGGGCATGTTGCACTTTTCTATGTGTAAATAGCCTTTCCCAATTAGTAGGCCCATTAAGACAGAACTATACCGTGTACGTAGGATAAATCTCATATTATCGACTAGTGCACCGCTCTCTAATACCATTTTGTAACAACCATGCCCGCTGCTCGAGCACACCTCACCCAAATGGAGTGCCCAAGTTGGTAACCATTTAGAGTTGGATTGTACTTATTACCATTCAACAGTCCCTCTCCTAGTTCATGTGGTACTATGGGGTGTCGTGAGAGTGTGGGAAGTGCATTCATTTCTTGCTCAAGATCTGATGTCAACAGCCAGATTTGTTCATTCCTATCAGGCCATCCTCAGAGCTCCTACCTATGCACTTTGGTAAATCATGTCGTGTGCTTGGAACGAGAGACTACTACGCCCCCTGGGTATCAGCGGTATGCTCTAAACACTGTGTCGGGCCCAAAACGTTGTGGCGACTCACTCATAGAGACCATCCAAAATATTCCTCTTGAAAGCTCGGTCTTTGTGAGTTGGGTTGGGTCGTATTGCCATCGAATGGTTCCAAAGTAAGACGGCCCAAGTGTTGTCTGGATAGGGGATGGATCTACATAAAAGGCAGTGGGCCTGTAAAGATTAAGTCCAACAAAAGCAGAGGGTGATTAATTGTGCTTAGAGGAAATTAACAGGGTAAGCGTTTATGGGGCTATGCATGCAAGAAGTGGATCCAGAAGAAGATCACTTCTTTTTTTTTTTGGAATATAATCAATGAAAGACGGTATTAAACGCAATTATTCTATAATCGGATCTAGTGGCCAAAATAAAATAATAAAAAAATTATTTTTGATCATAATCTATTTCCTAAACAGAAGCTCACGGACAGCTGGTTCGTATCCACATCCAAGGGACCGTTCAACTTCCAAGAGTGCGATTGTTAGTTGAAATCATGATCTTATAGGCCTTGCTGAACAAGGAACAAAAGTGAGGATCAGCCCATGAAATAATACTTCGAGTGGACAGTCCAGTGACTGTGTTACTGGACCAGATGGTTGGTCTTTGATGGCATTTGCAGGCCTTTTTTGGGCTGTTGATTGGGTAAACTTATAATATGGCCCAAACCCAACTTATGAGCTGGCAAAAGAAGGAAAAAACCAGAAGCAAAAGCCCCTGCCCTGTCATGCCATTTATACATGAATTGAATCTATATATGTATTGGCTGTGAATGTGATTTCTATGGTTAGTAGCATGTTCTATGCTTGTTCCTTTTCCTGATAAGCGACTATTTTCGACTAATCTAAATAAGGATTTGCTGTTTATTGCCAATTTCATTGTTTCCCCGCTACGACTTTTAAATACCCATGGTTACCAAACCCACTCTTAGAATTTAATTTCTTGATTGTACATTACCACAAGATTAACATCTCTATATAGTTTCCATGATATAGAGAAAGCTTGCATATTATGGTCATATCTGAGTTTAATCAAGAGATGAGAGATTAATGGAAGTTGCATTTTAATTGGTTAATTCCAGCTCAGATGTTATTCTTGATTATTGACTAAAGGTGTTAAATGTTACTAATTATGACTAAAGCCTTCTTCATTTCCCATTGTAATAAATGTTTTCTGCGGAACTCCGACAATGTTTCTTGAAATTTTTTGATGTAATAAAAGTATCTGAAACAATTTAAATATGATTACAATTTAGTGTACCATTAAAGCTTTCTTCTCATATTGGCTATGTGCCAATAAAATTCAAGGCAATGGATTGCTATATGTTTAGGGACAATTGTCGAGTAAAAACAATTTGTAATTACTTCACGATGTTAAATTTGTTAGCCATATTTACAAGATGTCTTGGAAAGAATAGCGCTATTTCCATATGTCGTTTTTCCCTAAAAATACAGCTTTTTGAGGTAACTGACAATATATCCTTGAAACATTATATTTTATATAACATTAAGGCCCATATTATATTTCACCTCTTTATTGGCTCTTAGCACTTCCTATTACATTGAATTGGCTACATTATCTCTTATAAGTCCCATTCTTAATAAGATGATTCATTCTTAAATTGGCTTTATCTTTATAAGTCCCATTCTTTTTTTTTTTTTTTTTTTTTTTCCTTTTGTTTCAATATTACCATAGATGAAACTATCCATATTTCTCTTAAACAACATTTGCTAAGGTTAAATGTGGGCCCCATTCTTGATTTAAGATTATTTCTTACATTCTTTTCTTCTTTTTTGATTTTTCTCCTTTGCTCTCTCCGTTTAAAAAATTGGTGTCCCTCTTTTTAAAAAAAAATTAGTTTATTTAGTAGATAGCTAACTACTTATTATGATACTGAGTTGTATATTCTCTTTTGTACTAGGAAACTTTTACTTAGAAATTAAACTAAGCATGGGCAAGACTAAATAAAACCATCTACTAGTTTTAGTATGCATTTTGTTTTAATAATTACTTTAATATGTGCCATGACATCGTGGTTTGTGTATTTTAACTTCTCTACTTCATTTTCTTAAGTGAATCTAATAGTTCGGTTTTTAATTATTTTTCATGCCATCATTGCATGTTGTTAAAAATAGGACAGTTAAGTACATAAAAAATTCTAAGCATCCAATTTTATCATGCAAATGTGAAAGAAAATGCTCCCTAAAACATTATTATATATAATACTATCTTTTCCATGATTACGTGGTATAATTAGCTGTTGACAAAACAATTGTAATGACATTGTAAGACAACTCAATCAAACCATTTGCAAAAGTTGTTTAAGAGGATTGCTGGTAGTTTTGTCTAAATTGAGACAAAAGAAAACAAAAAGAAATGTAAGAAATCATCTTAAATTGAGAGTGGAACTCACAAAGGATAATGTAATCAATTCAATATGATAAGAGAGTGCTAGGAGCTAATAAGAGGGTGGAAATAGTGCAAGTTAATATTATTGATGAGATTTCTTGTCCTATTATTTTCCAACCTTTCATCCATTTTATCATGTTTCCTTTTTTTTTTCCATCGTATAAACTTGTCTTTTCCCTCCAACATGGTCAAATGTTAAACATGCTTATCTTCAGATCATACGTGAACATCAACGAAAGATGAGCACATAAAGGAAAAGGAAACTTCTACCATGAAGAAAATAATTAATATCAATAGTAGATTTAATCTCACAGCAAGGGTATCAAAATTTATGGAACGTTCGAAATTTTCTTATGAAATAATGTGATGTGATTTTTAAGTGAAGAAGTTATAACTATAGTTTCAAGTTTCAACCCTCATTTTGAAGTTCCAAAAAAGAAAAAGAAAACAGTGAAAAGCTCAAAGGAAAGTACAAATGAGCGATCTTTAAATATTAGAAACCTACAAATTTATTCCGGTAATCGTCCCACAAGGTCTATATTTGTTAGATTGAAATTTAATCAACTTTGAAAAATAGTCGCTCAAACCTCCATAACTAAATTTTTTTTCAACTTCTATATAGGTTTTGTGATTCAAAAGAGGAGGCAATGAGTAAAACTTAACTATCTTCTCCGGGAAAAGTGACAAAAGTATGAAGGATAAGATGTATCTCGTTGGAAATCATAGTGACATTTACGTTGTAAAACTGATAAATTCAAGAGACGGTAGAAATAAGATTAGGAGTCTTGGTTAACATGATAAAAAAAAAATTCAAGAGAGAGGGATTTATCTCGTTTAGTTAATTAAAACACGGAGTGGCTTAACCAAAATTGGGTAGAAATCACCCCAACCTTTAAAAACTCATTGTTTTTCATTCAAAAGTCTTTCCTTACATTCACCCGCAAACTGATGACCAAGTTGAAATTGTCAATCGTTTTGGGCGATCTTCTTTAGGAGTTTTACAGGTGATAAGTCAGGATATAAGGATACATGTCTATCTACAACTAATTTTGCACATGATAGTGCAACTGCGTAGATCTTTTTGAGAGTCCATTTCAGTGTGTTTATGGTAGAGGTGTCAAAATGGGTCTTAGACCCATATATGACCCATTTAAATCATAAATGGGTCATATATAAGTCACTTATTTTTGACAAAAAAGTAGTTAAATGGATTTACTTTGATAGGTGGATTTTAAGTGGGTCTTAAATGGGTCTTAAATTGGTTTGGATTTAGAACCCATTTTCACCCAAAACCTCACAATCTCTCTCTTCTCTCTTTAACTTTACAAAAATATTTTTTTTATATAAAAATCGAAATTATAATTATTTTTATTTTTATTTTTATTTTTTTTTTTTCTCTTTCTTCTTCCTTCGATTGCCGGCATGGCGACCGGCCGAGCGAGCCTTGAGCTTGCCGGCGTCGAGCGAGCTCGAGCTCGCCGGATTTGGCAAGGCGGAGGCCTCGTCGACACCCGACGAGGCTCGAGCCTCACTAGATCTGGCGAGGTGTGACCTCGAGCTCACCTGACATCGGCAAGCCTTGCTAGATCCGGCAGAGGCGAGCTTGAGCTCGCCCGATGTCGGCGAGCTTGAGCTTGCCAAATTTGGCGAGGTAGAGGCCTCGCCAACGTCCGGTGAGGGGCGAGCTCGAGCTAGCTGGATCGGGCGAGGCGGAGGCCTCGGCGATGTCCGGTGAGGCTCGAGCCTCACCAATTTGGCGAGACTCGAGCTCACCGATGTTGGGCGCGGCTCAAGCATTGCCGATCCGCGAGCCTCGAGCTCGTCGGCATCGGCAAGCTCGAGGCTCGCCGTGGTCGGCCACCGCCATCGTTGTGGTCGGCGGCCAGCCAAAGAAGAAGAAGAACCAAAAAGAAAAAAGAAAAAAGAAAATTATATTTTAAAAATAAAAATAAAAATAATTAAAAATTTAATTTTAAAAAATAAAAAATAATTAAAATTCGATTTTTTAAAATAATTATTTTAAAAATTATAAAAATTGTCCATTAAATTTGTGTGTATAAAATTATTTTAGCAATACAATTTTTTAAAAAATAATATATATATATATATATATATTATATAAGAAATAAGCTTGGAAGTTTTTAGTAATATAATCTTTAAAAAAAACATAAGAATAAGTTTTTCTAAATTTGGTTAAATATGAAAATATTTCATTAATATGAGTCGGGTCGGGTATAGGTCGGGTATGGGTTGAAAAATTTACATTAGGCTTAAATGGGTCATAAATGGGTCATAAATGGGTTAATGAGTCAATTTGGGTCGACCCATTAATGACCCGACCCAAACCCAACCCGACCCACTCGTTTGACACCTCTAGTTTATGGTCACAATCCACATCAACTCATAAGCTAGGCTTTACTGTCTCTAGATGCACGTTGATACAGTTTGTCGAGTCTTTTGCATGATACATTCTCAAACTTCTTGCTAAGATTTAGACAAAGATCACAAGTAATGGGGAGATAATTGTTGGGGTATGGTTTATACTCCCTTTTAACTATGTAGGTGCAGTGCCTCCATGAAGTTAAATGACTTTTATAATTTGAGTTCATATTTTATTGATAGTTTGTGTTTGGGCTTGTGAATAGCTATTGAATATATATATTTCATTTGGATATTTATTTTCTTATTTTATTGGTAATTTGTGTTTAGGCTCATGAATATCTACTTGATATATATTATTCTGTTTGAATATATATATATATATTCTCTTTTTCTTTTCTAATTGAGGGATGTCATAGAGAGGTAGGAGGTAATAATTATAATGGAATCCTCAATTGACTGTAGCCTTAGTTTAAGGGTGAATGGGATAAAACCTTACATCTCAAATTCTCTTTTACTCTTTATTTTCTTTGTGATTGTGCGGCAAATCCTAACATCTAGTATCAGAGCTTAGTTTGGGGTTAAGGTTTCTTGGTAAAAAGAGATTTGAAAAAAAAAATCAAATCTTAGGAAGATGTTGTCGTCTAGTCAATCACAGATTGAAGTAAAGAAATTCAAAGGAAAGCATTTCAAGTTATGGAAATTGAAGATGAAGGCTCTGCTCCTGGATAGAGATATGTGGCATGTGATCAAAGAAGGTAAACTTGAGGGAAAAAATCCAAGGAGAAGTTGAAGGAGGACAAGGCAAAGGAATCCATGTCTATTGAATTGAAGGAGTGAAATATTAGTGATTGGAGAGCATGAGGCTTGATCTGGCTATGTCTTGCTGATAATGTCTCAATAAACGTGACTTCTGAGAAGATGCGAAGGATCTTTGGACGAAACTGGAAAATCTTTATCATAGCAAGTGGCTCATGAATAGGTCGTTTCTACAAAAGCGACTATACAACCTTTAGATGAGTGAATGGAATCCCAAGCTGTTCTATGGGTTGCGGATTTTGTGAACATTGTCTACATTGAAAACAAAATCGGGTATCTTTTGAATATAGGAGGGAAAGCTAAAGGAATTCTATATCTAATCCACAGTGGTGTCTTCGGTTATAAACTTGTAGCATCGTTTGGAAAATTAATGTATTTTGTTTCTTTTAATTGATGATTATTGTAGATATATGTGGACATATTTCCTGTAGAGGAAAGATGATGTGTTTAATAAATTTTGTGAATTCAAAGCTTTGGTGCAAAATTAGTTCGATAGAAAAATCAAAGTTTTATGGATTGAAATGGAGGAGAGTTTTGTTAAGCGAAATTTGATCAATTATGTGTGACCAGTGACATTTTGAGGTAGAAAACAGTGCCACATTCACCTCAGTAGAATGAGGTAGGAGAGAGACTTAATTGGTTTTACATGAAGAAAGCAAGGAATATGTTAAGTGGTGCAGGCTTATTATTTGAATTTTGGAAGAAGTAGTAGCTATTGCATGAGCCAAAGGAAAAGAGGAACAAGCTTGAGAGCAAGTCAAAGAAGTGCATATTCATTGGCTATGTGACATCTTGATTTTTTAGATCCATCCCACTAGTGAGCTGAGTAATTATAGTCAAGTTATTTTGAATGATATTTTTAGGGGATAATCAATTATAGATTTTCAAAGTAACAGTACTTGGCTCGTATATTAGCCGAGAAATTTCGTGTGCTAACTTGGTGAACTATGGTTGTAATTCTCGGTTCGTAGTGTCCATTGACAGTATAAAATTAGACATGAGTAGTGCCGTTTGCCCTAATGATGGACCTCTCCCTCTCTCTTCTCCCCTTTGGCTGATCTCTCTCTCTCTCTTCCTTGCCATTTGGCGAAATGGCCTCGCCACTTGTTCTTCTCGCCCCACCACTAGGCCTTGCGGCCAAGACACTTGTCATTTCCACCGCATGCAACCAATTGCATTTCATGCAAGAAAATCAATTGGGAATAAAAAACCCAAAATTTCTCTTTTCCCTTCATCTCTCTCTCTCTCTCGCTTGTTTCTCTCTCTCTCTCCCACCCATTTGCTCTCTTGTTCTCTCTCACTGATCACTCAACCCCTTATTCCTCTTGTTTTCTCAATTCCATTCAAGAGATCCATAGGAATCAAGCTTCGTGAGGTCATATCCAGCCAAGGCAAGGGATTAGAGCTCGGTGTTGTCGTAAAACTAGGTTTGGATAGCTCATTGAGGTAATTGAAATTCTGATTCTCAATGCTATGTTGATTTGCTCATCATACGGGTTGATGAGTTTGTCTTTGATGTGCTATAATGCTAGTTTTGAGTTATTGTTTGTTGTCGTTCTATTTTCTTGATTTGCATGTTTTGTTTTGGGCTAGTAATTGGATGTGAAGTCATGTTTTAAGGAACTAGAGCCTTTGCATGTTGGACTTTGGAGTTTGTGTGGTGTTGCATGTGGCAATAGCTTCTATTTTTGGTGCGTTTTTAAGTAATGAGCTCATGTGGTTCAAGTCTTGCATCCATTGTAGTACTTTAGCTTGGATTTCCAAAATTAGAATCACTAGACCTTCATCGTTTTTCGATTTTTTAGAGTTTTTTGTGGTTCGAATATGGTGAAATTTCCTTCACAAAACTTATTCAGAACATTTTGATCTACGACATATTGAACTTTCAAATTTTTCTAAGGTGAAATGGTTAGTATGAAAGCCTTGTCATTTACCATGTTGAATTTGTCCAGTGTGGGAAAAATAGTGATCCAATTGTCTTCTCAAATTTTTATAAAATTTTTCCTTTTGAATTTGACCATACTTCCTTCACAAAACTTGTAGAGGATATCCATATTTTCAACATATAATTTTTTTTTTTTTTTTTTTTTTTGTGAATATTTGGATTTTGAAATAGGTTTTCCTCTATGGTCGTTGAATCTGTTCAATAGAAGAATTTTTGGGTTGTCTTCAGCAATTTATTGCTCTATCCACATAATGATTTAGACTTGGCTTCCTTCATGAAAATGCTATTAAGGTATTCTTTATAACATATTAACTTTTTATAATTTTTCGAGCTCATTTAGTAATGTATTGACACTAATTTTAAAAATTGCTTGAAACTATTTAGTTCCGTCCATTTTTGGAAATTCATGAATTTCTATTCAAGCCTTGGTGAGGTTCGATTTGTGATGGGTCTTGGTTGTCACGCCCCAATCCTCGGGCATGCACCCATCCCTCACTTTGGGTCGATTAAATAGCGACGTCCTAAGACGCATCGCCGACCCTTCCATTTTAATACGCATGCGGAAGCATATAAAATCCCCAGACAATTAAGTAATGGGTTAGGAAAGTAGGATTTCAAATTTCAACTCTGAAAATAACCATACTTATATACATTGCAAATCATAGTGCAAATATATACAAGTCGATTGGTTAAGTCAGGTTCTAAACCACAAGTTCCTAAAACGAAGTCTGCAGAAAGGAATCAACTTCCATCAAAAGAGGCTTGTCCTATGACTAGTTAGTCCAATAGGATCGTCAATTTTTTAGGCTTCACCTTCTACACTTCGGGCTTCCGGTCCTTCACCCATGCCATCTAAGAACCTGAAAATGATTATTCATAACCAGTGAGACAACGTCTTAGCGAGTTCTACCCCCTAAGACCCGATTAGGAAACTAATACACTTTGGAGGCTGTCTAAGCACAACACAAGTTAAAGGGCTTACCTTAACCTTAGTTCCTTCCTGCAAGTTAGTATATATATCAAATATACACAATCACATTACATCACCCAATCGAGATCGAATTATCGATCAATCAACTTAGTTGATTATATGTCATCTCGACCATTTCTTGGTCGGCTCATCTCATACTATCTATAAGTCCGTTCATATCAGGACTGCTCACTACTAAGCTGATAAATAAATAATATAGCTCGCTTCTAAGATGATTGAGTATACTGCTCTCTGCTAAGCTGCCATATCGCCTTTAGGCTGATATAGCATATCGACAGTGCTCATTCTAAGTTGATAAGGTATATTACTCTTTGCTAAGCTGCCATATTGCCCATAAACTGATATAGTATACCGACATTGCTCTCTGCTAAGTTGACTAGGTATACTTTCTCTACTAAGCTACCATATCAAAGCTCGTAGGTTGATATAGTATATCGGTATACTGCTCGTAATCTAAGCTGACATATCGCCCATAGGCTGATATAATATATCATCCCGACCATTCAATCAATTCCATCTTTTTATCATTCTGGATAAAATAGCCATGTGTGAGACACGATTGGCTTTAGCCAAAGTATCATAATTTCACTTTTTGAACAACCCACCAGTTTCAATAGCTCATTACATATTTTTGGTGCTGTAAACCGACGTCCGGTAATTTTCCCATTAATTACCAAAACTAATTAATTTATGAATAAAATCATAAAATCAGAATTAAATCAATTCAGCACAATTTAACACTCAATTAAATAAACAAACTGCACCACAATTATTAGCATAAAATTTCGGTTGTCGGCTATCCCAGCCTAATTTACGAAAAATAAATAAATAAATAAATATGGAAATTATTAAATAAATGCAATAAATCCAAATTAGGCCCGTAATGCCTAATTGGAAGCCAAGACGAGTCCAGAAAATTACCGAGACTTATTCAATAAATATTAGGACCTATTTCCTTGCTAACTACACTAACCATTTGCCTAACATGCATCTATAAGTCTTTAATTTAATTACTCTAATTTAATCTATCCACCTTATTGCACTTAATTAAATTTAATCAACCCCTAAACATCATTAGCATACTAATAAGGGATTAGTGAGCAAAACTCACTTGTTAAAAGTGAAGACCGAAACACAGCGATGACAGCGTGACGGCGGCCAAAATCTGAATTTTCGCAGCGTTGACGGACTCTCAGGCCGGGCCCAAAAATCTTGCAAGCCCACAGCAAATTGCTGGGCTTGGTTGTTGGGCTTGGGCTTGCTGAATTCTTGGGCTTAACTTGCTGGGCTTCAAAGTCTGGGCTTGTCTTTGGGTGGGCTGATCTTTGTGAGCTGGGCTGAGCAACAAAAGAAATTGCTGGGCCAAACTACTGCTGGCTTGTGGGCTTCAAAAAAAATTCGCTAGATCCACTGGGCTGGACTGTTGCGGCTGATCCACGAGCTGAAGAAGGGAGCTGCTGGACTGTTGCAAACCGAAGCAGCAACGGAGGAGCTGGCGAGTCAACGATGGAGGGCTTCGACTCAGAGCTTTGACCGAAGAAACTGGGACGCGTTGATTCGGTTTGTTGCGGCTGGAAATGATTCACGAGTTGAGATGGGCCGGGAGATTTGCTGACTTAGGCTGTCTTCATGGAACGTAGACTTGCTGCTGGGCGATGCTTCGGTCAGCAAAAGAGGAGAAGAGGGCTTCGGTGGTCACGCGGATGGGCAGGCGTCGCTGGCAGCGTGAGCGGGAAACGCGGGGTCAACGGAGGGCTTCAGCTTGTGTTTTATTGACCAACGGTGCTGGGCTTGGACGCGTGGATTGAAGCAGGCGGTCGAAAGGGCAGGGGAGCTGGCGCACGAATTCGCTGACTTCGTGGAGTGATGGCTTCGCTGTTGACCGTGAAACGCGTGGCTGAAGTCACGGATGGAAGCAGCTTCGGTGGACAGAAATTGAAGACGTTGGGGCAATGCCTCTTCGGATGAAAATAAAAGCAAAACAAAAGCAGCAGCAGGAGAGGTTGACGAACACTGTGAGCACCGGATGAGAGAAAACGTGAAGGTGTTGGACTCTTCAAAGGTGGTGAAGGAGGGGAGAGGCAAAAGTCTAGAAAATATCTTCAAATTTCATCATGAATTGGTCCAAGAAGCCTTCAATCTTATCCTATGGTGTCCCCCTAATACTTTCTAGTTTAATTTCTACTAAATCATTAAATTTTGATGCCAATATATGCTGCCCTCACCATAGATCCGAATTCTTCAATTTAAGCTTCAATTCCCATTTAAATTCTTCAATTTGGTGTCCAAATTTGATGTAGAAAAAGCCCACAAAATTTCTACAATTCCCTTTCGCTATATAGCTCGGTTTGTAAGTCAAAATCTCTTCAATTCGGCCAATCCAAATTTCCATTCGTTTTCCGAAACATCCGCAACGATTTTCCATAAAAATCCCGGAATCTCTGAAAATTTTTTGGAGGATGAGTCAATGTTCCTAAAATTACTCGTGATACCACAGAACTTTCAATTTTTGAAATCAGGTTCAAATTTGCGATTAATTTCAATCCAACGCGCTTTTAGTGTGACCCAGTCTATCGGGTAATTTTTAGGAATTTTTTTGGTGCAATTGATCCGTGATCGATTTATCTCGAGTCACAATGTACATCTCCGACACATTGGTGACTCTCAGTTATCGTGAAAATCTTGAGGTTTTCAAATACGGCCATCGGGAACCAAAACAACAGAAAATCAATTTAGTGCCGATCGATGAGAACTTTGCAATCAAGTGGAATCACCCACATTTTGATCATATATCTCAGTCGAATTGACCTATCTTTGATCTCTAATCGATCTTTGACGGTTCCGTAATGACCCTTGCAGATTAACACGGTCGAACAGTCAATTCTTGGTCGAATTCTCAAGTCCATTGCATTTAGATTCCTTAATTGTTTCCCCAGATAGTCTTAGTTATCTCATGAGTGATCAGCTAAGAGAATAGCACTATTGGCACGTCAATGAAATGCCCGATTTATTTAATAGAAAACAGAACTAAAAATCTGGGATGTCACATTAGTTGTCGCAGGTTTGATTAGTGTTAGTAAAGTCGGGTTGTTGACTTCAAGAGCACTAGTATTAGATGGTGTCAAGTCTTTGACTGCATGATCATTCCATTAGTGTCGAGTCTTTGATTGCATGATCGGTTCTACTGAGGCTAGTTTGGTGTTAAGTCTTCAAGGTACAGTGTTTTAACTTGTGTAGCACAGGTCAAGTTCTTAAGTGCATGATGGTATAGGTCCTTGCATATGCGTGATATGGTCATTGTTTGCATGCTTAAGCCAAGACAAATGGTACATTGATTGTGTGTTTAAGATACTGTGTAATCAATATAGTGGAAGAGCATACCGACAATGCCCTGTGGAGTCACTGAAATTTGGGATGCCTAGGGAGAGTGTACCCTGGAAGCTTAGGGAGAGCATAATCTTGATGCCTTAGAGTAGGGATGCCATGGTCAATAGACCATGAAGCTTACGTGGCTTGGAGAGCATACTGGCGTACACCATGACGGACTGGAGTGTGCACTGGAATTCTACTAGACATGAGTATTCCTCCTTATGTGGTTCATTGAGCGCACCGACCATGTGTCTTGAAGTGGAAACAAAAAGTAAAAACTAAAATCGTGTGAATTGTGTACGTGTGCCTGATTGCATTGTTCATTGAGGTCGATAGGTTTTTATGACGTGAGTTTGGTCATGAGTCTAGATTAGATTTTTGGTCTTGTCGGCCTAGTTCATTGGTCCTTAGCGTAATGTTGTATAGTCCTATTTTGGGGTAAGTGTGCCACGTATCTTAGGCTGATTTTTCGTTCGTGTGAGGGGTGGATAGTATGGTGTAGTGTTTTCGATATTTCATTGCCAGGCATTAGTTTACTCTTGTTATTATTCATATTTTTCATATCCTTAGACATGGATGAGATTCCTACCACCCCTATTGCAAGTTATAGCACCCCAGTTTAGCTTGAGGGGCAGCCATACAAATTTACTGATCCGCGCTTTCCCTTTATCTTTTTTGTACGCTACATGACTACACTCTGAATAGATGCAGGTCCATCGACCAGCCGTGTCACTTACCGCTTCGTGGCACTCTACGCCAACATTAGAGGATACCTGAGTGGTCCTCTGCCTTTCCTTGAGGACGATATCAGTAGCGACGATGACAACGATGCTAATGGGGAGCTGTAGGAGAGGATGATGATGAGAGGTGGCAGGGATCCATTTTTGAGACACGGTTTTGGCATTTTTGGAGATCGAGTCGTGTGTAGATGGGTGATAGGTTGTGGATAGTGCGAGGGTATAGATGATGGCTGAGTGGATAGCCTGTGGGAGTAGTATATCATTTTGACCTCCCAGTATAGCCCCGTGATCACCTATGTTCATAAATAATATAAGAAATGAAAAGCTGTTGCTTGTTTCTCTCTAGTGTTCATCCTTTATAATTCTTATTTGCTTGATGTTTAAATTTGTCTTCGGCATGTGCTAAAAAGTGAAAGATTAATATATTGCCTAAGAAAAGTGGCGGATTGGGACGTGCCGGCTTGTCATATGGTATAAGGATGGTGTCATAGGGTATAAATTGTGAAATCTTGATACTAAAAGTATCATCTACAACATAGATATGATGTTCAGAGAATCTACAACACATTAAATTGTTTCACAGGATCTTGAAAAACCACAAATAGTTGACTTCGATGTTGGTTTGAAGGAAAAAATAGAGGTTACACAAGCTAGAATAGATCAGAATCTGAAACTGATGAGTTTGATGGGATGAATGATATAATAGATTTTAAACTAAATTTGAACATGAAACACCGCGTGAATCGGTCTTAAGAAGGTCCACATGGCTGAGAATGTGACATCCAAAATTTTGTCCACCTATTTAGTGATAACTAAGTAAAGATTAAGGTTGGTAATGGTTGAGGTGGAAACATAAATCTCTTGAGTCGTCTTTGGAAATTCACTTGGTATATTTGGGTCCAAGAACATTGCAAAAATTCATTCGGACAAATTGTAGAATATAGTTTTGACTATATTTTCGTGATAAATAGAAATATTATGGCCAACTAAATTAATATGGCCATTATACCCTAAAGAATGCCTTATATTATATTATGAATGATTAAATTAGGATAAAATAAGCCACCATTAAGCCCTAATTACACTATGGCTGGCCACCACCACCTAATTTTAGCCCCAAAATCTCATTTTTGCCCCTAAAAGACTAGATGCATGTAATCATGCATGAATAGTGGTTTAAGAGTCGTTGGGTTCTGTACCAACATCATGATTTCTCCTGCAGTCCTTTCATTTACCCAGAGCGGGTCCAGGGTGGGTAGGGTCTAGACTGGACTCGTTCCCTACTTATAACCGGTTCTCCTTTTTGGACCCCGTTCCCTACCCCGTTTTCATTGGACCACATTCCCGGCCCACCCTATTTTTCC
This sequence comes from Eucalyptus virginea, assembly GCA_014182375.1. Lineage (NCBI taxonomy): Eukaryota > Viridiplantae > Streptophyta > Magnoliopsida > Myrtales > Myrtaceae > Eucalyptus > Eucalyptus virginea. The sequence continues at coordinate 6,996,104 of CM024522.1, forward strand.
GGTCCGGAATAGGGTTGACCCTGTTTATATTGGAACCTATTTTGCAACCGCACATCTATACGACTTCGAATTTTATTTTAATACGTGAAAAAACAACATAATTCTTCTAATTTATATTGAAATATTAAGCGTTATTAATAAATAAATTTCTACCTCATTTCGTATATATTAATCAAACCCTAGGTGGTTCACTTGAGATTAGGTCGCGATAATTTAGTAACTCTACTTGGGGTTTTTGTGGATCACTCGGCGGGGGCCTTCTTCGGTCCTTGGAAAAAAAGAAACACAAAAAAAAAAAAGGGAGGAAAAGCTTGAGAGTCAAGGTCAATGTCGGGAGGCAAAGGAGGCGTGGGCGTAGAGAGGGATGTGAGGGAGACGTGACAAGCCGGCGGGAGAAAAGAAAAAGAAGAAATAGAACAAAGGTGTCTTGTTCATCTTCTTCACGGGCTCCCTCCGCACGCCATAGCCGCCGACCGTTGCGCTGCGTCGCCGCGGCCGCACCACCGCGCCACCGCCGGAGCCCCTCACCCGCGAGCTCGCACCGCCACTCGTCGCCCCCGCGTGGCCGCGACGACCCGACACCTCGACCGCCCGAAGCTCCGTCGCCGTCGCCCTTGCCCTTGTGAAGCCGCCCTTTGCACCAGCACCAGCACCGCTGCTTGGCTCCTCGCGACACCAGCAACTAGTGAAGCCGCAAGGTCGACAAGAAGGCGTACAATCCGGTTCTGAAACCGGTTCCCGAACCGGTCTAGTCGATCTGGTTCCCGAGTGGGTAATCCCTCGGAACCGGTTCCCGGACCGGTTCAAACCGGTTCCGGACCGGTTCAAACCGGTTCGACTTTTGGGAACCGGTTCCGGACCGGTTTCAATGGGAACCGGTTCCCGACCTGTTTTCGGGTGGGCGGTCCGGGACCGGGTTTACCGATCCGGTTGCACACCCCTACTTTCATTAACACATAGGTTTCCCATAAGGCTATCGCTGTAGCTATCTAGTCTTAAAAAGCTGTTAGCTGCTATTCTGATATCTAACCCAGTTTTTTAACTATGGAATCCAAAGCTTGAACGGCTCTTTTTTGATCCATCAATGGTCTTCTTCTAGTGCATATTGAATTATCATCAAAGCCGATACATCACTATCTCAATGTAACACACACTATCATCGGTGTAGATATCAAGTCACCATACTAACCATCTTCAATGATGATACTGACCAAATGACTCGTGATGTTAAGACCAATTATCTTTCCATCTTCATCAATACCAAAGACTTCCAAGAATACTAGCTCTACTGGTCCTTGCAAACTACAATGAGATACTACTACTCACATTGGTACTTGTTCTCCTAAAAGTCAAAGCCTAGTTTCTCATTTTTGGTGATATATAGGATTTTTTTTTTTTTTATAATGATTAACCAATTTCACCATATGCACTCATCATGGTAAACATTAGTACCAAAGATAGTTTGGTAATCATCAAAATATCATAAAGATGTTTTTTAACATCGTGAGCATCCGCTGTCTAAGTTGCCATCATTGGTACTTATTCTCCTAAAAGTCAAAGACTAGTATCTCGTCTTCATTGATGTGAAGGATAATTGGTAATGATAATTTATTTTACTATCTGTGTTCATCATTGTACCTATTAGTGATACAGATAGTTTGGTGATCATCAAAATCTCATAGGGATGTTTTCCAACACAAGGTACATAACATTTAATCTTTCCCAAAAGTCTCTTCTTCTTTTTTCCTTTTAACCTTTCGGAGGTTATGATTCTTGTGGAGAGGCTAGAAGGCTCTCTTTTTCAATATTGAGATATGAAGGACAAGGTTTTAGGATACGTGTCTCCAAAATCCCAAAGGACATCAATGCACCTTATTCTCTACAAGAACTAGTAGAGACTAGTGCAAGTCACATGATTCAATTCATTTTAATTTATTTACATTTCATTTCCTAACACTTTGAGTACTCTTTTGGCTAAATCTAACCTGCTTTCATTTTCGCTTGTTTTTCAAGTCATGAATTTTTTGCAATGTTTGGTAGATTGGAAGTAGCTAAATTTGCATAGGCAACAAAAGGTGATTAAGGAGGGGAAATAATTGATAATTTGTACTGTCATGTTGTTTCTTGTTCATGATATTGGGAAAAGAAAATTGAAATTGAACAAGACAATCTCTAGGTAATTTGGGAAATTTTCAAAAAAATTTCTAATATAGGATTGCTTTTCCAAAAGAGAGTTTAAAGTAGACATTATTTTGAATGAGACACTGAAGCCAATTTAGTTTCAAATAAGGTCTTGAGCTCATCAGTCAGCCAATATTCGCCGACCAACAAGCACATATATCTCAAGAAAGTGGGACATGCATCTCACGCACCTCTCAAGGTGGTGGAGCCTCCATCTGGCCAGCGATGGTGCCATGTAATTGGGTGATACAAATTATTTAGTAACCACTTAACAAGAATGTTATCAGACTGGTATAAAAGAATTCCATGAGAACTTTAACATATGATAGAAAGAGACAAATATTTGAATAGACCTTGTGACATCCTCAGTTTTGACCTGGTTTTTCAAAATGGAATTGTTTCGACAAGCGATTGTCGGATGAGATTGTCTTGAGGATCAATAGGCCATGAGGACATCGGAAAAGGGCATTTAGGGGCAAAAACTCAGTTTTTCATCGGCAATAACATACGAGTACGGAAAAGTGAAAAAGGGCCACGGACGGGGACCTAATGGGCCCTAGCCCAAGTGGGTGTTCCAAGGGCCACATGCCTAAGGGGTGGGCGGCCAAGGGAGGCCCATAGGCCCCTCAAGCCCATCAAGCCCCTTTTGGCACAATCTTAGCATTAAATGTAGGGAAAATTCCAAATAAATACCCGAAGTTGACCAATTTTATCAAATAAGGACCCGAAATGAACTTTGTATCAAATTAAGACCTAAAGTGGACCCATTGTCTCAAATAAGGACTCGAAGTGGTTGAATCAATTCCAAATAAGAACCTAAGCTTGCTAGTCAACCAAAAAAAAATATAGGGAAAATTAACAAGTCCTAAAACAGAAACAAAAAAACCCTAAGTTTTCTATAGTCTCCCCGTTCCTTGTACCCATCCTCTACAAAGTCAAAGACCGAAGTTCTCCCCATTCCCTGTACCCATCCTCCGCAAAGTCAAAGACCCAAATTCTCCACCAGTTGAGGCGTGAATTCAAAACAAAAAGAAAACCAAATGCTTCTTTCTTTGTTTGTGGAGACCCAAATTCTCCGCCGGTCGAGCAAGGCGAGGAGCGACAAGAATCGAGTCATGACGATTATTGGGCAGTGATTTGGTTGAGGAGTAGTAGGGGAGAAGAAAAAAGAAAATGTAAACATCTAAATTAATAATCTAAACTTAATTAATTTAGAATTTTCCATTTTTTTCCAATCACAAATTTATGACAAAATTGGCTCTATTTTGATCGCCGGAAAATGTCTGTTAGTGAACTAAGGTCCTCAATAGAGATTAACTTGATCACTTTGGGTCCTTATTTGACACAAAATTCACTTTGAGTTCTTATTTGAAACAATGGATCCACTTCGGGTCCTTGTATGACACAAAGTTCACTTTGGGTCTTTATTTTAGAAAATAGATTCATTTTGGGTCATTATTTGAAATTTTCCCTTAAATGCATCAAAAGATGTGAATAGTGCATGAATAGTGTGAGATCTTGGTGAAAGTACCGAAATGCCCTTCCATTGGACGAAAGACAAAAGGGCAAAAATAGAAATTGAGCTTGGAAGGGGCAGCCATGCATTTGGGTGGCAAGAGGAGATGATTTGAAGGCCATTCTAGACTAACCTAACCTAGACCAGTCCCATTCTAGTCACTCGAGTGCCTAAATCCTCTCATTAATGATAGATCTTGCTTCTTTCTTAAGCTACTTTGATAGACATGAGCCAAAGGGAAGTGATGGGGCATTAATGGAGACATGACTTCTCTCTCTCCTCCCTTTTCCCTTCCAAGACCACCGGCCACCCCTTTTCATCCCGTCACTCTCACATTTTTCCTCTTCAAATGGAACCCTAGGTTTGAGAGATTTGGAAGATTTGGAGGGCAATGCATTAAATGAGAACAAGACCTCTCTTCTCTCTCCTACCTTTCCCCCTCACCGCTGGTTCACCCTCTCTCTCTCACTTTCACTTTCACTTTCATTTTTGCTTAATTGAACTCTCAAACTCACCCTCTCCCTCCTCTTAACACCACCGAATCCACCACCTCCATTTTCATCTTCAACTCAACTTGTTCTTCACTTGTTTTCCTCATTGGCGACTGTCCGTTGAACCCTGACGTCGGACTGCCCTTTTGCTCCTCCAAACCGCTGTCCAAGTTGATTGGCCGGCATCCTCAAGGGTTGGTTGATGCTATGCAACCCTCACCAGAGCTCCCTCTTGCTCATTTCTTCTTTGATCTAGTCCCTCGTGAAGCATGGAGACTGTGCCGATGTCGAACCGTTGCCGGACCGTCGTAGAGCCTCCACCGAAGCCGTGACCAGCCATTGTCTAGCTCCCTCATGCATGGAGGATGCATGACCAGCAACCTCAGCTGCTGTCCAGCCTTGTTGTTCCCTTCCCCGACGCGTTTTGAAGCCCGAGTCGTTAGTGAGTGGTTTTCTAGCCTTTGATTAGGGCTTTCGTTGCATTTATGGAGTAGTTTAGGATTTATGAGTAGTTATATGATGATTTGTTGATGTGATAAGCTATTGTTGAACTTATATAGGCTATCGAGTGTCAAATGATAGGTTATCTCGTTTAGGGTGATACGTTAACGGGTTATTATGAGTAAAGTTGATATATGATTCCATCATGCCATATATGATGACATGCTATTATGTGCCATGAGGATTAGTAGTTGAATATGATATCTAGGTTATGTGCCATGTGGTTTAGTTGTTAAATATGATATTTGGGTTATGTGCCATGTGGGTTAGTGGCTAAATATGATATTTGGGTTATGTGCCATGTGGATTAGCGGTTACATGTGATATTTGGATTATGTGCCATGACGATTAGTGGTTAGATGTGACCTTTAGATTATGTTTTACATGATATGATGACATACGGTAAATGAAGTTGTATATCGCATGAATATCACAAGAGTTAAACGAGAAAGATAAGAAATGGATTGTGTGATGGTATGCTTGTGTGATCACCTAAGACTTGATGCGTTTTACGTGGGGTGTGAACTTGTCCTAAGGGATTTTATGCGAGACGATACCCGATTAAGTTCGGAAGCCCCCAAGTCAACAGGACACTATTTGTGGATGGATTTTGAAATGAAGCTTCTTATAGAAATGCCCCCAAGTCAAGGCATGTTGTGCTCGATGGGGCAAGACGATGCCCGATTCCGCCAGATGATTGCAAATCGGGTATTCTGTTACCTCTTGACTGTGCTCGACGGGGAGGCTAAAACGAATCTGTCAGAACGGCTCAGCCATTCTTAGGGCCTGTAAACATTTCAACAAACAAATATGAGATAAACTCAATAAGTGAACCTCTTAAACCTCGCGTAGGGAAGTCGTTCACCTCAAAAGTGCCATAAACAAGCAATTATCTATTGATGACAAAATATGGCAAAGCTCTTCTTCCTTTTCTCTCACTATCCTCATAACAACAAATATTTTGTTCAAGGCCATCAATATAGACACATAGGCAATTCCATAATATATATATATATCATGCTCTCGAGTCAAACATACAAATATGCATTATGGTCTAAGTCATGCATTCATACCATGCAATAATCCAGATCTAGACATATACGAATCTCATGCACTTTCCATACACATTTGTCCAAATTATTACGGCCACTTAGAATCTAAAGTTGACTTGAAGGTTCACAATCGTTCGACGTAACCGAGCATCGTCTCGCCCTATCGAGCATGACATCGTGTTGACTTAGGGGCATTCCTATAAGGAGTTTCGTTCCAAAATTCATCCACGAACGGCATCTCGTTGACTTGGGAGCATTCGAACTAAATCAGGCATTGTCCTGATTAAAATGCCTCAGGACAAGTTCACACCCCATGTAAAACGCATTGGGGTCTTAGGTGATCACACGAGCATACCATCATATAATCAATTTCTTATTTTTCTCATTTAACCATGTGATATTCATGCGATATGCAACTTCATTTACCATATGTCATCATATCATGGAAAACATAACCTGAAGGTCATATCTAACCACTAATCTTCATGGCATGTAATTCTAATATCACATTTAACCACTAATCCTCATGGCACATAATCCAAATATCACATGTAACCACTAATCCACATGGCACATAACACAAATATCATATTTAACCACTAATCCACATGGCACATAATCCAAATATCATGTTCAACCATTAATCCTCATGGCACATAATATCATCATATTACGGCATAATAGAATCATATATCAACTTTACTCATAATAACTCGTTAATGTATTGCCCTAAATGAGATAACCGATCATTTGACACTCGATAGCCTATCTAAGTTCAACAATAGCTTAGCATGTCAACAAATCATCATATAAATCGTTCATAAGTCCTAAACTACTCCCTAAATGCAACAAAAGCCCTAATCAAAGGCTAGAAAGCCATTCATTAACGACTCGGGCTTCGAAATTTGTCAGGGAAGGGAACAACAAGGTTGAATAGTAGTTGAGGGCTGCTGGTCGTGCGTCCTCCATGCGTGAAGGAGCTAGACGGTGGTTGGTCACAGCTCCGGTGGCGACTTGGCGGCGGTCCAGTAGTGGTTCAGCGACAGCACAGCCTTCGGGCTTCGCAAGGGACTAAATCGAAGAAGAAATGAGTGAGAAGGAGCTTTGGTGAGGGTTGCATAGCATCGAACAACCCTTAAGGATGGCGGTTGATAAGCTTGGACAGCGGTTTGGAGGAGCAAAAGGGCGGTCCGGTGTCAGGGTTCAACGGACAATCGCCAATGAGGAAAACAAGTGAGGAACAAGTTGAGATGAAGATGAAAATGGAGGTGGTGGATTTGGTGGTGTCAAGAGGAGAGAGAGGGTGAGTTTGAGAGTTCAAGTGAGCAAAAATAAAAGTGAAAGTGAGAGAGGGAGGGTGAGCCGACGGTGAGGGGGAGAGATAGGAGAGAGAAGAGAGGTCTTGTTCTCGTTTAATGCATTGCCTTCCAAATCTTGCAAATCTCTCAAACCTAAAGTTCCATTGAATGAGGATGTGACACCTTGAAGAGGAAAAATGTGAGAGTGAGGGGATGAAGAGGGGTGGCTAGCCATCTTGGGGGGAAAAAGGGAGGAGAGAGAAGTCTCATCTATTAATGCCCCATCATTTCCCTTTGACTCGTATCCATCAAAGTAGCTTAAGAAATAAGCAAGATCTAGCATTAATGAGAGGATTTAGGCACTCAAGTGACTAAGATGGGACTAGAGTAGGTTAGGTTAGTCTAGAATGGCCTTCAAATCCTCTTCTCTTGCCGCCCAAATGCATGGCTGCCCCTTCCAAGCCCAATTTCCATTTTTGCCCTTCCATCTTTAGTCCAATGGAAATGCATTTAGGTTATTTCACCAAGATCTCGCACTATTCACCTCATTTCATGCATTTAATGTCAAGATTGTGTCCAAAGATGGCTTGATGGGCTTGAGGGGTCCATGGGCCTCCCTTGGCCACCCACCCTTTGGCCGTGTGGCCCTTGGGCTCAGGCCCATTGGGTCCTCATCCATGACCCGTTTTCATTTTTTTGTACTCGTATGTTTTGCCGATGAAGAACCGAGTTTGTGCCTCTAAATGCCATTTTCCGATGTTCTCGTGGCCTATTAATCCTCAAGACAATCTCGTCTGATGATCATTTGTTGAAATAGTTCCATTTTGAAAAATCGGGTCAGAATGATGATGTTACGTCTTGTGAATTTGATAAATCACAATTATTGATCATAGGAGTTCCCTTGCACACGTGATGAATAGAATCAGTCCACAAAAGAATTTCCCGACAAAAAAGTTGGGCGCCAAAGGCTTTGAGTTGTCTTTGTACAGGATAGGGCATAGCAATCACATTCAATGCCCAACCTTTGAATCATATGTCAAATCTTAATGAGAAGTTAGGCTGAATCTCTCCGGGTAGGCTGCCGCTCAAGTACAATGTCTTTATTATCCGGCATTCAATTTAGGAAGTTGGAAGGTTCGAGTTCTCATTGCTTGCAGGAACATCTTAACTGCTGTCTGTCCAATCGAAGTTGCAGATCTAAATGACCGCGACCCTTTGGAAAGGAATCGCAAGTCCCGTAATTTTCTCGTGGCCAACAAAAGTCCCACGAAATCTAGAGAGACTCTAGCTTCAGGTAATCCACGAAGTACGAATGCGTCGAATGGTCAACTCATTACGGATAGAAATATCCTTTCATGAACTGTGCATTGGAGAGCAAGACAACAAGATCATAATCGTCGAAGAAAAAACGCGATTCAATGTACTCACGTACAGTCAGAAAAGAGAATTGGCGTCACCATCAATAACATAAAAGCCGTGCAAGAAAGAAGCAAACATATATGAATTTGTCAAGTAAAAGGACAACTAGCGATTGTAGCAGAACAACCCTTTTTAACAGATGGCGATTGCTCCGAAGGGTGTTTTGATGTGAAACCAACAAAGCATATGTACTGTATTTCACCCGCTTTTTTGAATTCTCAACCCTAATCACAGAAGTAGGCCATCTTATTCTGTACAGGTACAGTAAGTACAGACCATAGTAGCTTATGGCTAAGTTGAGGCCCGAGCTTAGAGTATTCATGATATAACCATTTCCACAATACATAAATTCCTCATTTATCGGTCTATGAACTGCTGATGATAGATCTTGTTAAAATGGATCACAGGGGTTTTGCTAGCATTAATATAGAACAAATATAAAAGCTGCCGATTAAATAACATATTTTATTTAAAAGAAGAGCTAACAAACCAGTGGCCCTCATCTTAAATAGATGAGATTATGATTTTGATTGCATACATTCCTAATAGTGCAATAAGATCCAGTTCTATATAAAACTGTTATGATTCGATGCACAATCACAAGAAAATAAAGAGCCAAAGCAAGAAATAGAATTTGAGACATAAAATTTTATCTTGATTCACCTTTAATCTAAAACTATGTCTAGTAGAAGATTCTACTATAATTAGCACATCACATTTCTCTTATATTCTTTAATTATTAAAAAAAAAAAGAGTTTATATACACCTAGTAGCTACTCATGGACCCAAGCCAAAACTTGGCCTTTTTGGATGACCTCTTGGATCCCCCTTCGCTCATGAGAGCGAAACTCTCATGTCTTCCTATCGATGGGGAATTGAATTACACTTCACAAAAAAAAAAAAAAAAAAAAAGCTATGGCACCGTCCAAACCCCAATTATTTACATATTGTGGCAGCAAAAGGAAGAAAGCTTTTTTCCTCAAACACCGTTCACAGCCAAAAATCCTATTTTGGAGAGTTAAGTGATAGTCATGGGACCAGTTATAATTGGGCCACTGGAGATGCAGGTAACATTGAAGGTCCCTTTGAGTGGATCAATGATACTCCCCTCATAAATTGCATCTCATGTGCCAGGTCAAAAGAACATGTTATGAGATAGATATCCCTTATTTTGCAAAGATGTCGTCCTTTATGGCATTGGTCTTCACTCACCACTTAAATTACACAGTCCATGCACAAAGGATCCAATGGGTGTTTTGCCTTGATTCTTTTCCTTGGAGGATGAAATAATTCATGAAGGGTTAACGATGGAAACAATACTGGTGTAGGTATATGACCTGTGGCAACACTGGCCACGTTCAAGTACATTTTCTAGTATTAGCCTACCATTCCTACCAGTGTGCTTTGCATGTTTAGAACAACAATTGAGGAATGATAATCTCAAAAGTCGGAAATATTAATAGAGATGATACCCTCCTTATACCTGCGTTTCACTTAATTTCTTTGCTTTAATTTTTTTTTTTTAAATCTTGCGACTTATACAATTTATCTTTTTTCAACCTGAAACCTTCGAGACTTTCAAAACTTATATATATTCACAGATAAGTTCGCATTTGATTCTTTTTATAAGTTTTGAAAATTTTGAATAGTATTTTAATTTTTTGTGGGGAAGCGAAAGAAAGACTTCGCTTTGCTTCTAAAAGTGCTAAACTCACAAGCATACATCATTCAGTGTGTTTTGGATACACTACATTACCATGTTCATGAAACATGAAACTTTCAATCAAACATCAAATGTGGACTCGAAGTTCTGGAGATGAGACATTGAGATAGACTTTAGCCACCTTGAAATGAGCATGCGTAGTGGGTGAGCTAGAAGTGCAGAGGCAAAGCCCAAACGGAGTGTCCGTAAAAGCCCACATTTAGTCCCCCTAACTTAAGGTCAGTCGGAGGAAGGGCCTATTCGTTTATGTTTTTAAAAACTAAAAACACTTTCTTGTTTTCACATCAAAATTTAACATACTATACATATTTCAATAAATTACTAAATGAATATATGCGAATATGCATCTCAACATCTGTATATATCGACAGTTCCATGTGCTTAAAGTTAAGAAAAAGTAAAGACTGTATGCACTCCCCGATTTGGATTAAGCGAAATGTAAAAAGTTATGTAGTCACTCGTTTCGGCTTTTTTCACATCACTAATTCTCATGATAGAAATGTCATTGATCGACAAAATTAATGCTTAAAAAAGAAATTATTTATCCACTGGTTTTAGCAACAAAAATTCGGGCTCCTAAGACAAACTCTGTTCACGGAAAAACTCCACCTTTGTTTTCCTTTTGCTTTTTCAACATCCAGTGTCATTGGAAATTCAGACATAAGCATCATGACATATCTGAGTTCAAACCTGTCGTGTATACTCTGGTGTCATAAAATAAATTCCATATATTTTAGGTGCTCGGATAATGCCATCTAAACTTTCTCCAATATCATGATTAAAGCTAATAACGAAAACGAAAGAATGGACACACGATTCTTCCATGTGAGAATTTATCTGCAAAGGGAATTATCCGCCTAGTACAAAAGAGAGGGCTAAAATCCACCAGTCACCACTCTTATTTGCCCTTAAGTGGTCTAGAGATCAAGTCACCAAACTGTTCTACACATTAAATTTACCTGCTGTTCTCTTTTTAGGTTGAAATTCGCTAATGATGTTAACATACAACAAATGTGGCACGATTTGATTGTCACATGGTCCTAAGTTTTGCATTTCCTGAGATTATTGGGCATATATCACTGAAAGTCCATAGGATCCCAAAATAAAATAAAATGGAGGAGTTATGTATTTCGGAAGATTGATATCAAAATCTTTTATAAATGCATTTTGCTTCTAAAGAGACCTAAACTCGCAAGCACTCATTATTAAGTGTGTTTTGAGTACACTCACCTACCATGTTCATGAAACTTGAACCTTTCAATCAAACCTCAAGTGTGTGTGTCATGCCGTTATCATGCCAGTCTTGATAAATATTACTGCATATAGCATGGTTGGAAAAGAGAAACCAGACACATGCCGACCTCTTTGTTTTTATCTAAGACATGAAAAAGTGATAATGATGGGTTTATGAAAAAGAGTCTCTCCAAAAAGCCTTTTTCTCCATTCATGCACTTTAGCACATCTATCAATAATGTACTAATGTAGCACATGATATGATTCCATTCCTAACGTTGTGCGAACTGGAAGAATTTTCTCTACTTATCATTACCAAGAGAGAGATGATTATAAAATGACTCCAGCAATCGCTGTAGCAGTACTTTTTTCCGTAGGCACGATGATTTGTTGGTTCATTCCAGAGCAAACCCTAGTTTATGACAGCCCAAAATGCACCCATTCGCAAATCATTATCAGTCAAACATCTGTCATTAAAAAAAAAAAAATGTACTCGAAAGCTGTTTTGACTGATTACCGAGCAGGGTCACATCCTCGTTTCCGAATTCTCACTGATTAGTTATAGGCCGTGCAATGAACTCGAAAGTGAGTTTAGGTGGCGAGCCACCTTTTGACAAATACCAATAACGCCAAAAGTCTTGACTTTTGGTCCTCAGTCTCATTTTTTTATCTATATTTTCCCCACAAATAGCTCATTTTGTCATCTTATACACACCGAGAAATTAGTCGCGCATGCCCTTTCTTTTTTTCAACTTTATGAGAAACATTGGTTACGTGTGAGTATAAGTAAGATGTCTTTCTTTTGAAGTTCCGGATGTTTTTAGAGGATTAGATGATTTTTCTCCTGGTTAAGTCCTAAGACTTATTAACCCTTTTCCCCTTCTCCTTTTCATCCTCTCAGATTACAATCCACTTCAAAGTATGATCATGTAAAGAGTGGCGACCTATACAAACATGGTTATAGTATAGCCTTCTAGAGAGGGCAATGAAGTGAAATTTGTTAGTGAAAGCTACAATATCCAAACTATTATCACTTGAGTCAACACCCTATCTTTCGCATAAACTCATCTTTCCATTTGTTCGAGACATATTTGTTACTCTATCATTAGGGAACATAGTTTGACTAGAGAAGTTGGTAAGTGCATTATTCATAAACCGAGAAACACTTTATGAAGTGACTAGTGAAACACTCCATTCAGTCCATTTTATATTAGTTTAAATTGGGAAAAAAATATTTAACTAATATGGTATCAGAAGATAGGTCAAGGGTTCAAATTTTTACAATTCTTCTCAATTTTCTCATGCTTGGTGCGATTACATCCACATCTTATCTTGTGCGTGTAAGGGACTGGCTTATTCGAGAGAGGGGAGAATGATATTTATTAATCATACCAAATGAATAAATGGTTTCATTTTCAATACACTAATTTGCTTTATGTGACAGGGATAATGTTTTGAAAATAACAAACTCTCTTTTCTATTATTTAACATATGTCCTTGTACTGCTTCTTAGTAAAATCCATACACCATGCATACATATTTTGGTTATCAGTATAAAATTCCTAAGCATCTGTTTTTCCTAACGTTGACAATGTAACCTCCATGGCATTGTTCAATGTTTATACACACACCCATGACCCAACGTAACGCACAGGCACACATTATTGATCTGCTTCTCATCAATACCTTTCATCCAATTGTCAGAGGGACTTCAAGAAGGGTCCAGCCAATGACTCAACTACACATAGGCACTATTCATCTGTTCCCCATAACCAGGGCATCTTGGGGTCACATGGGAATCCATGTGATTTCATAGTTAGGCCACATCCAACCAATGATCGGTCCCATTTACAAACATTAAATTACCAGAAAAAAAGAATATTCAATCAACAATAAAATAATGTACTCATCAATTGATTTCTCTCGTTCTTTCCCCTTGTTCTTCCCAAGACAGACCACCACCTTCAGTGTGGCTCGACCCTCCATGCGGGGACCGATTCTCAAAGGCCTAAAGAGCACACCTGTTAGAAAGAAAATCTCTCGGTCTCCTGACACGTGTGCCTCAGGACCATCCCTTTGATAACATGGATCTGACAGGCCATTGCATGATTGGCGCAAGGTTCAAATTTTTATTCAGATGACCAGCTAACCACAGATTTGAGTCACGATTTATGGGTTGATAGGTATATTCTAAAGCATGCACGCCATTTATTTAGTGTTCGCTAACAGGGCCTGGGTTGGTGGAAACAAGAGGGTTCGGTTGAGACAAGTTCCTCGATAGTGCTTTTAAGCACGAATGTAACATTATAAAACAACAAAATGATTGTACCTACGAGATCTGAAATATGTTTATATATGTCGCATCTCTCGGAAGGAAAGAGAGAAGTGTTCATGAAAACTGTAGAAGAAAGGGAGGGTCCTTGGGTTGCATATTCGCCTCTTCGCTTCAATAATTGAAGCTCGCAGAAGACTTTGTTTATTTCGGTTAAGGCACCAATGATGGCCATGTAACCTAGTGGACTCCATCTTTCCACGTCCAAAAAAGTCGAGGTTGTCAAAGGCTTTTGGATCCATGTTATTGTAACTACTCAACCCCAAGAAAAAGGAAGAAAAAGTGGGAGAATTAATTCATGTGGTTTTTTTTTTCCTTTTTATTCATCTTTTTCCACATCAAAACACTCTTTTAAGTGGATTCCAACTCCTCATCCATCCAAACTAGATTCTCCACCCCCCACCCCAAAACAACTGGTGGGTTTCCCTATCAATAACCTAACCAAAAGTTAATTACCATGAAAAATCAAAGCAATGTATTGAAAAAAGACAAACTAAAATCCCATGAAGAAAATTTATTGGATTGAACCACTTGTCTATGAGGTGGGGCAGCTTCAAATCTATGTAACCAACGGGGTAGGCTTGCTCTTCTGTTTACAAGCAATGGCTATAGATCTACCAAATGAGGGTCTACTACAATATGTTTGTGTGTGTAGACCTTCTTTTGTGGGGCTTGAAGGGATCAAAGAAACTATTATTGCTCTCTTCCAATTGGACTTCTCCTACATGTTTCTTATCTGAACAACATACCCGGCAGCTTTCTTGGGAGTGCATAATATCTGGTCAATTCATGTAATTCGTGCCTATCTTGAATATTATTCTCTGAAATTATATTATTCCACACTCATGTACGTCCTATTATGGTGCCAACTCATTTTGTGCATATAAAAGAGGGCTTCAACTATATCAATAAATAATAGCACTCTCAATGGCCTTTTAGATCCCTTGTCTCCAAAAAGGGTGTATGAGGACCGGTGGTACTTGTGAAAGGAGGCAGGCATAAGATCCGACATTAATCAACTTAATTATGAACATGGTACATAGTAATATATCTGTGTCTTACTTTTCTTGGAAAAATTGTTATATTGCAAGCTGCATTGTTCATTAGTGATTTATGCGGGAAAGATGAATAGCAGTAAAAAAAAAGTTAATCAGAAATAATCTTTGTAATCGTATTAGAGTTGTTGTATTAGTTAAATGCCAGCAGAAAAGGGTATCATCTCCATAAATACTTCCAACTTTTGAGATTATCAGACCCCAATTATTGATCTAAATATGTAAGACACTTTAAAGGGAGGGTAGGCTAACCTTTTATTAGAATATAATGAACATGGCCAATGTTGCCACATCTGTCATATACCCACACAAGTCTTGTTTTCGGTGACTAATGATGGCTCCATTATTAACCTTCATGAATAAGTTTATGCTCCAAGGAAAGGAATCATAAGAATACTCATTGGATCCTTTTTATGCATGGGAGATATAATTGAAGGGATGAGCGAAGATCATTGCCGTAAAGGACACCATCTTTTCAAAACATGGGAGATCTATATCATAGCATGTTCTTTTGACTCAGCACATGAGATGCAATTTATGAGGGGAGTATCACTGATCCACTCAAAGGGACCCTCAAAATTACCTGAATCGCCGATGGCCCAATAATAATTGGTCCCATGGCAATCTCCTATTTCTTAAAGATAGGTTTTTCGGCTGTGAACAGTGATAGATGAAAAAAGCTTTCTTTTTCCTTTTTTCTTTATGCTGCCAAAACGTGTAAATAATTGGTGTTTTGACAGTGTCACTGTGTTTTATGTGGGATTAGATCTAATCCGACGATTAGAAATGTAAGCCATCAAAATCATGATTGCATTTGCTTAAAATGATACCCATTGGATTGTTCGCACTACATTCATATAAGATATGATATTTAACAATCAATTTTTTTTTTGTGGTATTTAATGCTAGACAATCTCTTCAGAAAATATATCATCGGTTCATACACTGACAAAAAAAATTGTTGTTTCATGAATATTGCGTTAAGTCACTATGTTCTGCACGTACTGTTCTTGCACGGGATAACATGAACTGCCTTGATAATTAGGGCTGAGACAATAAGGAAGCGGGTGAATGTAGTACATGGCAGTAATCTGGTTTCACATTAGAACAACCTATGGACCAATTACCATCCTTTAAAAGGGTGGTTCTGCTACAATTACTAGTTGTCATTTCACTTGACACATTCATGTTTGTTTGCTTCTTTCTTGCACGGTTTTGATGTTACTGATGGTGGCACCGATTGTCTCGTGACTATATGCGAGGACATTGGATCATGTGTTGCTCATCAACGATTCCTCTCCAATGCATCCCTTAGAAGGACCTTTCTGCCCCATATCAAGTTGAACATTCGTATTTTATTGACTCCATGGGTATGCTCCCCAGATAGAGCCTCCCGTTACTAGCTGGAGCTTCGCAGGGGAGAGCGATCCTTGCACAGAGGAGATAATTTTGTCAATCTCTTTTTTGGACTGTGAGGCAATGAACAAATTTGAAGTGGCTCAATTCCTCTAAGGTTGTCTTTGTAAGTCTCTTCTGACTTGGTTTATAGTGATTGTATCTTTTTCTAATGGAGTAGTTGGTGAATTTTTCGGTTAATCAACACCCATACTAGTGCTCTTCCTTATGACAATATAAGGGTTTGTTTTCCTTGGATAATGGAGGACATCAAAACTTTCGGTTTGGCATTCACATATATCGAATAAGAGTTTACTTAAAAAATATCCAGCTTAACAATGAAAATATTAGAAATCACCTTGAAAGTATCAAACTTCGAAGAGTAGGTAAAGGTGACTCGATGTGATACTTTGGAAATGTTGCTAGTCTCTCAATATATAATGGGACTTTAAATTGCCAGTAGAAATTATGGGACTTGCAAATCCTTTAGAAGGATCACGGTCGACAGGTTTTGTTAACTTCCATGGCTAAGAAAACAGTGAAGATGCTCCTGCAAGCAACGAGAAAACTCAAGAACTTTCGACATCCAAAATTGAAGGCAGGACAAAAGGGATATAGCACCTAAGTGCTTGCCTACCTACAGAGATTCAGCCTAATCTCTCGTTTAGATTTGCCACATGCTATATGCTATACAATAATAATTTAAAACTTTGGCGCTTAAATCTTTGTAGGAATTCTTTTACGGGCTGAGCCTAGCAATCACATATACTAGCAAACGGGAACTCGCATGATCGATAATATGATTGTTCCGATCCACAATTACTCCGGTCCAGCCAAATATTTGCCTCTTACCTATGTTGTAAGGAACTTCTAAACTGATTTGAAAAAGAGATGATACGGTCTAGGAAAAGTAAAAAGAAAGTGAGGAGAGAGAGAGAGAGAGAGAGAGAGAGAGAGAGAGAGAGAGTGGCGTAAACATAGCAACCTAAGTGGGAGGTGAAATATAATTAATTATAATATAAGACAAGTCACTAAGGTGAATAGGTTAAAACAAATGCGCCATGGTGAGTGTTTAATAAATGGTTTGAAGGCGTCTAGGTGCAGCTACTTTTATGGAGAAAGCAACAAAATACTTCTCTTGCAATGAGAGGAGGCCATTTCTATCAATCTACTGGCAAGCTTAGAGGCAACACTTCAACATATTTATATATATTGGACATAATTAGTTGTTTGCACGGATTGTATATATTATAAAAAAGGCATATTTACATTTAAGTACCAAAAAAAGAAAAAAACTTCGCATTGATGTATTTATAAGACTATTCTAATGTTAACATAACACTATCATTTTAAGCAACTTATATAAAATAACAATTAATATGATTTTTGGCATAGCATATTTTGTTTGTCATTTTACTTTGTCTCAAGTACACGTAATTTATGTATTTCTATTTTAGAAAAATTATTTGTATTCTAACATAAATATTATGTCAATATTAAGGTAGGAAATTTCTTTAGTACAAATGAGTTATAATTAAAATTTTAAAAAAGAAGTAATGAAAAGGATGGGAAGGAGAGGGACAAGGGTAATAATTAGGTGGCAAAATTAGATGCAAGAAAAAGTTTATTACAAGGGACGTGATTGGCCTCCTTCAAAGGTGACATTTTTGTTATATTTTATATCCACTATTTAGTAAATTGTTCAGTAATAAAGTATCCACTATTTAGTAACTAGTATATATATATATATATCATGTACATTATTTAGTATAAACGACATATCAATATAAATAAATGGAGATGATAAAAATTTCTCACGACACTTTTACCTACTTTATTTTATTTTTATTTTTATTTTCCTCTCTTTTTTAATTATTTTCCTTTTTTTCTCTTCCATCATTCTCTAATAAATTTTTATTAAATAGTAAACTATACTAAAATGCCTAAAATACTAAAATACCTAAAATATGTAATACCTATAAATATATAGTATAATATAGAATTAAATTCAAATATATAAATAAAAATGAGATCAAATTAAAAAACTTAATCATATTTTTTGTAATTTTGAATTTCTTATACTAGAATTCAAATATTATTTATATTTAAATATAATTTTGATTTCATTAATTTAAGATGCTTGTTATTTTAAAAAGAATGATTTTTTTTTTTTATTTATGGATAGTAGAAATCTTATTCATCTTTATCCAACCTCCCCCATGAGATAATTTTATACCAGGCTATATTCATTTTACATCCATTTCATCCTATCTTGAGTGGATACTAAATACATAATATGATAAATTTTATTATATTCTGAATTTTGTTATAACTGTCAAATCAACCTAAGAACTTTTTTATTATACAATGGGTTACAAAATGTACAAGGCCTTAATCCACCTCGCGGTGGACGAGCTGGTTCGCGCCCTCCCCCTCATCCGGGAGGGGAGGGGTTGGAAACTTTGCGCCTCCATTGAGCGACTAAAGTGGAGTGCCGTGGGAGGTGGGCCCCCGCGCTAGTACTCCTCTTGGTTTACGTTGCCGGCTGCCTGCTATATAGTGGTTTCAGGGTAAAAAATAAATAAAAATGTACAAGGCCTTAAGGCCACGACAAAAGCTATTGAAAACATGGAAAATTTTCAAACAAGTATCTCTCTCTCTCTCTCTCTCTCTCTCTCTCTTTTTTGGGTTGAAAAATAAGAATGTGAAGTGTTTTGTTCCCCTTAAAAGAGCACCTATAATGAATCTTATTTCAAATAAGACTTAAATGACCAACTTCCAATTCAAAGATGACCCTAGATCTTCATTGGCTAGCAAAATCGTTCATCTCATGTGCATTTCATACGGAGATGGTGGAATGTGAAAGGCACATGCTCGCCGGTTGGCAAGATTTGGCCGGCCGATGACTTTGGTACCTTATTCAAGACTAAATTGGCCATTTCAAAAGTCTTATTCGAGATAAGGTCAACTATGAACTCTTTTGGAGACAACGCCCCATTTTAAGTTTTTATTTGAAATTTTATATGAAAAAAAAACATTTATTTAAAGATTTTCTTGTTCAATTTATTTTTTTCGACATCATGAACAAGATACACGTGCCTGTACAAGTTCCTAAGGTCAAGGAGGAGATCTCTCTAATACTCGCCCCTCCTTAATCTACTCCTTTTGTCGCCTACATAAATTTATTTGCTTCCGCTCAATCAAACGTTGTAAAAAAATTCACGACCTGATAATAATAAAGAAGAGAAAATCAGATCGGATTAGATTAAGCCTGAACGGCAATCAAATTGTAGGTAGTGAAATAAGTATTAATTAAGGTGAACTGAACCATGTGACTTGTACTTTCCTCCGCTGATTTTTGTGAAAAATAAGATGCATTGGTCTGCTCTGGGAAATTTAAGACAAGAATCCCAAAACCTTGTCATCTATCTCTCAATACCTATCCAAAGCAAGAAAAATAGCCTTTTAGCTTCCTGCAAGAATCGTAACCATTAAAAGGAAAAAGAGAGAGAGAGAGAGAGAACTTTGGGAAGGGTTGAATGTTATGTACCTTGAACGCATTCTCGTCTCTCCCGTCGCCGATGTAAATCGGTGATACATTCGTGCGATTCTCGAATCCTTTTCATGGAAATTTGGTAAAATTAGTTAGTAAGAATAATAATCTCAAGGTCAATCGAGATTTGAAAGCTGTCAAAATCTACCAAATGATACTGTAAAAAAATGGAGTTATATATATGTGTGTACGCGCGCGCGCATGTGTATCTGGACTTATCAAGTTACTCCATTAAGAATTCAAGGGCCTTCCCTTTGTCCCATTTGATGGCAGGTTCGATTTCTAATTCCTGGTATTATTTAAAGAAGCACCACACTTTTTTCGGTTAGACCCATATAATGAAACAAGTGAAAAAGACCCAAAATAAGTGATCAACTACAAGAGGGCAAATTTGAGAATCTCTCTACGAGTATACAAAATTTTGTGATATAGTATTTCTTTTCCTCTTTTTTTTTTTTTTCAATAACTTTCAAGTAGCTTCATAGAGAATGAAGCAGTCACTTACCGTCAAGTGTAAGTTGTCTTAGGCTCGTGCATCGTGGTTCCTTGATACGTGTTGATTTAAGTGATAAATAGTTAATAAAAAAGGGATTTCAATACCTTGGAACGGGAACATGTATTCGTCGTTCTTGTACTCTTGACCATAAATTTTCTAAACAACACAAAGCAATCAGTATAAATATTTATATTCTGGAAAATTGAAAGTGTTGATATAAAGAAAAAGAAGGATGGTAAAGATTGTAATGGCCAAATTTTTATGCAGAGAGAATAAATTATTTGCACGAAACATGATTTATAGATGGGTTCTCTAACTAAGCAAACACTATTGATTTAAGAAATTATGTCTCTAATAAGAACCTATTGGGTACGAATAATTTGTTTTTCCTCTAACCCACGTTGTTGTTAAGGAACTTTTAAACTGATTTGGAAAAGTGAGAAGGTAGAGCTGAAGAAAAGACAAAAGAAAATAATAAATAAAAAAAAAAAGAGAGGAAGTGGCATAAACATAGCAACTTATGTTAGACTACTCATAACCCCGCGCTTTGGGCAGATCGTATCCAAAAATTTATAATTAAATATGTTATATAAACATTTAAGCATAAAAAAGCATCGCATTGGCATATTCATATAATACAATTCTAATGTTAACATAACAATATCATACTGAGCAATTTATATTGTAAAAATATCTAATGTGATATTTTGATGTATTATATTTTATTTATTAATTTATTGCTATGTCTCAAGTACACGTAATTTATGTATTTTTTTATGCTAGTAAACACAAATCTATGTTCTTATAATATATTATGTCAATATTAAGGTAGGAAACTTATGTAGTAAAAAAGAGTTACAATTACATTAAAGAATAATGAAGCGAGAGGGGAGGGAGATGGACAAGGGTAATAAATAGTGGAGAAGAGTGGAGAATATAAGAAAAATATTCCTTGCAAGGCAAATGATCGATCCCTAAAAAATTAGACTCCTATGCGTCAATTTTAGAGACAACTTATAAGGTAGGTGCTTTGATATATATATAATCAGATATATGATTGACAAGTTTACCTTCTTTTTAGACCATAATCGTATCCAGTAAATTTAGGTTCAACTTAAGATAATGCCCATATATATAGAGAGAGAGAGAGAGAGAGAGAGAGAGAGAGAGAGAGAGAGAGAGATTGAATTGGCAACGTTTCCCTTGTACCGCAGGTTGTTACAAGATTTACAAGACCTTAAAGCCAAGACAAAGACAGTTAAAAAAACATTTACTTAGAGATATTCTTGTTCAATTTCTTTTGTCCGATATCATGAACAAGACACCACAGGCCTATACAAATTCTTGAGGCTGTGGGGGCGATCTCTCAAATATTCCCGCTCCTGAATTTACACCTTTTTGTTGCCCTCATATATTTAGCCGCTTCCACTCAACCAAACGTTGTAAAAAATTCATGACCTGAAAATAATAAGCAAGAGAAAAATCAGATCAGATTAAATCAAGCCAAAAAAAAAAAAAAAAAAACTCGAAGTGTAGGTAATGAACTGTGTAACTAAATTAAGGTGAATCGAATCATGTGACTCGTACTTGCCTCTTCAGGTTCTTGTAAAGAATAAGATGCATTGGTCTCCTTTGGGAATTTGGAGACAAGAATCCCAAAACCTTGTCCTCTCTCTCTCAGTATCTGTCCAAAAGAAAGGAGAAAGGGCCTTTTAGCCTCTTGGCAAGAATCATAACCATTAAAAGAAAAATAAAGAGAATTTGGGAAGGATTAAATGTTATCTTACCTTGAACGCATCCTCGTCGGTCCGATCATCGCCGATGTAAACAGGAAATACGTTGGTACAATTCGCAAACCCTTTTCATGAAAATTTGGTAAAATCGTTAGTAAAACTAATAATGTCGATCAAGACGACAAAACTTTTCAAAGTCTATCAAAGGACACTTCAAAAATTAAAAAAAGTAGTCTTGGATATATGTGGACTTACCAAGTGACTCCAATAAGAATTCAAGGGCCTTCCCTTTGTCCCACTTGATGGTTGGTCGGATTTCCAATACCTAGTATTATTGGAAAAATAACAAAGTGTTTTTTTTTTTAGTAAAAAGGCCAAAAAAAAAAAAAAAAAAAAGTGATTAGTTAAAACAGGTCTAAGCTAGACTAACCTTTCTTCCTTGAGTCAGTCTAAGCTTTGGGTACTCCTTGATCACAGATCTAACCTGCTGTGCCAATTCAGTCCATTCCTGCATATATTGAGAGGGGTCTTCTTATTTGTACTTCATTTGGGTTGTGCACATTTTTATATTACAAAATAAAGGGAAAGAAAAGAAGAGAAATAGTTACTATTTGCCGCATACCTTTTCATCAACGCGGCGGAAATGCACGGATACACAGAACTTATTGTTCTCCACCTTAGCTCCCGGTGTTGATTTAGTTTTCTCTACAAGTTCTTTGTATACCTGAGGATGAGAAAGTTCATCAGAACGCGAATTTTACTTATTGCTCGTATGGTCAGATACCTATACTCAGTGTAAATGATGAGATGTGCAGGAAACAGGACCAACCTCGTCGATCATCGGAAGAAATTCGCTCGCCGGTTGAAAGAGAACGGATTGATCACCCTGAGGAAAAAAATGGAGGTCAATTTCCAATTTGCCCCAATGGAAAATTGATTCAAGAACAAAGAAAAGGAGGGGAGGGAAAAATTGTTTCCATAGGGAAGCATATGAATAAGCAGTTCACACCTTCTTGTACTTAGAGCCTTTTGCTGGGCCTTTGATGTCCATGCCATGGCTTCCTGCGTAGTACAACTCGCCCAGCCGCACAAAACTGTACACCTGATAAAACAATCCATCCAACAATATCATAATCTGGAAAGTTTGGACCAATCGAGGTGACACTTGCGATTGGGCGTCGACAAGTCGATAGTGCACGTGCATGCAACGTGCATTGCAAATTCTCACATCCATGTCTCGCAGTTTGCCACAACCCGAATATTTTAATTTTTCAGGCCAATTAGAAAAATGGGAAGGAAAGGCTTGGAAATGTACCTTGTCTCTGCATCTTCCGCTCACTATAGCAGTAGGGAAGCACCTAGCGAGTTTTTTAACCGTGGCCCTCATCTGTGTGATATAAACAAACACCAAAGTTGATGAGCTTGTCAGCGAAAAATCGGATCGAATGGCTCGATTTGGTTAAAAAGGAGAGCGATGGGGGGAACCTTTTTGGACATGAAAGCTTGATCGGGGTCGTCGACTATCGGGGAAAGAGTCCCATCATAGTCCAGGAACATCACTATCTGTTTCCCTTGGGAGGCATCGATTATCTGCTCGAACATGTCCAGAGCCGAAGGATGGTGGAGCTGCTCTTGCGAAAGTCGACAAAAGAAGCTATAGTCAGATCGAGCCAAAGACCAGTCATGTAGAATCATAGTAGGAAAAAACGGAAAATTTCAGCGGCCGATCGCGCAACAGAGCACAGTCTGGCGAAGAACATTACTTCCAAAAATGGATGCAGATCTTGATTGATGAAAGCTTATTTTCTCAGGAAGAAAAGCTAATTTATCTCAAGAACAGTTGCTGAACAAAGGGAAAGAGCAAAAAGAGAAGTACTGGTCTACATGTTATAAAGCGATGAGGTCCACATGTTCTAGCTTGTGTTAGTGAGATTTTTTTCTAAAGAAACGAATGCTCTCGAAATTTCAATCCCCGCTTTTGTTTTTTAAGGTACCAGAGAACGAGAAAGAAAAAATGAAGTTGTGTTCTTGTCTCTCTAATGATTGAGAGCAAAACAAAAGTTGCGTTCTTGAGGCTCCACCACCACTTCTGCCGACCGAGGCCGTGACCGATGTGATATCAACTACGCGGCCGGCAGGCATCGGTGTGTGTTTTTTTTTTCCCGATCCTTCGAGAATAACAGCAAATAAACGAGGGAAAAAATCGAGGTTTCTCGTCTCGACCCTTTTTCGTTCGAAACCCGGAAACAACTCACCATCCAAGAACTGTTGCGGTCCTCGGTCAGAGAACGCGGGGGGGCCTTCACATGGGTCGGGGAAGAAGCTTTCATGGAGTCGACCCAGGAGCTGATCCTCTCGGCGCTATTGACCTCGAGGTTCTTGAGCAGCTTCCGCCTCGAGATCTTGATGAACCCGCCGGCGGGCGCGACGGGGGGCTTCTGCAGAGAGGCGGCGTACATTGACAAGGAGGCGGAGTACATATCCGGCGTCACCTCGACGCCGGAGCTGTTCCCGCCGCTGCCGGCCACATTCTGCTTGGTAATTCCCATAATGCCTTTTCTTTTTTCTACCATACACAAAAAAGAAAAAAGACCCCACCAAGCAAGTTCAGTTGGGATAGCCTTAAAAAATCGATGGAGAGACCCAAAAAGAGCTTTGCTTTTGATTCTACCTTTGTTGAAAGGACTTATAAAGAGTGGATGGTTTTGGACCCTTTGGAGAGCAAAGATTGCTCGATCAAGAGGGCCGGGAAGAGCAGCAGGAGCAAGCAGAACACACGAAGACTGAGCGAGAAAGAGAGAGAGAGAGCGCGCAGAGCAGAGCAGAGCGAGTTGTGGGGGGTGAGAGAGACAGAGGAAGTTGTGGTGGATTTATAGGTGGAAGGCGACGCTAACCGACGAGAGGCCAAGCCACCTTAGACACCACCCGTCCCCACCCCACCCCAACTCCTCAAAAAGTGGTGGGGCCCAGTGAAAGTAAGGGGGGCCCACAACTGGGGATAAAAAAAAAGGAGGGATAAAAAAGGGGGATAAAAAGGAAGAAGAAGAAGAAAAATCCTCATTGATGGGTAATGCCCACTATTTCCCGTGGGGAAGGGAACTTGTGGCCGTCTTCTTCTTCTTCTCCATTGACCATGTCCCGCCGTCTTCCGGCCACCGCTCCCTCCCTCCCTCCCCTCCGGACAGACTTTTTGCAAAATTGCCTAATGATTGTGATCGACTGTAAGAGATAATGTGTGGTGAATTTTGAGGGTCAATTAAGTTAGGCTAAATCATTTACTTAGTAAATCAATCTTATATAGTAGTCTCAATATCCATTAATGTCATGGTAACTTGTGTAAGAGATATACTATTATTAGTTATATCGTAATTCGTTTGTGTAGAAATCGCATGGCGGTTCTATGGTAATTCAGGGAGAATTCATTTCGTTTTGTTCTCTACAAGAATAAACCATTAGATTCGCTCTAAAAAAATATGAGCCATCAAATTTAAATGCTTGCGGAAGAAGTAGCCATTTTATAGTTTGCGATGTTTATCAAAGGCCTATAACATCTTGCTGTAAAGCGGTCCAGAACATCATAAAATATTTAAATTATATGATTTTTAAGGCTTATGGCGTTTCATGGGAATGATAAATATTATAAAAGATGTAATTGTTGTTGTTTTACTATGATGTTTCGCCACAAACCATTACGAAGGATCATAGATACTCGAATAGTGTTTTTTTTTTTTTTTTTTTTGTTAATAATGTATGACATCTAATAAAGGTTTATGATGTTTAAAACATCGTAAACATGTAAGTAATTTTTTTTCGTAAATATTTCATGACAATTTACAAAGGGTTTCGTCATAACCCAATGCGAAACGTCGTAAGCAAATGAATTGTGCTATTTTCAATATTTTACAGTGTTTTACAAAGACTAACGACGTTTTGTGGTAACGCATTTCAAAACATCGTAAATAATATACTGACTTTAATAGTTTACGACCAATTTATAAAGGCTTAAGATGTTTTGCTGTAACTCATTCCAAACATCTTAGATGTTGTGCTGTAGGCCGATTGAAGTTAAATATATAGACTGATTTAAATGTATACACTAGTTCAAAATAAAGTTTTTAATTGTAATTATATTGCAGTTAAAAAATTGGCAAATATTACTTTGGCAGTGTCAGTCTATATAAAGGAGATATATTACTTCAAAACCCTGTAAAAGACACAAAATGGTCATTTAAATTTAATCAAAGTACTAATCTAAATCTATCTAGAAGATTAGAACCACTGCCATTCATGAAGACAATTATGATTGCTATGAATTAACAAAAGTGTCCTCTTGTCAGCCCCAGAAAAAAACATGGTACTTCCCCCATTAAAATTTGGCATGTTGAAAGGATAATGACTTTCGTAAAAAACGATTCCATATGTAAGGAACTACTCTATTAGGATTTTCAAGTATTTTAACTCTACCACCACTCACTAGCCACCACTACCACCAAGTGGCCATGGTCTTAAGAGATTACCACCCCCCTAGCCACTTCAGCTGAAACCGGTCGCCACCTAACCAGAATAACCATTACCACCACCTTTGCTTGTGTCCGTTCCATATGGACCTAACTCTCACTTGTTTCATATATTTCAAAAAGGATACATTCTCTCTCTCAAGAGAGAGATGAGGTGCTAAGCAATAGTTGCAACCTCTTGATAATAGAGATTGCAGTTATTGTTGTCGACAACTAGGTTAACGGATCTCAAATCTCGGGGTCAGATGAGGTTGGCGATGTCGGATTTGGGCTAGCAATCTTAGGTTTGAGGTTGTGCCGTGGAAGAAGGCTGGGGAGGGGGGAGTGGTTTAAGATGGCGCATGCTGTGACATATCGAGACAACATCCTTAAAGTAGTTATAGTGATTTCTTTCTCGAAAAGGACAAATGAAGAAAAGGAAAAAGGAAAGAAAAAGAGTGAGCGAAATAGGGTGCGTTTGGTAACGTTTCGTTTAAAAATTATTCCAGGAAACGAGAAATAAAAAAAGTGTTTTTGTTCCCTAGGAACAATTTTTGAACAAAAAAACGAGTTTGATAAACTTGTTCCAGGAATAAAAAATGAACAGAAACACGTTTGGTAAATTTATATAAATTTTTTATTTTTTTAAATTTTTTAAATTTTTATTTTATTTTTTCTATTTTCTTTCTTATTTTTTAATTTATTTTTCCTTTTTCTTTTTTTTTTTTTTCTTCTTTTGGCCGGCCTTGGCCATGGCTAGCAACCGGCCGACGAGGGCCGGCGGCCTCGCCGGATCTGGGCGAGATCGAGCTCGCCCGGCCCTAGTGCGAGTCGGCCTCGCCGGGGCGGCGATGCTCGGCCGCGCGGGGCCGCGACGCTCCGGCGAGGTAGCTGGCCCTCGACGGCGTTGCCGACCCTCGACGGCCGGTCGCCGGCCATGGCCGAGGCCGGCGACCGGCCAAAGAAAAAAAAGAAAGAAAAAGAAGAAGAAAAGAAAAGAAAAAGAGAGAAGTGTTTCTAAATTTTGTTTGAAACAAGAAATAACTTTTTTTTTCTTGTTTCTACGTTCCAAATGTGTTTACGGAAACAAAAAATAGTTTTGGAACAAAACGCAAACAAACGCGTTTATTCCTTTTTTTGTTCCCGGAACAAAAAAACATAAATTTTTGTTCCTGGGAACGAAAACAAGTTGCAAATAAACAGGCCCATAGATTTCGACCGTCTAAAATACCCACAGAGTAAAATGTCAATTTTTCCCGGGAATGACTGCACACAAAAGATCCTCAACCCTTTTAGGGAAAAAAAGAGAGAAGAAAAGCTAGTTGTGTTGGTGGACAATTCAATCGATAAATATTTTTTTAAAGATTCTTCCTGTATAAAATGTCCCAAATATAAACGAACAACTATCATATTTTCTTCTCGAATCTAACAAAAAGTACAATCCGAGACTTTGTTATTATAGAAGAGGCAAAGGCAATAATGGGGAAACTGTGAAGCTTTCTAAAACAGAGGACACTCAGAGGTTTTGGGATTGCTCTTCCTTAAAACGGATGTCAATTGGATTTATGGACTCCAAAACCCACACTCACAAGTGGTTTTGAGCGCCAAAGCTAACATGAGGTTCCTAATTATAGTAAATGGTCCCCTTAATCTTGCAGGCCTCTAAAAACGCCCCCTGTAAGATCAAGTAAAACAGCAGCAATGCAACCAAACCCCGGACATAGCAGGCAAAACCAGCTGCGGTTTTATATACTCTTTCCCATTGTTAATTAGTTAAATTTACCAACTTTAAAAATTTAATAATCAACACCATCCTTTTGCGCCTAGTTCAATATGCATGTCCCTCAATTAAGATCTGATATATGCGAGTGTTCAAAAAGGATCTCAGAACGTGCCTTAAGCACACTATCCTCAATGGCCAAGTGTCCAACGTCCTTGTAAAAAATTGCAACTAGCCAGGGAATTTATGACTTTTTTCATGGGTCAAATCCCACCATATATGAGGAATATGAAATTGTTGTTCCCGGGTACTGTTTCAATGTGCGGCTACAGAAAAAAAAGATGAAAGACTCCCTCTTCCTCTCCAAACCTCTCTTCATCTCTTCCACTTCCGGAGGGGAGGGATTTGACCTAAATCTCTCCCTCCCCTCCTAGTTCCTTTTCCTTTTGTTTCTTTCCTTACCCTCCCAATCTAATTTTGAATTTGAGAGTTTTGCTCTTCCAATATTATATCTAAGAGCTTTTCTTTTCGATTTAATTCTAGATTTTGGAGTTTTAATAAA
Organism: Eucalyptus virginea; assembly: GCA_014182375.1. NCBI lineage: Eukaryota > Viridiplantae > Streptophyta > Magnoliopsida > Myrtales > Myrtaceae > Eucalyptus > Eucalyptus virginea. The sequence goes on from CM024522.1 coordinate 7,024,860, forward strand.
TAAATACTCTGTCTCCAGTTTCAATAATGTTCACAACAACTTTGACGTCAAATCTCCATTTGTTTTAATTCAAAATTTTGGCACTTCACATTGACTTCAAGATTTGTTCCCACATGTGTTAGATATGAATCTTTTTTCAACATGGTTATGTTGTCTCCATATGGTGATGGTATTGGAAACATTGATCCTAGGCACACTGCCCAAAGACAAAAGTATAATTATGGATATAGATCTCGGTATGTGCTTATCATTGATGTGCTATGCGATTTGTTGATTGGCCGCTGATCCTTTCACTTAGATGTAGTCCCAAATCTGTTTTTGAAGGATGAGCCTGTTATTATCTTTGATGATCAAGCTCTAATGAAACGCCTTGAATTCTGGTTTTTTGTTTGTTTTGGAGTTCTATGAGCTTGTTTTGTTGTCATAATTTTTTAGATTCCCTTTCATGTATCATTTTAGTAATGAATGGAAAAAAATTTTTTGACCAAAAAAAATCATTCACCACATGAAATCAACACCACTCATGGTCAAATAAGGGTAACTTATGAGTGATATAGACATATAAATAATTGCTCCATACTTTTTAAATAATAGCCGCAAGATAGCTCCTGCCCAAATTTGAGTCAAAAAGGGCATACATTTTGTGGATGGTGTAAATGGATGATTTTCATAAATATTAACCTAATGAGAGATGAACATATGTCACCTACTCACGCATGGCTGCGTTGGTGGGGGCGTTCTTCTCTGGTATATCCGGACCAAGAGGTTAGGAGTTCGAACTCCCAATGTATGCTCCGTGATTTAAGTGGGGGCTCCGGTGGTAGGTTGTTGAGCCAATCTTCCTTCAAGTATAGTCGGTGCTGCGCTCCCGTAAGGTGAGTTAGGCTGGATCCTCGACATAAAAAAAAAAAAAAAAAAAACGTCTTAGAAACAATCTGGTCCATTTATCTAGGGCTCATACTTGGTCAACTGCGTTACGTGGACGAGCAAGTCACGTTCACGTGCAGCAATTTTTCCCTCCAGGACTCTTGAAGACTCCAAGCTAGTACCACACACTGTCTGAAGTAACGTCTTTCTGCAGAACTGGTACAGAACTCAGGAGCTTTGACACGTGTAATTTACCTAGAATTTTCTACACCGGGACAATTTGTTCTTTCTCTTTCCAATCGAGTGTGAAGCAGCCACTTGTCCCCTAGTATATAGGGCTTGATGTGCATCTCACATAAGACAACACGAGAAGAGTTTTCATTGGGCGAGAAATCAGTCCAAGACAGCCTTTGGCATGTTTGTGGTCAGAATCAGCTGTTTTCCTTTGTCATGAGTTATTTTGGTACAAAACTGGAATGCAGGGTCCTATTACCTGTGGCTATGAAGCACCATGTATGGACATAAACAAATGCTTTCAGTTCCTGTGATGCCCATATTAATTAGGCCAGCTCCGGCTATCTTTTGTCGCCAACAGTAAAAAGTGGGAAGAGAACGACGGAGAGAGCCTTAGGCTCAGACCTAGACACGGAGCCGGTGAATGGTGAAATAATTGAAGACCTTGGGTTGAGAAAGGAAGGACAAATTCATGTTTACGTCCTTTGTTCCATTCTCTGTATCTGGCCATGAACTTAGAATAATTGATGGAATCATAACAGACATTGGGATGAATAAAACTTCATAATTGTTCCTTTTCTTTTTCCGTATTATATTCCTTTTGTTCTAAGGTGGAAACCACATTCCAAGTCTTGCGTGTGAAGGAGAACCAGAAAGGACGGTCATAATCGTTGTCATTTTGCATTCTAGTGCAGCTTTTAATGCTATAGAAACCCTAAAAACTAAAGAGAAAGAATTTGAAACGATTTATTGAAATGCAACGACTTGCACAGCAAGAATGCTAATGAGAAAGATTCCTTGGGGTTGGGGGGGGTGGGGGCGGTGGAGAGAGGGGGAGAGAGGGGGAGAGGATGGTTCTTGAGCACGTTGTTCTCATTCACTCTGAATCAGTCATTCTTGTCTTTGAAGTGCGATCGTTCCTCGAAAGAAAATAAACAATGTTAGAAATAGTTAGAAATAGTTAGTCGGGTCTCTGCGCCCATTTTTCTAAATTAAGCAAAAAATATTATAAGCACTTGATATTTGGTGATCGGTTTGATTGGACGAGGATGTCTTGCTCGGCAAGCACTCTGAGATTTATTGAAGTAAGGACCTGCAAAGAATTTGAGTCTGTTATGGCTCATGGGATTCTTCTTATTTTATTGCTTTAGCGTTGGAAATTGTGGACTCCGACATCATATAGTTCTCATGTTCTTGGGAAATTTTCACATGCAGAGGTGTACTTTTTGAAACTCCTTGTCAGCCGGGTGTCTTTCGGTACTTACTGATTAGTTTTTGAGTTTAAGAGTCTCTGAGATCTTTCGTTTCATACTACAAGAGTCAAAAACAGGAAGTCTTGGCGTGCAGAGAGGGTAGGCGACTCCTGGGTTTCGCAACGAGGCAAGAACCAAACATATGTGAAAAGCGAACAAAAAGTACTGAAGAAACCCTAATTTCTTAAGTAGTGAAAAGTAATCATCCCGTGTTCTTCGGCTGAAACCACGCTTCTGATTTTGCTTTTTCAGGTTCTGTCTGTTTTGTGTCTTCGAATGTGACATATACGACCAAAAAGCAATTGCCAATTTCAGAGAATGTAGATCTGTTTTTCTATTTCTGTGTTCAGCTATATGTTCAGCCACATGATTTTGCCTTTACTTGGAATCACTCTAGCCCTCAAGGAAGCTTTCGGGGATTTAAATAGAGCATGATCGCATAGCATAAGCAAATGTTGAGACAGGTAATATTAATATTTCACATCAAAAAGCATCACCTTGACAAATTGTAAATGCTAATGCTAGTTCTTGACTCAGTATGGCTCTAGAAACCACTAAGATGAGTATATTTTATGGAAGATGAATAATTTGGTAAATATTTCCTTGTAAAAGATTGCTTGTATCACTTGTGAATGAACGCAAACTATTTTTGTCGTCTATGAATTGTTATCAATAATTTCATCGACAAATTAACGATGCAAGTGACAATTTTTTAAAATAACATTTTTCAAAAATTTATTTTTCATGAAATAAACCGGGCCACATCTACAGAGAATTCGAAGCAGAAGCCTAGTATTATAGTAATGATATTTTAGTATTCAAGATATATGATTGGAAATTAGACACTTGAACGTCTTGAAGAAAATAACCCTTAAAAATTTGTATCTGGGAAAACAAAGTAGCACGCAATTCTATAATTAATTGTTTGACAAAGACAAGTCCTCTAGAAATGATCTTTATCAGTTTCCACCAGTAGGCAAAGGCTTTTTGGTCAAGTCAAATCCATTCTCGTCGTTTTGCCCTCTTTGCCTCTCTGCCTTTATGGCTTAGTTGAAAGCATCGTAAGTCTAGCATAGTTGGAGTTCGACCATGTCGAGAACTTAAAATCAATGGCCTGATGTTATAGGGTGCACTTTACTGAAAAGTTCATGATAAAAAAAAAATTTACAAAAATTATTTTCTAGAAAAATGATCAGTTTTAATTTGTTCAGTGATTTAGGGTAAATGATTTTATTTTTATTAGAAAAGGAAAGTCGTTTTACTTTAATTTAAGTTTATCATTTTCCGTTTGCCGAAAATGTTTTCCATAGATCAATTGGTTTTTGTCATCTAAATGCTAGAGAATTAGAAAATAATTTCATAAAAACAATTGCCTTTAAAACAATACACCCTCAGTTTGCTCTTTTGGCTCACCAAGTACCATAGAAACATAAGATGCTAAATTTGGTCGTACTCTTCCATGGCCAACTTCTCCTGTTTGATGTTAGGTGACTCGTGAAATGAGTGGCATATAATTTTCAAGCAGAAGCTTGTTTTCAAGTTGCTTCTATCATACTATTCCACCATTTGATCCATGCTTCGATTTGGACGTCTGTACCATCCTAGTAATGGATGATTCTTTTGATGTGAAGCCAATCGAGTAACTCTTCTACATGCATCTAGCCTTTGATAGCCATCGTCTCAACCTTTGTGTTTCAAAATTAAGTGATTGAACCAAAAAAAAAAAAAACCAAAATAAGAAAATAATTCAGATACCAGATTTACGTGATTTAGTTGGTAGGACCTACTCAATGGGAAAAGCAATACTAGATAAATCTAGTGATAAATTAGAGCAACCACATTCAAGTCATTTCAATGCTTTCATTATTTTCCAACTCCGGTTACACCCAATAATCTCATATAATGTTTAACCTTTACAATTCTTGCGAAGCAATGTCTCAATCTCACAAAAGAATTCACAATTTTTATCCGAAAGAATTTTTTAGTTTCAACACTCAGAATTGCTTTTTGGTGTAGTTCACAAAGAAACATCCTTTTTTGAATGCTCTTCACAGAGAAGTCTCACTTCTCATGTAGAAAAGAATTGAATACAAAATAACTAATCTACTCAAACCAAAAACCTACTTAGATTGGGTTTCTTTATGGACTCAAACTCAAAATATATTTTCGACAATCTTCATGTCGCCTAGATTTTTTTAGTCAAGTTGCAGTTGCTTTTTTGGAGTTCGAGCTTCGTTGCTACTCTTTCTCAACCTTTCATGGGCTCTGTATCCGTAAACATCTTCCAAATCTAAGACACATTTGAACATTGTCATAATTGTATACCTCATCAAGATACAACTCCACTTATACCTTTAGCTTCTCCATAAGAATTAACATACACAACCTCCTCTATCGTAGATAAAGAAAAATCTTCGTTGCATCCATTCTATGAGGAGATCGAACATACACCTTGTCTTCAGTGGCTACAATAACTATTGTTTCTATAGGTTCCACTTCACTACTAGTATTGTTATTGTGCTAACATCCACTACCTCAAGAGTTTTTGGTTGCAACTCCACTTTGAGATCCATGTAAACATTGCCATAAACACTCCTACCGAAAAAAAAAAAAAAAAAAAAAAAAAACTGGAGACTTGCCAAATGTAATATCTCTGTCGATAATAGGTGAACTTAGTTCTAGGCATCATAATTGATAACCTCGCTCACGCTAGTGCATAGCCTAAGAATATGGACTTTTTCCCTCCCATTGAGTTTAACATCACTCACTCAATAATAACATGGACAACCAAATACTCTAAGAACAAGATAATCAATAATGTTTCCACAGCCCATTTCTTTGGGAGTCTAGCTTCCAATTTTAATTAATGGGGATCTAGTCACTAGGTTGCTTGCTGTCCTAAACACATCTACAAGGAATTTCCTAATCATACCAACATTAAAGAGAATTTTATTGAATATCTCTAATAATGTCCTACTTTCAACTCTACAACTTATTGTGGTTCACTAGCACTAACATAGTATCATATCATGCCACCCTTCATTTTAGAATTTTTAAAATAGTTTTGAATTGAACTCCATCTCACTATCAATTTGTACATGCTCGAGTGTTTCACCAGTCTCGTTTTTTGGTCAAAAATCTTAGCTTTCTGATATTGACAAAATCTTAGCACAATTTTTTAAGTTCTCCTAAAGTAATCATGTGTTATTGTTAGCACGAATCTAGCACTCTTTCTCAAAGGAAATCACAACTTCTCTATGAACATTTGAGTGAGTTAACTCAACAATTTCCATGGTTTCTATAACATTCATACTAAATTGCACTTTCTGCTATTTACATAAGTCAAAACACATGCACACATTTAGTTCCGCATAACCCCATAATAGATTCCTTTTAATCAAAACCTCCAAGCTTCTTTTTTCAGTGTGTCCTAAGTGCATATACCACAATTTAGACTCTCAAATAGTTGTGTCTAACGTCCCCATGACAAAATCCATCACTTGTTCCCATTGAAGGTCATAAAAGCCACTATACTTGATTTCTCTTATTATCACAAAGGCACTTCGAATAACATTTAGAATTCCACCTTTTGAAGAATGCCACATTTTGAAGAATATCGACACCTAGTTGAACCCTAGGTACTTAAAGAAATCGGGTTTTTCTTCAATTCTGGAAAGGCCTCTCACACCAGTTAATGACATCACAATGGCATCATGCATTCCGCTCTTGACATCACATCCACAACATCACACTCAGCATTATTCCCGAGCTATGCGGTTCCACTATTTGTGCACTGATAAATAGTAAACTAGTTTCTATTTGGCGTAGCATGAAATAAACAATTGGAATCTATAATCCATCCATCAAATAATGAATCATCAGTGACAGACAAGACACAATTATAGTAATCTAAGACACCATTAGCAATTGAAGTAATAGTAGTAAGAGACTCAACTCTAATTCCCTTATGTTTCTCATACTTCAGCTCAAGGCACTCCCTTTTAAGATGCCCTCTATTGCCACAACTTCAACATATCACACCACTAGTTTGATACTAATTGCATCTATTCGAGTTTGCACTACTCTTGTTAATACTAGTACTAGTTCTTCATCTTCCCTCACCTACTGAAATTGTAGATAGTTGTTCACCAAATTCTCTTCTATGGATGTCTGTACTTAGAATCGGATTGCAACCTCATAAAATGTCAAGTTTCTTGACCTAGAGGAATTAGCAACAACAATTACCGTATTCTACTGATTAGATAATAAGGATAATAGGATCAAAGCACACACCCTCATCATTAAAGTCAATCTCAACTAAAGTCAATTGGAACCACATTAAATTTATTGATATGCTCAATAGTAGACAAACCTTTACCCATCTTTAAGTGAAATTGACAACCTATCAAGTAGACCTTTTTGATTGTAGAGGGCTTCTTGTATATATTCGACATAGCATTCATTAGTCCTATAGTAGTCTTCTCTTTTATAGGGTTAGAACATGATGTTATGAGCCAACATCAACTGAATAACACCCAAGGCCTATCCCTCCAACAATTCTTAATCAGATTGCTTCATCAATTCTAGCTTCTTCCTAGATAGAGGTATATATAGATTCCTATGGTTGAGATAATTCTTAATTCACATCGTCGAGAAGCCAAAATCCTTCCTATCATATTCATTGATCTTCACTTTTCCTACTACTGTCGCCATTGACTCGCTTGAACTCGGTCAAGCCTAGTTTTGATAATTATCGTGAAAAAAGTGATTGAATTATGAAATTGACAGACAAAGAAAATAAATTGGATACTAGATTTATATGGTTCAGTTGGTGGGACCTACTCCACGAGAAGAACAAATTAGGTTTCCAATAGATTAAGCAATAATGTAGAGATTACAACCACATTTGAATTACTCTAATACTCTTCCTCTACCCCATTTCCACCCAATAATCTCACACACTCTTTAGCTCTCATTGTTCATCGCGAAACAATCTCTTAGTATCTTAAAAGGAATTGACAAATCTTGCCCACAAGATTTAATTGGTTTCAACATTCTCGATTGCTTTATGGCATAAATCATGAAAAAATAGCCTCTTTTGGATGCTCAAACTTGAGAAATATTTTTACAATTCAAATAAAATTCATTCATTTGTTGATGACGATGTAGAGTCTCTCCATTGGATGTGTTGAATGGTCATCAGGGAAAGAAATGCCAACTAAATTATGATAATTGTGCTTACACTATGAGTGCATCAACATTTGGTCCATGCATGTTGATGATAATTGTAGCATAGGCCATAATGTTGGAGAGATTGAATTTTTTAGAGAGGCTATAGACAAGATAAAGGGAATGTTTATACCAAAACAATCTAACTTATCATAAATGGAACATATTGTTATTGATACTTGCTATCTACAAATCTACCATAGTATACACGATATGTAGCTCATCACTCAATAAAATTCTCTAAAGAGATACAAGGATAGGGGAAAAAAAAGAAAAAAAAAAGAAATTCTATCAAGACTTTACAAGAAATTTGTATGCAATAGTTTTGTTGCCTTAGTTGAGATAAGGTGATGAAACCTAGTTTTGTTGCTTTAAGTGCCAAATGCAACAAAATTGAATTTCCTAAGATTTGCCCTCTAATTGAGCACTTTGGAAAGGCTTGACCTTGCGACAATCTCGTGAATTTGTTGGCAAAACATTCCCATGGAATTTGGATGATTTCAAGACTATCCTTGGTACTAATATCTACTATGACAAGTGTAGATGGTGAATTAATTTTGTAGATGTCAATGGTTCCTTTGTATCAACAAAGATGAGAAATTAGGTTGTCATCGCTAGGTGATCAAGCATTAATGTGAGTGGTATCTCTTAGTGACTTGGAAGGACTAGAGTCAAATTAGTGTTCTCGAAAGTCTTTGGGTATTGCATCCTATCATCACATGTCATTTCATTAATATCATCAACCAACTAGGCAACAATCTGCATGTGTTGATAATTAGTTTCAAAGGGAGAATGATACTAGAAGTGTCAAAAGTTGTGTACGACACGCTCACTTTAGTATCAAAAGTTTTCATTGACTTATTTAAGTGTCAAATTAGAGAAAAAACGATCATTTAAGTTCTTTCGACGAGAAATTCAGACCGGAGAATGGCTTTTATAATTTAAATTTTTATCTAAGGTGACATCTTTTTGGCACCAAAGTGATCACTATTTCATTGAGATTGGCATTGAAGTGATCATTTTTTTAACAACGACTGTTATTGAAGTAATCATTTTTAACGACTAGTATTGAAGCGATTAATTTTTAACCTACTACAAGATGCCATCTAGGGGTTATAAGCTGATTGAGCATGCTAATGAGCCATTTAAGATTAAGAAATTAATAAAATATGACAATGTCGAATTTTCGATGACCTAGATTGGTGTCGGCACTTAAGTGATCATTTAAAAAAAAAATGGTACTTAAATGATTCGAAAAAAAAAACTTCTAACATTAAAGTGAGCACTGTACACAATTTCGACACTTCTAGTGTCCTTCTACCTTATTTTAGATTTATTGATGATGAGTTACCACTGATGATGGTAAGGTACACGTACGAAGATAACCATTAATAGTATAGAAAATAGCCATTACAAGACTGGGTGCCATAGTTGAAAAACCAAAAAAGTTATTAGAAAAGCAGTTAATAAGTTTTTGCCTTAGTGAAGTGACAGTTGTAGTTGACTCCATGTCAGGAAACTTGCGAAAGTTAGAAGAAACAATTTTATGGGTAACCTTGACTTTAGCATATGTCTCCGCCCACTCTCAAACGGCCAACTGAGTCTTCTTGGAGGTCTCCAATGATTAAATTGAAGACTTCTATAAATAAGGATTAGCAAAACTTAGAAGAGGTTGGACATGAGATATACTGCAATTGTGCTTTGAGCTACAAATCCTCTTTGTTCTTCATTTGATATTTCTCTATAAAGGTTTAGCATTGTAATGATAGATAATCAAGTGTATAGGTATAAGTACAATCATTATGCTTGGATAGTGTAATCTATCTTGTGAAAGGAACAACACTTGCTAGTACCACCGCCTGCGATGGCCTAACTGGATAAGAGCTCCCATGATGTCTACCCAGGATGGAGGAGTTCAAATCCCGCAGGATGCATAGGATCTTAAGCGCAACGTCGGGGTGGTGGGTCCTCCGCTAGCGTCGCCCCAGGGTTTACCCGCTGGCTGCCATCTGTACGAGGTTCCCTGGGTAAAAAAAAAAAAAAAACTTGCTAGTTGTAATTTGCAATTATGATTACTAGTGGAATCTTGCCATTGTTAAGACTGTTAGCTGAAGAGTGGACGTAGGTTTTGAGATAAAACCGAACCACTATAAATTATTGTGTGATCTATCCTCCTTGTTCATCATTTGTTATATTTGTTTACAATCATCAAACAAGTTGATCAACATCTCACATAATTTGGCTTGCTGATTGTTGTGTCATTCCACAAAGGATTTTTAGTATCTTCATTCAACCTATTCAACTATCTCTTCTAGGTTGTACTATTAATCTTAGCAGAATGTATTTAGACTTGTACTCATAGAGAAATCCACTTTAAATTTGGAGAGTATATTGTGTACAATCATTCAAGTGTTTCTCAACCCAAATTATACCCAAAGCAAACTCACAAGTACATATATACATATATATACATATATATTTATATGTATCCAAAATAGGAAGCCTGTTTTAGAAAGCTTACTTAAACTAGGAAATCTACTCAAACTCAAGAAATATCATCAATAATCTCACCCTGGCTCAATCTTTGAATCAAGTTATAGTACTTATTATCCATATTGCCTCTCTCCATGCCCCGATGGACACTCAACTATCACAAATGTCTACCTAGGCTTGTTTAAAGGAATGAACTCAAGCCACATGTCCATAGAATTATCATCACAATAAGCTTCTTCAAGATTACATCCTCCGTTGACATTCCAAATCTGATGCAGTATATTCAATCATAAATGAATTCAATTCTCGAGTAATACCTCTAACTTTAACTGCACACTACATTGACCTAATATACCATGTCAACATCACTAACACCACCCCACTTCTTTAGCTACTTCCGTTGTTACCATTTTAATCTCTACTTTTGTTGTAGACATAATTACAATAATAAAAATTCCAAGCAATGATTAGATAAACAAAAACTTCAAATCAATTGTAGAAACCCTAATCTTATCTCCGAACTAATTGTTATAAACATAATGTGGAAGACAACGGATCTTGCTATTCAAGTCAAACTCGAAAAGAACAAACTACCATAGAAATCAATGAGGAATGATAAAGAATACTAGAGATTTACATGGCTCAGTCAAAATGTCGGTACCTACTCCATCAAGAGAACTAGCCATCAAGAAATCCACTGTAAGTCTGGAGAGTATAGAGTTTATAATCGTTAAGGTATTTCCTAACCCCCGATTATATATAAAGCAAACTCACAAATGTAATATCACTATCTCTCATAAAGAATTCACTTAGATTACTCACAAAGAAAATTTGATGCTCCTCATTTTATCCTAGTGATTCTAAAATTAGAGTATAATTTTATCTTGTATATAATATACATATCCAAAATAGAAAATTCCTTTTAGGACATCTACTCAAATTAGAAAGTTCACTCAGACTTGAGACATATTCTTAACACAAGCAATGCTAAATCCTTACCCTATTTTTTTTATTGAAAGATATCTCATCTCGCGAAACAATATAAATGATATGATTTCAAGAAAAAAAAATGGATGCTTTGATTTGATTAACAAATGATTAGGGCACATCATTTAGCAAATAAGGTTTCGTAGACTTTCCTAGTACATGAGAATCCATCAAAGCAAAAATATGTATAATTGGCGTTTTACTAAAATTTGTAAGTCATATAATAGATATGCCTAATGGCATGGAATGCCGAATCTATACTCTCTTTCTCATGTTCTAACTTCAGTGCCTATCTTCGGTCTTAAAGTAGGTGTATGCCTATTAAAGAGTAGCTATTTAATGTTGCTGTCCTGGATAAAGAAACTAAGGGGAAAAAAAAAACATTAACTATTGTTATGTAATGGTGCTGACGTGTCATTAACCTTAGTTAGTTTATACTCTCGCAATCGAATTATTTTACACCAATATTGAAGTCAACAGTCTGGGTTAAAAGAATTCCCCCGTCATCGGATTTTGAAACATTGGTTCCACATGACACGAAAACCATAAGGCTGTCGGAAACTATAAAATTTCCTAAATTAGGTGTTTTAACAAGCCCCTTTGAGGCATTAGGTAACACAATCCTTTCAATTAATTGAGGTTTATCGAAGCAAGTAACCTGTGGAGCTGCACCATTAATTGATGCCATACCCAAGAACTAAATGTGTAGGTGGAGACCTCACCGCCGGGCCTTGACATTCCCTTCATTAATGTTTTAGCTCGGGGACCACCCTAGTAAGACCGCCCTAGGGGATTTAATTAGGTGCACTGTCCCTGTCTCTGATTTGGTGCATGAACCCTCCGACATACACCGCAAGATTTTCGCAACAATGGAAAATCAGATGTAAGAATTTAATTGGTCCGCCTCCCGACATCCATGCAGATTCCACACATCACTTAAAAAAATGCCTCAAAGAATTGTTTGAACGATAACTTGTGTGAGAAGTAAATCATAAATCATGCCAATTTCTCTAGTGTGTTGACACAGAAATCACTGCGAAAAGCAAGCTATCAAACAACAATAAACAAACCAAGAAAATAGATAGGATACCAAATATATGTGATTTGGTCATGACCACACTATGGAGAGAGCAACACATGGTCAAGTTATAGTAATGCGACGGATATTACAACCACATCCGAGTCACTCAAACATTCTTAGTGTTTTCCAACTCTTAATTATACTAAATAACTCATAAAATGTTTAGTACTCTCATCTCATGATACAATATCTCAAAAAAACGAAAGAATACACAAATCTTACAAGAAGATTTATTGCCTTCAAAACACTTATAATTTCTTTATGATGTAATTCATGAGGATGTTGAGCAATTAATTGTTACGGCCAAAAACTCCATTTTCTAATTTGGCAAAAACCAAAACTTACCTCTTATATTTGCAATATTTGGATCTAAAATACAAAACTCATTTGAGGAAAACCACTTAAATTAGGAACGCGCTCAAATAAAGAAACTTATTTGGATCGCATTTCCTTTATAAGCTCATATTTGATATTATTCTCAACTAAATTTTACAAGTATAGAATGTGATAATTTATTCTATTACTTCTTTTGATGACAAGACTTAAATCATGTCGGTATAATAATAAAAAAAAAATAGGGAATGAATTCACAGAGTATAAAATCAGAGTTTCAGGGTACATATATGTAAAGAATGAAATGAGCCATTGTGGAACTTGCTACAACAAAGAATAATCTTAATTACCAAAAAAATCCTAAATTTATTGCACTCATGCCAATTTAATTCTAAATCTTTCAATTTGACTAATTTAGTCCAAATTTTTTGACTATTTGCCAATTCATCCTAAATATTTCAATTATACCAATTTAGTCCTACACATTTTGATACTATGCCAATTTAGTCATTCTAACTAATTTTGGTCAGAAATTGTGAACATCTTGGTCAAGTTAGTGCCGATCGTTGTACATGATAAGACTAACACTAATGTGGACAATTTCTAGGGCATCGGCATAGATTATCCTTGTTGCTCACAAGCAAGGGTCGGCAACCTTTGCTCATGTCGAGGAGAGAGCTACGATGCCCTTACCCAAATTAGATAAGGGCATCACGGCCCTCGCCCATACTAGGCAAGGGTCGCTGGCCCTTGCCAACCTAGGGTTAGGAAAAGAAAAAGAAAGAAAACAATAAAAAATATATAAAAAAAATCTATCTCAACACCAACTATGCTATGTAGGATGAGTAGCGCTAATTAGATCATCACATTAGCAATTTTGGCTTAAATTGGCCGAAAGGACTAAATTGGCTGATCATCAAAAAATTTAGGATTAAATTAGCATAATTGAAAGGTTTAGAATTAATGTGGCAAATAGTCAAAAGATTTGGACTAAATTTACATAGTTGAAAGGTTTAGGATTGAATTGAGAAATTGTCAAAAGGTTGAAATGTTTTAGAATTGAATTGGCACAAATATAATAAATTTATAACTTTTTGGGTAATTTTCCCACAAAGAATCATGCCCAATGCGATCTTAAGTAAACTCTGCAACAAACTTTGCACTAATGACTTTCCGAGGAGAGGAATAGGAAGGCAATTGAGTTGACACAATTCAGTGCTCAAGTTCGACTCACATTTACTCGATTTGAATATTCAAGGCTTGCTACTCATATCGAACTCGATTGATTCAAGATTGAACTCGAGTTGACTCTATGAGTCAATAGATTTCAATTAAAAACCTTCAAATGGAGTTGGATTTAAAAAAATTCACTATAATTGAAATTTTAATAGTTTTATGTATTTAGTTGTGTTTATTGATGTTTATATAATATAAATATAATTATTCAGTTACTTGATTGCACTCGCAAGTTACTTAGTCAAGTTTTTTCAAGTTTGAGCTTTAATAAAATTAAGTACTTGTGTTAATCAAACTAGAAAAGAATTAATCCAGTCGAGTGGCTAATGAGTAGCCTTACTTACTCTATTTTTTGGAGTAGGTACAAGTGCATGGGTAACGATACAACTCGATCCACATGAACAAAATTTCCAAAAGGAATACTGAAAGTGATGCTCATTTGATGGTGAAACTAATGTAAGAATCACTTCACCAGTCTTCTCCTAACAATAAGGTGTCACAATATTGCCCCATTTAAAGTATTGATGTCCTCTTCAATGTTGGCCCTCAAGCTGAGAACCACACTAGGGGCATGTCCAATGATAGATTTTGTCCTCATATATTCAAGAGGTAGCTCTAATAATTTCACACTTTACCCAAATGCGCTCGTGAGGCAATTGTGGTTGCATTGCATATGATCCAATGTGGCACTATTCAGCATTTTTGGCTAGTAGTGGCGCTCTCGTGCAATTAGCAATGATACCATCCAACTGATGTGGAATGATGAGAATTTAAAGAAATTATTTCATACAGAGAACACTTTCTCAATCTTCTCACATCTAATGTGAGACTTTAGGTGCCAACATCTCTCTTCAAAAGTAAACCAACTCACCTAACTGACCAAAACTGTGGGCAATCTCTACCTAATTCAGGTTCTTTTTATCACCTTAGATGCTAGAATCAAACCATCAATTCAGAACTTATCCCCACATCTCGGATGCTCTCCTGGACTGTGTGTTTTGTAATCAAACGATGGAAGAACGAGTGGTCAAATGGTAATTCGCGACAAGCCTTTTGCCGCCTGACCAACACCGCACCTCCACGAATCTCCAGTAGAATCCTCGAGCGACGTGTCGGGGTTAAACCACCGGCTGTCTGACGACGCAGCACAGCGGCCACGCACGTTGTCGTACCAAAAAGGGAGGCGACACCACACGTGCGGGCCGAGATGCGTACTTTGTGCTGACGGGGACACGTGGCGCGCGGTGGTGCCACGTCCGGCGATCCGTGGGGCCCGAGATCGACCAGATGCTTGCGAAGCAGGCCACAACGGTGGTCGGCGGAATCTGGGATGGAAAGAGGCCCTCTCGCATGTGAGAACCAGAGAATCCCTACAAAAGTGCTTTTTCGTGCGTTGTTGCCTCCCAAGTTCCTTTAGAATAATTAAATTTACTGTTTCAAATTATTCTTATTAACCAGTATTTTTCAAAACAATTAATAAATATGATTAACAAGTAACGTCTTGATCATTAAAGGTTAATTCTACATAGGTGAAAGGTGTCATTTATTATAGGATACACTATTTCATAAAGCAAACCCGTTTGTACTCACGAAAGAAATTAATAACTCTTCGAGAGTTCGAACAAGGTCAATTTTGTGGTGAGAAGTAAAGATAGATATGAGTCAAGCTACTTGCAAGCTACTTGAGGTTGAGTGTCTGACTCACATAGAACTAAGCTTGATTCTTTTCGAGTTCGAGCAGGATATTAATAGCTTCAGTACTCGATCAAATTGAACTCGAAATACTAGACTTGAGTGGCTCGAGCGCCTAATTAAGTACATGCCTTTAAATAGAGTAATCAGGTTTGCACATGCAGTTCAATATGTAAGTTTATTAACTCAATGATTTTAGTAGACTTTTATAAATCAACCTCGATTGTAAGCTCAAGATCGAGTTTAAAATTCGTTCTTTACCTAAAGTCTTTTGACCAATCGAATCATATCAAATCGAGATCGATCTTAAAAAACCAAAAAACCAAGTTTGATTGAACTCCAAACACATATTGATTCTCGACTATATAAAAGCATCTTGAGTAGATTCGACTCGATTGCATCATCATTAGTGGAAAGAGCTGCCATTGCCAATCCCAAGATGCGTACAAGGTGCTTGGCACGATATGGGTTTCTTTCTTTTAACTTTTTTGTGGTTTCATTCTCGAATCAGATAGTTTTCTTTAGGAAAAAAGAAGAAGAAGATGGTTTTCAGTTTTGTTGAAGTTTGTGGTGACCATTCAATGTTTTTTTTTTTTTCATCACAAACGGTTGATAATCATCGTCCATACAAAAAAACATAAATTATTAGAAAGCAGACAAATAAGGTGCATCGACATATTTTGTTGCTATAAGAAAGCATCGAACAATAAAAAAAGGGATGGGCCATCCCCATTTTGAATGGAACTACGCAATTTAATTTGAAGTGATGAAAATATCCTTTTACCCTCAATACTCAGTTAAGTAGGAAATAACGTTACTTAACTATAATCATATTTTTTCTCTCCTCCCTCCTCTCTCTTATAGTTGTCACTTTTCTTTATAGTTTCAATTTGCTTTTGTCCTAATCTCTTCGTATATTTGTTAAACACATATGATCATTTTGATTAGATTGATGTAGGCGTGACATTTTTTTTCATTAAAATAAAATTTGAGAAAAAATGAGGAATCATTTTGAATGCGCTAATTCATGTATTTTTTTGGTTAGACATATTACATCATTTGATGCCAAGTTGTACAATAACACAAACATGTATTCATTATAAAAGTCTTCAATCAAGTCTGTTTCATCACATAATAGATTCTGATCTTTGTTCAGACATTGATATTTTCTTGTTAGAAAAAAATTGATGCAACCATGTCATGTCCTTTCTCAAACTCGAAATTTCTATTTTCCATCCAATGTCAATGTGGCAAATTTTGTATCATGGAAACAAAAATTAAATGGTTTTTACTTTGGGAGACAAAGGTATTGTCTTGGACTGAAAGTCAGGACTTAGTTTCCTTTAGGGAGTGTGACATTCCAAATTTTCACTTCTATTTTCCATTGAATAAATCGGGCATTTCATCGATGCGCCTATGGAGCTGTTCTCAAAGCTGATCACTCTCGAGATAGCTAGATTATCCAGGGAAGCCATTAAGGAATTTTAATGCGATAGACCTGAGAATTCGACTAGGAATCGGCTTCTCGATTATGTTCATCTTTAAAGGCCATTACGGCACAGTATAAAATCGATTTGAAATCAGAGATAGGTCGATTCGACAGAGATGTGTGGCTAATCGTGAGTGACACCACTAAATTGGAAAATTCTCGTTGACAGGCAATAGACTGATTTTTCTATCGTTTTGGTACCCTGTGTCCGTATTTGGATCCTTAAGATTTTCATGACAACTGAGAGTCGCCAATGTGTCGAGTGAGTTCATTATGGTTTGAAGAAAATGGACCATGGGTCATTTGCACCTAAAAATTTCTGAAACCTACCCGGTAGCCTAGGTCACGCTAAAAACGCGCCCGAGTGAAATTAACCACGAATTTGAATTCAATTTCAGAAATTGAAGGTTCTGCCATGTCACAATAAATTCTAAGAACGTCGACTCAGTCTCAGAAGATTATTCTGTAAACCGAGACTTTTTGGGAAAAAGTCAAGGTATGGCCGTTTTGTTTAGAAAAGCCGGGGTTTTTTTGATCGCGCAATTGGGATGCGAGATGGATCAATTGGTGATGAAAAATACCAATTTAATAATTGAGGTGTCAATTGAATTTATTAAGGCCGGTTGGTGTTGATTCAAGGAAGGATTGATGGCCAATTAAGAGGAAATCAAAGGAAATTCGTATGCCCCCCATTGCCTAGTCTGTTGGACCATTTCAAGGTTGCAAGGGGGAGCATTGGTGGCCTAATGGAGGCCAAGGAAAGGCTGGCGGTTGAGAATGGTCAAGGGAGACCATCGAATGGAAAATTTGGACATTGGTGGAGCCCTTGTCCCCCTCTCTTCCTCACCAAGCAACCGGCCAGCTTTCCTCTCCACATTCCTCCATTCGCACACCAGTAGCCAGCAAGAAGCCAACGGAAACTAGCAACATCGCCAGGGACAGCAGCTCATCCGCTGTTGCAGCCGCACGCTGAAGCTAGGACCGCCGAAACGTCATCCGTGCCAGCTCGTCGCTGCTCGCACCTTCAGCCTCACCACCTCTGTCCGTGCGTTCGGGGTTACTGTCCAGCTGTGCCAGCCACTGCCGGAGCGACCTCCACCGTCGGTCTACCCCGGTTTGGACCCGAGACCGTCCCCGCTGCCTCTCCTGAGCCTTGCCGCCCTAACCAACCTTATTTCCTTGTTTTTGCAGCTCAAAATAGAGGCTGAGTTTGTGGGTATCCAACCACCTTCAAGGCCCGTTTTGAGATGGTCTCGAGCCTCGGTTGCTAGGCTCGCCTTGAGGAAAATCGAGCCCCACGACGTTCCCGTCGTTTTGCACCAAACCGCTCGTTGAACAAGTGAGTTTTACTCACTAATCCTCACTTAGTAGGATAATGATGCTTATGGGTTGTTTAGATTTAATTAAGTGTGATTAGGTGCATAGATTAGAGTAGAGCAATTAAATTAATGCCTTATCTATACATGTTAGGCAAATGGTTAGTGCATTTAGCGAGTAAATGTGCATTATTATTTATTGAAGGAACTTTGGAATTTTTTCGAATCCGTTTCAGCATCCGATTAGGCATTATGGGCCTAAATTGGATTTATTGACATTTATTTAATATTTTCCGTAATTATTTAATTAATTAATTAATTTCCGAAAATTAGGCTGGGATGGTTGACAATCGGAATTTTATGCTAATTATTGTGGTGCAGTATGTTTATTTATTTGAGCTCTAAATTGTGCTAAATTGATTCAATTGTGTTTTTAGGATTTTATTCCTAAATTAATCAATTTCAATAATTGATCGGAAAATAACCAAGCGTTGGTTTACAACGCCAAAAGTATTTTGGTGGGCCATATAAATGGTGGAATTTTCAAGGGTGAAAATATTGTATTTTGGCTAATGCCGACCGTGTACCCATACACGACTATTTTTATCGGGTATATGATAAAAATGATGAATGGTTATATGGTGAAAATGGTATACTATATTGGCTTGGGAGCCCTAAATTATCAGCTTTGGGCGATCATATAAATAGTATACCATATGATCAGCTTTGGGTGAGCACGTATTATCAGGTTTGGGTGAGCATATATAGTATACTATGATGGCTTGGGGACCCTATTCAATTAGGTTTGGGTGAGCACGTATTATTAGCTTTGGGCGAGCATATATAGTATACTATGATGGCCTGGAGGCCATAATCAATTAGCTTTGGGTGAGCATATATACAGTATACTATATTATCACATGTGGGCGAGCTATACTATCTATTATCAGCTTTGGGTGAGCAGTCCTGAATTAATAGAATTTTATAGATAGTATTGAATGTATCGACCAGGGAAAGGTCATGGTGACATGTAATCGACTGAGACGATTGATCGATAATTCGATTTGATTGGGTGATGTGATGTGATTGTGTATATTTGATATATATACTGAATTGCAAGATGGAACTGAGGCCAAGGTAAGTCATTTGACTCGTGTTGTGCTTAGGCAGCCTTTATGGCATACTGGCTTTTTAATAAGGTCTTAGGGAGTAGAACTTGCTGAGACATTGTCTCACTGGTTATTGTATAACCATTTTCAGGTCCCTAGTTGACATCGGTGGAGGACTCGAGACCTGAAGTTAGAAGGTGAAGCCCGGAGAATCGGCAAGCATGTCCGACTAGTTAGTCCTAGGACATTTCTCTTTTGTTGAAAGCCGATTCCTTTTTGTAGGCTTTTGTGTATAAACTTGTGTGTTTATAAAATATCTTTTGTGAAAAATTGATCATACTTTTCTATCCCATTGTTTTATTTTTTGGGGATTTTATATCTGCTTTCGCATGCGTATTAAAATGAAAGAGTCTGCGATGTGTCCTGAGACGTCGCTATTAATCGACCAGGTGAGGGATGGGTGCGCGCTCGAGGATCGGGGCGTGATAGGGAGTAAGAGTTGCACCATCAAAGACTCTAACATTAGAAAATGAAGTTGAAGTCAATGGTCCAGACTATATACATCATGGATGCCTTTGGATGGCCTCGTAAACTCTCGGTTCGTGTGCACGCTCTTATAACAGGTTATGGAACATGGCGTTGGACTTCAAACATCAGCAGAATTTTGGAAGCTCTCACCACTCATTTTAGTGACTTGTGAACTTGATCTCCTTGAACAACTTCATATGATCAGGAAAGAAAATATGTTCTTGTCTGTTCATTTTCAGGACTTTAAATATATTTGCAATCAATTGCATTCCATTAATAAACCCATATCGGATGCTAATAAAGTCATAAGATTACTTGAAAGTCTTGATCATAGCAAATGAGTCGTTGAAAACAACTAAGTTCATGCGTCCTTTTTGATCTCATGCTGAAGTGGATGTGTAACATTAGCTACCAATGACGAAACAAGCGAACTTCAACGATCTTCCCGACATTTTAATGGCATTTGTTTCGCTGCAACACAACAATGGCAACAAAAACAACTCCAGAGGTAGAGGTAGATGACTCTTAATAAAATTTTAGGTTCATGGCTTTTGTCTGACAAACCGGAATGATCAGTACTTTTCAGGAGATTATAATACTACTTGGGAGACCAATGCATCGGTGCACTGCACCGTCACGTTCAAACTTAGGATTACCTCCTCTCGTATGTTAGATTTGCAAAAAGAAGGGCATGATGTATCGAATTGCCAGTATCGCTTCAGCAGTAGAATAATAATATACTTGTAGGCTAGCTGCTTGTTTTATCTTAAACTCACAAGATGACGTACGGCATCCGGACACGGGTGCTAATGCTCATATGGCAGATAATTCATGAAATCTCCTGAACGTGATCATATAATATGATAGTTGGGAATGGTACATTATTATGGATTACTCACGTTGAATGAGACCTGTGGATTTTCACTCCATAATGTTCTAATTATTCCAAAAATGAAAAAATTCTCTTATTTGTTACGTAGTGACAAGGGATTGTCCTTACTATTTTGAGTTTGATGCTCTGGTTTATCTATCAAGGACGCCAAGACATGCCGAGTGTTGATGAAGGGAACTTCCATCAAGGACTACATAGCAGTAAGGACTCACATTCATTGCGTTTTTTACTTAAAGGAACAAGATTGTAGATGAACTTATGTGACATCGCCGATTAGGCCATGCAAAAACTTGTGTTCTGTATCTTTTACAGTGTGATGATTTGATTTCAGTAAATAAATCCACTGGCACTTTACGTATTAGTTGTTATTAATAAAAGATCACGATTATTCTTTTCTTTATTTGATTTTTGATGTTCTCATTTATCGAAGAAAAAACATTGCAATATTTGGAGACCGAGCCCAATTTCTTTTATGCAAAAAGATTAAATATTCTGTGAAATTTATTAATGATTTTTTCCGTTACTCTTGGTTGTATCCATTGACGTGCAAATCATTTTTTTTTCCTATCTTTTCATAATTAGTTGAAAATCAACTTCATAGGAAAATAAAAAAATTTCAATTTGACGGAGGAGGTCAATTCACAAGCAATAATTTCTCCCATACTTTTATGGGTACAACAACTCTTTTATCTAGGAAAAATTGTCCAAAAATTGTTAAACCTATTATATGACGGCTAATTCAGTCCTAAACCTTTCAATTATAGCAATTTAATCTTAAACCGTTTTGATAATTTGTCAATTTAGTTTTAAACTTTTTTATTGTGCTAGTTTTGTCCAAAACCTTTTGATAATTTGTCAATTCATCCTTCTAGCTAATATTGGATGGAAATGCTGATGTGGGGGTGTAGTTAGTGTTGGTCATCCTACGTGACAAAGCTTGCACCAACATGGACAATTTTTTCAATTTTTTAGTTTTTGATTTTTTTTTCTTTTCTACTTATCTCTTCTTTTTTCCATTTTCCCTAAGCTAGCCATCATCGGGCCTTGTCAATGGCCGGCAAAGATCGTCGAACTTAGGTGACAGTCGCCCTTGCTACCCTCCCTAAATCTAGCGAGGGTGTCACCCTCATCGGTAGTTGAAAGGGAAAAAAAAAAGCAAAAAATTGCAAAAATTGTTCTCATTAGTATTGATCATGTAATGTATGACAATTGGTGTTGACTAGAGTGCCACATGCGATATCTAGCCAAAATTAGTCCCAAGGACTAAATTGATAAATCATCATAATGTTTAGCAAATCAAAATTGTCAAAATGTTTAGGACTAAATTGGCACAATTGAAAGGTTTAGGACTAAATTGACACAATTAAAATGTTTAGGACTAAATTAGCAAATTATCAAATTTAGGACTAAACTGATACAATTGAAAAATTTATGATTCAATTGGCTGCCAAATAATATATTTAGGGTTTTTTGGACAATTTTCTCCTGTTGTCTATATACACGAGAGCATGACAATGTTGCTGAGAGGAAATATTGACATATTATCGAACTCAGGCTTATAACATCATTTGAGGCCTTTATGCCACTCAACTATGAATGGAAGCATTTACAATAATGCATTATTTGACAAATCAGCTTTCCTCCACTACTCTGGGCAATCGAAACTCATATTTGATCTTATTTACGAAGGAACATGAGTACTCATTGCTTTGATTGCCTAGCTCTCATTGTTATCCATATTTATGCAACTTGATGAATAAATTTGACAAGCACTCTTTCCCATGTGTATTTTTTGGGATATAGTGAATAGCATAAAGGATACCTTTGTCTTCATCAATCTACCAATCGCATATATCTCGACGTTTTGTATTTTGTGAGCATCATTTTTCTTTTACCTCCTCTTCTCAAGTTATTACTACGGCTGAGGTGGGACTATTGCAGTGCGGTTCAACTTTAAGTCAATCGCACACAAAAGCTTTTGGTGATCATTGTTGAACTATGTCCTCAATCTAGTCCAGAAATCATTTATGCTGGTTATTCACCAATGAATCTTGACTTTGCACAGGAATGTGCACATTTGTTTGCCAAGATAGAACCAAATTCAAAAAATTCATCTATTACACTCTTTAATCATGTGCCACAATCATTGGAGAGTGACTCTTTAGTTCGGTTTCAACTTGAAGCTCCCACATCTTCAGTGCATCCTTTTATTACCCATTCAAAGATCGACATCTTGAGGCCAAATCCAAGGTATGCCAACCTAGCAATATCCCTCGTCCCAAGCCATGCATTGTTCATTCGACCTTAAAACACCTTGATTGGATAGTTGCTATGTCACGCTTCGAACCTCGAGCGCCCGCATATCCCTCGGTGGCCGATGAAAATCGCGACGTCCTAGGACGTGTCGTTGACCAATTTATTTTATTGTACATGCGGAAGCGAATAAACAAATCCCCTGACAGCAAACAACATGTGGCACCCCGAAACACCTTAGGTCGCCACAGGTACCTACCGCTCCACTAATTACATCTCTTAGTAGAAGCATTGCAGTGCATAGGCATTTTTTTTTTTTTTTTGAAAACAGTCCCAGCGCAACTTGTTAGCGGAAGCACAATTTAGTTTCACCATCTCTCCCTCCAGTACTTATAATGCAATACACACCAACTACACATCATATGAAAAGATAAGGCCGAATCACTTTTTATTTACATATTTTCATGATGGGTTTCTCGGGTTGGTACATCCAAAAAGAAAAGCCAAGACTCTTAACTACGCTTGGCCATAACCCAAAAGGTATCTCAACCCCTATATTGATCGTGTGTCATTCCCCATCTACAAGTGTCGGCTACTCTAAAAAAACATCAGCTCTCTACCCCTCACGCGGCCATCACACCCATCCTGGCGCGTTGGGCGGTGGTGACGGCAACATCCCCCGAATCACTCCATCTCGATGGACGTGAATCGACAAAAAATCCTGAATGACCGGGCCCCCAGCCAAGCCCACATCGTACATGACCAGCACACGAACTCGCACAAACGTCAGACTAGGGATGGTAATGCAATCTACCTCCGAACACTCTACCTCCACGTTAGATGGGAGGCCATAGAAGGTACCCCGCGTGACAGTAGGGAGTGGCATCTTTTTAATATGAAATGTTGGTTCCCGAAGGGGTGAGTACAGCCACTCAGCAGGTAAAAGATCCAATAAACCACTCAATGCATCAGCCAATACAATCACCACATCATAGCATAGTCCATGTCATTCATGCATCCAAGCATAACTTACCTTGAAGCCATGCATATGTCATCATACCATATGTACATACATTCTCATGTGCTCATCACAATCATATCATACATGTACCATCATGCCATAGGGGCACACACAACCATGCACTCATCATCATCATATCATACATGTACCATCATGCCATAGGTGCACATACAACCATGCACTCATCATCATCATGCCATACATCTACCATCATGCCATAGTTGCACACACAACCATGCACTCATCATCATCATATCATAGCCATGCATATGCAATCATACCATATGTGCATGATTCAATTTCCACTTTTTATCTTTCAATTTGATCACCACCTCTTTCTTTCTCGGGATCAGTAATTTCATTCCACATTTTATCACTCGCACTCCAATCCAGGCATTGCAAGAAAACCTCCGGCACACACCACCGGGCATCCGGCACCCCCACATTCCGGGCATCTCGCATCCCAACTGGCATCACGAGGCATTCCCCGGGCACAAACCTTCGAGGCTTTCGGCACCCAACCATTCCGGGCATCTCGAAACTCCCGAGGACATCCGGGCATGTATCTCAATACAACCGGGCATCCGGCACCCCCCATCCTGGGCATCCTGACATTCCCAGGGCATTATCGGCCCACCTCCAATAGTTTCCTCATTCATCATAATCCATATTCACCAATTTATGTCTCACAATCAACATGGCACATGATGTAATGGCAACAAAGTCAAATTCAGCATTTGAAATTCGCACATCCAGCTTGCACAGTTTTAGAAAATATTTCCATTAAATACCCAAATAGCCTTTAAAAATTATGAAATTCGAACATGTGATAGTCCAGACATAATGGCAGATATTTCATAAAGGACACTGCACCAAAAGATCCTCATATCATACGGTATAGACCGAACATCACAGCACCATTATCATAATCACTTAACTTGCACAGTTTTCGAAACAATTTTAGTTAAATAGGCAAATGAACTTCAAAAACTATGAAATTTGAATATGTTGCAGGGAAGACATAACTACAAATACTTCATGAAGAAAACTTTGCCAAAAGAGCTTCATATAAAATGATATGACCCATGCATTGAAACTGATTAAGTCCGAACGCGTCAGATTACAGGGCTTTAGAAATATTTCCGATTAAATACCCTAATAACCTTCAAAATTTATGAAATTTGACTATGTTGTAGACAAGGTCCTAAGGTAGGTTTTTCATGAAGAAACAAAAGTCAAATTCGTTCTGGATGATTTAATATAGACGGTTGAAGCTTCTATTTCAATACCAAAATTTCCAGATTCAACACTCTCCGAAAAACCACGAATTCACCCACCTATTCTTGTTGGTTTTCTCTAAATTTTTGATATGTTGATCCTCCAGATTACCTTTACAACTTTCATTAAGAAATCAAGGTGATATTTTCAAAGGAAGATCACTTTATAATCCACGAAGTCACTGGAGCTCAGTACAACATTTCCAGATCTAACGTCTTCAAAAAAAAAATCGTTTTGCTAGGCTATACTTGTTCATTTTATCTCCAATTTGAGTATGTTAACCTTCAAGATGTTTTCTACAACTTTCGTGAAGGATTCGAAGTGAAATTTTCAGTAAAAAGTTACATGCAACACCCAAAATCATCAAGAGGTCAACAAAACAGCTTCAGATCTAACATTTTCGTAGAGGGAGGGTTTCACCCCTCAAAACTCAACCATTTTGCCTCAAATTTTAGTATGATATAATTTAAGGTGTTATCTACAACTTTCATGAAGAAGTCAAAGCCAAAATCCGACTCAAACATCGCATGCAATCCACTACAACATTCTGGGTTAGACTGTTTACTCGAGAATAGATTACTGCTTCAAAACAACACCCTTAAAACTTCGGTTTTTCACACCCTAGACACCCGAAATTCATCACCATTCAATAGCACATTCTAGACACAACATGCAAGAGCAGATCAAAGGATCTAACTTGCCTCTAAATCGAGCGATAGCGAGCACAACAGCGGTGGGACACGGCGGTGACGAGCGACGGACGAGCGGCTTCCTTCTCCCTTGCGTGGCCTTCTCCTCCTCTCTCTCGGTTTCTCTCGGTAACTCTCTCTCTCTCTCTCTCTTCAGATGACACCTCCTCACTAAACCGGCCACTTTTTCTTTTCATTTCTCTCCTACTCATCATTAGCAATGATTGATTCTTGCATGGATGACACTTGGTCATCAACTTGGGACAAATGGGGGAGGACATGCAAAACTGGTTTCCCCCCCCCCTTCCTCACGGTCGACGGCCCCTTCATGGGCTTCATGGGCCGGCCTTTTGGCCCATCTTAGGCCCATCCCTCTTGGGCCTAAGACTCAAGTTCAATTAGATCAAATTTTAACCCCTTTTTAAAACTAATTAAATCTCTATTTAATTAAAGCACTAAATTTGCAAATTAAGATAACTATATACTTAAAATTATAAATCCATAAGTTCCCATTTATCATACATATGGCCAAAGATAATACTTCCTTTCCAAATTTCATCCATTAAAGATTTGGCCATACATCTCATTCGCGAATCATGGATTAGAAGGCTACAAATTACAATATCGGTATTTCCATTGCCTATCCATGGCTCATGGCATATTTAAGGATTTTATGAAATTCTAGGATGCCACACAACATGGGATAGAAAAGCAGGATAACAAATTCACAACAAAAACACACATTTATAAACAAACTAGGTTTATATACAATACTAGTCTGTCTATCAAAAGATCGACCCTAAAAAGGAAACTGTCCTACGACCCACTAGTTGGACACGTTCACCGATCCTTCGACTCCACATGCTCCGGGGACACTGAGTCCACCACAGCACCATCAGGAGGGTTAGCTACACCCTCGCCAAAAATGGCGTCGACTACCACAACGGGGATCTCAAAACCTTGGAGGGGCCCAACTCTGTATCCATTGAGTCCATGGCGGAACCACACCCTGAATCGATGAGGTATCCTCTCAGGTAGGCCCTCATCGACCCAGATGGTGGTTAAGACCAACTCGTAGACCCAATAACTACCAGGAATAGGGATGTTTATACCCCGCTCAGTAATAACCTGCGGCTAACCAAAACGTTCCGGAGAAACCGCCATCTAAGGACCTTAAAAGAATGAGCCAACGACGGGGTGAGACAATGTCTCAGTAAGTTCACCCCCTAAACTCTGACTAGGAAGGAAATACGCATAACGGTACACAAAACTGAGGACTTACCTTGCCTCATTTCCCTCCTACATGTCAGTATAATTCACTTATTCAATCAATCAATCAATCAATTCAATCGATCCATCCATCAATGAATCAATTCAATCAATACAATTGATCCATCACTCACAGGGGTCTCGATTGTAAGGCCAAATCGATATGTTACATCTCATACCGTGCCACACAATTTTGTCCCATAATCCGACGCTTCAATTTTAATCAAACACACTTTCCAATTTGATTACTGCCCGCACAGGCACAATATACCGACGCACATCGGTCTTTTGGCGTAGCCAGGCTTCGTCTCACTCCTTTGAGCACGGCAACATCCACCGACGCACATCGGGCATAGCATTCCCGAAGGAGTATCGGTCCAGAATCTATTGCAACCGGCATTGGTTGTCCAAGGGCCTCCCATATAGGGGCAACGTCATACCGACGCACATCGAGGACGGGTTCACTTAACCATCACACGATCAATCAATCCTGGCCAAGGACATTGTGCTTTGCACTCAAATGCCTCAATTAAAATAATGACTTGGTCCGTTTTCTTCGTGTTAAAAACACCTGATAAAAATAATTGTGTGTAGGTATGCGGTCAATTTGAGCCATAAAAATTGATATCTTCCCTTTTAAAATCCCACTGTTTGATATAGTCTTTAAAACTATTTTCGGTGTCAAAACCTGACACCCAAGATTTTCTAATTAAATATCAAAATTTCACAATTTTGGAATAAATAACAAAAATTCCAATCACTATTCAATTTGCACAAATTAACACTCAATTGTATAAACTAAGCACACCATTGCAATCAGCATGAAATTTCAGCCACCGACTATCCCGGTATAATTTTCGGAAAATATAAAATAATTAAATAAATACAAAAAATAATTAAATAATGCAATTTAAATACAATAAATACCAACTTAGACTGGAAACGCTAATCTAACCGCCTAAATGGGCCTAGAAAATTTCTGATGTGTCTAGATAAATAGCACAACCTCTTTAGCCCCTAATCAATCTATTCTAACCACCTAACATGCATAACTAAGTGATTAAATCACTAATCTACACTAACTAACCACCTAATCCCTAATTAGCCTAAACTAATTATCCACTAAGCGTCATTAACTCCATAAGCAGAGTTTAGCAAGTAAACTCATCGGTTTAGTGGGCTGGTGAGTCCACGGCGACGGCAATGCAGAGGCGAGCAATAAACAAGCCTGTGGCAATACCAACGGAAGTCCGGACGGGCCTTGAAATGGGCCTAGAAGTCTCGGCTTGGGGCTAAGCTTCGGCCTCTACTCTTTGGCTGAGAAGGTTGGAACAAAGCTCAGCTTGGGCTGAAACGGCAAGGCAGGCGGCTAAACGGTTGCAGCGGGCGACGACGGTGCTCGATGATGGCTGGACGGCGATGATGACACTTCGATCGACTAGACAGGGGCTCAGGACATCGGCGAGGACACGCGGAGACGAGTGGGGATGAGCGGACATGAGCAGGGGCAGGCGGACGGCTTGCGGGTGGCGTGTGGGCGCGTGATGGGTCCGGTAGCTTCGGGCAGTGGTCGACGGGTAGGGGGCTACTGGCTATTCTCTAGTTCTCTCAAGCTCACAAACACACTCAACAATGGATAAAGCAGTTGCGAGGAGGAAGAAGAAGCTGTTGGCTGAAGAGGGGGACCCAATTGCCTAAATATCAAGCAAAATATCCCAATTTGCTCATTGCAAAAGCCCCACCTTGATTAGCCCTATCCTCAGCCATTTTTCCTCTCTCAAACTTCCCCTAGAAGCTTCCTTAAATGGTCCAAATGTTGCTGCCCCCTTGGTTCTATGAATTTGGATAATTTCCCTCCAAATTTCATTCAATTTCTCATCAATTGGGCTCAATTCGGTCCCCATAAATTCAGCCGAGATGCCATCGTCCATCTCATGATTTTTCCTCATCAATTGAACCAACTCGACCGCAAAAAATGCGACCAAAAACAACCCTATAATTTTCTCAGTCCAAAATAGCCTTACTTTGAATTTTCGCCGAAAATTCCGATTTGCCGAAAATCTTCGAAGGACGAGTCGACATTCCTAAAATAAATTGTGACATGACAGAACTTTCAATTTCTGAAATCAGGTTCGGATTCGCGGTTAATTTCAACCGAGCGCTATTTTAGCGTGACCTAACCTACCGGGTAGCTTTCAGAAATTTTTGATGCAATTGACCCGTGGTTGATTATTTTCGAGCCACATTGTACATTTTCGACTCATTGGCAACTTTCGATTGTCGTGAAATTCTTGAGGGTTCAAATACAGGCACAGGGTACAGAAATGACAGAAAAATCGGTTTAGTGCCATTCGACGAGAATTTTGCAATTAGGTAGAATCACCCACACATTAATCACATGCCTCTGTCAAACTGACCTATCTCCGGTCTCTAGTCGATTTTGACGGTGCTGTATTGACCCTTGCAAATTAGCACGGTCGAGCAGTCGATTTCTGGTCAAATTCTTAAGTCTATTGCGTTGAAATCCCTTAACGACTTCACCAGATAGACTAGTTATCTCGTGAGTGATTAGCTCAGAGAATAGAACTATAAGCGCGTCGATGAAAATGCCAACTTATTCAACTGAAAACAGAATCAGAAATTCGGGATGTCACATGCTATGATTGACTAGTTGGATGCTCTTGCAATCAATGAGACATAGGAACTTGTTCCTCGTCATAAGTCAATAAATGTGGTTGGGCGTAAATGGATACACAAAGCAAGGCTACATACAAATCATTCACTTGACCAACCAAAAGCCCAACTTGTTGCAAAAGGCTTTTATCAAGAGGAGGGCATTTAATTCTTAGAAACTTTCAATTTGGCCGTCGAACAATTCATCATTCACATTGTCATATCCATCCCTACTATTGATATTGGGGGATTCATGAAATTAGATGTGAAGAATGCTTTCCTACATTTTGATGTTCCTATCTATATGGAACAACCAATAGGTTGCAAAGATTCTTCTCATCCTTATTGTTGGAAAACATCCTTTTAATATTTTAATGATCACCAAACAAACTTTAGTTTTAATGCTTACCGTGACAAGTGCAGATGGTGAAATTGGCTAATTATCATTAATGATCATACACATAAGCAAGGACGAGATACTAGTGGTTGCCATTTGGGAGAACAAGTACCAATGAGGATGGTATCTCATGGTAGCTTGGAAGGAAAGATCAAATTGGTGATGTTCAAAGTCCTTAGTACTGATGAAGATAGAAAGATCATTAATCTTAATATCGTGTGCAATTTAGGTCCGGTTAGTAATAATCAACACCAAAGATAGCGTGTGGATGATAGTGATGGTGATGCATTGGGTCTGATGATAGTGAGATACACGCTAGAAAGATGATTGTTGATAGCTTAGAATCTATCCGTTATAAAGGCTTAGAGTTTGCATTGAGAGCATTGGAAATGTATCAGAGCAGTTATGGCAACTCTAATATAAGACAAATACTAACAAGAGCAGTGTGATTGGTTTAGTAAATTAACGTTGGTGAGCAATAGGTTGTCGTTTTGATGATGGCAATGGCAATACTAACGGCTACTTCATGGAGATGGATTGCAAACAATCATCTAAGGATTTAAAGCCATGTACATGCAATCCAAGAAAAATTTTGAGGTTGGGGAGTGAAATGAACAAACCAAGCCTAGTGCTCCTAAGTTTTCTTCTTTGCTTTGCTTTTTTGGCAACTCTGATGTTGAGTATGTCTCTGTATAGTTTTATTGAGTTGTAATAGCAAGTAGTTGAGTGTACAAGTGTGAGTGTAAGTGTTTGTGTCCCCAGTAGTGTGATCTATTGTGTAATGGGAACAACGTTAGCCGTTTGTAACTTGCAAAGTTGATTACTAGTGGATTCCAACTTGATTGTAGCAATTAGTCTGGGGAGTGAATGTAGGCTTGGAGATAAAGCCTAACCACTATAAAACTTAGTGTTCTTTCTTCCACCTCTTTATTACCAGTACCTTACTATCATCTATTTATCAACACCACTCCTATTTACATTATCTGATATTAGCAACACTGCGAAAATTTATTATTTTCACTCAACCTATTCAATCGCCCTTCTAGGTTGTATTGTTAGTCCCAATAATTGGTATCAGAGTCTTGTTGCTTGTTATTAGAAGTGTTTTAACTTTTGAGTATAAAGATCTTGTTATGTCTAACTTTAAAAGAGGCTGTTTTTACATATTTTTTTTTTTTTGACGTTTCATTCTTTAAACTCAACATTTCTAGAATTATTTCATTACTTTCAAAGATTTCTTTGTTTTAAAACGAAATCTACCAGATTTGTATTTTGAAGGAATTAAAGATCCTCTTTCAATGTCTTACAAATTCTCCTTCTTGGCTTTGAAATTTTTTTTCTGATTACTTTGATTAAGTTCTTTGTACAAAAAATTATCTCAATCTATAACAAATGAATTTATTTAATCTCGGAGTCGTAATATTGTCTTGTTCATTTCTCAACCCACCTGGTCTCACCACAAGCAAGAAGGAAGACAACTAGAATTCTATCTCGTCAATGTTCATCTACGACAATCAGCAAATCTACTTCGAATGGAGAAAGGGAAATTAAGCTAATCATTCTCGTTGGCGGTTACAAGACACTCAAGCATTCTGATTGGTGATTGTGAGACATTTCAGATGAAGCCACATGAAGGAAGCGGAAGAATCAATAAATGTTAGGTTCGAAGATCAGTGGAAAGGTGCAATGTAGATGATAATGAAGAAGATATATGGTTGCGACCACCACCTATGATGTCAATCAAGATCGAAAACTTGATACCCTAAGTTTGAGATCTGCATTGTTGCAAAATATTGGAGATACAAATCAAGTCATCTTAAAGATAAAATCCTTCGAGATATTGGTAAAGAAGTTTAGGATGGAAAGTTACAAAAAATGTGATATGCCATTTGCACCATCAACCAAACTAGTAATGATGAGAAAGACAATAACATTGCTCTTACCAAAATTTGCAAATCTACAATCCAGATTCTATGCTACTTTCATAGTAGTAACAAAGCAGCTATTGTAAATGGTGAAAATATTCGTTACCCTATGAAAGTTTTGTACAAGAACTATGGTGATGATAAGGGGAGGAAAAGAAACTGATAAAGAGCTGTCTTCTTGCTCATCTATAACTTAAAGAAGTCTTTACTGCATATTATTGCCGAAAAAAATTCCTTTGATATCTTTTGAAGCAACAACAAAGATGATCAAAACCACTTCCTAGCAGTATTCTATACGAGAAGATGTCTATCCTGATGGTCACAGCAATGTTCCATGCATGTCTATATTTTCTTGATCGAGATAGCTTCGTCTTTTCTTTCGAGAAAGAAAGCTTCACTACTGTTGTAAAGAACTCGTTGAAATCACCATCATCCATTCCTGTTCCTTCGAAGAAATATCCAAAGAAAGTTGGACATCTAGCACATGGAAATTTCATTTCTACGTGCAAAAGGTATTGGCAACTGTTGGGAAATATGGCTTCAAATTGGGTAGAACAATGAAGTCAGATCTTTAGAGTAATCAAATCGGACTTTGAGGCGTGATATCACTTTCTTTAAAGATTTATTTGTCCCACAATGTTGCTAATGGTCACCGGAAAATTTATTCCAAGATACAATAAAGCCTCAAATGAGAATACTAGATAGTAATTCTAGTATTTCTCCAGAGTCTCTCATGGGAAACAATTAGAAACAATGGATGTAGTTTCTTTCAAAAGAAAACAAAAAAATGAAATAAAATGGAAGAAGATATTAGTTTGATCTAAAAACAAATGTACTTATATCGGTCTTTCAAATAGAGGTAACTTTTCAAAAGGTTGCAAAAAAGAACAAAAGCAACCTTTCGGGAAAGGTTGCAAAATGAACAAGTATGTTTCCAAGGTTACCTTGAAAAGACATAAAAAAATTCGGAATTAAATAATAAATAATAAATAAAAAATAACCGTGACTTTTCGTGAACAATCGCACTGTTTCAACAAGACTTTATAGTTGATTTGTATAGAAATAAATCCGAATTTTTAATAAATAAAAATAATGATCGTCAATTAGTGCCAAATCTTGTTCATGTGCGCACTCACATCTTTTTAATATGAGATAAGGCACATCTTCATTTGTTTTATAAACAAACTACCAACAGCAACACTAACGATTTTAAGATTGAAAGGATGGTCAAGCTTGAAATCTACAAAGAAGATCCTCAAGAAGAGGATATTATGAATGACGGTTGAAAAATGGATAGCTATACACAATGAGTTTGTCCTACTTAGACATGTTGATCATGAAGATGGAAAACCAATGCTTATGCAATGACTCAAGGGAGGAGTCAAAAAAGAAAGAAAGAATAAGGCGAAAGCAAACATGCCTATGTAGTTGCTCTCACTCCAAAAGATCATATTCATAGGAGGAGTTAATTCTGCTGAAAGACATACTGAAAGACATAACTAATGGTGAATCCACCAACTCGTACCTTCACAAAGAAATCACAGAAATCAAAGCCTCCGTCAATAGTTGGTATCGCCAACAACTGCAATAACTGGTATCAATACATGTGATTGCTATATTCCAAAGATAGAGAGAAGCAAAGATCAAGTATGGACAAATCTAGATAATACTTGAGCTGAATGCAGCCCGGATCTTGATTATCATTTAAGGATGGAGGAAAACGTGAACACATAGGTAGAACTTGCTAAGTTCTAAACAGTATGGTTAGTCTATCTTCCATGTCTCTTACTCTGTTATTTACAAAATCTCTCATTGATATTGACGATCATGATAAGTGTTGACAATGATTATATGTGGATAGTGATATGCACTGTGACGATAGCACTTAAGTAGGGGAAGCAACACTGGTCTTTTCAAAAAGTCACATCGATTATTAACATGTTGTCTCTCATACCCTCCATTATTTCCTGGGAACTGAAGTCAATTGATCCATCCATGGACGCTTCATCTTGCAATGAAAATATGCCTCATATTTTGTGAGTTGAGCATCCACGGTACAATGCAAGCCAATTGCTACTTCTATAGGTATTGAGCACCAACACTTGAAATCAGTGATCTGTCTCGTTTTGAAGGCATTGTAGGTGCTCTTTAGCACCTTACCCTCACTTCTTCAGATCTCTCAAGGGTCAACATATGCCAACATACGCATGCCCCAAATTTTGCTTATAATTAGATGGTAAAACATTTCATCCAATATGTCGTGGTATCTTACACCTTGGCCTTCACAATTTGTTTCACAGTTCTCTCTATCTATTTGGCTTTGTCAATTTAAACTGGATTGGGAGCAAACTCACTCAACATTCCAGGACCGGTTATTGTACATTTATACTTGGATTGTGTTTCATGGTGTGCCAAGAATCAACTCATTATGGTCTACTCCACAGTTGAAGCTGAAATACGGGATCTTGCTTCAACAGCTGCTGCACTCACTTGGATATTTTACATTGGGATCGACCAACCTTGACCTTCATTACTTTTCTCGAAAAACATATCAGCATTACATCTCCCAACTAATCCAGTTTTTCATGTTTGGACAGAGCACATTGAGAGCGATTATCATTTTGTTTGGGAAAATGTTTCCCTCCTTCTATTGTGACTCGCTATCTTCTATCTTCCTCGCAAGTTGCTAATATTTTGACAAAACCATTGACTTGAGATAGCTTTGTTGGCTTACGAACCAGACTAGGCCTTTGGTCCTCCCATTGGCCTATTTAGAGAGGAGTATTGAAGGAAAAAATCAACATAGATATAGCACAAAATATATTACAAATAATACATCAAATAGAGCATCCATGATCCAATAATTTGGATATGTATTCTTGATTTAATTTTTTTCAATTTTCATGTAGATAAATGGTTATCTTTACATTCAACTTCTACCATGATTATCGTAGGTGATATCTCCTACTTGTACAGTATGAATTATAATTTGTTGTGTGCTTCATTGACTTAATTCTTTGTTTATCGTTGAAGTAGGCAAGATGTACTACTGGGTATGCTCTTGAACTTTCGGTTTGAGCATAAAAGCGTTGTTATATATTGTAATGACCATTTTATACGAGATGTGAAGGCGAATGATAAGATTTCTGTGAGGAAAATCACGATAGTAAAGAACCTGGTAGACATTATGATGAAGCCTCCTCCTTTGGTGAAGCTCAAGTTTTATGGAGCTCCAATGCGTCCAAGGAGGATGAGTGCTTGCCCAGGCATTAGAGCTGGCATGGATTATGAGTATTGTGGCTAGGTTGTGAATATTGAGCCAAGGTGGAGAGTTGTTTGTGGTTCAATTTCATGCCGAGTACATCGTTTTGGAGTTTGGATCGAAGCTTGAGAGTAAGTGAATAAAGAGAAGTTCAATCAAGTTCAATTGTCCTTCAGGATGAGACCAAATGCCCAGGAAGCACCCTTGAAGCAAGGCTAGTCTAGCAGTCCGGCCACCCTTTGGCCAATCTGCCGGCCAACAACCCAGAAATATGTTTGGCATTGTTTGAGTTGGCTAATGGGGCTTGGAAAACATACGACGGATCAAACAGATGATTGTAACTTTGAATTCTCCGATTGATTAGCGAATTATTTGCAGCTATCTCTTCCCATAAAGTTGGTACTGCACTTATACTGAACCACATAAATCTCTTGTGTTCTTATTGTTTCTTATTGATTTCTCTAATCATCTCGTTCTCCCGCATTTGATATTGAATTGGATGGTCGTTAGTTTCTGCATTGTTTCACAGCATTAGCAAAGGCGGAGAACCAATCTCTATCAACAGAATTTTTTTTTTTTTGCCCTGAAATTCTTCCCATGCCCCTTTTATATTTTATAAGTATATCATTCATTTCACACATTCAGTTTGTTCTGTCTAGCCGTGTGAAATTCACATAGGATAAAGCAAAATTCTCCTAAGATTACGGGATTATTCCAATCATGAGGTCCACTTTTATTCACTAATCCTCCACATGTATCATTTTTAATCTAAGTGAATAAATGCAGAACCATTATAATCAAATGCCTCATCCAAAATAATTTAGAAACATAGCTTGCAACTTGTTTTTGTTCTTTTCTCTTTCCAAAGTTCTTCCAGCTCGAAAGACAAGCGTCTTACGTTCGTAAGAAATTAACATTCGACCTCTTTTGTTCCATAATAAATTGGCAATTTGGCCACTAGAGAACGAGGGAGTTCATTTTCAAGAGAAATAAAATTCGAACTCTTATGTTCAGTAATTAATTGGCAATTTGGTCACTAGAGAACGAAGGAGGTCCTAAAAGTGTACTTTGAGATCTTCTGATATGAAATATTAATAAATATAGTGTTATCACCTGAAGAGAACCAATCATTAAAGAAGCTCGAATCGAAAAAGCTTAACAGATATCAACACACAGAAATGGTCGTTTGCTTTACACGTTAACAGATATTATTACTTTCTTTGATCCTCTTTAATTTGCATTCTCTCATTAATTTATCATCACTCTATCTATTTTTACCTTTCCCTTTATATAATGATTTGAAAATATCTCAAAAGCAAGTACGAGGCTTGATGAGGACCCTTGCGCGCTCATAGTGGCCTCCAGAACCCACTTAATACTGTTTTACTATAAGATATGAAGTCCAAGATAATGAATGGTTCTTGGGCATTTTTGTGGGGTTGTCCAAACTTTGCACAAGTGGGATAATTGTGTGATTTGCTTCTATAATGGAGGTTTTGTCCTCCATGATGCCTGTTCAGGTCGCTGTCGATTCCAAATGCTTAGACGTTGGTGGAATTTTGGAAATCTAATGAGTGGTCTTTTCCTCAAAAGGTGGTTTAGTTATCTAAAATATCGAACATCATTGAGAAATAAAGGTGTACATTCACGTACATCTATCCCATGCAAAGTCTTATGCAATCCTATCATGGACTAAGAAACAACGACATTAACACGCGATACGACACGACACAACACGACACCAACACGTTGTTTATTAAAAAATAGAGAATTTTGATACATTGGGATACGTTGTATATCAAATATATATTTTTATATACATGATCATTTATCTTTTCTATGACTTTTTAATTAAATTAATTTGATTCAAATTCACAAATAAATAAATAATAAAAAAGTATGGAATGAATTTATACTAAAAGTATTAATCCACAATTTATTAATATTATTTATTATTTCAATGTGACAAATTCAAGCCCATAAAACTTAAAAGAAAAAAAAACAAGCAATAGGCGTATCAGAAGAGAAGAGAAAAAAATATCCTGGATGGTGAATTGTGTGTCACAAAAAGTGAGAGTTAGAAGAAAAGATTTCGAATATTAAGTTTTTCTTCTTTTCCATTTATTATTTTTTACATATTTACATTTTCAACTCATTTATTAAAATTTTTTAAAATTGACCTAGTGTATGTTGAAATCATATTTTACCATGCGCATTCCAAGTTTTTCTCGTTTGTTATTTTTATTATTTTTTTATTTTTTACTATTTACATTTTCACTCCTCATTTATTAAAAAAAATTTAAAAGTTGACCAAGTATTGAAAATCCACTATCTGTTGACCGAGTGTCGAGAGTGTCAAAGAGTGTTCGAAACAATACGAAAGTTTTTGAAGAGTGTCGGTGCTTTCTAGATCATGGATAAGCAAAATTAGGAAGGATGTGTGGAACTTGATGGAGGGGAGCCTCATACACAAAATAAACTAGGGCAGAGCATGCCTCTGAGATCACATTCAAGGTCTAGTTCAAAAGTTTAAGCAAATAAATAGAGAGAGACTACATGTGTATATAAAGAATATATTGACTAGTAGACAAACGTTTTGAGATACTTTAACAAGGAGACTCAAAATGCGTGTGGTAGTGATAAGGTCGCAAGATTTCTCCCCTTCTATGATATTTATAGTCTTTTCTATTTATTACGATATCTATTTAACTTGTATGACATATTAATAAGAACTAACCAAATGTTAGAGGCAACAACTATAGGAATATATCACTATCAATAAGAGATTCATTATTTTACACAAATTCAGGTATATACTGTATTTATTACCCGTTATGGTACTCTACCGAGTCTCTTTTGCTTCTTCCTCGCATGTCTTTGTACATTAGCAGAAGTGCATATATAGATCACGTTTCATGTATTCAGAACTGGGCCTTCGATATTAGGTTGAAATGACTAGATAAGAACTATAAAAGGAAAATGCATGAATTTACTCGATTTGAACGGCGTGATCAAGTTCAATATAACATATCATGCTTATTAAGATCATCTTTTTGTTTATGAATAAGTATGAGTGAATTCAACCGAGAAAAAGCATGGTCCCAACTGACATGTCATACTCAAAAATAAATCAAAGAATGAATTCAAATCAAACGTAAAAAGGGCCAATAAATTAGTCTAGGGTTTTCCATTTTCTGCAAATTTCACGAAGAAATCACATGTCAAAACTAGGTTGCAATCTCTTTCACGTCATGCGCCTAAAAAAGGTACATGTTCTGATCACAAAGCTGGTCCTACTCGATTTATTTAATCCCAATTGGTGCCATCAAATTCATCTAGTCATTCAAGATTCATAACACGTCACTTTCATCATCGTCGCCACCATCGTCAATCATTACAACATGATCGCCAAACTCATCTTTACCTTATCTCAGGAGCATAAAAATAGTCGGCAAAACCATCCAAATGTTGCCAGCACTTGACTATATCTTTTGCTTTTCTTGGGTAGTACTCCAAACTATATCTTCAAATTTCAAAGCTCAATCCCAATTCCATGTCTTGATGACTCTCCAACCTTCCATGTGTTCAGCCTTTTTTTTTTATCTTCATCGCCTCGGGCATTTAACCTATGGACTCTAAGGCAGCTTATCGCTAGACCCCGAAAGCAAGATATTGAAAAGAGGCCACTTTTTAGATAAAAAAGAACGCCTTCTTTTTCCTCTTTTGTCTTTGGCATATCTCTTTAACCATCTCTTAACAGAAACAGTTGGTGATGTGACATGGTGGGGCCTTCCTACTAAGGTCCAGGTCGGCAAGATGGACTTCCACGTGGGCTGCGTCAATATCACGATATGTTTTTTTAAAAAAGAATAGTAATCAAGATACTTAATACATCATTTATATCTAACTGGCACTTACTTTATTGCTTAAAGTTGGGAAATCCATTGCGAGTTGTAAAGTAAAAAAGTCATTATCTGATTTAATCCATTCCCTTTTCTAAGAGATGCCCTCGGGCTTAGTGCTCCAAGCGTTGGTTATCCCTAACTAGATGATAATGTTTTGTGTCCTGTAAAGGTGGCCTTTCTATGTACCGATGAATAAAGCTTGCTACTCTTCCGTTAGTCTTAGTCTTGTCATAGCGAGTAACATCTATTGGCATTGCCTGAAAGAATGCATTGAGAAAGAGAAGTGCTGGGGATATTTTGATTTTATTATAAAAAATGATGTGAATAAGGTGCATTTGAAACAAGTTGAAAGTATTTAAAAGGTTAGTGAAATAAATATGAAGCCCGAGACAAGATATTCATTTTTTTTTTTTTTTTCACCGATGGGAACTTTACACATTTAGTGTATGGGATAATACTCCTGATTGATGCAGGACAAGATTTTTCCAACCACCTCATCAATTTTACTTTATTTAATGTAGTTATTTACTTGTATAATTTTTATTTGATTTTCTTATATAGAGTTATTTTCCTAGTAGGAGTCTTTTTAAGGGTTTGCCCATAAATATCGGTCGAGACAAAGATTCTTTAAGCTTGGTGATGTATTACCGAGTACTTATTCGTCGTCTCTTCTTTCCTGAATTGGCTGGCTTTCTATCTATTTCCTCAATATTCTCATTTTCTTCTCTATTTTCTTGCTACCTAATTTTGCTTCCCTTTCTAATATTCTAAAGAATATTTATAAGGGCTTTCTTTCCTCATCAATTGGTAGCATAGCTAGAATCATTCTTCACCGATGGGTAAAAATCCTCCTTTTTGCTTAAATAATGTTGGATGATGTATTGAGGATGACAAAATTGTTAAAGATTAAGAATATGTGCATTGCCGTTTGATAGATGTAATGGTAATAAGCAAATGGTTTGCCACTATCAGTGTAAAACAAGGTATTGAGTACCAGTGTGTCTAAAAGCTTGTTGGATTTGAGTAGAGGGTAAACAAATTTGATAGAATGAGAAGTTTCGATGGACCATGGAAAAATGAATAGCTGAGCAGAGCCAAAGTCGTAAATACGCTTGGAATGACAAAAGCATAGTAGGTGAAACAGCCAGTTTTCAATAAGCAGTGTGAAAAGACTGGGTGGAAAGACAGTAGAAGACGTGTCACGTGCTTCCATCTGATGGGAGAACGGTAATAATTCGAACAATATCGAATTAACGCAGCGGAATAAAATAATCTCCCCTCTTGTGTAAACCTAATAGGAATCGATATAGTAGAGTAAAATAAATACCAAGCACGCGAACACAAGACGATTTTTTCCGTGGAAAACCTCCTCGATATGAGGAAAATAAAAAACCACGGGACCGGAGTCCACCCGAAAATCTTCACTATCAATAAAATTGTTCTTCTCTAGCAAATACTAGAGGAACATAGCAGCAAACACCTCAAGAACATAATTCTTGGCAATACACATGAACTTCACAAGAGATCAATGATAAATCTGACCAAAAACGCAGGTTTTGATCAATCCACGAAAAACCTGATGTAGGGAGCTTCAAACGAAAATCAAACCGTCCAGATTCGAGAAAATTGCGCCACGAATATGCTGACAAAATTTCAGCTCAATCGGACCACGAATCGACCTCTGATGCCAATTTGATGTAAATCAGATATTGCCCCAAACCCCAGATTTTCTGCTTTCTCTTTTTCTCTTGTTATTGTTTCCTTTTCTGCAGCTACCTCTTTATATAGATAGTGAGAAACCCTATTTCCTCATATAACTTATCATATGGGCTCAAGCCCTTTTTGGGCTTGCAACTCATTGGGTCTCCTCCACATAGGAGTGAACCCAACTAACAAATCTCCCCCTCACGACAATGTGGAGGGATTCACCATCCCTGCTATCAAACGGCAATGTTCAAGCTTCTCTCTTGGTAGAGTCTTCGTCATCATATCGGAGCCATTATGATTCGTATGAATTTTCTCAAGTTCCAACAACTTTTCATTTAGAACATCCCTTATCCAATGATATCTAACATCAATATGTTTCGATCTAGAATGAAAAGATGAATTCTTACCAAGATGAATTGCGCTTTGATTATCACAAAATAGCACATACCTCTTTTGCTTGAACCCAAGTTCTTCTAAGAACTTCTTCATCCATAGCATCTCTTTACTAGCTTCAGTCACTACAATAAATTCAGCTTCGGTTATAGAAAGTGCAACACACTTCTGCAATCTTGACTTCCATGACACAGCTCCACCCGCAAAGGAAATCAAATAACCAGAAGTAGATTTACGAGTATCAATATCTCCTGCCAAGTCGGAATCTGTGTATCCAACTAACTCAAGTTTCCCGGTCCCGAAACTGAGTTTCAAATTTGAAGTTCCCCGAAAATACCTCATAATCCACTTCACCGCATTCCAAAGGTGCTCTGCCTAGATTTGACAAATAGCGACTAACAACGCCAATCTGCGTGCGCCAAGTTTGGGCGTGTACATACCATCGCATACATTAAGCTTCCTACAGCTGAAGCATATGGAACACTTTCCATATCTTTCTTTTCTTTATCAGTCGTAGGACTTTGCATCATATTTAACTTAAAGTGGGCAGCAAGAGGAGTACTAACCACTTTAGCCTTGTCCATGTAAAATTTACTGAAGGATCTTCTCGATATATTTCTCTTGCGACAAAAACAACTTCTTAGCATCTCTGTCTCGGGTAATTCTAATGCCAAGAATCTGCTTCGCCGAGCCCAAGTCTTTCATGGCAAAAGAATTGCTCAACTATTTCTTCAATAACTCAATTCTTGAAGCATTCCTACCAACAATCAGCATATCATCAACATAAAGCAAGAGAATAATAAAGTCATCATAAGAAAATTTTTGGACAAACACACAGTTATCCGAAGAAGTCTTCTTATAGCCCTGTTCTGTCATAACGACGTAAATTTCTTATACCACTTGCCTCGGTGCTTGTTTTAGGCCATAGAGACTTTTCTTCAATTTGCATACATAATCCTCTTTCCCTTTCACTTTGAAACCCTCAGGTTGTTCCATGTATATCTCTTCCTCCAAGTCACCATGTAGGAAGGCCGTTTTAACATCCATTTGCTCAATTTCCAAATCTAGGCTAGCTGCCAAGCCTAGTACCACACGGATAGAAGACATTTTTACTACCGGAGAAAATATATCATCAAAATCAATACATTTTCTTTGACCGAATCCCTTAACAACCAATCTAGCTTTGTACCGTGGTTGTGCAGTATGTTCATCTTGCTTCAACCTATATACCCACTTGTTCTTCAAAGCTCTTTTACCTTTAGGTAACTTCACCAATTCAAAAGTATGATTATCATAAAGTGACTACATCTCATCTCGCATAGCATCGAACCAATTGCTTTTGTACTCATCTTCTATTGCTTCGCATAACACTGGTTCACCCGCATCGAGTCAATAATACATACTCATCTTCGAATATATCGGTGGAAGGTCGTCGGTCTCTAACGGATCTCCTGACCGGAACATTCAAAGGAACATCTAATTGAGCCTCTGGTTCAGAATAGTATTATCTATTTCAACATGTTCAAGAACATGTGCATTATTTGGAACATTGACTTCCCCGTTGCTCTTCATCAACCTCGTGTAGGAATATTTGTAAGAGGAACTGGATCTAAATCAACCAGTTATCACTAACTCCGTGGTGCTGAAATCATCTCGATTTCTCAATATCCTCTATTGTTTGATCTTCCATAAACACAACGTCTCTGCTTCTTACAATTTTCTTTTCAAGTGGATTATAAAATTTGTAGCCAAGCATATCCTGTCCATAACCAATAAATATGCACTTTGTGTGTTTCACATCAAGTTTAGACCTCTCATCTTTGGGAATATGCACAAATGCTTTGCACCCAAATACACGCAAATAATCATAAGAAACTTCTTTGCCTGTCCAAACTCTATTAGGAACATCAAACTCTAAAGGAACGCATGGAGTAAGATTTAATACATGCACAACGTACTTAAAGCCTCACCCCAAAAGGATCCGAGGTAGCTTTGACTCGTGAAAGTAAGCATCTTACCCTTTCAACCAATGTTCTGTCCGTTCTCTCGCTAAGCCATTTAACTGAGGCGTCTTGGGAGGTGTCTTTTGATGTCGAATACCTTGTTGTCTGCAATATTCATCAAAAGGTCCAATATACTCTCCCCATTATCGGTTCGATGCATTTCAATTTCTTTCCAAATCTGTCTCTCAACCGAAGCCCGAAATTGCTTAAAAGCATCTAACACTTGATTTTTAGTTTTCAAGGTATAAATCCAAATTTTCCTTGAAAAATCATCTATAAAAGTAACAAAATAAAGAGAGCCACCAAGTGATTTTGTTTTCATAGGACCGCAAACATCAGAATACACTAAATCCAGTATACCTGACTTTCTTGAAGGAGGGGAGCTTTTAAATGCAACTCTGTTATGTTTTCCTGCTAAACAGTGAGCACACTTCTTTAACACTGAACTTTTCAATCCTTAAAGGAGCTTCTTCTTGGCCAATATTGACAAACCCTTCTCACTGATGTGACTGAGCCTTTTATGCCATAATTCAGCTGCATCTTCGCTATCTACTGCATTAATTTTGTCTGTGGACAACTTTGCCTGCATAATGTATAACGAAGAATATTTTTCACCTCTAGCCACAACAAGAGAACCTTTGGTGAGCTTCCATTGACCATTACTGAAGGTGCTGCAATACCCCTCATCATCCAACTTGCCTGTAGAAATCAAATTCAAGCGAATATCAGGTATATGTTTAACATTATTCAATACTAACCTCGTGCCATTGCTGGTTTCTAGGCACACATCACCGATGCCTACAGCTTGAGCTAGTCCATTGTTTCCCATCTTCACGATCCGAAGTCACCCGACTGTATGATGTAAAGAAATCCCTACGAGATGTAGCATGAACGGATGCACCACTATCAATTACCCAACTGGTCTCATGAGAAACAAAATTCACCACATCACCATCAAAAATAGTGAGAAAGTCTTCTTTAAGTGCAGCGACATGATTGTCATCACTGTCATCATCACTTTTCTTCTCTTTACCTTTCTCCTTTTGTTTGTCCCTTTTTAACTGGCGACAAAACCTCTGAATATGTCCCTTCTGATGACAATAATGGCACTCAACATTAGCAAATTTATTATACTTACCTCTGCTTTTGTCTCGACTTTTATCTCTATTTCTCGGACCTCGAGACTCACTTCTCCCCCTTTTCTCAACAACCTAGGCATCGAATGTGAAGAGGACGATCCCCGTGTCTTCCTTCTCATCTCTTCATTCAAAATACTACTCTTGGCTAAATCCATGGTAATCGTACCATCCGGGCGAGTTAGACAAAGATGTTTGTAACGTCTCCCAAGAGTCCAGCAAAGTACCGAGCAACCATAGTCCTTGTATCTCATCATCAAACTTGATTCCCATCGTAGCCAACTGATTTATAATTCATTGAAAAGA
Organism: Eucalyptus virginea; assembly: GCA_014182375.1. Taxonomy (NCBI): domain Eukaryota; kingdom Viridiplantae; phylum Streptophyta; class Magnoliopsida; order Myrtales; family Myrtaceae; genus Eucalyptus; species Eucalyptus virginea. Next base: position 7,069,816 of record CM024522.1, read on the forward strand.
ATTTAAATGATCAGTCAAACGAGTATCATCATGATATCTCATAACCATTATCTGTTTGATCAAAAATAACTTATTATTCCCAGTCTTTCGAGCATATAACTATTTGAGCTTATCCCATAAACTGCGTGCATGTGTTTCCTCAATAATATGGTTCAAAACATTATAATCTATCCACTGCCTGATATAACCACACACTTGACGATGAAATATAGACCATTCAACGTCAGTTTTATTCTCTGGTTTCTCCTCGGCAAATACGGGCAAATAAAAATCTTTCACATATAAAAGATCTTCCATCTTCCCTTTCCGGATATGATAATTCGAACCATTCAAAGGTAACCATTCTACTCGTATTCGTTTCCATTGTTTAACACAAGGCAGAAAAATCAAGCAATAACCTGTTGCTCTGATACCACTCTGATGGGAGAATGGTAATAATTCGAAAAATATCGAATTAACGCAGCGGAATAAAATAATCTCCGCTCTTGTGTAAACCTAATAGGAATCGATATAGTAGAGTAAAATAAATACCAAGCACGCGAACACAAGACGATTTTTTACGTGGAAAACCTCTCGATGTGAGGAGATAAAAAAGCACGGGACCGGAGTCCACCCGAAAATCTTCACTATCAATAAAATTGTTCTTCTCTAGCAAATACTAGAGGTACATAGCAGCAAACACCTCAAGAACATAATTCTTGGCAATACACATGAACTTCACAAGAGATCAAGGATAAATCGACCAAAAACGCAGGTTTTGATCAATCCACGAAAAACCTGATGTAGGGAGCTTCAAACAAAAATCAAACCGTCCAGATTCGAGAAAATTGCGCCACGAACATGCTGACAAAATTTCAGCTTAATCGGACCACGAATCGACCTCTGACGCCAGTTTAATGTAAATCGATATTGCCCCAAACCCCAGATTTTCTGCTTTCTCTTTTCTCTTTTCTGTTTCCTTTTCTGCACCTACCTTTTATATAGATAGTGAGAAACCCTATTTCCTCATATAACTTATCATATGGGCTCAAGCCCTTTTTGGGCTTGCAACTGATTGGGTCTCCTCCACATAGGAGTGAACCCAGCTAACACCATCATCTACATAAGAAGACCTAGACCTTCTTTGATTTAATTTAAAATTCAAACGAGAGGTAAACGATTAGGTTAGAGCCTACTCTACTCTCTGCCGCAGAAAGTCTGGATTTTTTTTTTTTTTTTTTTTTGGTCGTAAAAGTATGGATTTGAATCAAAGCAATTTTACCCCTTTGGCAAGCAACTACAGAGCCAGACAATTGACAAAGGCAGAAGGCTCCTATCAGAAAATCTTCACTTTTGCCAACGACAGCAAACTCTATGGTTGTCTGCAGGTCGGTGATTAACCACTCTGAAGACCCTTTAAATGCCACCTTCAAGTTTGGAAGTCCATAAAGAGGTATTCAAAGCTTGTTGAAGGATATGGCGGAACTACGAAAGCTTCATCTCTGTAATTCTTATTTGTCTCGTGAACATAAAAGTGTTTGTGCTTGTCTTTTCGATTCGCTATGTGAAAGTAGTTTCCTGCTTATCATAATTAATTAAGGGGTGTTAGAGTGCTACCTATCTACTATCTCTGAGTAGAAGTAGCACCTGCCACTATCTGTAGCCTGCTAAAGATTATTAGTGGGTTTCAGCTTGACTTTTGGTTGTTACTTGAGAAGAGTGGATATAGACTGCAAAATCACTATATATTTGCTTACAAAGTTTTCTATCTCTCAAGCGCACTTACTTACTATTGGGGCTAACAATATTATCAATAGGGAGGGCGAATAGGTTGTTTGAGATCTATGACAAACTTTTATGAAATATAACAAGTTAAATTTCCATAGCAACATAAGCATATTATTGTAATCAAGTGCATTACTAGTGAATAGATACGAATAATAATGAATAGGTCATGCTAATAATGAAGAGATAAAATATATTACAAGCAGGATTGGATGGATAAAAATCAGGTGTCAACACTTGGAAATTCGCTGATGCACATAATTATAATTATGCATGGTGCTATCAATAAGATTTAGATGATAGCAAGTAAGTAAAAAATAGCACATAGACATTTATAGTGGTTCAGCTTATAACTAAGTATACATCTACTCTCCACAACTTACACCCAAAACAAAGCTAGAATCCACTAATAATCTTCAAAGCAAGTTACAATCAGCAACTATTGCTACTATTAATTGATAGATTGCCCTATCAAGATATAACTACTACTCTTATACGTACACTTGACTTTACCACGATTACAACTTAGTAGCACTTCACAAAGATGTTATTAGCAACAAATAGCTATTGTTAACAAAAACAAAGCACAGAAGTACACTCAAAGCACTGGACTAGTTTTGTTCGTTTCCACCTATCCCCACTTCTCTTGGATTGAATTTATAGCCATCCAACCTTAGATGACTGTTTCCAACTCAAATCAATCAAGTAGCCATTGGTTCTATCGTTATCAGTAGAAGAACATTTCTATTTCGCTCATCGACATTAGAATGTCTCTCTAACAATTGTGGTTTTCCCAAAATAATTAGTCTACTCCTGTGAGAGTCTATCTTCTACTCAAATTGCTAAAATTGCTTTTGATAAACTCCAATGCTCCTTTTGCGAATTTCAAGCCTTGTTAATGGCTATTTTCGTTGTGATCAACGTTCCAATCAAATGACCAAGTGATCAGCACCTTCTATTCTAGGGCTAATATCAGCAAGATTTATTACTCATAATCATGATGTGCTCATTATCATAAGTGTATTGGTGCTATCCATAATCAAACTATAAGGAATGACTTGCGATCAATTATCCAATAATCTTGAATATGTCAGCTTTGAAAGACTTCCAGTGAAAGATTGACCATGTTACCTTCAAGTCTTCATAAAATCCTCATCATATTAGACTTGCTCTTGCTCTCCTCTAGTTGATATCTTCATCGGTGATGACAGATTGGCCAGGGTACCTGCAAGTCTTTGTGAAATCCTCATCAAATTAAACATGTTCTCCTCTTGTCGATATCTTCATCAGTCTTTATTGAACCCACACAGGTCATCAATATCATCAGTCTTTTATCTCATTTGAGAGAAGGAGCTAATCCTAATAACAATATGCTACTCTTGATAATGATCATATTTATCTATCATCTAGCCCTCCAAGCATATTGTCGAACATGGCTCTACTATTCACCTTCATGGTCCCTCCAAGCTATACTGAAAATCTCTGTTCTAGGCTTGTTCACCATCACTAAATCCATCCAACTATTCACTCAATCTTCATACCTCGATCAAGGTTCTTCCCATATTCACCTTATCTCAGGGCCCTTTAACTTGTAGACATCTCGATACCGAACATCTTGTTCACCCTTGATATCGGCAGCAATCCCTTGATAGTGGCAAAGCACTCCTTATATCAGAATCACCTAAGTAGGACACCATAGGCTTAATGGCTTGTGCATATATCGCCCAGCACTCCTCAACCAATACTTTATTTTCAAAACAACATAGAGCATTTTCCTGGCACTTATCTGTTTGATAGAAGCATTGTTTCTTATCGATTTGTCTCAACATCTATTAACATTTAGTTGCAAGTATTCTGCGAGATTTTTAATTTGTTTAAAATAACCTATTCACTTGTATTGCTAGTCTTTATAAGTTAAGCCGCTCCTCGCTGATTGGACCAGGGGCCAAAGCTATTGAATTTATTTTTGTCCCTATAACTTTTTTCAGGGGAACCAAGTTCGAAGATTAAGTCTTAAAAGCCATGCGATCTTAGTGGAGTCATCCACATATTGTCCAAAAATGTCTGAGAAAACATTCTCTCATTGAATATCGTCTTCAATATTTATGAAATTTCGTATGTCAAGATTCAGCAAGATATTGAACCGTAGATATGGGTATCAATATCATGCTTACAGAGATTATGAGAAAGTACCAAAAAAGTTTATACCTATTGCATTCATACTAATTCAATCATAAACTTTTTTAATTTAATCAATTTAATCATAAACTTTTTCACATTGATACCATTTCAGTCCATCTGGCCAATTTAAACTAGAAATTACTGATATTGACATCTACCGTTCTATATGGCATGATTGGCACTAACATGAACATTTTTTTGACTTTTTAATTAATTTTTTCTCTTCCTTTTTCTATCCTTACTCTTTTTTCTTATTTCCTAATTTCCCTCTGCCAGTGCCCAAACTCCATGATGGCCGGCGAGGGTGAGGGCGGGATGAGGCTGCTCCTATTTGGTCTTTGACGAGGGTTGGCCAAGGGCAGGCTCACCAAGCTCTCACTAGCCTTTGCCCTCGTTGGCAACCTTAATCAGCCTTCATGGAGGCTAGCGACTAGCAAATGGAATAAATAAAAAATTTTAAAAGAAAGGAAAAGAAAAAAAGAAAAATTAAGAAATTTTAAAAATATATATTTACAATTAAAAAATGTCTATATTTGCATTGGGCATGCCATGTAGGACAGCTAACATTCACATCAATGATTTCTAACCTAAACTAGTTAGATGAACTGAATTGATAGCAACATGAAAAGATTTAAGACTAAATTAGTCCAATGGAAATAATTATGATTGAATTGGTACTAATACAATAGGTTTATGACTTTTTGCATACTTTCCCCCAAGATTATTGTGTTCATCAAGGTATCATAATTCTTGTCAGAAAGATTCTTATGGTTATTACAATTATTCAAATAACTATGATAATTAGGGAAATTTTAAATAAGGGCCCAAAGTGCCCTCATTTTCTCAAATGAGGGCTTAAAGTCGATCTTATTTCAAATAAAAGCTTGAAATGTCCTTATTTTCTTAAATAAGAACCTAAAGTGAACCTTATTTTAAATAAGGGCCTGAAGTGGCCATATCAATTTCAAAGAAGGCTTGAACTCATTATTTAGTAAATGGCAATTTCATCTTTTTAGTTTTTAAATTTTTTCCTTTTTTTTTTTTTTTTTATGTTCTTTCCTTCCAAAAAACTTTAAAAAAAAAAAAAAAAGAAGATGAATATGCATAGGAGGGAGGCTCCCTTTTGCCTGCGGCCATCATTGTGAGGTGGTGGCGATGGTTAGCGGGGTCACCAACACCTAGGCTAGAGCCTACGATCCTCGCCGATTAGAGGCAAGGGCCAACAGAGATGAAAAAGGGCAATGACCCTCTTGTAGATCTAGGCGAGGGTTGCCCGCCCACACCTTGGCTTAGGCAAAGGTTGTCGGCCCTCGAAATGCCCTGGCGGCCCTCGCCCAACGCCCCCAAACTAGGTGACCTTGCTGGCCATCACTCCTACTCCACTAGTGATGGGGTAGCAGCCTTTGTTTTTGCTTTTTTTATTTATTTTTATTTTTATAATTATAATTTTTAATTTTTAATCTAATTTAATTTAAATTTAAATTGTATTTGAACAAAAATATCGCTAATTGACAAGAATTTTTCCGATCGACAAGTCCGTAAGGCTAGGCCCTTATTTGAAATAACCATAATCACTTTAGGCCCTTCTTTGAGACTAATGTAGTCACTTCAAGCCCTTATTTGGAACAAGGTCTACTTTATATCCTTATTTAAGATAACAATGGTATTTCAAGCCCTTATTTGGAATTTTTATTGACAATTATATTATTTTTAATATCCCAATTGTTGAATGTCGTGATAATTCAGCAGTGTCAAGCTTGGGAACCCAAAAATCTCTATTCACATACTCTTGAGTAGTGTTACGTTATTCAATCTAATTTAGATGATCTAACATGGAACGTGGAAGAATGAAAATCTGAAACTAAATCCAAAATAGAAGGCAGAAAAGATGAACTCAAAGAGCACAAAGAGGATTTGAGAAAATTTGGATTGAAAGTGGAAGAATATTTCCACTCTAAGTACTGAATTCAAATCTTTTAAGATCCTATTTGCCTTCCCTAATTAAATATTTCCACGCTAAGTACTATACAAAAAACCAGATTAAGCATGAAAGGAGTGATAGAACTAGAATATTTAATAATTAAATTACACATTCATTTAATAGCTTGAGCTTTTAGAATAATTGATGGTGATTCCACAAAATCTTACATCATGCATTAGTAAACACTCCTTATGCATCTAGCATCAATACATTCCTTGCCCATGGTCTTCCAAAAATAATATTTACTTACAAAATCAAAGATTTAAAACACTCTCGGTACATCTTGCATTATATTGTTGAGAGATATTCCTCGATTTAATTTGGCTATTAAGCTATAATATATGATGCATAACACAAGTTTTGTAACATCCTCAACTTCGAGCCCTTTACATGATAAAGGGGAAGTCTGAACTTGGTTTCATTGGTTATGCTTGGTTGCATCCAGCTTTGTCCGATCACAGCTTAGGCACGAATTTAGGCCAAATAAGGGAGTTAGTTGCAGTTAAACTCGGTTAAGTCATGCCCAATGAGATAGCCTAGATATTTTCCAAGTTGCATTTTATGCATTTGTCATGTAGTAATTTAAGGAGCGTGGACTAAGCATGGACACTTGGCCTTAGATTAGTCAAATTTTCTTAGAAAATGAGTATGAACAAGTGTGAACACATGTAAATGCATTTAAGGAAAATAAGTGTGGAGGCTTATGTGTCACAAGTAATTAATGAAGTGTGATATCCGGACTTTGCCAAGCCTCGAATGTTTAACGGTCCACGCTACATCGACAAGCTTGTCATTGGACTATGCTGTTGACGCCACTCACAACCACTGTAACTCCACGTCCCCGCCGCACCATGACAACTTGACCATCACCTGGTTCACCACCTTACAAAATTTATCCTTCATGAAATTTGCCAAAGTGGGTTCATTTGGACCGAAAGGGGAATCATGCCCATGAAGAAGAAGGCCAAAATGACCAACATAAAGCCAGCTACGTTTTATGAGCTGTCAACTTGGTGAATTGAGATTCACCACCCGTAGCCACGTTACACCCAAAGCCGCCAAACCATGTTTTGGTCAATTGGGCAACTCATGGGAATTCGCTGTTTAAGGGAGGAAGACATGACTATTAATTGAGCAAAGCGACCCCAAGAACCAGCCACGTTACTCCCTCCTTGCTAAACCGGTTGAGCTGTCCACATGGTAAACAAAAATTTACCACCAGCACCCACGTCAACCCTCAACCGCTTCTCCTAAGCTGCCAACAAAGAAAGACTTTGACCCAAAATTGCAGCCATGTTGCTGCGATTTCCTCAAAGTGACAAAGGGGACTTCAGCTAAGGAGCCACGTCCACTCCACCCGTCTCCCTTATGAGTTGCCACAAAACTGAAGATTGTTGACCAATATAGTCAACAGGTGGAGAAGCCAAGCAGAAGAGAGGACCGTCTCTCATTTTCCCTCGCCACGCACAATTTCCTTGGCTCATCAACACCTTCAGCAAAGAAACATCTTCAACCAAGCTTTCACAGCTTCGTCTGTGCCTCGCTGGTCAACGCCAACCATCCACACCACCTCGCCGCACCACCATCTCGCCCTATTCTCGCTGCCCAGCCGAGACCTCACAGCCTCACCGTCATTCTGCTTGTGTCACCTCGCTGCTCTGCTACCAGCTTGCACCACAGCTCACATCGCCGCGGATTCAAGGCAAAGGAAGTCCTATTTCCCTATATTATGTGGTGCTACCGTTACTCGGGTTTCCATTCATAGAAAGCGACTAATTTGCGCTCCAATGCGTCAAGTTGTCATTGTATTCACATTTGCTTCTTGTCGGTTAGAGCTGAGTCCATTCTTGACTTGTAGAATTGTGTACCGCAACGACCGTTGGCATGATCAGCATTAGTTTCAGGTTGTAAGGCCATGAACCGCGTGGATCGTTAGAGAAGTCAACACCGGTCTCCAATGGGTTGTGATATTTTGGGTCGGTCCGATCTAGGTGCGGATCCTTTCCGGACTCAAGGACTAGCATTGAAGGGGTACGGGGATTAGTCAAGGCCGTGGTTGGATTGAATGAGCTATGTGGCCACACAAGGTTCCATACCTATTAGGCGTGTACCGTTGTGTTAGGACAATTCTATGTGGTTCAGCTAGTGTTTCGTGTGGTAGAACTCCTGAGACAAATCAATAGAACTAAGCCGTTTTCAAGATAGTGCGGGTTTGAACAGGTTGATGACTATAGGCTTACGCTTAGTGGGGTCGAGATAAGGAAAGATCACTATGTTCCTAAGGAATGGATGGTTGGTCTAGTTATGTTTGGATGGCCTCAAGTAGAATCCTTAAATTGTTGCTCCATGATTTGAGTTGATGGATGCCATCGGTCCACCGTGGCGATGATGCCCTGGGTGTCGGGATGCCTGGAGGGGCATGACATAGTGCCCTCTAGATGCATGGGGGATGTGATTGAGCCCTAGAGGTCCTCACGATGCTAGGTGGGATGCGAGATGCCTGGAGGGGCATAACGTGACGCCCTCCGGATGCCCAAGTAATGAAATAAGGACCCCGGAGGTCCTCGTGATGCCAGTTGGGGTGTGTGATGCTTGGAGGGGTGCAACACGGGGTCCCTTCAAAAGATGGTGGTAGTTAGATCCAAAATAGATACAACTATTGAAATTCCCAAATGTCTACTTACTCCCTGGTGTATCATTTTCGTGAAATTTCTTTAGATTCATGGCCAATTGAGCTATTTCGATCTCGTATATTGCATGTTTAGGATTTTCTCGAATAAGTAGTGGTAGACTCATGTAGTATAGTCTAATAGGCTTTTACTTGCTAAGTGGTTATACTTGTCCCTTAGGGATTATTATTACTTTTTCAGACACGTAAATATGCCTTTGCAACCTGCGTCCTCCATGATGCTCTATGGCGTCCCCATCAATCTCATGTGGGACCAAGTGGAGCAAGTCAACCCGATTTCCTTGAGGTTACTTTCATTCAAATCACTGTGATCCTAATGATGGACGCTAGTCTTCCATCGGGCCCGGTACTGATGGGGTTTATTGCACTCTATGCCAAAGTCAATGGGCGTACAGTGGGACCACTTCCACTCCCAGATGACAATGACGATGGTGCTAGCGGGGTCAAGTAGACGGAGGGCCTGAGGAACAAGGGTGACATTTTTGGACAAGACTAGGACGTGTTACGTAGACGGCCGTGTGAATAGATTGTAGGATGGTAGGGACAGTGTTTTGGATATAGTCAGAAAAAGGGAACTTTTTGGCCTTAATGTACCGACCTAGGTCATCTAAAACATATAAATAAATAAAAATGTCTAGTTCTATATTTTGTGTGCATTGATTTAAGTTATAATGGGGTTATTGTTATACACTTCCGCATAAAAATAATAGTAAAAACAATGGAACGTCATGGCGACCCTAACGGGCCGAGGGTGGTCACATGAAGGGAGAGTGACTCATAAACTAAGGGAATGATGGCAAGTAATCTTGTAGGGTGCCACCTCTCCTCCAAAGATTTGCCACCTTTGGGCTCCCTAGGTTTTGACTTTCAGGTTCTAGTCTTTTCTTGAAACTACTGGGACCTTCACTGCTTTCCAATTTTCTAAAGCTTTTTGTGTCTTGAATCTCACAAAACTTCCTTCATGTAAGTTGTTCAAAACATCTTAATCTACAACATACTTATATTTCATATTTTTCTAAAGTGAAATGGTTGGAATGAAGGCTCAATTTTTTACCGTATTGAACCTACCTAGTATAGTGGAAATGGTAACCATGTTACTTTCTCGAACTTTTATAAAATCTTTCCTTTCGAATTTGGATGTGCTTCCTCATAAAATTTTAAATGACATCCATATCTACAACATATTAAAATTTCGAGGAGTTTTGTGAAGATTTGGATTTCAAAATGAGTCTCTCTCTTCCACAGTTAAATATGCTCAACGGACGAGTTTTTGAGTTGTGTCCAATGAATTGTTTTTCTTTCCATAGCACTAATTTGGCTAAGTTTCCTTATGAAAAATGTTTTTCGAGTTTTCTCAATAACCTATCAAAATTTTATAATTTTTCGAGCTCGTTTGATAAGATAACGGTGTTGATTTCATGAATTGCTTAAAACTATTTTTAACCCCAGACTAAGAGGGTCACACACCCAACTTGGAAGGGAAGGGGGTTGAACGTCTAACTTGAGGAGCAAACTAATCTAGAGACTTCTTGACTTGAAGATAAGAATGTATTAAATACTTTTGGACCTTAGCGTGTTAAAGAGAAGAAACTTGGAGTGGACCAATGGAAAGAGGAACATGTGTCCCCCTTAGGAACTAGACTTGCCACCCATCTTTTAGCATCGCTACCTCTTCATCCTAAGTTGTCCACCTAAAGAAATGTGATTAGTCCACTTGAAGAGAAATTATGAGGGGTTTGCCTATAAATAGAGGCATTTCCCCCCTCAATTCCACAGCACACACACCACCCCATCTCTTCTCCCTTACTTATTCTTTCTTTCTCTCTCATGCCCTCTTATTGTCGCCCCTCTCCCTCTCTTGGTCTTGCTTGCCTACCGCCTCACAAGATGGATCTCTCTTAGTAAAGCCACCTATAGTTTATTGAAGTTCATCGAAGGTAAGTAGAATCTTTAACTCTTGGCTAGAGCGACAGCCTATGTTATCAAATTTAGTTATATGCTCACCCATGTAAGTCGCATGTATGTTGTAATGTTCTTTTGTATGATTTGCTCATGTTTGCATGCTTGAATGTGTTCATGCCCTGGGACAAGGTCTAGATCCGCTCGGCTTGGAATCAACATCAAGTCAAGATAACCTAAGTCGTGAGGCCTTAAATCAGCATTGAAGTGTGTCAGTTCCAAGTCTTGCTTAGTGTAGACATTGGCCTAAGCATGCAGTTCAAGCCACAAACCAAGAATCGTGCCTGGCATGTCATATAGTATGATGTTAAGAGTCATGGTACACTCACTTGAATGAGCATGCCTTCGAGCCACGTATGAGTCGATTAAGAAGAAAAGTAAAAAACCAGCTTGTGTGATGTACTTCATGATGCACTTAAAGAGGAAAAAGCGTCCGTCACCACATAGCATTGGCGGCGATGCCTCGTTCATTAAACGAGATGCCCTGGTTGAACCAGGATGCCTAGGTTTGAGCTCGAATGTCTTGGGTAAGCTAGCCCTAGGATGCCCTAGTTGAGACATGATGCTTGGGTTGAGCCTAGATATCTTGGTGAGCTAGCACCAGGATGCCTCGATTGAGCTAAGATGTCTTGGTTGAGCCAGAAAGCCCAACATGAAGCTGGAAGCCTCGGTCAAGTTGAGAGAGCCTGGTCGAGCCAGGACGACAATAAAAAAAATCATGTTATGATTGCAGGTATATGCATAAGCATGATATATTGATGTGTTCATTGATATGTTGAAGGTAAGTATGCATTGAAGTATATAGTAATGACATCTGCATATAGTTAAGGTCTAGCAATAAGTTTGCTATTGATATGCCATAATCATTGCATTGCGAGTGTTGTACCTACTAGATTTTGATGATGAGATATCCTCATAGTAGAGAATTAGGGGTTTTACTTATTGAGTCCATGATTCACCCCGTTGCTTTTCAGAAATTTAGGTATAGAGGGGTTTAAGTCTTGCTAGAGGAGCTAAGATTTACCTTGGTCTTTTCAATATAGATCATATAGTGGTTATAAATATAATAGCTTGTGACAAAAGGGCTTGTAAATATAACTGATGTAATTGTGTCTTCACAAGTGGTTATTTTCTTGGCTATTCGTTATTGTCTAGGAATTGTATGTACACTTTTGCAAGTTCTTAAATCAAAGATTAAAAAGAAATGGGACGGTGACGCACCTAGGACATCGCGAAAGTAACCCCCTACCAAAGACCCTAGAGATGGAGTTAGGGTCGTGATAGTTTCTCTAATGCCTTAAACTTTTAGAGCAAGTGATCCCAATGCCAAAATATTGTAGCGAGTTTTAGTCCAAACTACTTATTGAGGGAGACATGTAGATACCTGATGACAATCTGCTTGTGGGAGGATGCTGCTAAAAGATGATAACACCATTTGAAAGTTACCGTTATTCAAATCAACTGCCTAGTAGATAGTTGAGAAATGTGAAGCAACTATTTGAAAGCGTGCGTCAAAGGCCTTTGCAAGTGGCCATGCTACGGACTCATTGTTAGCCAAATTCCAAAGGCAGGAAGGCATCGGCACTCGAAAACTCAATTGATGCAGTGACTCAATTCGTGGAGGACATCGACCGGTTCAACACTTGTGAAATGTAGTAATTAAACACGTTCGTTATCTTCTTATAAATTCAGTATTAGTTTATGAGAGTCAAAGGTCACAAGTTCCCTTCTTTCTACTAACTTCTTTTTTTACCTATTTATGCGTCTTTTTCTTTACATTTTCAAGGATCTTATAAGCCAGGTCAAAGAATATCGGCAGCACGCTTCAAGCTTTCGTCATCATAGTAGCCTTTCATCGAGAAGGGCTGTAAAGCCATCTAATATACAAATTCAAAGTGAGTAGAATGGAGTTTGTAGTTTAGCCACCTTGCCACAAAGCTCCAAAGTCACTATTTTTTTTTTTTTTACGTTTGTTAGGATACAAAAAGAAAAGGCTGATTACTCCACTAACGTTCTTATTAATGTACATGAACAATAATTTTGTTCATTGATGCAGACATATTTTGACACTCGCTGGAGATTCTCACTTTTGTTAATTCTTCATTTCATAATCTGACAAAATTCTTCTTAATACATGTCATACCAAAGTCACAAACTGACCTTCGAAGACATCTTCTTGGATGGCTAGCCTGTTAGCACGACCTCACCAAGTGCCTACTGGATATGACTCCTTTCATTTGAGTTGGCTTGATATTTAGGGCGCATTTAGTAACGATTGTGTTTTCGAAAATAATTTCTAGGCAAAAGAATGTGCTTAATAATTATACAAAATTTCTATTATCAAGATATAAATATGTTTAGTAAGATTTTTAATTTTTTGTTTCTTTTAATTTTTAAACTTTTATTATAGTTTTCTCTTTTTTCTTTTTCCTTTTCTCTTCTTCTTCCTCCTTCTTTGTGGCAAGTCATCGGCCATCGCCTATCCACGGCGAGGCTCGACCTTGACCGGGCGGTGCAAGGTCGACCTTGCCTTGGCCTTGCAAGGCCCAGCCTCACATCGGCTAGCAAGGCTTGGCCTCACATTGGCTAGGTGAGCTTGAGCTAGCCTAGATCTAGTGAGGCCTAGCTCGCCTAGCAATCGGTGAGGCGAGTCTTGTCGGGTCACTGTTGGGTGATGCCAAACTGGCAGTGGCCTAGTGAGGCCAAGCCTCGTCGTGGCTTGATGTCACTGGGGCCGGCAACGCTCCAAAGAGGTCACTAGTCCTCATTGGCCAATCGCCGGCCATGGTCAAGGCTAGATGACCAGCTAAAAGAAAAAAGAAGAGAAAAGAAAAAAAAAATTAGACTTGATTCTAGGAATTGCTCTTGGGAGCAAGAAGTAACTTTTGTTTATTTCTTGATTTTGTTCCAAATCTATTCCTAATAACAAAAAACGGATTTTTGTTCCTAGGAATAAAAAATTTACTAAATGGATTTATGCTTTTTCTTTTTCTTTTTTAATTTCTGGAAACAAAAAACAGAATTAGTTGTTCCCAAGAGTGTTATCAAACAGGCCATTATTAATGTACATTGTCAAGTTAGGATCACTTGTGGAAATGGATTGTTTTGCCACTTACGTCCCGCATAAACTTAAATGCTAAAATTTCAATTAGCCTTAATCAAATTGAATTTTTCATTTATAACCCAAGGAGAAACAAATCAAAATCAAAATCTTATCTATGATGTATAGCTAACAAATGATCTAAGGACATATAAAGACTATAATTGCATTGATGAAGCTCCAAGAAAGCATGCCAGCTCACTACAATTGAAGTGGTTGAAAGATTGTGCAGTTGGCCCAATTGATTAAAGAATGAATGCCGAATAGTACACGTATTTAGAATCCCAATCCCATTGGGACCACATTGGTTGGTTAGAAAGCAAAGAACATTGGAAAACTATAAGTCAATCAAGAATATAAGTCATCAGTTTTAAGAACATTATGGAGTGGCTTCTTGGGTTGGCCTTCCTCGAAAGGGCATTAATTCGTTTTTTCACTTTCTTGAGCTCTGGAACATATTTGTCAGAGAATCAATGACTGCCCAATAGCTGAAGCTATGATGATTCCGCTTTTGGACTTGGTAATATTCTCTTTTTATCGTCCATAAGTAGTCATGTTCAAATTGTAGACTAACTCGAAATAAACTAATCAAAAGTTTTTGGGGGCATGATGTTCCCTTTTGACCAATACGTAATGCCTTGATCTACTTGAGAAGCTTGAATCTTCCGAAGATACGCATGAAAGCAAGATCTTGAGTGTTCACATTCTTGCGAAAGGTGAAATGTAGGTCCCCTTGACCATGGTAAGGAGAACAATGGAAGGACAAGACTATTTATTTTGGAGGAAATTAAATAATTTGAAAATTATTTTTCAAAAAATGATTGCTTGTTTTGCTTGAGATAATTAGTCAATAAAAATACTTTCATTATCGGCAATAATTTATATCTAAATATTTTCATGAATAATAAATATATTTTTCGTTCATTTATTTTTTGAGCAATACAAATAATTATTTTTAAAAAAATACTTTGTAAATCATTCATTTTTTTGTGAGACAAAAACACTAATTTTCATAACAAAGTGATCTTGACCTTAAAATTTCCGGCTTAGGTCGGGTTAACCCAGCTCAACCTGACTTTACCTACCATGTGTAGAAAGTTTTTTTTTTTCCTTTCTTTTTCGGTTTTGTGCTTATACCATATTTAAAAGTTTGAATTAGTAAAAATTCAAAACTAAGGCAAAATATTCAATCTTGTTGACTATGATATGTGCAATGTCTCATATATAAAATAAATGAATCAAAATATGTTGGAATATGCTTACTAAATGATATGACCGATTTACAATTGGTTCTTAAATGTGGTTACCGCTCAAATAACTACTTTTCACTTAGCAAATTAATTTACGAAGAGAAATTGTAGTATCCGGTACACTTGACCCGACTTAACTTGACATATAAGAAATATCTTCTCTTTTGCTTGAATTTATAGTTGAAAATTTGGAATAATCACAATTACAAAATATTCAAGCTTGTTAGCTAGCATGAATGTAATATCCAGAACAGACGGTCCGTTGGTAATGTCAGTATCTTTTATGGTGCTTCAAAGTCCCATTGGGCACTTGTTAATCAAGTTCATTAATCATAACAAATACTTAACCAATTAAAAAGTTTACATCTCAGTAAGTATATGTATATAGATATATTTCTCCACTGACATTGAAGTTAGAATTTAAACCAGACATGCCAAACTCATCGGTGCAAATTGGCCAATTTTCAGTTATGCCAAACCAGACATTGAAGTATATGCTCACATGTGAACTGAACCTGGTCAAAAGCTAATGATTCTCGTTCTATTAAGAAAGAGAAAGGACCAAGTCGGATCTAACATTGTGTGTGCGTGCGTGTGTGGGGCACAAAGTCTACTTTGATGGGATCACTTATGGTTCTGAGCCCAGATTTCGTCCCATGGAATATGTCCGTAGATGACATAGGCAAAAGAATTTTACTTTCTTTTGTATCCATTGGGTTCGAGGATCTCAAAAAATAAGCAGTATCGATGCAAAGGCACATATGACGGTGGTCGTCTTTCTACTTTTTACCAGATTTATGATTTGGTGAGATATTTGATGCACCCGTATATTTTCCATTTAAAGGGTTTTCTTTGTATGAGAAAGCATTTCGATATTTATTTGTAATCGCTTCCGACCTAAATAGTTTGTTGATTTAACCTTTTCCCTTCCCATATATTTTAGGTGATACGTATCAAATAAAAGTCAAAACGTGAGCAAAATGGGATTTAGTGCCCCCAAAATTAATATCCACATATTTTTTAGCATATGCTTTTCCAAAAGAACTTTGGTGAAAGTTCCCATCAGAAAGACCGCTCATCTATAAATTAAGGATGTGGACTGGAGAATAACTAAAAACAAAACGAGAATAAAATGTCACTAAGTTCTGATGAATTATAATTAGAAACAATGAGAATCTGTCTCGTCCAAAGAAACGATGGGAGTCTGCTTCAAATCATTTTCTTTTGGAGTGGTTAAAATGCTCTCTAACTAGGCTTCTTTATGGCCCATAGGGTTGGGCTTTCTCTTTATGTTGGGCTAGCTGGATAAATCAAATTCTTTACGTTTATTTCTATTTCCAGGCCATGACTGTGGATCTAATGAGGGACATTAGCCGGTTGGACTCAGTACAAGGCCCAAAATTCATTTGCAGGATCTCAATCTTTGCATAAGTCAAAGGATCTCATTTCATTTCCACTCCTTTTCTTTTTCCACTTCTACTCCCTTATGTTTTTCTTGGTAATGCCATTTCTTTTCCTACTTTCAGGTTTAAATGGACATTGTAAATGCAAATAAACTGAAATAAGGGGGAAATACGGTAACCTAACGAATACACTCCAAATAACCATGACTTGTAGCATATCGAATTTTTCTGACCTGGGCCGCTCTCTAGGATCTTCCAAAATCCCAAGTTCAAATAATATATAAGGTTGAATATTTTAATGAACTTGAATAACCGGACTAGAGTTGCCATCACTCAATAAGGAATCAGTCAAACGAAAGCCTAAAATATTAAGTCTGGGGGGTTTGGTTACTATGCAACGGATTAACATCCCAAGACGCCCTTTCGCACTGCAGCTTCATTACTAGTTTAGTTTTAAACATTAATTTATTCCCTAAGCATGAATAATGTTTGGTTTTAAAGATTTAAAATATTCTAAATACTTATTTGATGTTGTTTTGAATTAACAAGGCATGACTCCATTTTTGTTTGTGTATGGAAATGTCAATTCTAATGCAAAATTCGATCATGATTTGAGCAAATGGCATGACATGGCCAAAATATGGTAAATTTGAAATTCCAATGCTGTAGCACCTCGAATTGTGCAAGCCGAGGGGTCACTAGCTAGTAGTGCCTTGGTCTCTAGTCTCTTCCCAAATCCTAGCTTCAGGTGTCAAGACACAATCATAAACTTATAAAAAATATTAGGTTGCCATCAATATATTTCGGTAAATCCATATAGATCGGACAATCGAAGAGCCTAGATAATAATGGGAAAGTTTACTACGTATATGTACATGTGAAGGAAATTGGTCAAACGAAAGCGTAAGGTTTTAGATTAATGGTTTAGTTACCCATGGGAGTGATCGGCTTCTCACGATGCCTTTTTGGTACGTGTAGCCCCGTTTTTGGTTATGACCTAAATCATTCATTAATCAATCTCCTAAGCATGCACGATAATTTTTTAGAATCTTGAAATGTCGCCAAAATAGTTATTAAACGTTATTATTGATTAATAAGGCCATCTTCATGACTCCAGTTGTGTATAAAATATGTATTTGAATATTAATTGAAATGCAAAGTTCAGTCATCACATACAGGAAGACATGATAAATTAGATGTAAGATAGGAAAAATTTGACAAAAAATAGCAATAATCATGTGCAACATGACATTACAAATTAAATGCAAGATATAACTATGAAAGGACACAAGATGGCATTAACATGCAACATGACATGGCAAACCATATGTAAATCATGATAATGAGATGACAAATATATGACAATAA